>JAVUPR010000183.1:17377500-18110000 GCA_036785695.1 Gentiana straminea
ACATTTTGGAACTCTTGAAATTTAATGAAACATCATTTATTGCATTGTATAGTCATTAAATACATGATTAATTTACAATTACACCTCTTTTATATTATCCTTACATTTTTCAATAAATGTTGATATGTGGGTATTTTAGACATTTAAGAAGCAAATTTAAGTCTAAACATTAGTAATGAGACTTATTTTGGGACATCCATAAAAGGAATATGTCCCAAACAAATTGAGACGGAGGGAGTAGATGACTTAGATAAAATTGTTCGTGTCGTTGCTGTGATCGTTTTGCCTATTTGTATTTGCAAAACGGATCGACGGAACGTTAAAATAAATAATTTCCAACAGTTGCCGGCTTAAAAGGTCAAGCCGCAGCTTTTTCGTTCAATGCCAATATATGTAGGGGTGCACATGGTCCGGTTTTCCATCTTTTTATCGTTTTTAAAACCAAACCATTTTTTACGGTTTCAAAATTTACAAACCAAAACCGAACCATAGCTAGGTAAAACCATTTAATCCGGTGCGGTTTGCATTGACTTGGTTACGATATTTTCCGGTTTTTGGTCTTCTCTATTCTATCCATATATATATACACACACACAACATTATATTATCATATGTTTCAATTAGGATAATCATATAAAACAATGTAAGAAAATTTATTCCATCTTGTCATAGGTCCTATTAGGCTGGGGCCCTACATGTGTGAGGTAGTTGGTTGAAGTATTACTCCCTCCGTTCCAAAATAATTGATGCAGATGCCAAAAACACGCATATTAAGGATGTGAGTTAATGATTTAATTTGAATGTCAAAATGACTAAAATACTCTTAGTCTGTAATTAATGCAATGTTGTATTTATTCTCTCACTCCTTAATAAATAAGGGTATCTATAGGAAAAACACAATAAATTCTGTATAATATAACTGCCTCAGTTATTTTGAAACAAATCTTTTTGACAACTGCTTCAGTTATTGCGGAACGGAGGGAGTAATAGATAATGGAGTGAGATATTACTTCTTACATGTAGTGATAATTAAGGGGACTACTATTCGCACCATACTCAATCTACTCGTGCACTCTAGTAGAACCGACTTTTTGTCGGTACATTGTCAGAACCGACTTTAATAAAATCGGTTTTGCAATGCACCAACGAAAAGTCGGTTCTACTGTGGTACACAGGTAGAGTGATGCAAGAGTGGATTGTGTGGTGAAAATAAAGGCACTCTTAATTAATAATGTCTACATTCATAGATCTCTCTCTCTCTCTCTCTCTCACACACACACACACACACACACACACACACACACACACACATATATATATATATATATATATATATATATATATATATATATATATATATATATATATGTATGTATGTATATGTCCGGTTTGATCCGGTTTTTTCATAGAAAACCAAAACCAAATTGATTTCCACGGTTTGATTTTTTACAATACAAAAACCAACAAAAAAATCATGGTTTACGTTTTTCCGGTTTGGACCGGTTTGGTTCGACCGGTTGGTTTGGTTACAGGTTTTTTTTTCACCCCTAAATATATGCGTACCACATATTTGCGAAACCGGATATATATATATATATATATATATATATATATATATATATATATATATACGTTTTTCCTTTTCCCTTTTATTTATTTATTTAATATTTTCCTATTAAAATAAAGGATTTTAGGGAAACATATTAATCATTTCTTATCCTTTATTTAAAATATAAAATTGCTGAAAAATAAAAGACTACAGAATAGGGTTTCTTGAAGTTACGAAAATACCTTTATAAGAATTACGGGGTTTTACAGTATGTATATATATATAATCATTTTATTTTTATTATTTACAGTTTATTCCATATATATTTTTTATTTACAAATACACCCCCTTATCCGTATCCTATATTTTTATAAAATAACGTATCTGCATATATCGTATCCGCGTATCCCGTATCCGTGCATCCTAAGAAGGCCCGTTGGAGTTGATCTTAGTCAGGGCCGGCCCTATGCTAAGGCCGGCGAGACCTGGGTCTTAAGCCCAATTGTGTCGAGGGCCCAACGGTACATGTTTCGCTAAAAGAAAAAAAAATCGTGTAGATTTAATCCGATCCAACCTAATATAATATGTTAATTTCTTTTTTGATAAAGGCCCAAATTTTTTTTAATCTAATTGATAAATGCCCCAATAAAAAAATTTACTTGACAAAAAAAAAAAAGATATATACAAACAAGTTTTTTTGTTTTTTTGTTTTATGACTTTATCTATATTATTAATTTATTATATATATCTATATTATAGAAAAAAAAGCACACACAAAAATAAATAAAACAAACAAAAATAGATAGAACTCATTTTTCACTCCTAAGTTCCGGCCCCCCCCCCTTCAGTCCTACCTTCGTTTCCCCAGCTCCCCTGCCGCTTGAGCTGTTGATTTTTTTTTTTTTTTTTTTTGTTTTTGTTTTTGTTTTTTTTTTTGTTTTCCTTTCCTTCTTTCAATTTCCCATTTATAAATGATAAATTCTATTCTCAAATTCTTAAGTGAGTAGAATATGGTTAATGAAATTGACAATTCTACTTTGATTAGTGATTTCGTCTCTAAATGTGTTGCAAGAGCGATCTTGAAATAGTAATATATAAGTATGTTTTATGTATACGTATGAATTTGGTTTTTGTTTCTAAATATGCTAGAAATACTACTTTGTAGGCATGTTTTGAGACTATCAATAATGTTAGAAAAATGTGATAAAACATACAGAATTGAATGATCTCCAAGGCACGTATAAAACGTTTCTTTAAAGAGATGTTTTAAGATATCTCTCAGTATTCAATGGAGTACTACTTTAGAGACACAATATGTTTGTACTGATGATGCTTCTAAAAAAATTTCATTATCTTTCACACCGAATGCTGATGTCTCTCTATATATAGACAACGAAAAGATACTGTCCCTCTTCACGAAAGAACAAACCAGTTCGTCTTCAAAGGATGTGTCCCAATGACCATGCACAACCGAAATGATGTGTCCCAATGAAAAATCCCTTCTACGAAATCAGGTCGAACCCCGTTTCTTTTCGGCGACACCTGTCGCACTCAGTGTGCAACAACACATTCAAAACAAAAATAAAAACAGACTTTGTGAATAAAATATCTAACAAATAACTTGAATTTTGTACTTACGGATGTTAAAAACGCGATAAGTATGTTTTTCAAAAAAAAAAAAAAAAGACAAGTTTAACTAAAAGGCCCAATTCGGGATTTGGTCTTAAGCCCAACAAATGCGAGGGCCGGCCCTGCTCTTAGTGATGGCCAGAAGAAAGCAAACGCCCAGCAATTTGAAGAAGGGTGGAGAAGCCTTCCAAAAAGACTTTTGTGATGACTACCAAACAAAAGATGATACGACGTACTTAAGGAACGAAAGATGAATGCAAGCTGGAAATTTTTGTCTGCAAATTTTTGTAAAGAACTCGGATACCAATCGTAGAACAACATAATGGATCAATGGATTTAGCACAAAAGAGACACTTTTTATTTGAAAGTTTTGTTCTAAGCTTGTCACCGGATACACACTCAATACAATTACACTTTTGATCCCCGAAGTGATTTTATCCGAGAAGTTGCTTCAACATAAAAGAGAAACCTATTGTTCTTGAGGTTCTTTGCAACTCTACCTTCATACAATTTCACAATTTGTAACAAAAATATAGAAGACAAAGGTTGATTGATTTTCATTTGTTTTGTCAACATTTATAGCCAGGGGCGGATGCACATAGGGGAGGGCACTCGCCCCCCTCGGATCCGGAGAATACACTACTATATATATGTTATGTATTTTTTTCGTCCTCATAAAAGTTATATTTGCCCCTATCATCTATAAATCAAATAATTTGACCTAAAACTTTTATCATATAAATAAAAATACATAGTTATTGTCAAAATGATACATTTAAAAAAAATATTAATCGGTTTCGGAATATTGGTTTCCTTCAAAAACATTGCTCGTAGTGTTTTAAATCTTTATTGATAGAAGTAGAAGTTTTAATTATTAGCAAGCACGATCCCAATCAACACTCTCTAGTGCCACTGAGCTGTAATTCAGACAACAACAACACAAATAATCAAGATTCCGACAAGGGAATGTGCAGGAGAATAAGGGTTTGGAGTGATAAGGTTGGAGTGTGACTTAGCTGACCCGAGGTGATTTGATTTGAAGATAAAAGTGGTGATCAGTAAAGTGTGTTTATCCCAAGTGTGTTCAAACCAATAAGACGGATAAAGCTCGATTCGAATAAAGAGATTATTGTCCGGTTTAAATATTTCAAATAATTCAAATATAAGTTATCTTTAATATTTTAAATAAACTCTGTTTATCTAGTTTGTAGTATATAAAAAGCAATAGTAAGATCAGTAAAAGTTGTAACTCGAAATACAGTTAATAAACTCGTTTATTTCAAGTCCCCATTCATATTTGTGGTTTTCTATTTGGTATCAGAGCCAGAAGCTGCTCAACCATGACCACCCTTTCTCCAAAATGTTGGTAGTTTCATCTCTCTGAAACTTACCTCCTCAAATTATCCCCTATGGCGTTAGCAAGCTCTTGCACTTGCAGAAAGCCAAGATCTGGTGGATCACCTTACCGGTGAGTCACCAGCACCTGTCAAATATGCAACTACAGAATCACAAAGCACCACCACACAACAAGGCTCTACTCAGACAGCAGCAACAACAACAACAACAGAGCAGTCACTATCACCAGAATTCCTCAAGTGGAGAAAAACTGATAGACTGCTTCGAGGATGGATCATAGGATCACTATCAGAAGAATCCCTAAAGTCTAGTGATTGGCCTAGACACTGCCAAAGCTGTGTGGGATGCACTCAGAGATGCACATGTTCAGGATTCCCAGGAAATGGAGTTCAACCTAAAACAACAAATCACATACCTCAAAAAATAGGATGCATGGAAGATCTGTGAATGATCACATTAGAATATTCAAAGGATTATGTGACAATCTAGTTGCCATAGGAAAACCAATTCCTAGATTCAGACAAGGTATGTTACCTGCTCACAAGTCTTGGTCCCAAATTGAGACCTTTACAACTACCATGCTAAAACCTCTCAGGCCCACATACCCAGAATTGGTGTCATAGATCCAAAATTTGGATCAAAGGAGGACCTGGTTCAACACACACAATGACACAGACAATTAGAACTCCATGGCACAAATGGCCTTATTTGGTCAGGCAACATGAGATACAATAACTCCAAGTTTGATTCATATGAAAGAGGATTTCAAGCACAAAGAAACAAGTCAGACAATTGAACACAAAACAGAAGAACACCACCTGAAGGACAAAGGAAGATGACTAATGCAGAAAGGGAACTCTACAAAAATAAGACATGTCAGTACTGTGGCATACTTGGACACATACCCAATATATGTTGGTGGGTGCCCAAGAAACTAGATCAAAGCAGCAACTCACTACCACAGGCACTTGCCACGACAACTTAGTTGCTGACACTGAATGGACTATGGATACATGTGCCTCCAACAACATGACTCACAATTCAGGTATGCTTACTAACCTCAAACCTTATACATGACCTGACTCTGTTATTATTGGCAATGGAGCCCACCTTCCTATTCAAGGAATTGGGAAGGTGTGCCCCCAAAAATCCAATAAAGCAGTGCCACTCTATGATGTCTTACTAGTGCCAGACTTAAAGAAAAACCTTTTATCAGTAGGACAACTCACCGATCAACATCCCGTGAATTGTGAATTTACTAATTGTGGATTTAATGTGAAGGAAAGACAAACATGAACACCACTGATGACATGGAAAAGGACAGGTGATCTATATACCTGGTCTGGACCACCAACAGCTCTTTACTCAAACAGGTTCAAGGGTGGAACATCAGATACTTGGCACCAGAGGCGTGGACACTCATAATTCTCTGTTGTACAAAGGTTGAAGAATAAAAGGTTAATCCAATTTTTAGGAAAAATAAAAACAGATACTCTCTGTGAAAGTTGTCAACTAGGAAAGCTAAATAAAATGTATTTCTTTGATTCTGAACACAAAGTTAGGCTGTATTTGACATTATTCACTGTGATTTATGGGGCCCTGCCCTAGTGGTTTCATTGGGCAAATTTCATTATTATGCATGCTTTGTTGATGAGTTTTCTAAGTACACTTGGTTAGTTCCTTTAAAAACTAAATTTGACTTCTTTGAAACCTATATTGCTTTTGAGAATTATGTGTAGTTCCAGTTCAACAAAAAATCAAAATTTTCCACTCAGACGGTGGTGGAGAATTTGTAAACACACCTCTAAAACAACACTTCCCTGGACAAGGGAATTTTGCACTATACACCTCTTGTCCACATACACCTGAACATACATGTGCAGTTGAAAGGAGACACAGGACTGTAAGAGAGTTGGGCCTGACCATGCTCTTCCACAACAGGACACCTCTCTATCTATGGCCAGAAGCCTTTGCCACAGTTGTCTACATAATGAACAGGTTACCAACCTCAACCCTAAACTTTGACACACCTTTCCAGACCCCACACAAAACCCAACCAGATTACTCTACTCTAGGAGTAATTGGTTCTAGATGCTACCCCTATACATAGGATTCAAAACAAAACAAGTTTGACCTAAAAACCTTACCCTGTGTGTTCATAGAGTATACCAATCAACATAAAGGGTACAAGTGCTACCACCCCCAAACTAGGAAAACCATTATATCAAGGCATGTGACATTTGATGAGAACCTTATGCCCTACAAAGAACACCTTAAGAAATCCCCTCTCAAGGAATCCTACATACAAGACATATTTGAGTCTTGGGTACCCTCCCAAGGACACATCCTCACCACATACACCCGTGCCACCTACTGCACCACACACTGATGCACCTACCACCTCTACCACAGACACTGCTGATCCAGATCTGCCCCTACCTTCAAACCCTACACAACGCTCCATAGAACCTAACCTTCCAGACTCTGACTCCTTCCGCACATCCATAGAATAACATCCCGATATACCAATATCCTCTCCACCTAGCACACCACTCTCACCTGAAACTTCTGCACACTCAGATGATCCTAATACCATATCCAATCTAGAAGAACACACCCCTCAATCACCTACTACACACACACCTCGAGCCTCCTGAACCAGACATCCCTAACCCTGAACCTCATCTTCAACCCATAGTTAGCAGAGCCCAACATGGGATTTTCAAACCAAATCCTAAATATGCCTTACAAGTCTCCTATTATCACATTCCTACAGAACCACTTACAGTTAAATCTGCCCGTAAGCATGAAGGTTGGAAGACTGCCATGCAAGATGAACTAGAGGCCTTAACCACCAATAATACCTGGACCCTGGTGCCAAGAACACCCCAGATGCACATTATAGGCTCTAAATGGTTTCTCAAAACCAAACTTAAAGTAGATGGCAGCCTAAGACTAAAGGCCAGACTTGTGGCCAAAAGGTACCATCAGATTGATGGAATCGACTATGTTGAAACTTTTTCTCATGTTATCAAACCAGGCACCATAAGACTCATCCTATGTGTTGCCTTGCATTATCACTGGCCTATCAAACAATTAGATGTCAAAAATGCCTTCTTACATGGCTACATTACAGAAAACTTATACATGGAACAACCACATGGGATGGCTGATTCCCACCATCCAACACATGTATGCGAATTAAACAGAGCTCTATATGGCCTTAAACAGGCCCCTATAGCCTGGTTTGACATGTTTAGTACCTTTCTTCTATGTTATGGTTTCAAATACAGCCTGTCTGATCCTTCCTTATTTATATGCCATACTAATGCTCAAGTGCCAGTCTTGCTGTTGTATGTAGTGTTAGGAAATCACTAGTTTAACGCAGCGGAATTTAAAATTTGATTTCCTTTTTCTAGATCATTCTTCGTTTAATGCAATAAACACACCATATTAATTTACCACTATAACCTTTATAGTCTAGAGATAAACTTTCCTTATTTGGTTATCAACAATAACCGTATTTTAATCCGACTCGATGTTCATATGTGTGACCCGATAGGCTTCTGAATATGTTGGCCGTAGACACAAAGTGCAATTTACTAAAATGTCCTTCATGCCTAACGATCATGGGATAGCGTCTAGCAACACACCGTGACCCCCAATCATCGGAAGAGTCAAAAGCAATGACTACTACCTTTCATGTGAAGCAGTTACCGTGTAACTTACAATCCTATCGCTGAAATAATATCCATACGATCGTATCTCGCATGTCAATACATTAACGATCGTATCTTATAATCTGGATATCATGCTCTCTCGGAACAACACATCTACTCCCACTTTGCAAAGATTCTCGAGAGCTAGACATTCCTTATATGAAAGCCATTTCGGATATTCGATCCCAATCATAGGATATGCGATTCCCGGACGACCAATCATGTATACTCCACATGCATCAATATCATACCCAATCACTACCGCATGACCGCCCCGTGGTTAGGAGAAATCTCAATAGTGTCAAAGCATGACAATCCACACCGTGATGCCATGAAGACTCCGGTCTAAAGGATAATTACACACTTAATGTAAGTGGGTCTGTCTAACGTACACATTCTCTAATACACGTCCACGTACAGTCCAAGTGTCCCTACACTTCGATAGACGAGATCTATCCCTATCTTCTAAAAGATAGAAGACATCCAATACGTGCTAGTCTGATTATACTATCAATGTCCTATTTGATAATATGTAAGACTAGAGACATTTAAGTACCAACCTTGTTATAGTGATTAGAGATCTCATCAACCATAATCACTATTATGGTTTCTCTATCACAGATTGATACTAGGGATGTTACTATATATATACAACAAATAATATGAAGATAAACAATATATTATAACATAAGTGCTTTTATTAATCATAATAAAGTTATTACATGAACTAAATAGACCGTAAATGACCCGACCCGGTCGGATCCGGTCCAACCCGTTTGGGTTTGGGACATCTTTCCAACAATCTCCCACTTGGCCTAAAGCCAATCACCCATATGCCTAAGCCCGTGCCAGTGAACATGTTTCTCATGCTTTGCTTGAGACAATGCATTGGTTAACGGATCAGCTATGTTATCATCCGTATGGACTTTCTCTATCTTTACATCTCATCTATCTACTATCTCTCTAATCAAGTGATTGTGCCGTAGAACATGTTTGGACTTCTGATGAGACCTTGGTTCCTTTGACTGAGATATCGCTCCATTATTATCACAGTACAGTGGCACTGGACCTTCAATGGAGGGAACCACACCTTGTTCAATAATGAACTTCTTCATCCAAACTGCTTCCTTTGCCGCCTCTGAGGCCGCTATGTATTCGGCTTCCGTTGTAAAGTCCGCAGTAGTCTCTCGCTTGGAACTCTTCCACTCACTCGCTTTCCGCCGTTAAGCGTGAAAACAAATCCAGATTGTGACTTAAATTCATCCTTGTCGCTTGGAACCGGCATCCGTGTAACCTTGTAATACTAAATCATCATTCCCAAAAACCAGGAACATATCCCTAGTACGTCTCATGTACTTGAGGATATTCTTGACAGCAATCCAGTGACCATCACCTAGATTGGACTGGTACCTACTAGTCATACTAAGAGGGTACGAGACATCTTGTCTTGTGCATAACATGGCATACATGATAGACCCGATTGCCGAAGCATAAGGGATCCTACTCATTTGTGCCCTTTCCTCCTCTGTCTTAGGACTCATTCCCTTCGACAGGTAGACCCCATGTGACATGGGCATCAATCCTTTCTTGGACTGCTCCATGCTGAATCTCTTCCGCATCTTGTCTATATAGGTGGATTGCGACTGACCAAGCAACCTTTTAGATCTATCTCTATAGATCTTTATTCCTAGAATAAAGGCTGCCTCACCCAAGTCCTTCATTGAGAAGTTCTTGGATAACCAAGCTTTGACCGATTGTAACATAGGCACATCATTCCCTATGAGCAATATGTCATCTACATAAAGCACTAAGAACACAATGGCACTCCCACTAACCTTCTTGTAAACACAGGGCTCATCTTCGTTCTCGATGAAATTAAACTGTTTGATTATCTCATCAAAGCGAAGATTCCAACTCCGAGAAGCTTGCTTTAATCCATAAATGGATCTTTGCAGTTTTGTTTACGGTGATTTTTACGATTTACATTACATTATTTCGTAACAATATCCTTGGTATTTTATTAATTTTTATAGAAAATTAAGTGTTTAATGGATTTATTGAAAGAATGAAGTTGGAAAGTATTAGAGTGCAAAGTCGGGTTATTTACGTGATTTTATTAGCAATTATCTATTTATATATGTGATGTTACACTTTGCACGTTTTTATTATGTTGTAGGTACGACGAGCATATCGTGGAACGAGCTGAAGGATTTCGAACAACATTTTATTTGAAGACATATCTAGAAGGACAAAATTGGAATTATTATATTTTTATTAGGGTTTAGTTTTTATTTTTAAAGAAAAGGAAATAGGATAATTATTACCCTAGCTCGAAGAAGATTATAAAAGGACGCAGTCATTGGAATAGAGAAGGGACGAAAAAGCATCTGGAGAACAGAGGCGACAAGAAAAAGCAAAAAAAAAAAGTGTAGGGCTCGGTCGACCGAACCCCGACACTCGGTCGACCGAGTGTTTTTGTATTTTTATTTTATTTTATTTTGCTCCGGTGTGACGATGGTCAGAGGCTGAGGCTTTCTTGAACGAGCTTTGTGAAACCGATCGTTGCAGCATCTCAATTTCGAATCTTTGGATTGTTTGTGAGTTTTAATGAGATTGTATTTTTTTTATGTTTTTATTGTTATTATGCAATTTCATTGATGAATGTATTGCTGTTTGATGTTTAATATTTGATGAGAATCATTGTTAAACTAAGATCACCATAGTAAAGATTGGATTTTTAATCTAATTAACGATAGTGGTTAGGTTGAATATCTAGGTTACGAGATTGATAAATTTCACACCTTGATAATTAAAGCGTTAATCTTTAGGATCGATGGACAAAAAGATTGATAGGTGAATTTTTCTAAGATGTTAGAAATTCATACTTATGATAGGTGAACCACAATTCTTATTAAATCATCACTAGACAACCTTAGAGAAGAAATTGAGGGTTGCGGGATCGGTGGATCATTGCTTGTTCGTTGTTAAATTTTTGAAAAAAATCATTTGTTATCACCATAGCAATTTTATAATTTTTATTTAGTTTATAGAATAGAATTATTTTCGTTATTCGGTTCGCAACTATCTTTGCCGGCTTTAGATTTTTAATCTTCGTCAGTTTAACTTTATTGTTTTCATTACTAGTTCATTTTGTTTTGTTATTTTAGTTGTAGTCTTTAAATTGTTTAGGATATGACGTTTTTACTTCTCGTGACAACTTTAGGAAAATTAATCAAACTAGACAAAGACGATTCCCTGTGAGTTCGACTCCGGTTTTAATCATTATACTACGATCCCCGCACTTGGGGTAAACCGGATTTATTTTATTACTTGTTATATTTCGTTTAGCATAAAATCCGAGACAAGTTTTTTGGCGCCGTTGCCGGGGAATCGGTACGGTTGTCTGGTTTTTATTAATTTTTCCGTTTCTGTTTTGATTTTTCGTAGGCAGGTGCTCTCAGTTTCTCTGTTTACATTAAAAAAAAAAAAATTTTCGTTCGGTCGACCAAACCCTGACACTCGGTCGACCGAGTGTTATAAAAAAACAAAAATTATTTTTTTTCTGTTCTCTGTTCTGTTCTGTATTATAGTCTCTTTTTCTGTTTTATTTACGTTTTTTTTACTTTAGATTTTAGTGTAGCCTTTGTAAGAAATTCGTGCGGACATCTTGTTTTTGGTTTTGGTTTATGCAAACTCGGAGTCAGAAAGGTCCACTGCTGTACACCCCTGACCTCGAGCGAACCATAGTCAGACCAAACAGGCGAAGAGTCCGTCCTGCGGTTCTTCCAGACGAAGTAAACACAGCCGATCTAGATTCGAACGAAATCTAGCAGAGGAGATTCAAGAAATCGTCATCATGGCTGCAAACGATAGACGTACGTTGGCTGACTATGCCATGCTTGGTGAAGTCAAAGTCAACCCAGCGGTCGTTTTGCCGGCTATTACTGCTACAACATTTGAACTTAAACCAGGTCTTATCCAAATGATGCAACACGCATCTATCTTTCATGGTTTCCAATATGAGAATCCTCACACTCATGTACACACATTTTTAGAAATATGTGGTACAACTCGCATACAAGGGGTAAATGAGGATGCGATTAAATTGAAATTGTTTCCATTTTCCTTGAAAGAGGAGGCGAAAGAGTGGTACAACTCTTTGCCTGCCGAGTCAATTACAACCTGGGCTGAACTCGAGCGTGAGTTCCTGAGTCAATATTTCCCACCCTCAAAAACGGCCCAGTGCCTGAATGAAATCTTCACATTTTTCCAAAGGGAAAATGAAACTTTCTTTGACTGCTGGAAGAGATTTAAAGCTCTCCTGCGAAAATGTCCTCATCATGGTTTAGACTTGCAGAGGCAAGTAAACACTTTCTTCAGTGGGTTGACTGAACTCACCAAGGGCATGGTCAACAGTTCTTCAGGAGGAGCATTCTTAAGAAAAACGCCTGAAGAGGGGTGGGCATTATTCGAAGATATTTCCAAGTATAACTATGCCCCTTCATCTCACGCTATCCAGACACCCCCTCCACCTAGGATTGAGGAGGTGAACATGCAAAATCAGATCGCCATGCTGCAACAGCAGGTGGCAGCTCTTAAAATGTCCCCAATCCTATGGGTCGAATCGTCATTCCCTCGAACTCTCAAGTTCTCGTTCGTGAAAGTTGTTGTCAACCTGGCCATGTGGTTGGCCAGTGTCAGTTTATTTCCCCTGCTACTTATCTAGTCAATACCGTCCAGAATCAGGGACAGTTCAGTCCAGTCATGTGCCAGACATGTGATAATGTGGGGCATACCGCTCGTTTCTGTCCTATGGTTGGACAGAACGCTGAAGTCAATGCGTTCAGTGGCCAGCAAAATCGAGATTCAACAATCGGTTCCGGCCAAAGCAATTTTCAAAATCAGGGTTTCAATCAAAACCCGAATTTCAATCAGAACCATAATATGAATTTTTCCAATCAAAATCAGAGGTTCAACCAGAACTGGCCGAACAATCTAAATCCGATGTTTCAAAGTCGGTCTTGCCAATCTTTCCCACAAAACTTCCAGAACTCTCAAGGCCCCTCTCAATCTAGTGGTCTTGAAAGAAATTGGACTCCTATCAGAAGGAGCAGAATAATAATTTCCAATTCCTTCTTAACACAATTAAGAATCTTGAGAGGAATCTCGGGCAAGTAGCTGACCAAAAAGCTTTTAGACCCTCGGGGCAGTTACCTAGCTTTACTGAGAAGAACCCCAAGGGTGGTCAAGTGGCTCAGACCGAGTTAAATCAAAGCCAATGCACTGATCTAGTTCCCACAGTTCCTTATGGTAGAGAAGAGGCCAGGACTATGAATTTGAGATCCGGCACTCAGCTTAGTGGTCCCCCGAACCAGGGAAACCACTAACCCCTCCTACCAATGATGAGGCAGGAGGGGAAGTCGAGCGCCCATGTTTCCCTGTCCTGGATGAGAGTACTCAGGTGGCTGATCCCCTGAGAAATAAAGAGTTTGATAGTACTCAGGTGGCTGATCCCCTGAGAAATAAAGAATTTAGTGAGAGTCGTGGTGATCCCCTAACTCGGTAAGAAAGGTGAAAAGGTGGTGAGGTGGAAAGATTTGGAAGATAAAGTCGTTAGTTCATCCTCAAAGAAAGTGTTTTTCGAGAGTGATTTAAAGAAACTTCCGTTTCCACCTAGAAAAAGCAACATCTCCTTGCATGAAGACAAAAAGTATGAAAAAGTGCTTAATCTTCTTAAAAATACTCGTGTAAATCTTCCATTATCTGATGTTTTGGTTGAGATGCCTAAGTATACAAAGTTCATCAAGGATGTTGTTTCCTCCAAAAAGAAGCTCGAAGACATGGATCAGTTGATTGGTGAGAATTGCTCTATGATTAGTTATGATGAGTTGCCAATCAAGAGGGGTGACCCTGGGAAATTTGTGCTCACATTGTTGATGGGAGGGTCTTTCCAAATTCTTTATGTGACCTAGGTGCATCCATTAGTCCGATGCCATTGTACGTTTGTAAACGACTTGGACTAGATGGTCTTTTAGAACCCACAACCATGAATCTTCAATTCGCCGATAGATCTTCCAAGAAAGTCGCCGGGATATTAAAGGATGTTTTAGTTCAAATTGATAGATTCACTTTCCCAGTTGACTGGTATGTCCTGGACATTGGGAAGGATGAGAACGTCCCTTTAATACTCGGCAGACCTTTTCTTTCTACAGCCCGAGCCCTCATTGATTGTGATGGTGGCAAAGTGACTATACGAGTTGGTGATCAGGAGGTGAGCTACAATGTCTCTAAAGCTATTCAGAGACCCTCTGATTATCCAACCGGCTTCTCCATTGAAGACATGTCAGATGACTTTAACGACTACATGGAAAAGCAAGTCATGGCTTTTGAGACTGAATATGAGCGATTAGTAGAGAATCTGAATAATCATGGTTGGGTGAGTCTAGAACAACTAGGAGCTGAATTTGATGAAGGTTCGTTGAAAGGAGAAGCTTTGGTAGTAGGACCACTGAGTAAACTCAGTGATGTTGAGTTGAAAAGTGGGGAGCTTAAATCTAGTTTAGCAAAACCACCTGCAGATTTGGTACTGAAGCCATTGCCTAAGCATATGAAATATGTGTTCTTGAGAGAAGATGACAAGCTTCCATTAATTATCTCTGCCAAGTTATCCCGGTTAGAAGAGATGAAGTTGTTGAATGTGTTAAGAAAGAATGAGAAATCCTTTGGATGGCAAGTGGGAGACATCGAGGGATATCTCCCGACATATGCATGCACAAGATAAAGATCGAAGAGGGTGCTAAGTGTGTTAGACAGCCCCGAGAGGAGGCTCAACCCTCACATGCAAGAAGTAGTTAAGAAAGAGATTATCAAGCTTTTGGACATGGGTATTATTTTTGCGATTGCTGACAGTGAATGGGTGTCCCCTAATCAAGTAGTTCCTAAGAAAGGAGGAATTACTATCGAGAAGAATGAAAAGGGTGAAGAAATAGCATTGAGGCTAGTGACGGGTTATAGAGTCTGTATTGACTACAGAAAACTCAATGAAGTCACGAAAAAAGATCATTTCCCCCTCCCTTTCATTGACCAGATGCTTGAGCGTCTGGCAGGACATGCATTCTACTATTTTCTTGATGGTTATTCGGGGTATTTCCAGATACCCATAGACCCAGTCGACCAAGAAAAGTCAACTTTTACCTGCCCTTATGGTACATTCGCTTACAGGCGAATGCCATTCGGTCTCTGCAATGCCCCAGCTACATTCCAAAGATGTATGCTGGCAATCTTTGATGGGCTTGTCGAGAAGTGTATGGAGATATTCATGGACGATTTCTCAGTCTTTGGTCAATCCTTCGATCACTGTCTTGCTAATCTTGATCAAGTATTATCCCGCTGTGTGGAAAAGAACTTAGTCCTAAACTGGGAAAAATGCCACTTTATGGTAGACGAAGGAATAGTTCTTGGCCACAAGATATCAGAAAGAGGAATAGAAGTAGATAGGGCAAAAGTTGAAGCTATAGAGAAGATGAATTTCCCTAAAAATGTGCGTGAAGTAAGAGGTTTCCTTGGACATGTTGGTTTTTATAGGAGGTTCATTAAGGATTTTTCCAAGATAGCTAAGCCCATTTCTACTTTACTTAGAGAAGATGTCGCTTTCAATTTTGATGACAGGTTGCAAGCATGCGTTTGATGAGCTTAAGAGTCAACCGATTTCCGCCCCGATCCTTATCTCTCCCGACCGGAACCTACCCTTTGAACTCATGTGTGATGCATCCAACTATGCCGTTGGTGCGCCTTAGGTCGCCGTATTAAGGGAAAATTCCAGCCCATCTCTTACGCCGGCCACACACCGAACCCCACACAAGTAAACTACACGACCACCGAAAAGGAATTATTGGCTGTAGTCTTTGCAATGGACAAACTTCGTAGTTACTTGTTGGGCGCCACGAGCCATCGTTTGGACTGATCACGCTGCTCTACGCTATCTCATGACGAAGAAAGATGCTAAACCGCGCCTACTACGTTGGATACTGATCCTGCAAGAATTTGATGTTCAAATTAAGGATAAAAAGGGCAGTGAAAACGTAGTAGCTGATCATGTTTCGAGAATGTAGAATGAAGTAGAGAAAGATCCTGAAGACATAGACCTTTACTTTCCTCTCAAAAATGTTATGCATATAGACGAGTGCACTCTAGATGTTCCGTGGTACTCCTCTATCGTCAACTACCTGCATTCCCAGTACTTAAATCCAGAATTTTCTTATCAGGAGAAGAAGAAATTTTTCTCTGATTTGAAAACCTTTGTGTGGGATGAACCTTACCTTTTTAAAATCTGTAAAGATGGATTGTTGAGAAGGTGTGTTCCCGAATCAAAGCAACGAGATATCATTGAACAGTGCCACAGTGGGCCTACTGGTGGCCACTTTGGTCCTTGGAAAACCGTTGCTAAAATATTTCAATCCGGTTTCTATTGGCCCACGATCTTCAAGGATTCAGAAGCTTTCTGCAAGGCTTGTGATAGGTGCCAACGAACCGGAGCTTTAACTAGGCGTTTCGACATGCCATTGAAGCCCATTTTAGAATGTGAAGTCTTTGATGTATGGGGTATTGATTTTATGGGCCCGTTTCCATCTTCCTGTGGAAACAAATACATCCTCTGCGTTGACTATGTATCAAAATGGGTGGAGGCTCAAGCCACTTCTCGCAATGACCATAAAACGGTCATGAGCTTTCTGAAGAAAAATATTTTCGTGAGATTTGGATGTCCCCGCGCCTTAATCAGTGATGAGGGAACGCACTTCTGCAACCGGCCATTAGAAAAAGTCCTTGAGAGCATAAATCCCCCATGGGTACATCTCCCTATCAGATGGTGTATGGAAAACCGTGCCACTTGCCAGTCGAATTAGAGCATAAAGCGTATTTGTTAGGAACATTCTATTATGTTTTGATGATGGCCATACTAGCTGTTATAGCAAGCCTGAAATAAGTTAGAATTCTCTGTATAAGTCTTTACTTAGAGTCCGACAAGTTGTATAAGTTAAGTCGACAAGTATTGTACTAGTTGGTAGGACGGCAAAGCAAGGACGAGATATTCAAGAGTGAAGCCACCAAGCACCAAAGCAGAGAAGTATGAAGACATTATGGTCCGACCTATAACCAAGGAAGTCCGTGATGACCTTGGATAAGTCTAAGTTATGTTTTAAGTATGGTGTACACTGGTCTCACCCAAATCAAGGATCAGTGAAGTACAAAGACTCTCCAAAAACTAGAACAAAGAAGGAAACAGTGAATCGGCTGAGTAAACTGACTTTCGGCAAAGAGAAAACAAAACAGCAAAGAAAGAACTAACGGCTAAGTCAGAAGGCTCACTCGACCGTTCTAAAAACGGCGAAGAGACATTTACAAGATCAGATTTGATATACGATGTAGATTCAGAAGATCATACATTAAATGCACAAATCATTAAAGGATCAATCAAGGACGGATTTTCTGCTATACGTTTGAAGAAAGAATCCTATCACTGAAATCAAGGAGAATACAATTAAGGGGGAATCAAGAATAAAATCAAGGGTTATTCCCTCATTAATATAGCCAACGGACGGAATTTCAAAAACCAAGGTTATTCAAGGCTATAAATAGAAGGCATTGACAGGAAAAGAAAACAACGATCAAGAAAGAAAAATCAAGCAGAAACTCTGTCAATTTGAAAAGCCTTCTCTATGAACTTACAAAGACATAACTAGTGATCAACTCAAGTATCAGAACTACAAAGTCATACTCAGAATTGAGATTGATCAAGCAAGTGTGTGAATCACATTCACATCAAACTGAAGCAACTGAATCAGAGGCAATCTGAGAAGGAGTTGAATTTGTGATAGCTGTTGAAGGATCTTAATCTTAAGGAACAACAAAAGGAAGACCGAATCACCGAAGTCATTGCGGTCAAAGAGTGATAGTCTTGTAGATTGTGAAGCTTGGGAAGCCAAGGACAATCATACTATTGTATCTCGTGAAAACAATAGTGAATTCCTCCAATCATCACAGGAGAAGAGTGGATTAAGGGATTACACCACCCCGAACCACTATAAGCCTTGTGTCAATTTAATTTCGCAATTTACTTTACGGCATTTATTTATTTAGCCTACATCATAACTTATATCCGTGATCGTCTACACTTTGTTTTGAAAACAACATAGTAAGAAGGGACTTATCCGCTGCCTAAAAGCTTTTAAATATAAGAAAAGTTTTTGAAACTCCACTATAGTCATTCACCCCCCCTCTGACTATAGTTTCACCCTTCTCTGGGACCAACAATATTGGGCCATTAAGTTCTTGAACTTTGATGCCCAGTCATGTGGTGAACATCGACTGATGCAGTTGCATGAATTGGATGAGTTTAGACTCCAGGCCGACGAGAGTGCCAGAATTAGCAAGGATAGAATGAAACTCCTTCATGATGCTAAAATCAAGAAGCGAGAATTTCAAGTTGGGGAGCAAGTCTTACTTTATAATTCCAGGTTACATCTGTTTCTTGGGAAGTTGAGGACGCGTTGGTCCGGCCCCTTTGAAATTCTTCAAATTATTCCTGGAGGTGTTTTAGAGCTGAGAGGTCATGGTGACCAGCCATTTAGAGTAAATGGTCAAAGGTGCAAGCACTATATTGGTCAAACTAAAGAAAAACCTTTGATTATTCATTTCCTCGACATCCTCGGGTGTGGTATGACTGAAGTCAATGAGCTTGAAGAATTCTCACCCAACTTGTTTTCCGAGGATGACGGCAGTGGCTTGGTCAAGCAAGTTATGGCCGGGAGTTGGGACATGGAAGAGTATGAAAGGAGGCCAAGTTAAAGAAGAAACTGAAGAAGAAAAGGTCGACAATGGGGAAGATTAAGAGCGTTTGGAAAGCAGTAAGGAACCTAACCCCATGTGTTAGATGCTGTTTTTGTGGCCACACGAATTATCAGAGCTTACACGAAGTAGTGGCCGGAAGGAAGGTTAAATGGCACGACCCAGGCTGAATAAGAAGATTGTCGAGCCAACGACATAAACCAACAGCGCCACTAGGGGGCATCCTAGATATCTATATATATATTAGTCATTTTTCAATTACACTTTTGTCTTTGGTTTATGTGTTTTAGTTTTAAGTCTAATAAGAGTGTTGTATGAATCTGCTTCAGTTCGGCTTTGTTTTGAAATGGATTACGGAGTTCCCCCGCATGAGATCCCATTCATTCATAGAATCCACCATATAACTCTAGATGATGGACCTGGAGGCATGCTTATCCTTGATGTTGATTACCATATCATCACGCGCGTCAAGACCATTACTTATGTTGTCATTGTACCCCACACTGTGGGTGGTGGAGAGTTTAGTACTGAGGACCTTCAACGTGCGTTAGGACGGCCGTATACTATTCTAAATGACCCGATGCTTACTGATTTGTTGCTGGTACTCCGTGATGAACATTTTAAAGGAGTGGATGTTGCGGGAGAAGATTGGAACTTGCAAGATGAATATGACATCCCTCCTGCGATCGATATGCTTCGTCGCCTAATCCGGATTGTAGATTGGGGCGACATCTATGAAGATTAGCTTGGGCTAGTGTTTTGTGTTTCTATTTTCTTCGTGTATCCCAGTATTCTTTGCATTATTAGTATATTTGCATATCATTTTGTAGCATTATGTTTATGTGTCTGTTGTCATTTTGTTGCATCTAGCCCTGCTACTTTATAGTATCCTCTATCGTTACTTTTGCGCGACGTATTTTATTCCCCTGTGTTCCCTGAGATATTTCCATGTTTCTCAAGTAGTGCAGGTACATTTTTAGCTATTTTGTCAAGCTAGTATTGAAGTCGTTGCTGGAAAAGGACTACATATGACATCTCGAACATTGGCCTTTTCATGCTTGTGCTTGACCAACGGGTCGACTTTCTATTCCAAATCAGCTAAGTACTTTATTTCTTCTTAAATTCTGCACAACATGAGGACATGTTGTTGTTTATGTGTGGGGGAGGGGTTGTATGTACCTACAATTGTGCTTTATCTATTACCATGCTTAGAAAGAGCTGAAAA
This sequence comes from Gentiana straminea, assembly GCA_036785695.1. Taxonomy (NCBI): domain Eukaryota; kingdom Viridiplantae; phylum Streptophyta; class Magnoliopsida; order Gentianales; family Gentianaceae; genus Gentiana; species Gentiana straminea. The sequence continues at coordinate 17,397,824 of JAVUPR010000183.1, forward strand.
CTTGAAAATTTTTAAATTTTTTTGTTTTTGTTCCGAGCAAGTTCATATTTTGTTTGGCTTACTACTGTTGTGGTTTCCAACCGTGGCATATTATAGTCATTGATGCTTTATACTGTATGTTTAGTGGGTCAGATGTCTCACCCGACATACATTCACGTAGCCATGTTAAATGACGAGCTATAAATTATAAAGCTGTACCCATTTAGATTAGTAACATTTGATCATCTTATAAGTATTCTGTGCTTAGTGCTAATGTACGTGTCATGGGAATTATAATTGTTTGTATTTAGAATCAGAGTATGACATACTGTGAATGTCCTAGGTTTGAATGTGATAAGTGAAACGTAACTATTGTGCTTGGGAAGTTGTTGTTAAAATAATGAAAAAATTGGGTGTGTCGGAAGCTGGTCGATGATTGGAGTGAGGTAGGGCGTACCACGAATGTCCTATACCACTATGATGACCAAAAGCTCACGACAAATCGAAGAAGCCGCCTTATGATTTGAGTAAGGTAGGGCATATCCCGAATGTCCTATTCTACTATGACGGGCAATAGCTCATTTCGATGTGCGTTTATATGTGAAAGTTAATTGAATCAACTTACGTAAGGAAAGTGGTATGAATAAGTGGAAGACTTAGTTATTGCCTATCTTATCCCTAGTATAAACCGACAGGCATGTTGTAGGGAATATCCTCTGAGTATGTCAGAAAGATCCTAAACACATTCTATCATCCTTTTCAGGACATGTTACGTTTTGTAGGGCACATGTTATAAGTATCATCATCTTTTTCTAGTTTAGATGGGTATTTGCTAGTTGCTTGGAAAGTTTCAAGTTTGGACTTAGTGGAAATTTTATATGGCTCGCACACACACCGGGGTGAACCTCTAACTTATTAAATACGCCGTATACTTCTTTGAAGATGTCTATATTTATTCTTTTTGGTTGGAACTTTGTGGTACTAAGTAAATCTAAGCCTTGGTCTTGTTTTGTCTTACTCGGGACGAGCAAAAGCTAAGTGTGGGGGAGTTGTTTACGGTGATTTTTACGATTTATATTACATTATTTCGTAACAATATCCTTGGTATTTTATTAATTTTTATAGAAAATTAAGTGTTTAATGGATTTATTGAAAGAATGAAGTTGGAAAGTATTAGAGTGCAAAGTCGGGTTATTTACGTGATTTTATTAGAAATTATCTATTTATATATGTGATGTTACACTTTGCACATTTTTATTATGTTGTAGGTACGACGAGCATATCGTGGAACGAGTCAACGAGCTGAAGGATTTCGAACCACATTTTATTTGAAGACTTATCTAGAAGGACAAAATTGGATTTATTATATTTTTATTAGGGTTTAGTTTTTATTTTTAAAGAAAAGGAAATAGGATAATTATTACCCTAGCTCGAAGAAGGTTATAAAAGGACGCAGTCATTGGAACTGAGAAGGGACGAAAAAGCATCTGGAGAACATAGGCGACAAGAAAAAGCAAAAAAAAAAAAAAAAGTGTAAGGCTCGGTCGACCGAACCCTGACACTCGGTCGACCGAGTGTTTTTGTATTTTTATTTTATTTTATTTTGCTCCGGTGTGACGATGGTCAGAGGCTGAGGCTTTCTTGAGCAAGCTTTGTGAAACCGATCGTTGCAGCATCTCAATTTCGACTCTTTTGGATTGTTTGTGAGTTTTAATGAGATTGTATCTTTTCTATGTTTTTATTGTTATTATGCAATTTCATTGATGAATGTATTGCTGTTTGATGTTTAATATTTGATGAGAATCGTTGTTAAACTAAGATCACCATAGTAAAGATTGGATTTTTAATCTAATTAACGATAGTGGTTAGGTTGAATATCTAGGTTACGAGATTGATAAATTTCACACCTTGATAATTAAAGCGTTAATCTTTAGGATCGATGGACGAAAAAGATTGATAGGTGAATTTTTCTAAGATGTTAGAAATTCATACTTATGATAGGTGAACCACAATTCTTATTAAATCATCACTAGACAACCTTAGAGAAGAAATTGAGGGTTGCGGGATCGGTGAATCATTGCTTGTTTGTTGTTAAATTTATTGAAAAAAATCATTTGTTATCACCATAGCAATTTTATAATTTTTATTTAGTTTATAGAATAGAATTATTTTCGTTATTCGGTTCGCAACTATCTTCAGTGGCTTTAGATTTTTAATCTTCTGTCCAGTTTAACTTTATTGTTTTCATTACTAGTTCATTTTGTTTTGTTATTTTAGTTGTAGTCTTTAAATTGTTTAGGATAGGACGTTTTTACTTCTCGTGACAACTTTAGGAAAATTAATCAAACTAGACAAAGACGATTCCCTGTGAGTTCGACTCCGGTTTTAATCATTATACTACGATCCCTGCACTTGGGGTAAACCGGATTTATTTTATTACTTGTTATATTTCGTTTAGCATAAAATTCGAGACAAGTTTACACACCATCCTGGCATCATTGGTTGTGAAACCCTCAGGCTGTGTCATATACACCTCCTTAGACAGGTTCCTATTAAGGAAAGTTGTTTTCACATCCATCTACCAGATTTCGTAATCATGGTATGCTGCAATAGCGAGCAAAATTCTAATGGATTTTAACATGGCAACAGGCAAAAAGGTTTCGTCATAGTCAACTCCTTGTCTTTGCTTATATCCTTTTGCTACTAACCTAGCCTTGTAGGTAGTCACGTTACCGTCCATGTCGGTTTTTCTCTTAAAGATCCATTTACACCCTATAGGAACTATTCTCTCAGGTGCCAACTAAGTTCCAAACTTGGTTGTCTTTCATGGATTCCATTTCAGAATTAATGGCTTACAGCCATTTCTCTTTGTCATGCCTTAATAGCACTTCCTCATAAGTTCTAAGGTTCTCATCTTCCATGAGATACACGCCAGTGTACCTTTTGGGTTCACGGCGTTCCCCTGGTGGATCTTCGAGGTGCTAGTGTGCTTACAGTAGAGGGTGGGCCCACATCTGTATGTGGTGTCTCCTCCACTTCCATCAACGGACTGTTATCCGTAAGTGGTTCTCGAATTTCTTCAAGATCAATCTTACTCCCACTGACCCTATCCAGAATAAACTCTTTCTCCAGAAAGTGGCCAGTCCTGGCAACAAACACCTTTTGTTCCTCAGGGTGGTAAAATTGCTACCCTTTGGTTTTTTCCCTAGGATATCCCACAAACAGTCATTTGTCAGATCTAGGTTCCAACTTGTCAGGCATGGTCCGTTTCACATAAACTGGACATCCCCAAGGTTTCATGTAACCTAGTGTTGGTTTCTTCCCTTTGAACACTTTATAGGGAGTGGACTCAACCATCTTTGATGGAACTTCGTTCAGTGTATACGATGCGGTTTCCAGAGCATACCCCCAAAACGATTTTGGAAGAACTGCGTAGCTCATCTTGGATCGTACAATGTCTAACAACGTACGGTTCCTTCTCTCAGATATGCCATTCATTTGAGGCGTGCCTGGAGGGGTCCATTCAGGTAGAATCCCATTCTCCTTTAAATAACTTTGAAACTCTCCATCTAGGTATTCTCCGCCTCGATCAGATCGAAGTGTTTTGATTTCTTTACCTAGTTGTTTCTCTACTTCACTTCAGAATTCCTTGAACTTTTCAAAGGCTTCAGACTTATACTTCATTAAGTATATATAACCACATCGAGAATGGTCATCAGTGAAAGTGATAAAATAAGAGTATCCTCCTTTGGCTTGAATTGACATTGGGCTACACACATCAGTATGTATGAGCTCAAGCAATTCATTTGATCTTATCCCTTTGCCACTAAAAGGTGACTTTGTCATCTTGCCAAGTAAACAAGATTCACATGTATCAAACAATTCGTAATCGAATTGATCCAACATTTCATCTTTATGGAGTTTGGAAATGTGATTCTTATTTATATGGCCAAGTCTACAATGCCATAAGTAGGATTCATTCAAGTCATTTGTCTTGGCTTTCTTGTTATTTATATTAAGTACGTCAACTTTCATATCTAATATGTAGAGACCATTGCTAAGTATGCCAGTACCATAAAAGATTCGTGAAAAAGAACAACATTTATTCTAAAACGTAAATGAAAAACCATCAACATCTAATGCAAAAATAGAAATAATGCTCTTCGTAAGAGCAGGAACAAAATAATAGTTATTAAGTTCTAGTACTAGCCCACTGGGCAATGAAAGAAAATAAACTCCTACGGCCAGTGTAGCAACGCTTGCTCCATTTCCAACGCGTAGGTCCACCTCTCCTTTCTTTAGATCTCTAGTTCTTCTTAGTGCCTGCATATTCGTACAAATATGAGAACCACAACCAGTATCTAATACCCAGTGGTTAGACTGAGAAGAAGTAATATTGATCTCAATCATAAATATACCTGAAGTTGAAGCATCAGAATGCTTCTTCTTGGTACTCAAGAAGCCTTTGCAGTTTCTCCTCCAATGTACTGTCTCACCGCAATGAAAGAAAGCATCATTGGATTTGTCTTTTGCTATCTTAGCCGTTGGCTTAGGTACAACCTTCGCCTTCTTGGACTTTTTCTGGGATTTTTCTTTGCCCTTGCTTGAAGTGACCAGCAACACTTGCTTTCCCTTCCCCACAGTGCCCTCATCAGTTTTCAACATTTCAATAACTCCGCAAGGGAGCAATCTATCTTGTTCATGTGATAGTTCATCACGAACTGCGAGAATGAATCAGATAGATATTGCAGAATCAAGTCAATACTCAACTCTCGTTCCAACTTGTGGCCCAGCTTCCCAAGCCTCTCTATGTACCCGATCATCTTAAGCACATGTGACCCCACAACAGTCCCGGATGCCATCTTACAATCAAAAAGGGCCATCGAGACCTCGTACCTCTCAGTGCGAGACTAAGAAGCATAGAGTTCCTTCAGGTGGACCATGATTGAATAGGCGTCCATAGACTCGTGCTATTTCTGCAGTTCAGGTGTCATAGAAGCAAGCATGATACATGTAGCATCGATCGTCGAATAGTGCTTGTTATACTTCTCGACAAAGATCGCAGCTCGAACCCTCAGCGGGCTTTTCCGGTAGGGCCTCGTCCAAGACATAGCCAATCTTCTCGTGCCTCAAAACGATTTTGAGGTTTCTTTCCCAATTGAGAAAATTAGTTTCGTCAAGCTTGTTTTCGATGATAAAACGAAGGTTCAATTTGTTTGAAATTTTTCTACAACAATAAATAAAGATAGAATAAGTAAAAGCTCATGTAAATAAAACCCTAAATTTGCACTTAAAATTTTATAAGGTTTTAACTCCCACTAGCCAACTATTCCCAATTGGTTTTCAAGAATTTAATTAATTATTTAGTGGCTGGGATCCAATCTAGTCGCCTTAATCCCCGACGGTGGTCGATTAATCTTGGCAATTTCGAAAGGTAAGTACTCCTACCAGTTGCATCATATGCGACTCCCAGTGGTTTACTAGTCAACTCTTTGACAGTCCGCATCTCTATGTGGTAGTCAACCCCTTGTCTCTAAAGTCAGACGGCCCTGACGGTGGCCAATCACTGAAAGACTTTAGTCGAGTCGTAACCTAATATTCATGAGATCTCGTAACGATCATATCTCGATAATAATGATATACCCGTGGTAGGTCAACTGCCGACGGTGGTCGATCAGTTGGATCCGAACTAGGGCTCTTCACCGTCATTATAATAATGGGAGACAATTTTGGCTCGATTTTTGGCGTGGGAATAATTTTAAATTAATTCAGTTAATTAATTTGGCTTATTTTTGGTCTCATCTACTATGTGTATATTTCTACGATATCATATAAAGTAAACATACCCAACATTCCGCGCACAAAATAACCGGTATGATCATAGACTTTTCCTAGGTGCGGTTTCGAATACAAACTGACGAAACCGCGGGTCACAAACTAAGGGTATCTGCAACCGCCAATAGGATCTTTATTGTTGTACGCCAATGGGTTCGTTATCTCTCCTTGGTCTTCAACTTCTTGCTCCATTCTTGTTACATAATAATTTATCTAATAAATAATTACACCCGCCGCACACGGGGGGGGGGGGGGGGGGGGGGGGCTAACGGGAATGGGATAAATGCAAAAAGTAAACTAGGTCACGTTCTTCATAACGGCCTAGGACAATTTTTCAAAAACCAACATAAAGAAAACCTTCCCATCTATCCTATTGGTCGAGTCCATGATCAATCGGGGTCCATATAATCACATTATATCTACACATCTAATCCATACAATTTTATCTTATGAAAAAGATTAAATTCTAATTTTAACTACTTATGCGTCTTTATTTTATCATAACTTTTAATTAATTATATGACTTAATCGAAAATTAAAATTATATAACATTTAATTTTAAATCGATATTAATTTCAATTAAAATTTTGAACTATTCAAAATAAAATTAAAATTATAAAGTCTCCTATTTTGTTTCCTTTCCAAAACTAAATTTGGCTTAGGCCTCGCCACTTTTCAAAATCAAAATTTTGGAAGTGGCCTAGGCCTAGGCCTAGGCCTTTTACAAATCAAATATTTGACAAGGGCCTAGGCCTATTCCAAATCAAATATTTGGAAATGCCAAATTATTTTGGTTTAGGCCTGGCCACTTTCCAAAATCAAAATTTTGGAAGTGGCCTAGGCCTAGGCCTTTTACAAATCAAATATGTGAAAAGGGCCTAGGCCTATTCCAAATCAAAATTTGGAAATGCCAATATGCCATATGGTTTCCCAATGGCCCAAACTATTTGAACCATTGGTTGGCCATATGACACAACTAAACGAACGAGATATCTATGCACAATAAATATCACCAAACGAAAAAGGTCGATATCCCCCACTGGAAGAGGATAGCCGACGGGCGGCAGCCCTAAAGCCGCCGCCGCCGCCGCAGAGGAGGGGGGCCGCCGCCAGTTGGCCAAGCCCCCCAAAACCCTAATTTTTTTTTGTTTTAACGTCTCGTGATTTAAATCTTGCATCTATCGATTAATTACTACGCAATTAAATTATGCTTATGCCTTAAGCTCGAAATCTGTCTCTGATACCACTGTTAGGAAATCACTAGTTTAACGCAGCGGAATTTAAAATTTGATTTCTTTTTTCTAGATCGTTCTTCGTTTAATGCAATAAACACGTTAAGTAGTTTGACGGTTATACCTTGATGATCTATAAGATCGTCGCTTTGACCGTCCACGGAGAGTAGTTCAGTGCGCAAGCCGTCCACGCGTCCGGCCTCTATCGGTAATCCACACGAACCCCTTGCCGGAATCCTCCTTGGATTGCTATTGGAAAAACTCCGGTTGCTAGACCGGCCTTTTTCCTCCCTCACAAACTCACTATGGTTTGCTCTCTATTTTACACAAGAACTATGAGCTCTTGCAATTGTAATGTACAAAAGAGCTTAACACCCACTTCCTTTATATAGGCAAAGTGGCGCCCCATATGGTGTGGAGGAGAAGAAAACCCTTTCGCAATAAAATAAGGAAAATCAATTAGATTGATTTATCTCTTTTATTATAATTAATTTTGTCAATATCTTATATTGAATATAATTATCTTATTACCATAAATCTATTTTTCCAAAATCAATTAATATCTTATATTAATATTATGGTAATCTTATTAATTAAAGTGCACAATCCAAGTGTATCTCATACACTCAAAAGTGGCGCCCCATTAGTCAATTAATTGACTTCCGGAATATTCTTTAATTAATATAATTTATATATAATTAATATCTTGCATTTTATTTATTCATAATAAATAAATACCACCATATTAATTTACCAATATAACCTTTATAGTCTAGAGATAAACTTTCCTTATTTGGTTATCAACTATAACCGTATTTTAATCCGACTCAATGTTCATATGTGTGTGACCCGATAGGCTTCCGAATATGTTGGCCGTAGACACAAAGTGCAATTTACTAAAATGTCCTTCATGCCTAACGATCATGGGATAGCGTCTAGCAACACACCGTGACCCCCAATCATCGGAAGAGTCAAAAGAATGACTACTACCTTTCATGTGAAGCAGTTACCGTGTAACTTACAATCCTATCGCTGAAATAATATCCATACGATCGTATCTCGCATGTCAATACATTAACGATCGTATCTTATAATCTGGATATCATGCTCTCTCGGAACAACACATTTACTCCCACTTTGCAAAGATTCTCGAGAGCTAGACATTCCTTATAAGAAAGCCATTTCGGATGTTCGATCCCAATCATAGGATATGCGATTCCCGGACGACTTTTCATGTATACTCCGAATGCTTCAATATCATACCCAATCACTACCGCATGATCGCCCCGTGGTTAGGAGAAATCTCAATAGTGTCAAAGCATGACAATCCACACCGTGATGCCATGAAGACTCCGGTCTAAAGGATAATTACACAACCGCCACATAGTGTGACAATTAATGTAAGTGGGTCAGTCTAACGTACGCATTCTCTAATACACGTCCACGTACAGTCCAAGTGTCCCTACACTTCGATAGACGAGATCTATCCCTATCTTCTAAAAGATAGAAGACACCCAATACGTGCTAGTCTGATTATACTATCAATGTCCTATTTGATAATATGTAAGACTAGAGACATTTAAGTACCAACCTTATTATAGTGATTAGAGATCTCATCATCCATAATCACTATTATGGTTTCTCTATCACAGATTGATACTAGGGATGTTACTATATATATACAACAAATAATATGAAAATAAACAATATATAATAACATAAGTGCTTTTATTAATCATAATAAAGTTATTACATGAACTAAATATACTGTAAATGACCCGACCCGGTCGGATCCGGTCCAACCCGATTGGGTTTATGACACCTTTCCAACATGTAGATGATATACTCTTGACAGGCTCAAGCATCTCATTTGTGGACTCCTTCATTTCTCTACTCAGCAAAGAATTTGCCATGAAAGACCTTGGCCTTATGCATCACTTTCTTGGTATACAGGTTCAAACCACCAAGACAAGGCTCCATCTTTCACAGTCCCATTATGCACACACAATCTTGGACATAGCTCAGATGTTGGACTACAAACCCATCTCCACACCGTTGGATACAAAAATGAAGCATCCCCAAAATCCTATTCCTCTGTCAGATCCCAAACTATATCGAAGCCTAGTTGGTGCACCGCAGTATCTCACACTTACCAGGACGTACTTGGCCTACAACGTCAATTTTGCTTCACAATTTATGCAAGAACCAGCTGCACATCATCATACTATGGTTCGAAGGATTCTCCGATTTGTTAAAGGCACCATCAATAGAGGAATTCATCTTCAATCTCAGACCTCCTTACAACTCACAGCCTACTCAGATGCCGACTGGGCCGGATACCCCCTTACAACTCACAGCCTACTCAGATGCTGACTGGGCCGGATACCCCTTCAGTCGTCGGTCCAGCATCGGCTATTGCATATTCTTAGGATTCAATTTGGTTTCTTGGTGTGCTAAAAAACAACCCATTATTTCCCGGTCAAGAACAGAAGCCGAATACCACTCCATGGCCCACCCTGCTATTGAATTGACTTGGCTCCAATTTATCTTAAAGGATCTGGGTCTCCCTCTTCGCCATCCACCGGTTATCTACTGCGATAATCTCAATTCTCTGTATCTCTCCATCAATCCGGTGTTTAATGCTCGGAGTAAGCACATTGAGTTCGATTATCACTTTGTCCGAGAATAGGTTGCCCGGGGTCAACTCGTCACTAAGCACGTCCCTACAACAGTCAAATTGCCAACATTTGTACAAAGCCGATGTGGAAGTCTACCCTCGCCTTCTGTACACCCAAACTTGGCCACCTGCCCCAGCCAAGTTTTAGGGAGGGTATTAGCAAGCACGATCCCAACCAACACTCTCTAGTGTCACTGAGCTGCAATTCAGACAACAACAACAAAAATATTCAAGATTCCGACAAGGGAATGTGCATGAGAGATAAGGGTTTGGAGAGATAAGGTTGGAGTGTGACTAAGTTGACCCGAGGTTATTTGAATTGAAGATAAAAGTGGTGATCAATAAAGTGTGTTTTCCCAAGTGTGTTCAAACAAATCATGACGGGTAAAGCTCAATTTAAATAAAGAGATTATTGTCTAGTTTAAATATTTCAAATAGAAGTTATCTTTATTATTTTAAATAAACTCTGTGTTTATCTAGTTTGTAGTATATAAAAGCAATAGTAGGCTCAGTAAAAGTTGTAACTCGAAATACAGTTAATAAACTCGTTTATTTCAAGTTCCCATTCATATTTCTGGTCTTCTATTTTAATGTGTTTGGATAATGTGATATATAGTATTTTTTTTAAATAAATATAAACCGAAATGTATAGTCGTGTTTTTTGCGATGTATTGTAGTGTTTTTTTTGAATCGAACAAAAAAAACACTAACATATATATATATTGCAAAAAATCTATAGAATTAGCGCCCCTCGTCGTCCGGGATCCTGCGTCCGCCCCTGTTTATGGCTGCACAACTATAGATTTTTGCCAAGAAGGACACACTCATTAATAAATCAAGCTAGAAGTACACACATGATTAATAAGGACAAAATTAATTTAGAGTTCCGATAATACCCCTAATTTATAATTATGGAAGGAGGAGTAAATAAAGGGAAATAAATTCTTTCTATTAAAGGAGGAGTAATTATAGGAAATTTAATTTTCCCAAATCTTTTATCCAATTTTCAAAATAAAACAAAAATATAAAAACAAAAAAACACAATCATGAGTACGCTTCGATTACAACTATGTGTGTGTGTGTGTGTGTGTGTGTGTGTGTGTGTATATATATATATATATATATTATGAGTGAAGTGACATTAACACGCGAAGTAACAATACAATAAGAATGATAATTTTCAACATATAGTAAAAATTACAAGTGAAGTAACGGTAACACGTGAAGTAAAAAGTGCAATAAGAAAGGTAGTTTCCAACATATAGTAAAAATTATGAGTGAAGTAACAGTAACAAATGAAGTAACAATGCAAAAAAAATGATCATTTCCAACATACAGTAACAATTACTAGTCACTACTTCTATGTATATTGGTTGTAACTACTTTTTTGTATATGTTACTACATTTTTTCTAGGTGTTACTACATGTTTAATGTGTAACTACATTTTTATTGTAACTATATTTTATTGATTGTTATTATTTAATTATATGTTACTACATTTGTTCTGGAACTGAGTACATTTTTTATGTTTAAATACATTTTTTTTGATGTGACTACATTTTTTTATCAATAAATTCATTTTTTTTTCGTATTTTAGATTTTGTCTTTAATTAGTCAAAGATATTTATGGCTGCAATAAATCAAATAATGATTTCTGCATTTATTGCCGCAGTTATGCCAATTGCTCACACCAAAAAAAAAAAAAAAAAAAGACAAACATGGGTACTTCGGTCCATCTATTTTCAATTTGTCATTTTTAATCAATCAAAATGAGAGATGTCTTTGGATCCCTATTGTAACGCCCCGTTCCCGGACACCGAGTCCTTATCCGGAAAGAGCGCTCGGCACAAATATTATCAAATAAATTCAATAATATATGTAAGCTTTACGTCACACATCAAAACTAAAACGACGCGGAAGATAAAACGACTCGGGAAAAACAAAAGATCGAACACACGGTTTTCAATGCTGTAAAACTAAATCCAATAATGAATACTAAACCAACCAACATTCAAAAGAATTCAACGGAACTAATCCAAAAGAAAGACAACATTGTTTGAAACTAAGTCAACAACATTATTGAATGAAACCAAAGGTAAAAGAACTAAGTCTTCAAGAGCTCCGTCTCACACGTCCTCGTCAAAGAACTCATCAACATTAGCAACCTGTTCATCTTCTTTGGGGAAAGGGAAAGACAAACAAAAAGTAACGGGGTAAGTACATAAGTACTTAGTAACGCGTAGAAGATCGTACAACGTCGGTCTCATAAAGAAATAAAAGCAACGCCGTCTTTTATTAATTCATTCCGTTATTAACCCTAGCTAACTATCACATTATGTTCTTAGCATAACATGAGGTTCCAAAGTTATCTAGCTTAGCTCAAGTTTGTTACATCATCAATAACAAGGGCACTACGCCTAGTAATAGGATGTACTAGGACAACTGGGTGCAACCTACTTAGAGACACGCTCTAGTAGCCCCGGGAATATCTGAGTCCCGATAGTGTGATGACCGGCAGAATGCACCAGACGCTTTATCTAGCCAATCGATTGACCGGCGTGGGTACAGTATACTTTGTCTGGTCAGAGAACACATCGCGATATTGTACTATGCCTTACCAAGCATTGCATGATGTTTAAGATTATTAATCTAGCACGTACGTTTGATTAGACGTTTAACTAGCCACCTAAGTTGATTCACATAAAAGGCTCACCTATCAATCTACTCCCTCTTCCTAAGACCACTAGACAATAACAAAACCTAGCACATACACAGACATCGATAAACCCTAGCTTATCGAAGCACAAGGCTAATCCAAAGCTTTCGATGGTCCCACACTTCATCTTTTTAGGGAATCCATATGGTGCCGAAACTAAATGCATCAAAAGCTATTTCAAGGCTTTGTCACATAAGGTTAAGCAGTAAAACATGATTATAAAGCCTGAAACCAAGTTGACACGAAAAACAGTGAAAAACAGAATAAGTAGGTCAGACGCCCGTCTGACCCTAAGTGAACGCCCGTCCAACCCGAACGCTCGTCCAACAACCCCCAGACGCCCGTCCACGAAATTCAGCCACATCCTGTATCAAAACTGAACCCTCAAACGCCCGTCCGTACTACTCAAACGCTCGTCTGAGCTGCCGCTACCTCGGACGCCCGTCTGCATGGGATTTTCCCAGAAAATCTGCAACTGCGTACCCGCGATTTCCAACCCAATTCCAACCCAAAGTCCAACCAAAACAGATTCAAAACCACGAAAATAAATATACAAATTGCTCTACATCTTTACGACACCTTAATCATACGATAAGAACACCACATTACCTTAATTTGCGAGGTACTACAATCCACGCTACCGAAGCCTTGAAAAGGTTAAACCTTTAACTCCAAACCTATACACGATCAATCCAAAGACGATCACTATGATGTTTAAACTCAGAAAAATGCAGCTTAACAACGATGATGAATAAACCCTAATAACAAGAACAAGGAGGGAAAAACTTACGTTAACGGATTTAGGGATTGTTGATATCAAAACGATCCTCGTCTCGCGGTGATCCTTTCTCTCTTGAGATGTCTGCGATTTTGATCAACGGATTAGCCTCGAAATTCGAAAGCCTCTTCTCTTCTTTTTTCTCTAAACTTGCGCCCCTCAAGAAGATTATTTTTCTTTTTACGTAAAACAACAACTAGGTTAAATTGAGATTAGTTTTCCTTTTATAATCCCAATTAAATCTAATTATTCCTTATTAATTAAATCCAATTAATCCTTTTCCTTTTCTTTTATTCCATTAATTAAATAACATAATATTTTGATTTTTTTTGCTAAAAGACCGAATTGCCCTTTTTCAAAAACCGGGATATTACATTCCTCCCCCCTTAAGAGGAGTTTCGTCCTCGAAACTAGATCGTACCTGGTAGATGAGGGAACTCTGGGAAATCGTTGAACATGTCCGCTTCCACTTCCCAAGTGGCTTCCGTCGGTGCATGATTGCTCCAATGCACTAAGACTAACGGGATCACTCGCCTCTTTATCATCTTCTCTTTTCTATCCAAAATCTTTATCGGCTTCTCCACATATGAAAGATTATCTTGCAAAACTTCCGCATCAATCTCAGATTCCACGTCCACTTTAGATAGACACTTCCTAAGCATCGATACATGGAAGACATTGTGGACTCTAGACATCGACTCTGGTAACCGAAGTCTATAAGCCAACTTCCCAACTCTTTCGATGACATCAAAAGGTCCTACATACCTTTGACTTAGCTTTCCTTTCTGTCCGAACCTCTTGACACCCTTCATTGGAGACGCTCGGGGGTAAACTCTATCCCCGACCTCAAACTCTAGTGGTCTTCTTCTAACATCAGCCCAACTCTTCTGACGATCTTGAGTGGCTTTCAGATTCTTCCTTATCACCTCGATCTTCTCCTTGGCTTGCTGAACCATCTCCGGCCCTGTAATGTGCTTCTCTCCCACTTCATCCCAATAAAGTGGAGTTCTACACTTCCTACCATACAAGGCCTCAAAAGGTGGCATTCCCAAACTTGCATGATAACTATTGTTGTAAGCAAACTCAGCCAAATTGAGGTAATCTATCCATGATCCTCCGGCATCCAAAACACAAGCTCTAAGCATATCCTCGAAAGTCTGAATTGTCCTCTCTGATTGCCCATCCATCTGCGGATGAAACGTTGTACTCAAGTCAGTCTACGTCCCAAAAGCTTTCTGTAAGCCCTTTCAAAAGCGATTGATAAATCTGCTATCCCTGTCGGATACAATAGATAAAGGCACACCATGAAGCTTCACTATATTGTCAATATACATGGTAGCGAACTTCTTTATAGGCATGTCCACTTTACATGGCAAGAAATGGGCTGATTTTGTAAGTCTATCCACAATCACCCAAATCATGTCATGACCGCCCTTAGTCTTAGGCAAACCGGTGATGAAATCCATCATGATATTCTCCCATTTCCATTCTGGTACCTCCAAGGGTTTCAACAAACCTCCTGGCCTTCTGTGTTCTACTTTCACTCTCTGGCATGTATCACATCTTGCCACAAACTCCGCGATTCCTAACTTCATACCAGGCCACCAATACCTTTCCTTGAGATCTTTATACATCTTAGTGGCTCCTGGATGTACCGCAAAATCAATCTTATGAGCTTCATCCATAACCTTCTCTCTTAGGCCATCCACATCGGGCACACACAAACGGTCTCCATACCAAAGATGACGACTCTTGTCCAACTGATAACCTACTATAGGCTTCTCTCGAGCTACTCGCTTCAAATTAATCAACACCGGGTCTTTGTCTTGCTTAGGCCGAATCTCATATAGCAAATCTGACCTTGCCATCAATGGCGCCAAATTCTGAGCTTCACCCTTCCTTTCAATTACTTGAATCTGCATCCTATCCAACTGATCCACAACTAATTTCAAGGTAGTGATAGCATTAACCGCTCTCCGGCTAAGTGCATCAGCTACAACATTCGCTTTACCCGGATGGTATTGAATGTCCAAGTCGTAATCTTTCACGAACTCCAACCATCTTCTTTGTCTCATGTTCAGATTCTCCTGAGTAAAGAAGAACTTAAGAATCTTATGATCCGTGAAGATCCTCACCTTGACACCATACAAATAGTGTCTCCAAAGCTTCAGAGCAAACACCACTGCTGCCAACTCCAAGTCGTGTGTAGGGTAATTCTTCTCATGCGCCTTTAACTGCCTAGATGCATAAGCAATTACCTTCCCTGATTGCATCAAAACACAACCCAAACCTTGACCCGATGCATCCGTATATACATCATAATTATCAAAAACTTCTGGTAATGCTAACACGGGTGCTGTGGTCAACTTTTCTTTCAAAGTCTGAAATGCTTCCTCACATTCACTGGTCCACTCATACTTAACGTTCTTTTGAGTGAGCCTCGTGAGAGGTGTAGCTATCTTAGAGAAATCCTTTACAAACTTCCGGTAGTACCCAGCTAAACCCAAGAAACTTCTTATCTCCTTTACTGATATCGGTCTAGGCCACTTAGAAACGGCTTCTATCTTTGTTGGATCCACCTTAATGCCTTCTCCAGAAATTATATGCCCAAGAAAACTAACTTGGTCCAACCAAAAATCATACTTAGAAAACTTGGAATACAATTTGTTCTCCTTTAAGGTCTGTAGAACTATCCTTAGGTGTTCTTCACGCTCTTTCTTATCCTTAGAGTATACCAAGATATCGTCTATGAAAAGTATCACAAACTTATCGAGATAAGGCATGAAAACTCTCTGCATCAAGTCCATGAACTTTGATGGAGAATTAGTGAGTCCAAACGGTACGACCAAAAACTCATAATGTCCATATCTCGTACTGAAGGCTGTCTTAGGTATATCTGACACCTTGATCTTCAACTGATGATACCCGGACCTAAGATCAATCTTAGAGAACACCTTCTTACCTTGTAACTGACTGAACAGATCATCAATCCTTGGTAAAGGATACTTATTCTTGATCGTCAGTTTATTCAGCTCTCTGTAGTCGATGCACAAACGCATAGTCCCATCTTTCTTCTTCACAAACAAGACCGGTGCTCCCCACGGTGATGTACTTGGCTGGATGATGTTTTTCTCTAGAATCTCCTTAAGCTGAGTTTTCAACTCTTTCAACTCCGCTGGTGCCATCTTATAAGGTGCTTTAGCCACTGGTGATGCTCCTGCAATCAATTCGATCTCAAACTCTATGGCCCTATCAGGCATATGCCCTGGCAAATCTTCCGGGAAAACTTCGGGAAAGTCCTTAACTACACGAGTCTCTCCTAACTCGGGCCTATGCTTTTCCTTATCTAATGCATAAACAACGAAACCCGGCAACTCCTCTTCAAAGCTCTTAGGGCTTTAACCGCCGAGATAATCGAATAACGACCCTTGCTAGGCTTGTATACGTTACCCGAAACGTCTTAGCCGATTTCCACGGGGCCTTAAAGATCACCCTCTTACCTCTACAATCCAAGTAGACATAATTCTTGGACAACCAATCCATACCCGGGATAACATCAAAATCCGAGAAATCCAACACGGTCAAAGCATGCGGCACTTGTAAGTCCCAACTCTAATGTCAACTTGGGGTGTGACCGAGCACATCTAGTGACTCCGCCCAAAGGTGTGGTTATACTCAAAGGTCTCTCCAATTCCTTAAGAGGTAGGTTCAACTTCTTAGCTATCTTAGAGGAAACAAAAGTCCCTGAAGCTCCAGTATCAAACAGAGCTGAAACTGCTAGATTATCTATGATTACGGTACCTAACAAGTGAATCAATTTAAGTACAAATTGTAATATCATATGCGCGCTATATCATATTAAATATTTATAATATACACAAACACTGAAAAGTACCTGTCACCACAAGGTCATCTAACTCTTCCGGTTCTGCATCCACTGCAAAGACACGAACTGGTCTGCTGCCCATAGCACGATTACCCTGCTGGTTACCTCGTCCTCCTGCCTGATTACCTTGGGAGCGTTTCTTAGGACACGCTCTCGAGTAATGTCCCACTTCCTCACAGTGGAAACAACTCAAGCTACCTGCCATGCACTCTCTTGTATGCGTCTTGTTACACTTAGCACAAACTGATGGCGTTCCACTTGCTGAACTCTTCGTGGCCGGATTTCCTGTCCTCTTAACATTCTGTTGCGGTGCTCCTCTATTGCTTCCTTGATAATTCGAGAAAGACCTCTTATCTCCTACTACAACCGTCTGTCTACTAGCAAATCTTTCCGCAATCAAAGCTCTATCCATGACGCTTGCCATGCTGGTATGTCTATCTCCTAGCATGCCCTTTGCCACTTCCTGTGACAATCCTTCCATAAACTTGTCAATCTTCTTCTCTTCGCTCCTCATGATTTAGGGTAGATCCTGCCTAATTCATGAAATTTCTGGGAGTACTGAGTCACTGTAGTGTATCTCCCTTGTTTCAAACTCAGAAATTCATTAGCCTTTGCATTCTGTGCCGTTCTAGGAAAGTATTCTTTGTAGAACAGATCCTTAAACACTGCCCAATCCGTGATCCTCGGATTAGCCTGCTCATAAGCCTCCATCCAGCTTTCTCGCATTTCCCGCCAACAAGGATATTGCTAAATGAGCCCATTCGATTCTCGGAGCTTTCACATTTCGCACGTCCTTTCAAACCCACGAATCCATAAATCTCGCCTCGTCGGCTCAACATTGCCAAAGAATTCGGCACCCGTGCTTCTTCATCTTATCATACCAATCCACTTGCCTATCGTAGCCTCCAAACTGATAATGCTGTATCGGCTGCTGAACTGGTGGGGCATTCTGATGCCGTGGTTGAGGTTGCTGAACTTTCTGTTGGAGGTGAGTTTGTTGCGGATAGGTGTAGCCAGGTGCTACAAAAGTATCGGATCTAGGCGGTGGTGGAGGTAGAACCGTTGGTTGAGGTGTAAAACTTAGTGGTGTGGAGGGAAACACTGATGCCTGTGGTCGACTGAAGAACTGACTAGCCGGTGGCACAGACGCTTGCTGAGGTTGCACAGAAACGGTTTTGAAAGTACTCACCGGTGGATGAGAAAGTCCTAAACCTGTCCAGCTTGTGGTCATTGGAGACACAGACACTCCTGGTGTCACCCCTGCTGAAGTAGTGATAACCGGTATACTGGGGTTAAACTATGAAGGACCCCCTTGTTCCACTCTTCCCCTGATGACAATGCCTGGTCCTTGGTTCACCCCACGCATGATGTTGCTCACAGACGGGGTGTTCCCTTGAGAAACTGTAGGGCCCTGGGTAGCTAGTCCACTTCTTCTTCTTCTTGGAATCACAACCCCGGTAAATCCTACCTCAGTGTTACCCGTCTGGGTGTTAGCCACCTCGGTGTTGTTCGTATTAGCTCCTCCTCTAGTAAGAACCATTCTGTAACCCAGAAAAGAGAGGGGTTACTAAAGCTCTAACACTATCTTAAAGAAGAAATCAAGTCCTACACAGCAAGGAAAACCTTTCTCTCTGATACTAACTATAACGCCCCGTTCCCGGACACCGAGTCCTTATCCGGAAAGAGCGCTCGGCACAAATATTATCAAATAAATTCAATAATATATGTAAGCCTTACGTTATACATCAGAACTAAAACGACGCGGAAGATAAAACGACTCGGGAAAAACAAAAGATCGAATACACGGTTTTCAATGCTGTAAAACTAAATCCAATAATGAATACTAAACCAACCAACATTCAAAAGAATTCAACGGAACTAATCCAAAAGAAAGACAACATTGTTTGAAACTAAGTCAACAACATTATTGAATGAAACCAAAGGTAAAAGAACTAAGTCTTCAAGAGCTCCGTCTCACACGTCCTCGTCAAAGAACTCATCAATATTAGCAACCTGTTCATCTTCTTTGGGGAAAGGGAAAGACAAACAAAAAGTAACGGGGTAAGTACATAAGTACTTAGTAACGCGTAGAAGATCGTACAACGTCGGTCTCATAAAGAAATAAAAGCAACGCCGTCTTTTATTAATTCATTCCGTTATTAACCCTAGCTAACTATCACATTATGTTCATAGCATAAATGAGGTTCCAAAGTTATCTAGCTTAGCTCAAGTTTGTTACATCATGAATAACAAGGGCACTACGCCTAGTAATAGGATGTACTAGGACAATCGGGTGCAACCTACTTAGAGACACGCTCTAGTAGCCCCGGGAATATCCGAGTCCCGATAGTGTGATGACCGGCGAATGCACCGACGCTTTATCTAGCCAATCGATTGACCGGCGTGGGTACGATCTACTTTGTCCGGTCGAGAGAACACATCGCGATATTGTACTATGCCTTACCAAGCATTGCATGATGTTTAAGATTATTAATCTAGCACGTACGTTTGATTAGACGTTTAACTAGCCACCTAAGTTGATTCACATAAAAGGCTCACCTATCAATCTACTCCCTCTTCCTAAGACCACTAGACACTAACAAAACCTAGCACATACACAGACATCGATAAACCCTAGCTTATCGAAGCACAAGGCAAATCCAAAGCTTTCGACGGTCCCACACTTCATCTTTTTAGGGAATCCATATGGTGCCGAAACTAAACGCATCAAAAGCTAATTCAAGGCTTTGTCACATAAGGTTAAGCCGTAAAACATGATTATAAAGCCTGAAACCAAGCTGACACGAAAAACAGTGAAAAACAGAATAAGTAGGTTAGACGCCCGTCTGACCCTAAGTGAACGCCCGTCCAACCCGAACGCTCGTCCAACAACCCCCAGACGCCCGTCCATGAAATTCAGCCACATCTTGTATCAAAACTGAACCCTCAAACGCCCGTCCGTACTACTCAAACGCTCGTCTGAGCTGCCGCTACCTCGGACGCCCGTCCGCCCTTATGCAGACGCCCGTCTGCCTGGGATTTTCCCAGAAAATCTGCAACTGCGTACCCGTGATTTTCAACCCAATTCCAACACAAAATCCAACCAAAACAGATTCAAAACCACGAAAATTAACATACAAATTGCTCTACATCTTTACGACACCTTAATCATACGATAAGAACACCACATTACCTTAATTTGCGAGGTACTACAATCCACGCTACCGAAGCCTTGAAAAGGTTAAACCTTTAACTCCAAACCTATACACGATCAATCCAAAGACGATCACTATGATGTTTAAACTCAGAAAAACGCAGCTTAACAATGATGATGAATAAACCCTAATAACAAGAACAAGGAGGGAAAAACTTACGTTAACGGATTTAGGGATTGTTGATATCAAAACGATCCTCGTCTCGCGGTGATCCTTTCTCTCTTGAGATGTCTGCGATTTTGATCAACGGATTAGCCTCGAAATTCGAAAGCCTCTTCTCTTCTTTTTTCTCTAAACTTGCGCCCCTCAAGAAGATTATTTTTCTTTTTACGTAAAACAACAACTTTGTTAAGTTGGGATTAGTTTTCCTTTTATAATCCCAATTAAATCTAATTATTCATTATTAATTAAATCCAATTAATCCTTTTCCTTTTCTTTTATTCCATTAATTAAATAACATAATATTCTGATTTTTTTTTGCTAAAAGACCGAATTGCCTTTTTTAAAAAATCGGGATATTACACATATTTTTAACATTTCATGTCGTTCTGGCCCCTTCACCCGCACAACTATTGATATGCAGGCTACCCATGTTTTTCTATTCTACATGTGCAAGTTATATATATTTATTTATTTTTGTTTTACTGTTCACAGGGATGCAAAATCATTGTGAAAGACAGATTTTCCTGTAGGGGTGAAATGCAAAAGCATTGCAAGGAAAGGCTTCGAAAGACAGAAACCCAAGCAACAACGGTTAGTGCTGATGGAAGATTTTTTTTTTTTTTTTTTTTTTTTTTGGTCCTCTTGTTATGGAACTGCATTTTGATTTCATGTACTTTTGTTGAAGTATATTTTTTTTTTGGTAATAATGTATCTTATAATATGGTGTGTAAGGCTGTGTTGGACAAGTCTCAAACCTCCACTTGGTATGGACTATATATGAATACATATTAGATATTATGCTAATAAATTATATAAACCCAAACGAAGTGCAAATATTCAATATATACAAAAGGCAATAAAAAGACCTTCGCATTCTATAAATATTTGTTAGGGTAAAGCTAACTAGGTTGACTCTTATAAACAAAGAATGAGTTCGGCACGTCTGTGTCACTACTGGAGCAAAAGTTTCAGAACTACCATGCTGAAAAAAAGCTATCTCTCTGCACCGCATCACGCAGAACTTGTCGAGAGGCGGTGGGTGGTAGCACCCATCTTTCTTCGCTAGGGTAGCCAGTCCATTGAGATCATAGGTGCACCTGAAGAGAGATACTCACAAACGTACGGAATGAACTAAGGGCTAGACGGGATACATTACATCGAAAGCTTAACTGCTGGAAGGATAAGTTAGAGCTTGGACAATGTGAGAGAGAAGTTGTTGTATGAGATTCGTTGACACCATAGTTTGGACAGATGGAGATGATGAGGGTCCTTTTTTTTCTTCAGTGCAACACCCCTGCAGCTTTCCAAATTTCGTGCAATAATCGGGTTCATTGATATTCCTGGTATAGTAGATGCTATTACACATACAATCCCTGATTGACCCTACCCCTCATTTCTAATAAATATCGTAAAGGCAGATGTGGTCACCATCATAGGTACTCAGGATATTGTGTTTGGAGAGCTGCTAGCCTTCTCAAATTATGTATCATAAAACCTGGGGTGGGGGGCCATGAGGCCGGAAAGGGGAATTCCAAGAAGCTGGTTCCTATGCATTTTTCAGGTCTATCGACCCGACAGTGCTCCGTTGGTCCATTCAGTGGATCCCCCCGGGCAAATCCCGAAGGCTGCTGATGACGGTCAAATTATACCCGTAAATGTCATCAACATTATCCTTAAATCGAGATTAATAATGTATATTTCATATTAAATCACTCGTTTATATTTATTATTTAATGTTAAGTGATTATTAATATGATATTGGGTATTTAACTGTTTTTATTATTAAAAGGCCGATTTATTGTGCTATAAATGTTTATTTTGTAGATCACGACAAATCGAGAGGATTAATGTCATTCAATCAATGGTCTCAAGATAATAGAGGAAGAAAATCGGAGCATTAAATGAAAGATTAATCAGATCAACACGCAAGCGTGCAGTGGGGAGCAAGATAGACGAGAAAAACGATTAACATGTGCAAAGTTAGGTTCGGTCGACCGAGCCTATAGCTTCGGTCGACCGAGTGGGGTGCTTCGGTTGACCGAGTGTGTCAGCTCGGTCACTTATCGGATTTTTTCGTATTTACCTTCTAGATCCTTCATAAGTCGGCAGAAACTCCTATATAAGCAGCAGCTACGAGAAATTGTAAATCATCCCTTCATTCTTTCTTCAATCTTACAATTCATAATATAACTTTGATACAATGTAGAATAATTTGAGGGTTTCCAGCAATTTAGGGGCTTCAATATGTAAGCCTTTATTTTCTGTTTCTTTCTTTTAAGTAATTAATCCCCCCAATTATGCTTTATCGTTTGAGTTAGTTAATCATAGCTAGATGATGTAGATCTAGGCTATGACGTTAGGGATGTGGCGACACCTTGTCTATGGGGATCCCATAACCTACGTCATACACTTAGTATTTATTCATGAATCTACTTGATTTAATTAATGCGTATCTATGTTAGTTTATATGAATGCTTTACGAATTCTTGTTTAATCCGTTGTGTATGATGAAACGCGAGAGATACGTTCGGGGATGTAATGCGGGGGAAAAGACCATTCGGTCGACCGAGCCCGGCCTATTCGGTCGACCGAGCCCTGTTTTCATCCGTTAAATAGCCACGTCTTTATGGTTAGGTTAACTTAATAGAATTTATTATCTCAGTAGGTATGGCTATGGCTACGTTACTCGCTTAGTTTAATTAAAATGTGTAAAAAGGAAATACCAATATAAAACTCTTAGGTAGGCTTATGAATTGCTCTTCACGGACGTTCAGCGTTATCTAGGTAGGTTTATATTTGGGGATTGCTAGCACCTGATTATACATACGTCGTAGATTAGCATGAGACTATAACTTGGTAATTGCTAGTTGGACGAGAGCTTGAGTAATCGTTTAGGAAGTATGCCTAACCATAGGAATGTTGCCTAGACGAGGTGTACGGTTAATATCGGCATCCTTAGAGTCGTAAGCGTGTGAGTTATATGAGATGGAGGCACTTAAAAGGCGAAGTCACGTAACAATATCACAGTGATCTAGTGACCTACCGGTGCTACGTCAAGTTTTAGAGGATGACACCCGTAGCCAATCTAAGATAGATACAAACAGATTGACAGTTAATAAGTTCAGTTTATTATATAAATTATCTAGGTCCAAATGATAAAGACTATAATTGGGGAGGTTAATTACGTTGTGTCGAGTCTTGTCTTTACCTTTCTTGTTTTATGTTGGTTGTAGACCGCCTCTATGTCCTTGACATGTTTAATTAATTGTTTGTATATAAGATGATCCACAATTGGTTCCCTGTGGGATCGACCTTGATTCACTATAGCTATACTACGATGGGCCTAGTCCTCTTGCTAGTATTGGTTTATGGTGGTCAAGTATATTATAACCTGATTGACCCCGATCAAGTTTTTGGCGCCGTTGCCGGGGAGCCAACGGTCAATTTTATATATAAATAAATTTTTTATTCATGTCGAGTTTTCTGTTTTAGAGTCAGTTTTTACGTTTTGAGTCCATCTGGTTGTCTGCTCTGTCTGAAAATTCCAGATTCTAAAAAAAAAAAAAAAAAAAAAATTTATTCGGTCGACCGAGAGACCTCATTCGGTCGACCGAGAATTTATAATTTTTTTGTTTTGTTCTTGTTCTGTTCTGTTTACACGGTTTCTGATTTGTGTTTTTCGAGTTTGGAATTTCGCGTGTCTGTTTATCCCCGTATGTTTAATCCGTAAGTCTGATAGCAGCATGGGAAACCATGTTAAAATCAGTCTACGGTCTGTTTTGTTTTTCTTTTGTTTGCAGAAACCAGGGAAGCAATAATCCAAGTCAATAATTTTTCGCGGGCGCTGAGAAAATAACCCAGCAAACATGTGGAGCTACGAATCTAAGATGGGAAAAGCGATGGAAGCAATACCTTTAAAGCACCAAGATGGCTCTGAAAAATTTTTAAAGTCTTAAATTCTTCGTGGTACAATGTTGAAGGCAAGGTACTACCTTTTTTGCTTATGTTTTACTACCTTTTGGGTTTTTTGAGCATAAGTTAGCCTATACATGAACCTTAGTATGAATCTTAGCCCGGAGTTGGTTTGTAAGAATAATTTTATTAGTGTCGAAGGTTTTGCCCCATATCGTCTCATCTAGAGGGTGTAGGGAAACATGTAGTCGTTGAAAGGAAGCGGTGAATAAAGAGTTCCTTGTAGTTCGTTAAAATCTCATTGTCCTATGCATGAGATTGCTTCTACCGGCAGCCGGGGAGCAACAAATTGTGTAGTTTAAGCATTCACAATCTAAAGAAGACGTTGAGTTTTGAGAGAACACCATCTTCTCGCTTTCGTTGAGTTTTATGGTGATGGCTTCTCGGTGAACCCACCTTAAACGAGAAACGAGATTACGCTTTGGGTGACAATTTAGAAATCGGAGACTCTTAGTACATTGGTTCGGAAATGGTCTAACCATGGCGGGCGAGTTTAACCGAGCCTCGACTCAATCGACTCCCCTCCACGTGTGATGTACGTTACGGCAGTTCCACAAGACTTAGCATAGCCGATAAGCCTTCGGGCTAAACGGGGCTTAATCTTGACGGATTGGCTGAGAACTGTCACATATGTTCCAACGAATAAGACGGCGTAGGCTTGCCTACATAACCGACCTTATTCGGAGTACTTTGATTCATTGTTTCTTATTGTCAAGGCCAAAACCGTAATTTTAACTGAGTTTCTTAGAATTCACTAATTCCTAAAACGAGAGCCGAGGTAAGAGCTTTGGATAAATAGTATGGATAGATGTCGTTTCCTAGGTCTTACAACCAAGGGAAGGGTATTAGTCCGCAAAAGCGACGAGCCCACCTCATATAGTGCTCAGAAGGGTCAAAGTCTGGTGATCCAAGAATAATGACTGACAAGGATACTTTTGGAAAGTCGAGCTGAGGACTCTAAACTCAGAACTACTTCTTTAAAACCCTTAGGATTTCTTTTTAGGATTATAGGTTTTGTTTTCTTTGAGTCAAATAAGAGTAACGTGAAATATGTTGAGGTTTTTTATTTTGCCGTGTTCCGATGGCCATTGGGCTAAGGATGTGCAAAACTTTTTTACTCAATATAGGCCACGTGAAATAGAGTTCCGTAGGAGAGTCGAGAAATTGCTAAAGAAAAAGAAATTTAGCAATTCACCTTAAGATGGAAGCATTAAGAGAGCTTGAGAATTACTGAAAATGTAACAGAGAATGATTGGTGCGAACAAGAACAATTTTGGTCAACTTCCAAAACTTTTTAGAATGGCGATCCGAGTGAAAATCCAAAGTAGTGTGCAATTCATTCTGCAATTATCCTTATCTTTCCCTTTACACTTTTTCACCTTCAAACTTTTCGATCCTCTCACCTTCTCGCCCCAACAGTTCACATTTCTAACCATTCTTTCATCGCCTCTCTTTCTTTCCATCCGTTTCACTCTCCCACCCAATCTCAATGCCTTAACCATTTTCAACCCACCCATAAACACAATTTCTTACCCGTCCTTTATCTTTTCTTCCCATCCTTATGTGTATCTTTTTCTAAACCCATCATACTCTCAACCTCCATTCTGTTTACAAAATACCTTTGTGTTGCGGAATTTGAAATATTGCTAAGCTTTAATGATAATTTTTTATCATTTTGATTTTCATGATCCTAGTTGGGGGAAGTGTATCTCTGACCCTAGCTAGATTTTAAGGGTTTTTGGTTCGATCAAAGTACAACTTATCTTTCTACCGGAAGTTTTAAATTTCACATTTTTCCGTCTATTCCGGCATTTCTAGATGATCCGTTTTGTTCTACATTATCTCACCGATCCGACCTTGTTGATGACGGTTATGACTTTTATGTGATACATTGGGTTATTAGTAATTTCGAGGAGTAGCTACATCTCCCTAAGTTGTTGATATCCAATGCAAGCGAGAAGTTTCTGCGCTAAGTATTTGATTTTATCTTTAGCCAATAGGTCGCATTCAATCTGTTATACCTTACCAAGTTTCTCTTTTCCTGGATTGAATACCTTTTCGATCGAGTCACCCTCGTGTTTTCCCACGTCGGGTAATACTTTTTGATATTTGTCTTCTCCACCCGGTTTTAAGAATATTTAGGCGGTGGAGGTTGTAGATGAAGACCACCATCTTTAGTTGCTTGTTTATTTTTCTTTCTATTTAGTATTTTTCTTGTCTTTGGTTGTATAAAATAAAGTGGCTTAAAATGTTTTTCGGTATTCATACCTAATTACTGCCACATTATTCTATGACTTCCATAGACATGGTGTTATTAACGGTTTCGTGGAGTTTGTCGCTTATACGAGGTTTTCACTTGCTTCTCCACAACGTCGACATTTACTCCGATATTGTTCCTTTACTTGAGAGCCGTTTCCGAGCTAAGTCTTTTTCTTAAATTCTCATTTATTTTTGTCATTGAGGACAATGTCATGTTTAAGTGGGGGGTAGGAGACTTTGCCATGTTATGTTATAATGGAAAATTGAATGAAACGGCACATGATTGAAAAAATTGAATAAATACCATATTATGTATCTCGTACCCTTAGAATTGTGAGTTCCTAGCTAAGAATTGATAGGAAATGAACCAAGTTTCATGAGTACGTGATCATTTTATACTTATGTTAAGTAAATTTAAGGATATTCATACCCGTTTTTGCAAGTAGTTATTTATTATTCAATTACTCAATCTGTGAATCGAGTATACCTCACAAATCATAATAACTGAAGAAATTATGTGTACATTGCATAGATGATTTGTTATGTGAACTTAGTATCAATATCTATCTCGTCGATGCATTCTTATCTTTTAGCCATTAAAGCGAGTAATAAGCTTGAGACGTACTGTGTTTTAGCAAAATGTTAAACACTGGGCTTGTAGTAAAGTTACCAAAGTAGCCCCGCGCTTGTGGTAATATTCGATGCTATACATGATCTAAGATAGGGGGATACTCTAAAAAGTTTTCTTCCTTGAGATTAGTAGTATTTGAAAAATATGAAGAATTGAAGAAATTCAACTTTTAAGAGGCTTTGAGTAGTACTCGGTCTCCAAGTCCAAAATCCCTATAGATACGCTCTTGATTATTGCTCTAGTGCTCTAACCATTGCGAGGCATAAGAAGTATGAATGCTGAGGTTGGTAGGTTGAGATTGCGAAGTTAGCATAAACTCTAATCTTGCCACGAATATATAAAATAAATGCACATGCACACATCACTTCGATTCATAGTAAGTAGTGAATAATGGATATCTTATGAGCATGACTAGTATGAGTTGACTTGAGTTTCTTGTGTAAGTATGATTTGACCATAGAAAATGTTGTCTTGGGGAATGACTTATTATTGCTTTGTTCGGGACGATCAAAGTCTAAGTGGGGGGTAGTTGATGACGGTCAAATTATACCCGTAAATGTCATCAACATTATCCTTAAATCGAGATTAATAATGTATATTTCATATTAAATCACTCGTTTATATTTATTATTTAATGTTAAGTGATTATTAATATGATATTGGGTATTTAACTGTTTTTATTATTAAAAGGCCGATTTATTGTGCTATAAATGTTTATTTTGTAGATCACGACAAATCGAGAGGATTAATGTCATTCAATCAATGGTCTCAAGATAATAGAGGAAGAAAATCGGAGCATTAAATGAAAGATTAATCAGATCAACACGCAAGCGTGCAGTGGGGAGCAAGATAGACGAGAAAAACGATTAACATGTGCAAAGTTAGGTTCGGTCGACCGAGCCTATAGCTTCGGTCGACCGAGTGGGGTGCTTCGGTTGACCGAGTGTGTCAGCTCGGTCACTTATCGGATTTTTTCGTATTTACCTTCTAGATCCTTCATAAGTCGGCAGAAACTCCTATATAAGCAGCAGCTACGAGAAATTGTAAATCATCCCTTCATTCTTTCTTCAATCTTACAATTCATAATATAACTTTGATACAATGTAGAATAATTTGAGGGTTTCCAGCAATTTAGGGGCTTCAATATGTAAGCCTTTATTTTTTGTTTCTTTCTTTTAAGTAATTAATCCCCCCAATTATGCTTTATCGTTTGAGTTAGTTAATCATAGCTAGATGATGTAGATCTAGGCTATGACGTTAGGGATGTGGCGACACCTTGTCTATGGGGATCCCATAACCTACGTCATACACTTAGTATTTATTCATGAATCTACTTGATTTAATTAATGCGTATCTATGTTAGTTTATATGAATGCTTTACGAATTCTTGTTAATCCGTTGTGTATGATGAAACACCGAGAGATACGTTCGGGGATGTAATGCGGGGGGAAAAAGACCATTCGGTCGTCGAGCCGAGCCCGAGCCTATTCGGTCGACCGAGCCCCGTTTTCATCCGTTAAATAGCCACGTCTTTATGGTTAGGTTAACTTAATAGAATTTATTATCTCGGTAGGTATGGCTATGGCTACGTTACTCGCTTAGTTTAATTAAAATGTGTAAAAAGGAAATACCAATATAAAACTCTTAGGTAGGCTTATGAATTGCTCTTCACGGACGTTCAGCGTTATCTAGGTAGGTTTATATTTGGGGATTGCTAGCACCTGATTATACATACGTCGTAGATTAGCATGAGACTATAACTTGGTAATTGCTAGTTGGACGAGAGCTTGAGTAATCGTTTAGGAAGTACGCCTAACCATAGGAATGTTGCCTAGACGAGGTGTACGGTTAATATCGGCATCTTTAGAGTCGTAAGCGTGTGAGTTATATGAGATGGAGGCACTTAAAAGGCGAAGTCACGTAACAATATCACAGTGATCTAGTGACCTACCGGTGCTACGTCAAGTTTTAGAGGATGACTCCCGTAGCCAATCTAAGATAGATACAAACAGATTGACAGTTAATAAGTTCAGTTTATTATATAAATTATCTAGGTCCAAACGATAAAGACTATAATTGGGGAGGTTAATTACGTTGTGTCGAGTCGTGTCTTTACCTTTCTTGTTTTATGTTGGTCGTAGACCGCCTCTATGTCCTTGACATGTTTAATTAATTGTTTGTATATAAGATGATCCACAATTGGTTCCCTGTGGGATCTACCTTGATTCACTATAGCTATACTACGATGGGCCTAGTCCTCTTGCTAGTATTGGTTTATGGTGGTCAAGTATATTATAACCTGATTGACCCCGATCAGCTGCTATCCCAATAGGCCAGCGGGCGGAATGAGGCAATTGGCAAGTGAACAACGAGTCTTGGTTGAAGACTCAAGCTTGGTAGAAGCAATAGAGTTGGCTATGACAGATTGGGGCATCTTAGTGGCCACCTCTTCTTTTCTATCTCTGGACCGAGCGAGCGTAATGGCTCAAAATACCGCTATTGCCATCTCCACTTTCCCGCGCCTCCTTCATACTGCTTTCCATCCCTAGGGTTTATTATCTATGTAGTTACTAGATGGGGTCTTTGTCAGTTAACAATAGAATTACTTTGGCGGTTATGTGATTGAAGTTGAGACGGTTTGGCTTATAGTCTATTTATTTTATCACCTATCCAACATTGTTTCCATGATATATTTTATTAGGCTTTTATTATTATTTATTATTAGGTTTTTTAGTTTGTTGTCCCACATTGCTTACCTGTGATATTTACTTGGAGTTTGCAGCCTATATAAATGCATTAATTAAGAGTCATTGTAATTGACGATATCGGGTTTCACCCCTCCACGTGTCGTCTTGCGGTTGTCCCCAGAGTGCGAATGATTACTAAGTTACACATGTTGATTTCCAGACTCATGGCTACGATAATCGACAGTCGAGCAGTGTAGGACAAGGGTCCCAGAGTCAAGGACAGCAAGTCGGTTATGTTGACATCGAGGACAGAGTCCGCACCAGCTGTCAAGGCCCATTAACAGTGTGATAACTTGGGCAAGGTTAAGGCCCATCAAGGGTAAATATGACAATGGCTCAAACCGAATTAATATTAGGGTTAAGGCATGTGTTGTCATTGTAAATACCACACTCCAGGAACTACGTAAGGCTTGATTCCTGGACATTGACAGGATACGTAGGCAATCTAAGACAAGCTCTTAGACTCAGTCGCAAACCATCAAACCAGCCATCCCGTTCTTTAAGCATTAGGGTTTTGGGTGTTCATCACTAGATCCAAATAGACCCGGATAAATTAGGTGACACAATCCGTCATCGTCACTGGCCCTAAAAGGAGGGCCTTCTACTATTGAATACACCAAGATCACGATGCCTCCAAAGGATAAGAACGCCAGGAAGACCGCCTTCAAAGCCACAGATCAACAGGGCTCGCAGATTAACGAGCAGGTAGATTTAGATGCGCAAGGAGAAAAAGATCTAGTCTTGGACCCCGTCCATGAAGATCCCAAGAAAGAAAAGCAGGGTCTTGCTCCGGAACACCAAGCTATTGTGGATCAATTGGCAGGGGCGGATAGTGAATTAATGTCTAGGATTATAGCAGAGGCGTTTATGGTGCAACAGCAAGCAGACGGCGGTCCGAAAGATGATGCAGAAAAGCCTAAGCGAACTCCCGGAGACGAAGTCAGTGCGTCCTCCAGCTCTGTGGAGAGAAAGAGATGCGAGATCCAACAGAAGCATCAGAAGATGGATGAGGACAGCATTAGGGAGGAGCTGGATGTTATTCTGGGAAAAAGTCAGGTCTCACTATGGTTGGAGTCACCCTTCACGAAGGAGATACCAAAGATAGAGCCTTACGATGGTACCACCGATCCGGAAGACCATCTACATAGGTATCTGTCTCAGATGAGGTTGTATGGCGCACCTGATGCGATGCGATGTCGGGCATTTGAGACGCTGCTCGTAGGTCGAGCCAGGGAATGGTTTACCAAGCTACGACCTGGGTCAATCTCCAGTTTTGCCATGCTAGCCCATAAGTTTCGGGATGTGTTCATCGTCAACAAAAAGTTTCATTTAAGCGCCACGCACCTCATGAACATGAAGTAGCAAAAGGATGAAATAGTACTAGATTATCTGAAGAGATTTAATCTCGAGGCTATGCAAGTCAAGGATGCAGATGATCGACTTCTGATTACATTGTTTGTAGGGGGACAGCGTAATACGAAGTTATATATGAAGTTGAGCAGAGATGTCCCTCGTACCATGGTGAGTGTGTTAACGTGGTGCACAGAATCTGTCAAGAGGAAGAGGCAGTGCGTAGGCACACCCAATCTGACTGGATGGATTCGAAAAAGGACAATCGAGGTCCGAACAAGAATCAATCCAAGAGACAGGATATCGAGAGTAAACCCACAGTTTGGGACCGTATAACGACGCCCGTCTCAGACCGCTTGGGAAAGAAGGGAGCCACACGCGACAAGGATTTCATCCCCCTTAATCGGTCTCGGGCAGAGGTGCTATCAATCATGGTCTCGAAAAACATAGTGAGAAGACCGCCACCATTGAAGAAACCTCGAGAAAGGAGGAATTCAAGCAATTATTGTGAATTTCATGAGGATATAGGTCACACAACGGAGGATTGTAACGACCTGAAAAGAGACATCGACATCTGCATTCAAGAAGGGAAACTAGATGAAGTGGTTGATAGATCTCGGTGCGATGAGCCCAAAGGGCGTAGAGAGTACAAAAGGAAGAACCCCGATCAAGATAGGGGTCGAGGCCGAGATGCTCAATGATGGAGAGATCAATCACCTCGATGGGATCGATCTCCATACCATGCTAGAAATAACAGAGATAACTATGATCGAGATAAGTACGACGATAATCGACCAAACAGTTATGTCAATACGATCTTTGGGCCAGCGGAGAATGATAAAGACCGAGCCAGTCGAGAGCCAACTGACAGCTCGAGGGAACGTAAGCAACTGAGATTTACAACAGAAGTCGGGTATGGACCCCAAGATGATATCCCCAAGTCTCGGAGTCATAGTGAGGGGTTGGTTATTGAAGCGGTGATTATCCGAGCCCGTGTATCGAGAGTCTGCATCGATAACGGTAGTGCGGTGAACATCTTGTATTACTCAGATTTTCAGGCGATGAAGCTGAAAGAGAAGGACATAGCTCCTATAGAGTTTTCTTTTATTTGGATTCACAGGGCAAGCGGTTCATCCTATGGGATCGATAAAGCTACTCACATCTGTCGGAGATGGTGAGAAAGGAAGGACCCTTGAGTTAAACTATGTTGTAGTCAAAGCTCCTTCGGCTTATAATGTTATTTTAGGACGACCTGTGCTCTTCGACCTGCGCGCTATTGTAATATTCCGATTTTCGGGAAAGGGCAGGCGTGTCATTTTGCGAAAACGAAATATTATTATTCTGACTTCTTTTATTGGAGTTAAATTTTATAAGATAAATATATATATTTTCGGATATATATATATATATATATATATATATATATATATATATATTTTAAGGAAATCCGATTTTAAGGAAAAAAAATGGTAATTAAGGAAAATAAGGGATTAGGTTAATTACTGGGATTTTCCTATTTAAGGAAAATAAACCCCAAACAGTTTTCCCTAATTATTCTTATCAGATTTTCCACCTCCAATTCATCTTCTGCGTGTGAGAGCCAAGCTAGGGCTGAGAGATTTCTTCCGTTTTCTAAGTCGGATCTTAACGGTTTTCAGATCAGAATAGGGCATCGGAATTGTCGTAAAGAGAGCGTCGATTCAATATCAGAAAGTTGGAGCTTTTCCCAAGGTTTCTCTGCAGAAAGTGTTCGTTTGCTGCAGTCTTTCTGGGTTTTGGCTTGGATTAGCTTGCTTATAAGGTAAGAGGCTCTTCCTACAATTTCAATTATCGTTATTGAAGTTTAGATCGTGTTTTATGATGCGTAGATGCAATAAAGACGTAATTTTTTGTTGATCAAAGGATCATAGACGTTTAGATATGTTTTCTACGTTTTTCTGAGTTGAAATCGATGTCAATTAGGTTAGAAACGGATCAGAAATCGTGTTTTTAAGATTTAGCGTTTTGGGGAAAACCCAGGCGGATGGGTGTCTGCATTAGGCAGACGGGCGTCCGAGACCCTAGTAGCTCAGACGGGCGTTTGCACAAGGCAGACGGGTGTTTGAGGTCAGAATTTTGATTCAGGATGTAGCTGTTTTTGACGGACGGGCGTCTGGGGTTTAGTGGACGGGCGTTCAAGGCCAAACGGGCGTCCATAGGATGTCAAACGGGCGTTTGACCTGTTTTGCCTAGTTTTTACTGTTTTATCTTTTCAGCTTGGTTTCGGGCTTCATAATCATGTTATTATTGTTTTAAACCCTTAATCATAATATGTTAACATTAATTAAACAGGAACAAGCTTCGATTGAACTTCTGATTCGTTCAGTTAAAACACCGAATGTACTCTTAAAGGGAAGTTCGGATCCGTCGGAAGGGCATGAAAGGGCTTGTGCTTTGATGAATTAGTATTCATCAATGTCTGTGTAATTGCAAGGCCTTGTCCGTGTCTAGTGGTCTAAGAAAGAGAATTGAGTTGTGAGGGAGCTTACTTGAAAACACTTAGGTGGCTAGTTAATAACCATTAATAATTACATACTTGCTTAGTAATAAGATTAAACATCATGTCATCCTTGGTAAGGCACAAGACTATATCGCAATGTGTAGGCCTTCGGATAGAGCGAGTAAACTTGCTGGCCTTTCTAGAGGCACTGTTAACGGTGAATTTTATGGTTTTTATCGCTTTATTCCATAACAATATTCTTCGTATTTTATTACTTTTTATAGGAAAGTAGGAGTTTAATTGAAATATTGAGATAATGAAGTTCGAAATGTTTAAAAGTGCAAAATCGAGCTGTGTATGTGTCTTTTTTATGTGTTTATGTATGATTTTACACTTTGCTATTGGCATGAAGACACATTGATGGCTGAACTGGCGTCTGAGTCCCGTCCAGTGGACGGGCGTTTGAAGGACCAGACGAGCGTCCAGGAGAGGAAACTTGATTCAGAGTTTTGAAAATTCCAGTGGACGAGCGTCCATTTTCGCATAGGACGGACGTCCAAGAAGACTCGGCCCGACTCGATGAATTTTGTGAAGACTGGACGGGCGTCTACCTTGCTGGACGGGCGTCCAATCGCCGACTTAACCCTAGCCGCCTCAAAGTCTTATAAATACCAGCGCATATCAAACCCTAAGGAGGCATCATATCATTCATTCAGAAATTCCTAGCAGCCGCATATTCCACAAAGAGCAAACACAGAGATGAATTCTTCCATCTCAACAATCATGATCACCAATATGATTGTTGGCTAAGCATCTTGCGGTGGGACAACGGAGGAAACCAACCAACAAACACACCAACTAGAAGATTTTAAGCTATATCTTTAGTGAGTTAAATCTACCGTTTTTCATCAATTGAATTTTGTAATAATTGTTTATGTTTTATTGAATCGAGAGATCGATGAAACTACCGTTTTAATTGAATTTATATGAGAATATTGTTCAAGTTGTGATTTCTTTCAATTGATGCAATTAATTGTGATTCAATAGATTGTTTATGATTAATTGAGTAGAGTATTGGAGACAATCTCATGATCGTGTTATGCATGCTAGTTTAGTTTTGCTTGAGAAAGAAAACGAAACCCTAGAAATTGATTAAAGAGATTTAATCGAATTCGTGATTTGATCATTACTAAAAATCGTACCTTTAGCTTACAATCTAGTTGGGGTTGGTTGGTTGATTGGTGGATTCTAGTTGCCTTGCCGTTCTTTTAATTCTTGATAAACCAATTTGTTCGTATCAATTGTGATTGCTACAATTAGTTATTTCAAGAACTTTAGTTGTTACCCCATTGTTTTACGCATATTTACGTTTTCCGGCACGTCACCGGACGCCCGTCCACCCTCGGTGAACGGCCGTCCGGTGTTGAATTTTTTCGTTTTATGCTATTTTAGTCACTTGTTCTTCGTTTCTATTTTACAATTAATATAAACCTTAGTTTTTGATAATAATATGTGACATAATCGATATAATAACTGCATCTTAATCCGATAAACATTCGACTCCCTTAGGATGTTTAGGGCCAAATTATAGTGATTTTCATATATATTTTATGAATCAATTTCCCCCATATATGGATTATTTTCATAGATATCGG
Source organism: Gentiana straminea (assembly GCA_036785695.1). NCBI lineage: Eukaryota > Viridiplantae > Streptophyta > Magnoliopsida > Gentianales > Gentianaceae > Gentiana > Gentiana straminea. Next base: position 17,433,398 of record JAVUPR010000183.1, read on the forward strand.
GCCTTATAGTCAAATATTGAGTAAATAAGGTTTTTAATGATTAAATATGAAAACGTATCGATTTTTATGTTTATTTGATGTTTTTATATTATTTTGGAAATTATTACGTTTTGGTATGTTTTTGTAGATACCCAATTAATGATGGAAAAGATGATCCTAAAAGGCTAAATTCGAGATGGAAGAGGATCAATTAAAGATATGGAAGAATAAAAGAGATAAGGAAAGAAATAAATCAAGATAAAGATGGAAAAATCAAGAAATTCGATTTCAAGTCAATATGGACGAGCGTCCATCGAAGCGAACGAGCGTTCAATAGTGGACGGGCGTTTGGTGAAGTGGACGAGCGTCTAGAAGAGATTTTACATTCGAGTCTCCGGACGCAAGGCCGAACGAGCGTTGACTCTCCGTCCAAGGCAAATGGACGGGCGTCCATGTATTCAAACGAGCGTCCGCCGCCGCCTTTGCCTAAACCGACTTAATCTTCTATTTAAACAGCCGTCGCCCCAACCCTAATTCATCAATATTTTTCTTCACATCAAAAAAAGAGCACAGCCGCATCTTGGGAGTTTGAAGGCCGGTCACCCGAGCCTTGTGCTCGGGTGAACCGAGGTTAGATTAGGAGTAGATTATGTAGCTTTTCTTTTCGTTTCCATGGTGTTTCAACCATTGTATCCAAGACTATGTGAGTTCTCTTATGATTAATTTAATTCCAGTTTTTCTTCATGACGTTTGATTTAGTTTGTATTTTTCTATGCGATTTGTATGCCATGTTAATTAGAATCGAAAGATTAGTTCATGATTGATGTTTATAATACGGAAGTTGCATAAACGTTAGATCACCATAGAAAGATAGGGTTTTTAGCCATTAATGATGACAAGTTAATGAGTTAGATTCCTAGGTTGTTAGGTTCTTTAAAAACGAGAGTTAATTGAATCTACACCCGAGTTTTGTTTGGTAAATCAGTCTCAACACTCGAAAGATGAGAGATAGATAATTGAATTCACTACGAAAGTAGGCTTTCATAGCTTGAGAGATAAGTTCACTAAGAGATTAGGGATTTGTGTCTCGTGAAAGGGTGAAACCACAAAGCTGAATTAGAATCATGAGATTAACTAGAATTGAAATCACTTAGGTTTGTACTTTGGTTGTTCCCATGTTTCTTAGGTTAGATTTATTTTGTTTGTTCTTTTATTTTTTTGTTTTTATGTTTTGTTCTTTCGTTTCTTTTGTTTATTCATTCTTTGAGTAACAATTGAGAGAGTTAATGAAATTAGATTCAACATCCCAATTCCCTGTGGATCGACCCCTTACTTATCTCGCTCTACTATCAACAACCCGGTATTCGGCCGGTTAGGAGTTAGTTTTGCATATAGGTTAGGGTTATAAATTTTCTTTTGTTTTAATGATGCAAAATCCTTCCAACAAAAGTGGCGCCGTTGCCGGGGAATCGGTGTTTTGTTGAATCTTCTTTCGTTAATTTTTCTATTTTGTTACGTTTTATTTGTTTTTATTTTATTTCAATAAAAGTAGCGTTTACCAAATCGAGAGTTTTTATTTTTGCCGTGTTTCGATAACCGTTGGGTTAAGAATGTGCAAAAAGTTTTTTACTCGATTTGTGAAACGTGAACTATATGTTTGTTTTTATCTAGTCTAATCCTCTGTGCTTTAATTTGATGTGGCTGCTCTGTGATATTTGATGTATGATCTTTTAAGAAATTAGGGTTTCTTTGTGTTTCTGCGTTTTCTATGCAAATTCGATTGTTGGACGAGCGTTCGGGTAAGTGAACGCCCGTCCGATCTAACATGCGAGGTAAACGAGCGTACGGTTTGTTGGACGCTCGTCCGTTCAAAACGTATCGGCTACGTTCGTTTTCAAGAACCGGACGGACGTCATATATCGAACGCCCGTCCGGCGGTTTGCATAAGTTTTAAACGCCCGTTTGAATTAGTGAAACGTTTTTTTGAACGTCCATGGTCCAGATTTCTTCTGATTTGATTTTTAATGCTTTATTTGATATGGATTTCTTTCATTAGAGCTTCGTGGCTATTTTGCGTTTACATAGATGTCTGAACTTATATGTTTGTACCTTTCCATCTATGAATCCATGTTAGATAATTGATCAATTCCTTATATATGATTCATCTAGGCATGTTATAGTCCTTGTCGGTTCTCGTACGCTATAAGCTGTTCTTATCATTGTTAGTGTAGCTAATGTCGGTTCTCGTATGCTACATCTTGTTATGATGAATCTTTTAAGCTTTGAGACTTATGTGCTTTCTTTTTATTTTTATAACTCATTTGGGTAGTAGCTTGTTGGTCTCCGTTGCTAACATCGGAAACCTTATGAGTTATATACGTTTAGTATAGCTAACTATTGGGTTTCCATAATGCTATCACTTTTGACGAGTCTTAAAGCGCGTCACACTTGCATGTAATGAACGACAGCTTGTCGTTTATCGTAACTTTGTCATTATTTGGTAGACGTTTATTTTATATATGCATGCTATGTTGCAATTAATGGGCTAGTTTTCTTTCTTTTATTTTATTTTCTTTTTGCATGTCATATAAATGCATTTCATTTAGTTGCATTTCATATAGTTGCATTGTTTTTCTATTTTTCCTTTTATTTTTCTTAAGTGTGGTCCTTGTCGGTTCCCGTAACACCACATCATTTATTTCTTTCTTTTATTTTTCTTGAGTGTAGTTAGCTGTCGGTTTCCGTAATACTACCTCGTTTTTTTTTCGAGTATAGTTCTTGTTGGCTTTCCATATACCATCACTCTTTTATTTTCTTAGGATTTTTTCATGTAGTTTGCATTTACATGTAATTGCACCTAGCCTACTATTTTGTAATATTTCATGTATGTGTTTTCCATCTTTATGTGAGCCTAAGTTGAAAAATCTCTTCAACCTTTCTTTTCCTGTGCTTTATATGTTTTACTCCCCTAGCCCCGAGGTATTTCATGTTTGTTCAAGTGTGCAGGATGTTTTCGTTAGCAATTGTGCGTTTCAGACGATATCAGTTTTCCGGTGGATGGTCCACAGTCTACTGGATTCGTCAAGCATTTCTGGGTGAGGTGCACCCATTCCAGGCTTGCTTCTTTAGAACTACAATCAGCTAAGTTCTCTTTTCTTTTATTTTGCACAACATGAGGACAAGTTGCAATCTAAGTGTGGGGGAAGGGATAGATGGTTTATGTGTCTACGTTCATTTGCTTAATTTATTAATTTTCTATGAAAAGTGCTTAATTTTCAAAATTTTTGTTAAGTCCCGAGTAGACAAAGGCATATCTTTGCTTGAGTTTATATCATTTTTGCTATATTACGTATATTTAGTAATTTTAGTTGTTTCACCCGACACTATTTTTCACACGCCATAGTAAATGATGAGCTAAATGTTGAAAGCCTACCCCATTTTAGTTGGAGATTTTTGATGATTATAGCATGTTTCTTTGCTTATGTACAATTCTTGAAAAGTTTAGTAGTTTGTATTCTAGGATTAAAGTATGACATCTTGTGAATATACGTAAGTTTGAATGTGATAAGTGAAACGTGATTAAGTCTTTGCAATAGTAATAAATTGTTTACTTGAGGTGTTATGCTCGGTGGTACGTGCTACTAGAAAATAATCTTTTCCACTTGCCGACCCGAAATCTCTAAGTAAACATAATTGTAATTGTGTGTGTCGGAAGGCTGGTTTATGATTTGGGTGAGGTAGGGTATACCACGTATGTCTATTCCACTATGATGACCAAAAGCTCACGACGGTCGGAAAAAAATTTGCCTTATGATTTGAGTAGGTAGGGGATTATCGTGAAATGTCCTATTCTACTATGAGGGCAATAGCTTATTCGATGTGCGTTTAAATGAGCAATAGTTAAATCAACTTGCATAAGAAGTGATATGAATTAAATGGAAGACTTAGTTATCGTTAATCTTATCCCCGAGTATAAGCGAAAGATATGTTGTAGGGATTATCCTCTAAGTATGTCGGAAATATTTTAAATGCTCCTACTATTTCTTTTCGGATATGTATGTTTTGTGAGGTGCGTGTTATAATCGTTTTTATATTTCTAACTTAGATGGGAAACCGGGCTAGTTTTGGTTTGAATAACTTTCAAAATTGTGGAACTTAGTGGAAGTTTATTATGGCTATGCACACACTCACTTGGGTGAACTTCTAAGTTAATAAATATGCTTCATATTTGCATAGATGTTTATTTATCTCGAGTTGGTTTTGTTTTGTTTTGCTCGGGGACGAGCAAAAAGATAAGTGTGGGGGTGTTGTTTAGGGCCAAATTATAGTGATTTTCATATATATTTTATGAATCAATTTCCCCCATATATGGATTATTTTCATAGATATCGGGCCTTATAGTCAAATATTGAGTAAATGAGGTTTTTAATGATTAAATATGAAAACGTATCGATTTTTATGTTTATTTGATGTTTTTATATTATTTTGGAAATTATTACGTTTTGGTATGTTTTTGATATTTGTAGATACCCAATTAATGATGGAAAAGATGATCTAAAAGGCTAAATTCGAGATGGAAGAGGATCAATTAAAGATATGGAAGAATAAAAGAGATAAGGAAAGAAATAAATCAAGATAAAGATGGAAAAATCAAGAAATTCGATTTCAAGTCAATATGGACGAGCGTCCATACGAAGCGAACGAGCGTTCAATAGTGGACGGGCGTTTGGTGAAGTGGACGAGCGTCTAGAAGAGATTTTACATTCGAGTCTCCGGACGCAAGGCCGAACGAGCGTTGACTCTCCGTCCAAGGCAAATGGACGGGCGTCCATGTATTCAAACGAGCGTCCGCCTTTGCCTTTGCCTAAACCGACTTAATCTTCTATTTAAACGGCCGTCGCCCCAACCCTAATTCATCAATATTTTTCTTCACATCAAAAAAGAGCACGGCCGCATCTTGGGAGTTTGAAGGCCGGTCACCCGAGCCTTGTGCTCGGGTGAACCGAGGTTAGATTAGGAGTAGATTATGTAGCTTTTCTTTTCGTTTCCATGGTGTTTCAACCATTGTATCCAAGACTATGTGAGTTCTCTTATGATTAATTTAATTCCAGTTTTTCTTCATGACGTTTGATTTAGTTTGTATTTTTCTATGCGATTTGTATGCCATGTTAATTAGAATCGAAAGATTAGTTCATGATTGATGTTTATAATACGGAAGTTGCATAAACGTTAGATCACCATAGAAAGATAGGGTTTTTAGCCATTAATGATGACAAGTTAATGAGTTAGATTCCTAGGTTGTTAGGTTCTTTAAAAACGAGAGTTAATTGAATCTACACCCGAGTTTTGTTTGGTAAATCAGTCTCAACACTCGAAAGATGAGAGATAGATAATTGAATTCACTACGAAAGTAGGCTTTCATAGCTTGAGAGATAAGTTCACTAAGAGATTAGGGATTTGTGTCTCGTGAAAGGGTGAAACCACAAAGCTGAATTAGAATCATGAGATTAACTAGAATTGAAATCACTTAGGTTTGTACTTTGGTTGTTCCCATGTTTCTTAGGTTAGATTTATTTTGTTTGTTCTTTTATGTTTTTCTGTTTTTATGTTTTGTTCTTTCGTTTCTTTTGTTTATTCATTCTTTGAGTAACAATTGAGAGAGTTAATGAAATTAGATTCAACATCCCAATTCCCTGTGGATCGACCCCTTACTTATCTCGCTCTACTATCAACAACCCGGTATTCGGCCGGTTAGGAGTTAGTTTTGCATATAGGTTAGGGTTATAAATTTTCTTTTGTTTTAATGATGCAAAATCCTTCCAACATACCCCCCAATTTGTCTTCGAACGCTAGTTCGTGACTGAACGAGCGTTCACCTCCGAATCTCCCCGAACCGGCGTTCACTCATATGCGAACGCCGGTTCAATCTCTTAAATTGTCACCTCTCTTCTTCTCTCTTCTCTCTTTCTAAACCTCTAAACCCTATAATCTTCTCTACATTCGTTCTCATCAACCCTAAGGTTGATTTCTTCCTGTTCTGCTCTTCTGGTTTATGCAAACCAGGAGTAAGAAGGGACCTCTTACCTTTAATCCCGAACCGAGCGATCTATTCTCGGGAGAAAGCTCTTCCCTAATCTAGACATTATGGCTAACAAAGTTCCAAATCCAGATCCTCAAGCCCAAATGAATCTGATCCTTCAACAGATGCAGGCAATACAACAACAACAAAATCAACAAGCTGGGATAAATAATCAATTTCAACAATTCCGTCAAAACCAGCTAAACCAATTAAATCAAGACCCTTATGCCCCCTATCTTGACCAAGACTTCCTGGAAGGGCATAGACCTATTCGCCCTCCAGACTTGGGGCAACTGAACTTCGATCTGAAAAATGGAGTGGTTGGGCTGGTCCAGAATAGTTCTTTTCATGGTACTGCTGAAGAAGATCCTCATGACTTCTTGTCCACCTTCGTTCAAATCTGCGAAGCAGGCCACTATCCTGGTATTGATTCTGAGATTGTCAAGTTAAAACTCTTCCCGTTTGCTCTAAAGGGTGAAGCAAACCGTTGGTTCAAATCTTTAGCCCATCATTCTCTCCGTTCCTGGAATGATGTCAAAAGAGCCTTTGCTCTGAAGTTTGTCTCACTTGGGACAATCATGGACAAGAAAAGGGAGATAGCCACATTTGAACAGCTTGATGGTGAGAGTGTGGGGAAAGCATGGGAGGGACTAAATCTGCTGATGAGGAAGTGCCCCAACCATGGATACATTAGACATGAGCTACTAGAGTTATTCTATAGAGGTGTATCTCAACCAAATAGAGACTACCTTGATTCAAGCGCTCATGGATCCTTCCTAGGGGAGGTGATGACGCGCTTACGGGGTAGCCGAAACTATAGCAAAGAATAACATGTGGTCAACTCCAAGGAAGACCAATGTTAGTGGGAATAAGAAGGAATCTGCTTTGCGAGCAATTCGAGACTAAGATGTTAGTTGCTCAAATGGAAGTGATGAGCAAGCAGCTAGCCAATTTACAAATACAGCAGCAACGAGGGCCGTCAGATGTGAACTACCTGGGAATGCAGGCGGGAAATGAGATGAATGAGGAAGTGAATTTAATGGAGAATCATAACAAAACCTTCAGAAACTTCAATCAGGACCAGAATCATTCCGGATTTCAACGACCAAATTTTAATCAAGCCAATGCACCACCTGGCCCATCCAATTCAAAACCTTCTTTCAACTCAAGTTATCAAAGACCACCCCCTGGGATGGTTAATCAATCTCACAATCCTAACTCCCAAAGACCTTAAGGTGGTTGGAATCAAAACCAACATCATAACCAAACCACCTCTTGTGTCCCTCAACATAAGTTTGATGAGCTAGTAGACATGGTGAAGACCCTGGCTACTAGTGTCAAGGCAATAGAGAGACAGGTTGGTCAGATGGCAGACCAACAAGCAAGCAGACCCCACGGTAAACTTCCAAGTTATACCGAAAGAAATCCTAAAGCAGATATCAATGTTTGCACTGCCATCACACCTCAATGGGAGTATGGAGACGAAGAGCTGAATGAGGCCACTCTAAGAAGTGGTAAGCAGGCGGGACCCGGAAAGATGTCGGGAAACGAGTAGCCCCTCCTGACACCATAAGTTCAGGAGGGGGCAATCAGAAGTTAAATACCGAAGGAAGCAATAGTGAGGAGGAGCTTAATGATGATGATTCTTCGGGGGATGAAAATTATTCTGATAAAGAAATGATGAAAAGTCAGGTGGCTGTACCCCTGACAAAGAAGAGGGAGGAAAAGTTTGTCAGATGGAAGGATAAGGAAGACGAAGCCATAAGAAATCAATCCATGAACAATGATAAAGCCCTTCCTTATCCACCAAAGAAGAAAGAGAATACCCTCAGTCATGACAGACAATATGACGGAGTGAGGAGGATGCTAGAGACACCAAAGTGAGTATACCCCTAGCTGAGGTATTGACTGAAATGCCCAAGTGCTCTAAGTATCTTAAGGAAGTTTGTGGGAGCAAGAAGAAGCTTCAAGGGATGACGGAACAAGTTTTAAGAGAAGATTGCTCTATGGTTTCACAAAAAGTTGCTACTAAGCGAGGTGACCCCGGAAGACCTTCAATCTCTTGTGAGATTGAAGGCCACATGTTCCAAAACGTCTTATGTGACTCAGGGGCCTCTATAAATGTGATGCCATTGAACGTCTGCAAAAAGCTCGGTTTAGATAAAAGAATGCGGGAACGCCCTATTTCTCTTCAGATGGTAGACCGATCTAGCCGCTCAGCAGTTGGTTGTGTTACTAATGTTCTTCTCCATGTTGAAGACTTGGTTTTCCCCACCGACTGGGTTATCTTAGACTATCCGCCTGACAAAGAGATGCCCCTAATTCTTGGCCGGACCTTTTTGGACACCTCTGCCGCCCTCATCGATTTCTATAAGGGTCAGATTACGCTTAGAGTTGATGGTACATCTGTTACCTTCACATGAGGGAAAAGTCCTGAGAAAACCTTGATTGAAGAAATCTCGTTCGTCGAAGAAATTTATGAGGACGAAGAAGATGCCAACTCTGAAGAAGCGGAAGAGCTAATAGAGATAGGTGTTTTCGAAGCTATAAACACTAAAGATCAAGCTGATTATGGACCATCTTCTGTTTCATCACATGCCGTAGTCACTGACGAGTCGTCTTCACAACTTGCTCACACTAAGCCTGTCAATGAACACGAAACATGGAATTTCCCAACGATGAACGATGATTTCAAAGAGCAGCATGAGGAAGACTTTAACCCTGTAGAAGAGGAAGCCCTGATGGGTAGTTGGGACGAAGTGGATTTCTGTAGAGAGACTATTCATTGGGAGGTTGATGATTGGGAACAGCTAGCAAATGAGCTAGAAGATGAAGAGTTGATTAAGATGATCAAGCATAAGAAGGAGGAAGCGAGTCGACGAAGGATCCCTATGGATGATGTGATCCAGTACCTTTCGGGGGTTATGCCTCGGGAAGATGAGGTATTCTTCAGTCAACCACTTCAAGCCCATAAGGAAAAAGGTGGCCCATTAAAATCCAGTATTGAGCAACCACCTACTGACTTGGAGCTTAAACCGCTTCCGCAACACCTTAAGTACATTTTTCTTAAGGACGGTGAGAAGTTGCCCTTAATCATCTCTTCAAAACTCGAGCCCGAACAAGAAGCACTGCTGATAAAAGTGCTTGAAAAAAACATCCTCGCGTTCGGATGGCAAGTGGGTGATATCCGAGGAATCAGCCCCGATGTGTGCATGCATAAAATCCGAACGGAGAAAGGAGCTAAGAAAGTCAGACAACCTCAGCGAAGGCTGAATCCATACATGCAGGAGGTTGTCAAGAAAGAAGTCATCAAATGGTTAGACATGGGAATCATCTATGCAATCGCCGACAGTGAGTGGGTTAGCCCCACTCAAGTTGTGCCAAAGAAAGGAGGTATTACCGTGGAAAAGAATGAAAAGGGGGAAGAAGTAGCTTTACGCCTTGTGACTGGCTACAGGGTCCGCATTGATTATCGCGAGATTGAATGAAGTCACCGTCAAAGACCATTTCCCCTTACCTTTCATTGACCAGCTTCTTGAAAGACTGAGTGGTCATAAGTATTATTGTTTCCTCGATGGATATTTTGGTTACTTCCAGATAGCCATCGACCCTAATGACCAGGAGAAGACTACGTTTACGTGTCCATCAGGCACTTTTTCTTTTCGCAGAATGCCTTTCGGGTTATGCAATGCACCAGCAACATTTCAACGGTGCATGTTGGCCATTTTCGATGGACTTGTGGAGAAATGTATGGAAGTCTTCATGGATGACTTCTCGTCTATGGCGATAGCTTTGATGAGATCTTGGAAAATCTAGATATGGTACTTCAACGCCGTGTTGAAAAGAATTTAGTACTCAAGCGGGAGAAATGCCATTTTCTAGTAGATGAAGGAATTGTTCTAGGACACAAGGTGTCCGATCGGTATTCGGGTTGATAAGGCTAAAGTAGAGGCCATTGAAAAGATGGCGTACCCGAAAACGAGTGAAAGAGGTACGAGGTTTTCTAGGTCATGTTGGCTTCTACGGGCGGTTTATTCGGGGTTTTTCCACCATCGCCAAGCCCTTATCCAATCTTCGAAAGATGATGTTGAGTTCTTGTTTGATGAGAAATGCAAGGAAGCTTTCAATTGCCTAAAGGATAAGCTCATAAGTGCCCCTATCTTAATCGCACCCGATTGGACTAAGCCTTTTGAATTAATGTGCGATGCCTCTAACTACGCGGTGGGCGCGAGTTTTAGGCCGAGAGAATTGACAAAAAGTTCGGGCCCATTTACTATGCGAGCCGCACCTTGAACCCGGCTCAATGCGGTTACACCACGGACCGAGAAGGAATTCTTAGCCGTCGTTTTTGCTATCGACAAGTTTAGAAGTTACCTTCTAGGGTCTCAAGTTGTGGTTTGGACAGACCATGCAGCCCTACGCTACCTTATGGACAAAGCAGATGCAAAACCAAGGTTACTCAGATGGATTCTAATTTTGCAAGAGTTTGACCTTGAGATCAAAGATAAGAAGGGTAGTGATAACATTGTGGCTGATCACTGTCTCGCCTAGTAAATGAGGGTGGCGAAAATCACAAGGAAATAGGCATCGATTTCCCTACTGAGCAATTGATGAAGCTTGATACAGTTAGGCCATGGTACGCTGATTACGTCAACTATTTAGCAAGTGGACATTTAGAGGAAATGACGTATCAGCAGAGGAAGAAGTTCTTTTCGATTTAAAGTATCTCGTGTGGGAGGATCCTTATCCGTTCAAGGTACGTAAAGACGGGTTGCTTAGAAGGTGCGTTCCGGAACACGAGCAATGGGATATTCCGGAACAATGTCATAGTGGTCCCACGGGAGGACACTACGGAACACCCAAGATGTTGCAAAAATCCTCCAAGCGGGATTTTCCGGCCGACTCTTTTTAAAGATGCGAAGCCTTTTGTAAAGGTTGCGATAGGTGCCGAGAGGATTGGGAGGCGAGTAATAGGATGGAAATGCCACTTAGGCCCATTCTAGAATGCGAAGTCTTCGACGTGTGGGGCATTGATTTCATGGGCCCCTTCCCATCTTCATGCTCCAATAAATACATTCTCGTCTGTGTAGAGTTTGTTTCCAAATGTGTGGAGGCAATAGCCACCCAAACTAATGATCACAAAGTTGTGAAGAAATTCTTGCAAAAGAATATCTTCACCAGATTCGGCTGTCATAGAGCCCTCATTAGTGATGAAGGTACTCATTTTTGCAACGCGCCGCTTGATAAAATTCTTGAGAAATATGGTGTCGGACATAAAATCGGTACACCATATCATCCCCAAACAAGTGGCCAAGTCGAGGTAAGCAACCGGAGCCTTAAAAGGATTTTAGAAAAGACCGTGAACGCAAATAGATCCAAGCGGAGTCTAAAGTTGGATGACGCGCTTTGGGCCTATCGCCTTTGCGTTTAAGACCCCTATGGGCACGTCACCCTTCCAAATGGTTTATGGCAAGGCATGCCATTTACCGGTCGAGCTTGAACACGAGCTTCTTGGGCTATTAAATTCTTGAATTTTGATAGCCAACTCTGTGGGGAAAAGAGGTTATTGCAATTAAATGAGCTCGACGAATTTAGACTCAGAGCATATGAGAATGCCAAAATCAGTAAGGAAAGAACTAAGGTACTCCATGATGCTAAGATCAAGGATCGAGAATTCAAAGGGGTGATATGGCTTTGCTTTATAATACAAGGTTCCATCTGTTTGCCGGTAAGCTCAAATCTAGATGGTCTGGCCCCTTTGAGATTCTCGATGTCAATCCAAGTGGAGCGATCACGTTAAACGGGTATGATAATCAACCCTTTAAGGTAAATGGTCAAAGACTCAAAAAATATTTTGGCCAACCAAAAGAAAAGTCTGAGACCCTGTACTTTCAAAAGAGGGTTGAAACGACTGATATTCTGATCTGCGATGAGATCCCATCCGAATTCTTTCATTCGGGTGATGACATTTCTACATTTACCCGTGAGGACCCTTCTTCCAAGACATCGAACATGTCGGTATACCTAAGCGTAACTGCACAAGAACGGGACGAAGAAGAGAGTCGGTGCTATACGGAGAGTTAAGTTCAAACACTTAGTAGAGCACGGGCACGTTGTTCTTTGTTGCGGCCACACCCCTGTCCTTCATTCGATTCCGATGAAGAAGTGGCCGAAGTAAACCGAAGTGAACCGATCCGGGTTAACTTTGAAATCGTGTCAAGCTAATGACATAAAAGAAGCGCTCTAGGAGGCGACCTAGTCTTTTAAGTTACTTTTTAGTTAAGTTTTTAGGGCACTAGGAATAAGACCATGGTGATTTGTGTGTTGGTTATCCCTGTCCTATTTGTGAATGCTTTATGTGCCTACATGTTTACTCATATACCCCTTGTACCCCGAGATTATATGCTATGTCGAGTGTTGCAGATATTGTTGCGCGGTTTTTGCCAGTTGTCACTTTTAGTGTTGTGTACGTTCATGCTACGAGTTGCGGCGGTACATTCATGCTACGGCCCGACCTCGCCAACCTACAACCCGACAATCATTTTGAAAACCAAACTAAGTATTCTTTTTTGTTATCTGCACATTCTGAGGACATAATGTGATTTAAGTGTGGGGGGGTGTCTAAATTGGGTATGTTATCATGCTATATTTCGAAAAGCGAGGAAATGTGAATTCCTTGGCAAAAATTTAAAATTTTTAAAAGTAAACGTGGATAATTGTAAATCTTGAGCATGTAATTGAAACAAAAAGGCTCGCTAGTTGTAGTCTCCTGACGATGATTGTCTGTAACTTCTGTGAGATAGTTATAGCATGCTTTTACTAATATGAGATAATATTCATTTCATATTCACGTAAGCCTTTGAAATTGAAGCGACATTTTTAAACTTTATCCATTCACTATCCTAGTGATTTATCCTAGAGAGACTTGTGCTTAATAGTAACGGTAAACATTACACCTAATTTCTAACCGTGTACCGTGAATATACGAAGGTTTGAATGTGATAGGAGGGATATATCTTAAGGTTTGTACACCAATCTAAGATGAATAATATGAATAAAATATGTGTATGTCGGATGTATTTGCCAATGATTTGAGTGCGGTAGGGCATTATCACAAAATGTCCTATACCACTATGAGGTTCAATAGCTCCCGGCGCGATGATAGTAGTCCGGCTAGGGTTTTATCATGAAACATCCTATTCGGGAATGAGGGCATATGCTATATATGTGGAATTAAGTTAATCTTAAAGAAAATTTGGCAAATGGTACTATGGAAAGTTGGTAGGAACCGTAGTTATCTTCTAACTATCCCCAGTATAAACCGAATGATATGTTTTAGGGATTATCCTAATAAGTACACGGGAAGACTTTTTGTGGAACGGTTAATGCCTATACCTAGGAAAGTCATTAGGATTATTTGAACGGATTTTGTGCGAAAGAATAGTGGAGCTTGAAAAGGGCTTTTCACACACACACACTGAATCTATCTCTATGTTGGTATTAATTGCTATATTTGTCGTATCTTTTGTTACGTGAGTTGGGAATCTATATGGATTGCATGAAAGTGAGCTAGTTTTGATTATTTTGTTCGGGACGAACAAAAGTTTAAGTATGGGGGAGTTGTTAACGGTGAATTTTATGGTTTTTATCACTTTATTCCGTAACAATATTCTTCGTATTTTATTACTTTTTATAGGAAAGTAGGAGTTTAATTGAAATATTGAGATAATGAAGTTCGAAATGTTTAAAAGTGAAAAATCGAGTTGTGTATGTGTTTTTTTATGTGTTTATGTACGATTTTACACTTTGCTATTGGCATGAAGACACATTGATGGCTGAACTGGCGTCTGAGTCCCGTCCAGTGGACGGGCGTTTGAAGGACCAGACGAGCGTCCAGGAGAGGAAACTTGATTCAGAGTTTTGAAAATTCCAGTGGACGAGCGTCCATTTTTGCATAGGATGGACGTCCAAGAAGACTCGGCCCGACTCGATGAATTTTGTGAAGACTGGACGGGCGTCTACCTTGCTTTGGACGGGCGTCCAATCGCCGACTTAACCCTAGCCGCCTCAAAGTCTTATAAATACCGGCGCATATCAAACCCTAAGGAGGCATCATATCATTCATTCGAAATTCCTAGCCGCATCGCATATATTCCACAAAGAGCAAACACGAGAGATGAATTCTTCCATCTCAACAATCATGATCACCAATATGATTGTTGGCTAAGCATCTTGCGGTGGGACAACGGAGGAAACCAACCAACAACCACACCAACTAGAAGATTTTAAGCTATATCTTTAGTGAGTTAAATCTACTGTTTTTCATCAATTGAATTTTGTAATAATTGTTTATGTTTTATTGAATCGAGAGATCGATGAAACTACCGTTTTAATTGAATTTATATGAGAATATTGTTCAAGTTGTGATTTCTTTCAATTGATGCAATTAATTGTGATTCAAGAGATTGTTTATGATTAATTGAGTAGAGTATTGGAGACAATCTCATGATTGTGTTATGCATGCTAGTTTAGTTTTGCTTGAGAAAGAAAACGAAACCCTAGAAATTGATTAAAGAGATTTAATCGAATTCGTGATTTGATCATTACTAAAAATCGTACCTTTAGCTCACAATCTAGTTGGGGTTGGTTGGTTGATTGGTGGATTCTAGTTGCCTTGCCGTTCTTTTAATTCTTGATAAACCAATTTGTTCGTATCAATTGTGATTGCTACGATTAGTTATTTCAAGAACTTTAGTTGTTACCCATTTTTTTACGCATATTTCGTTTTCCGGCACGTCACCGGACGCCCGTCCACCCTCAGTGAACGGCCGTCCAGTGTTGAATTTTCTGTTTTCTCGCTATTTTAGTCACTGTTCTTCATTTCTATTTTACAATTAATATAAACCTTAGTTTTAGATAATAATTTGTGACATAATCGATATAATAACTGCATCTTAATCCGATAAACATTCGACTCCCTTAGGACGACCCGTTAACACCCTTTACTACAAGCCTTATACTTGGGGTGTTTCGGTTTATAAATTTAAAACTAGTTTTTACCGAACAGGCACCAGGAGTAGAGGGTACTCATTGTGGATAACTCTGCTGGCCCAAGGGCACTAAGAGTAGAGGGACTTCACAGGTGAATAACTTTGCTGGCCATTAGAGGGCACCAGGAGCAGAGGGACTTTACAATGGAATAACTCCGTAGGTTCATAAGACCCCAAGTATGGAGGGACTTCACCGAACGCGTATACTATCGGGACTAGCCCGTGGCTATTGGTGAGTTCCACTAATAGGTTGTACCCAGATGTCTCGTGGTGGGCAGCACCATGCGTAGTGCCCTTGAATGCGGATGTAACAAAGATAAGCTAAGTTAGAAACAGTTAGTCATGACATGTTGATGGACATGAAGTGAACCCTAGATTGAGTCGGTCTCATAAAGATAATTAGAATAATAAACTTGTTAAAGAGCCTTAATTAAATTGTAGCTTCTACTTCTTAATATGTACAATGTACTTACCTCAAATGCATGTTTATTTATGTGTTTGGGGGAGAGAAGACGAACAGGTAATCCCGGAGTTCGAAGAGGGCTTTGATGACGACGTTTAAGGACGCCGAAGTTGAAGGCTTTATTTATTTATCTTTTATATTCACTAGACTTGTTGTCGTTGGGGAATTTCTTGTAATTTTCTTTAGTACTTGCTTTCATAGGATTTCGTACATTGTTACGTTTCGTTTGGTATTCCAATGTAATAAATGTTACATTTATATCTTTAGTATGTCGATTTCTATTCTTAGTAGCATTTATGATGTTTTGCCGAGTCTTTTGAGCTTCCGTTTTGCTGAACTCGATACGACGTAGTAGAGGCTTACGTGTAATATTAGATTTATTTAATGTTATACGTGCCGAGCGTTTCGTTTCCGGATAAGGACTCGGTATCCGGGAGCGGGGCGTTACAGTTGGTATCAGAGAGAAGCGTCCTTTAGGCATCCTTTCTTCTAAGATAAGTTTCTCTAGATCTTTTAGTAACGTTCTGGTTTTCCTTGATCATCAGGATGGTGTTCACGAGAACTGGAGCGGGTGCAGAGTCTTCCAGAGTTCGACGGGAAAGTCCAACACCGGTCGTAGGAGGCGGTGTTGTGAGGCAGATTCCTCCACCTCATCGGAGTTTATCACCATCACCTCATACTGCGACACCTACACCAAGATCTCAACAGAGTTTGTCACCGCGACCTCATCAGGAGCAACCTCCACGATGGCACGTGGGGAGTTCGGTTCAGTTCTCCTTGGTAAGCGATGTTCCAGCTGGTTTTGTACCTCCGCCGGTAAGCTACCCTCCACCAGCCAGTGTTTTCCCTCCACCGGTCAGCGTTTACCCTCCACCAGCAAGCCACCCCTCACCACTAGTGTTTCACCAACAGCAGCAGACCCTCTACCCACCTCCTGTAGGTCATACCCCTCGACCTACCGTACCATTTTCACCGCGTTTCGGCCATCAGCAAGGTTTTGGTTACCCACCCTTCGGTTTCCAGCAACCTCAGCCAACCCCACAGCACCACCAGAATTACCATCAGGGATATTACCCTTATCAGACTGAGCCTCAAGTGAACCCACTTTACCCTCAGCAACAGCAGTACCAGCAGCAAATACCTTTTGGATACCCCCCCAGTTTATCCACCTGTTCCCCCAGTTAGACCAGTGTTCGAGCAAGCACCACCAGTTGATTGGTACACGAGACTAAGGAGGAACAGAGTTCAAGACTTTTATGGGAATGTGGAGCATTCAAAGGCTGAAGAATGGTTAAGATGCTTCGAAAAGGCTTGTAAGAATATACATGTTCCTGAAACAGAGATGGCACAACTGGCGGTCAACTTTATTTTGGGTGCAGCTGAAGCATGGATAGATGCTATACAGAGTAGCAATGGCAAGGTAGTAGATTGGGAAGGCTTTAAGGCCATGTTCTACAATGAGTATTTTCTAGCAACAGTGCAGGCAGACATGGCAAGCCAATTCTTAAAGCTCAAGCAGGGTAACTATTTGACGGTATCTCAGTACACCAACAAGTTTAACGAGTTGGGAAAGTTTTACCCTGAGCTTATGAAGGTTGAAGAGAGGAAGATGGCACTCTACAAGGAAGGTTTGGCCTATGAAATACAATCCGGTATGTTGGGTTTCACCGCCAGGAACATGGCTGAATTGTTGAATAAGGCTTTGGAAGTTGAGAACTTCAGGAAGAAGGCCACCATTGTCATTGGAGTAAAAAGACCTTTGGAAAGTAGCCAAGTAGAAGATCAAGAAGCACCTCAGCAGCAAGATGAGAAAAGGATTACATCACCTCAAGCCGCTAGGTCATCCGGCAGCACATCGGGTTGCCCAAAGTGTAAAAGGAATCACTCTGGAGAATGTCGGGCAGATACAAATGGTTGTTATCATTTTGGAGACCACGGACATTACGCAAGGCAGTGTCCTATGCGGAGAACAAGGGAAAGTCAAAGAAATGGCAATGGAGGTGCAACTCGACCAACAAGGGTGTTTTCTATGGATGCAGTCACCAGGTACCTTTCCGTTCATTTATTTTATCAAGATATTCTTATGACATGAATTAAGTTCACGTTGTAATTATGGTTAAATAAATGAACTAACTTTTAGGCACGTTAATAACGGGTAACATAGCTATATCAACATTAATTAATACGAGAGTGTCAAAACTTTTGGTGTTAAGTAAGGCAGCTAGCAAGTTAAGCCTACCCTCAATCTTTAAGAAACCTTTATGGATCATCTGGGAATCAGTAGTGTTTGATTACGAGGTTAACAAGGGCAAGTTTGTTAGAGGTTGTCCGTGGGAAAGCAAGCGGAGTTCGGATTTGGTTTGGGCTGAAGAAGAAGTTGCTAAGGGAGGTCAATGGATTGGGTACGATCAAGTTTCGAGGACGAAACTCCTGTAATGGGGGAGGAATGTAATATTCCGATTTTCGGGAAAGGGCAGGCGTGTCATTTTGCGAAAACGAAATATTATTATTCTGACTTCTTTTATTGGAGTTAAATTTTATAAGATAAATAAATATATTTTCGGAATTATATATATATATATATATATATATATATATATATATATATATATATATATATATATATGATGACGGTCGATTTGTACCCATTATATCGCAATCTTCACCCTTGATTTTGATGTGAAATATAATCTTCACCCTTGATTTTGATGTGAAATAACCTTAAGAGAGTGATAATAAGTCATTAAGTGCCTAATTTAGATATACCCCGTGTTATGATTTATTATTATGCATTTCGGTAATTTATTAAGTATTTGGTATTACAAACTATGTTTTTGTATGATAAATACAGTGAGCATTATGGACGGACTACGGAGAAGGAATTAAAGATCCAGGACAATGCAGAGCCCAACAGAAGATAGAAGACAGAGCCCAGAAGCAGTGAAGGCTCGGTCGACCGAGCCCCAGCTATTCGGTCGACCGAGTGGACTTAAAGCCCAAAGACACCGGCGTATTACTTAAGTCGGTTAGGGTTTAGGGAATCCGATCCTTAGTCGGTTTCTAAGTCGGTTTTGAACTCTATATAAGCACATTGTCATTAGTATTATGTAGACATTCATACATTGATTCAATCATTCATAAAAGAGCACAATAAATTGAGAGTTTTTCAGCAAGTTAGGGCTGCAACAATGTAAGCCCTTAATCTTCATGTTTTATTTTCAAGTAATTAATTCTTCCAATTATGATCTTATCGTTTGAACTAATTAAACATAGCTAGATGATGTGATTCTCGGCTATGACGTTAGGTGGTGGTGACACCTTGTCAATGAGGATCCCATGACCTACGTCATAATCTAGATTTATTCATGACTCTATTTGATTTAATTAATGTGTATCTATGATAGTGTATATAAGTGATGTATGAATTGCTGTTTAATCTGTTCTGTATAAGGAAACACTGAGAGATTATTTCTAGGATGTAATTAGGGTTGAATTCGTCCGGGTGACCGAGCAGAGTCGTTCGGTCGACCGAGCCACTTCACTCGGTCGACCGAGCCCTAATTTTGTCAGTTAAGTCTGCCACGTCTTTATGGTGGGTCTAACCTAGTTGAATTTACTTTCTCGCATGGTATGGCTACGGCTACGTCGCTCGTCGTTTTTCATTAGCGTGTTATTAGGAAATACCAATATAAGACGTCTAGTTCGGCTCACGAACGATCTTTCGGGACTTTCAAAGCAAGATCTAGATTAGTTTTGTATTAGGGAATTGTCGACACCTAGTCATACGTAAATCGTAGATTAACAAGAGACTTACCAAGTAATTGTTAATAGGACGAGGGCTTGAGCGATCGTTTAGGAAGTACGCCTAACCATAGGAATGTTGCCTAAGCGAGGTGTACGGTTAATATCGGCATCCTTAGAGTAATGAGCGTGTGAGTTATATGAGATGGAAACCCAAAAGGTGAAGTCACGTAACAATACCACAGTGATCTAGTAACCTAACCGGTGCTAAGTCAAGTTAAGGGGATGACTCCCGTAGCCAATTAAATATGAATACAGCCAGATTGACAGTTAATGAGTTAGGTTATCTTATATAAGTTGTCTTGGTCCAAACGATAACGTTGGTAATTGGAAGGTTAATTACGCGTGTGTCTTTTAAGTTTGAGTTTGTTATTTTGCTTTTTATGTTGGTCTTAGATCGTTGTTCAATAACGAATTAGGTGAGTTAATTATTTAAACCTAGGGTCCACATTTTGATTCCCTGAGGGATCGACCTTGATTCACCATCGCTATGCTATGATGTACCTAGTGCTATTGCTAGTATTTGGTGGTCAAGTAAAATAAATTTATAACCCGATCGACCGCAATCAAGTTTTTGGCGCCGTTGCCGGGGAATCAATGGCCCAATGATTGTTTAAATAATTATTTTTATCTACTTCGTTCTTTCTTTATTGTTTTTAGTTGAATTCTTTATTTTTATTTTGACGAATTATCTGTACTTGTATGTCGTTAAAGGATTAAAGCAGAATGGGGAAGATATTCGTTCGGTCGACCGAACGTATTCACTCGGTCGACCGAGCCTTTTCCAGCCTTTAATTTTATATACAAAGTGTCGTTTCCCCGTTGTTCGTTTCCCCCCGTTTGTAGGTTGTAAGTTTGACAACAAGTATGAGCAATCATACGTTTGTCAATTTACTAATTGTTTATTGTTTTTCAAATATTGCGTAGATAATTCGAAGTAAATCACTCACTTAACCCGTTCAAGATCAAGCAAAATGTCATCAACCAATTTTCTTGAAGCCAAAGAAGAAGTTAAGGTTTTACGAACCAAAACTACACCTAAAAAGCCGTTAACACCAAAGCTCATGGAAATGATAGAAAAGATGAAAGCGAAAATCCGAGAGGCAAGGAAATCGAGGGAGGCTAAAGAAGCCTATTGGCAAAGAGGTATGTCTATTTTGAATCCAGAGGAAATTTCTTCGGATTCCGATTCAGCTTTAGATTATGATGATTACATGTCCGAGATAGAATCTGAGTCAGAGGGTAGCGCAGCTATGGAGAGCCCTATTGTCATCTGTTCTAGAGATGAAATATTGATTAAAGACGAGTCTCGACTGATGCAAAAGTTAGCAGACCCAGGAGCTTTTATGGTTGGAGTAACCCTAGAACAAACCCACTTAGGTTTAGCCTTGATTGATTCCGGTTCGAGCCTTAATATCTTTCCTAAAAGCCTTTGTGATAGGAATTTCATTTTAACACCCACTAACACCTCGCTCCAAGTTAGATTAGCGGATGGAACTAGGACAATCATGACCGGGAGACCGAACAACATGATTATTGGTGTGGGGCAATTACGGTTTAAGATAGACATAGTGGTAATGGAAATCGAGGAACATCCCGAATGCCCAATCATTTTGGGTAGATCGTTTATCAACACCGCTAGAGCCTTCATACGGATGACCGACATGAGATAGTATTGTTTGACGCCAAGGGTTCCGAGTGTTATGGGATAACAAATCCAAATTTCCCCGTACCGGTAAGTGTGAATGTGTTAAGTAGTTGGTTCGGAGAAGCTTGATGCCACTCAAGGTCTAGGAAAGGATGCTGATGATAATGTCGATGATAAAGATGAGAGGGAAGTCCTTACTATTCTAAGTCGGAATAGGTCAGTTCAGCCTGCACCAGCCCTGACCAATATTGAAGCTGTAGACCTACCTAAGGATAGGAGGACCAGAGCGAAGAAACGAACTAGGAGAGTTCGTAACAAAAGCTCATCAAAATCAGAGATGAATCCAAAAGTAGGCGCTTGTCTGGATGGTCAATTCGGCTGTCTTTTCATTGGACTGAAATCCAAAGGAAGGGCACTCGTAGAAAAGGACGGTCAAACTTTTTCGGTGAAAGCTGGCCGGGTGAAAACCCGGCAAGTCAAGGCGTGTTTAGAAGTGAAGATTTTGGAAGTCGAGCTATAGACTCAAAAATTTAGAATTCTTTCGTTTCATTTTATTTTATTTTATTTCATCTTTATTTTTAGTATGAATAAAAGTAACGTAGAATGACGAGAGCCTTTTTTATTTTTGCCGTGTTCCAATGACCATTAGGTTACGGATGTGCAAAAAGTTTTTTTACTCGAATCATTTTAACGTGAAGTAGAGTAGGAAGAGAAATCATTATAAAATGTATTGATGATGAGAATTTGGTGAAAAGATGCTTAGTTTCAAATTTGTATTATTTGGAAAAAGTGAAGATTTATATGTTAATGGATTGTGGTTGGATTATTCGATTTTTGAGGTGAGGATTTTTCAAATTGTGACATAATAATTTTGATAGACTTATGTGTTCTAGCTTGAAAATTTCGTGTGTATCAAATTGAGGAGGTCAACTATCATTTATTTTTACACATCCCCATTTTTCATTTCCCAATCCACCTTTTCATTTCCCCATTAATTTATTCCTCCAACAAAACCATTCCACTCCTCAATCCTTGCCTTTCTATCTCCACCAATCACCTTCCACCATTTCAATCCTTTCACTTTCCACATCTTTCTATTTAAACCTCCTTTTTCTCTTCATCATTTCCACACCACAAAATCTTCATCTTCTCCAAATCCCCAATTTTCTTCTTTTTCTTCTCTCCATTAATTCCCATTTCCAATCTTTCTCATAACTTCCATCCACCCAAGATTGGGGATAGTAATCTAAATGATCCCCTCCAATATCACAAATTGTGACTGTTCATATCTCTGAAGGATTATCCGACCCAGGCTGTCACAGGGAAGACCTGAACCTCAGCAGCAGAGCTTCTATCGCCCGGTCGACCGAACCGTCTCGCTCGGTCAACCGAGGCCATTCTCTCGGTCGACCGAGAGCTTCATACCGCCGCATCATTCGTCGCCGTTGCTCGTTCCGCTTCCGCAATTATGCCACCAAGACGACGATCCTCCGCACGTTTGTAGCAAGCCAACGATGCCATACCCTTGATCAACGGGGTACCGCAGTTCGCTAGCCAAGAGGTATTTTCGGTTTATCGGAATTTCTTCAACAATTCGCCGGTACACCGGGCTCGGGGATTAGATTTGACCAACTGTGGTCAAGAGCTGTTCGATCTAGTGGAGTATTATCAGTGGCAAGAGGTTGTTGCGCCACCTGGCCAAGTTAATGTCGACTGGGTAAGAGAGTTTTATTCTTATTTACGCGTGCACCCACACACGAATTTAGTCCAGGTTCGTGGCAAATCCATTGTCATTACTCCGGGGACTCTTAATAATTATTATGGTCTCGATACCCCGGAGGAGGAGCCAGAGTACACAGTGACGTTTGATGAGTCTGATGCATGGTTGGAGGAGGTTGGTGCCCATCTCGGGATAGCATGGACAATAGGGGAAGTTGCTCGCACTTTTGAGGAGCCACACATTAGGCGGTGGGAAGATAAGTGCTTACATAGGCTTATCCGTTCTAACATTATTCCGGCCAAGCATGTGTCTACAGTTTATTATGCACATGCTACGCCGATGTATTGGTTGAGCAGAGGATGGCCCGTTAATATTGGGGCACCGATGCGTTCGAGATGACCGCCGATGCCCGCAAGCCTAGACACATGCCGCCTTATGGTTCGTTGATCACTTCATTATGTGAGGCAGCTGAGTGCCCAGTGCTAGGCAGTGACTCCTATGTTAGGCCCATGCCTATCCTATCTTTGGATTCTGTTGCACCACCTCTTGTGCAACCTGATGATCACGGTCCAGGTGATGACGATGCGCAATTCCAAGATTTTCCTGAAGCGAATCCCAATGTTCTTCCATTAGCTTTCGTTGATCCGAACGATATACCTTCGGACTAAGCATCTGTGTTTGTTTATCTTATTAATTTTCTCTTTATCAATGTGTTTTTTATTTTTGATTTCAGTGTACCAATAAGTTAAGTCGTGTTGTATGGAGTTCGTTTTGCATTTCCCTAATGAATAAAATTTGTCTTATTTAATGTGTTGGATATTTGTGCATTATTTTCACTATAATTATTAAGTATGGGCTTGAATATGTTTAAGGCACTTATTATACCTTTTACAGTCCATTTGATATGATTATATTTTTCTGGACTAACCCTGTAACGAGTTCCAAGTTTTTGTTAAAGATGTATGTTGCGAGAGGTTGCATTTTATTGCGGTTGGTAATCGTATTTGTCCGTTAAAATTCTCCGGAGTTCATCAAGACTTGTTCAACTCCCGCACTTATTCCGAGCTAAGTTCCTTGTTCTTTTTTTTTTTTTTTTACATTGAGGACAATGCATAGTTTAACTGGGGGGTATGAGTCACTTAGCTCATTTAGCACACTTGAATAAGTTTGTATATCAAATAATGAGTAAATTTAAAACTTTTACACTTACAATCACACTTATCTTTTATGAGTTCCCGAATTTTGTATTTAATAAGGTAGGAACCATATTTCGTTAGTACGTGGTCATGTTATACTCTTGCGATATAATTTCAAGTAAGCTTAAAGATATTCATATTATAAGTTGCAAGTAGTTATTTATTATTCGATTACTCAAAATATGGATCAACGTTTACCACGCTTATTAAAAAATGGAAATATATGTGTACATTGCATAGATAATGGATTGTGCCTGCCTGGTAATCAATACTTATCGTCTGATGTATTCTTAATCTTCTAGCTACAAAAGCGGAATAATAAGCTTGAGTTATATCTGTGTTTTACCAATGAGCTAAACACTGGGCTTGTAGTCAATTACCAAAGTAGCCTTGCGCTTGTGGTAATATTCATTGCTATATTTGATCTAAGATAGGGGGATACTTTAAAAAGTTTTCTTCCTTGAGATTTGTAGTATTTGAAAAATGTGAAGAATTGAAAAATTCAACTCTTAAGAGGCTTTGAGTAGTACTCGGTCTCCAAGTCCAAAAACCGTATAGATATATTCTTGCTTATTGTTCTAGTGCTTTACCCATTGCGAGGCTTAAGCAGAGGAATGCTGATGATGATGGGACTTGAGAATTCAAAGTGGGCATAACCATTAATCATGCCGCATTTATAAAACCAATGCATGTGCACACATCACTTCGATTCATACTGAGTAGTGAATAATGGATATCTTATTAGCATATATAGTATGAGTTGATTCGGGTTTCTTGTGTGAGTATGGTGTGACCACTGGAAAATGATCATATGGGGAATCACTTATTAATACTTTGATCGGGACGATCAAAGGCTAAGTGGGGGGCAGTTGATGACGGTCGATTTGTACCCATTATTCTGCAATCTTCACCCTTGATTTTGATGTGAAATAACCTTAAGAGAGTGATAATAAGTCATTAAGTGCCTAATTTAGATATACCCCGTGTTATGATTTATTATTATGCATTTCGGTAATTTATTAAGTATTTGGTATTACAAACTATGTTTTTGTATGATAAATACAGTGAGCATTATGGACGGACTACGGAGAAGGAATTAAAGATCCAGACAATGCAGAGCCCAGCAGAAGATAGAAGACAGAGCCCAGAAGCAGTGAAGGCTCGGTCGACCGAGCCCAGCTATTCGGTCGACCGAGTGGACTTAAAGCCCAGCACAGTCCAGCGTATTACTTAAGTCGGTTAGGGTTTAGGGAATCCGATCCTTAGTCGGTTTCTAAGTCGGTTTTGAACTCTATATAAGCACATTGTCATTAGTATTATGTAGACATTCATACATTGATTCAATCATTCATAAAAGAGCACAATAAATTGAGAGTTTTTTCGGCAAGTTAGTGGCCGCAACAATGTAAGCCCTTAATCTTCATGTTTTATTTTCAAGTAATTAATTCTTCCAATTATGATCTTATCGTTTGAACTAATTAAACATAGCTAGATGATGTGATTCTCGGCTATGACGTTAGGTGGTGGTGACACCTTGTCAATGAGGATCCCATGACCTACGTCATAATCTAGATTTATTCATGACTCTATTTGATTTAATTAATGTGTATCTATGATAGTGTATATAAGTGATGTATGAATTGCTGTTTAATCTGTTCGTATAAGGAAACACTGAGAGATTATTTCTAGGATGTAATTAGGGTTGAATTCGTCCGGGTGA
This sequence comes from Gentiana straminea, assembly GCA_036785695.1. Lineage (NCBI taxonomy): Eukaryota > Viridiplantae > Streptophyta > Magnoliopsida > Gentianales > Gentianaceae > Gentiana > Gentiana straminea. The sequence goes on from JAVUPR010000183.1 coordinate 17,459,054, forward strand.
CCGAGCAGAGTCGTTCGGTCGACCGAGCCACTTCACTCGGTCGACCGAGCCCTAATTTTGTCAGTTAAGTCTGCCACGTCTTTATGGTGGGTCTAACCTAGTTGAATTTACTTTCTCAGTATGGTATGGCTACGGCTACGTCGCTCGTCAGTTTTTCATTAGCGTGTTATTAGGAAATACCAATATAAGACGTCTAGTTCGGCTCACGAACGATCTTTCGGGACTTTCAGCAAGATCTAGATTAGTTTTGTATTAGGGAATTGTCGACACCTAGTCATACGTAAATCGTAGATTAACAAGAGACTTACCAAGTAATTGTTAATAGGACGAGGGCTTGAGCGATCGTTTAGGAAGTACGCCTAACCATAGGAATGTTGCCTAAGCGAGGTGTACGGTTAATATCGGCATCCTTAGAGTAATGAGCGTGTGAGTTATATGAGATGGAAACCCAAAAGGTGAAGTCACGTAACAATACCACAGTGATCTAGTAACCTAACCGGTGCTAAGTCAAGTTAAGGGGATGACTCCCGTAGCCAATTAAATATGAATACAGCCAGATTGCCAGTTAATGAGTTAGGTTATCTTATATAAGTTGTCTTGGTCCAAACGATAACGTTGGTAATTGGAAGGTTAATTACGCGTGTGTCTTTTAAGTTTGAGTTTGTTATTTTGCTTTTTATGTTGGTCTTAGACTGTTGTTCAATAACGAATTAGGTGAGTTAATTATTTAAACCTAGGGTCCACATTTTGATTCCCTGAGGGATCGACCTTGATTCACCATCGCTATGCTATGATGTACCTAGTGCTATTGCTAGTATTTGGTGGTCAAGTAAAATAAATTTATAACCTGATCAGACCGCAATCAATATATATATATATATATTAAGGAAATCTAATTTTAAGGAAAAAAATGGTAATTAAGGAAAATAAGGGATTAGGTTAATTACTGGGATTTTCCTATTTAAGGAAAATAAACCCCAAACAGTTTTCCCTAATTATTCTTATCAGATTTTCCACCTCCAATTCATCTTCTGCGTGTGAGAGCCAAGCTAGGGCTGAGAGATTTCTTCCGTTTTCTAAGTCGGATCTTAACGGTTTTCAGATCAGAATAGGGCATCGGAATTGTCGTAAAGAGAGCGTCGATTCAATATCAGAAAGTTGGAGCTTTTCCCAAGGTTTCTCTGCAGAAGGTGTTCGTTTGATGCAGTCTTTCTGGGTTTTGGCTTGGATTAGCTTGCTTATAAGGTAAGAGGCTCTTCCTACAATTTCAATTATCGTTATTGAAGTTTAGATCGTGTTTTATGATGCGTAGATGCAATAAAGACGTACTTTTTTGTTGATCAAAGGATCATAGACGTTTAGATATGTTTTCTACGTTTTTCTGAGTTGAAATCGATGTCAATTAGGTTAGAAACGGATCAGAAATCGCGTTTTTAAGATTTAGCATTTTGGGGAAAACCCAGGCGGATGGGCGTCTGCATTAGGCAGACGGGCGTCCGAGACCCTAGTAGCTCAGACGGGCGTTTGCACAAGGCAGACGGGCGTTTGAGGTCAGAATTTTGATTCAGGATGTAGCTGTTTTTGACGGACGGGCGTCTGGGGTTTAGTGGACGGGCGTTCAAGGCCAAACGGGCGTCCATAGGATGTCAAACGGGCGTTTGACTTGTTTTGCCTAGTTTTTACTGTTTCATCTTTTCAGCTTGGTTTTGGGCTTCATAATCATGTTATTATTGTTTTAAACCCTTAATCATAATATGTTAACATTAATTAAACATGAACAAGCTTCGATTGAACTTCTGATTCGTTCAGTTAAAACACCGAATGTACTCTTAAAGGGAGTTGAAGTTCGGATCCGTCGGAAGGGCATGAAAGGGCTTGTGCTTTGATGAATTAGTATTCATCAATGTCTGTGTAATTGCAAGGCCTTTTCCGTGTCTAGTGGTCTAAGAAAGAGAGTTGAGTTGTGAGGGAGCTTACTTGAAAACACTTAGGTGGCTAGTTAATAACCATTAATAATTAAATACTTGCTTAGTAATAAGATTAAACATCATGTCATCCTTGGTAAGGCACAAGACTATATCGCAATGTGTAGGCCTTCGGATAGAGCGAGTAAACTTGCTGGCCTTTCTAGAGGCACCAGGAGTAGAGGGTACTCATTGTGGATAACTCTGCTGGCCTAAGGGCACTAAGAGTAGAGGGACTTCACAGGTGAATAACTTTGCTGGCCATTAGAGGGCACCAGGAGCAGATGGACTTTACAATGGAATAACTCCGTAGGTTCATAAGACCCCAAGTATGGAGGGACTTCACCGAACGCGTATACTATCGGGACTAGCCCGTGGCTATTGGTGAGTTCCACTAATAGGTTGCACCCAGATGTCTCGTGGTGGGCAGCACCATGCGTAGTGCCCTTGAATGCGGATGTAACAAAGATAAGCTAAGTTAGAAACAGTTAGTCATGACATGTTGATGGACATGAAATGAACCCTAGATTGAGTCGGTCTCATAAAGATAATTAGAATAATAAACTTGTTAAAGAGCCTTAATTAAATTGTAGCTTCTATTTCTTAATATGTACAATGTACTTACCTCAAATGCGTGTTTATTTATGTGTTTGGGGGAGAGAAGACGAACAGGTAATCCCGGAGTTCGAAGAGGGCTTTGATGACGACGTTTAAGGACGCCGAAGTTGAAGGCTTTATTTATTTATCTTTATATTCACTAGACTTGTTGTCGTTGGGGAATTTCTTATAATTTTCTTTAGTACTTGCTTTCATAGGATTTCGTACATTGTTACGTTTCGTTTGGTATTCCAATGTAATAAATGTTACATTTCTATCTTTAGTTTGTCGATTTCTATTCTTAGTAGCATTTATGATGTTTTGCCGAGTCTTTTGAGCTTCCGTTTTGTTGAACTCGATACGACGTAGTAGAGGCTTACGTGTAATATTAGATTTATTTAATGTTATACGTGCCGAGCGTTTCGTTTCCGGATAAGGACTCGGTATCCGGGAGCGGGGCGTTACAGCTATCATCTCTACTTTCAACAACATCATGAAGTTTCCTACCAGGAACGGTTCCCATGAAGTAAAGGGGGACGTTGATGCCGCGCGGAGTTGTAACTCCATTGTCATGAACGGGAAAATGGTAGCACAACAAGTCCTGGTCGAGGAACTAATTCCGGAGGAAGAAGAGGAGAAGAGCTGGATCTCAAGTGATGCAGTCGAGAATGTTCGCCTCTGGAAAGGGGAAGATGATCAATGTGTACAGGTCGGGATCTGGATCCCGGCCAAAGAAATGCAGTCGCTAATCGAATTGTTAATCAAGTTCAGGGATGTCTTTGCTTGGAAGGCTGACGACATGCCAGGATTATCCAAAGATATCGCGGTCTATAAGCTCGAGATAAATCAAGCTAAGAAGCCAGTTAGGCAAAAGAAGATAAGCTTTGCACCGGATCGACTTGAGGCCATAGAAATGGAAATCGGTAAGCTACTATCAGCCCAGATAGTAAGAGAAGTATTCTACCCATAGTGGCTGGCCAACCCAGTGTTGGTCAAGAAACCCGATGGCAGCTGGCGTATGTGCATGAACTTCACCGACCTGAACAAAGCATGTCCAAAAGACTCGTATCCATTTCTAAAAATTGACAGGTTAGTAGACTCCACCATCGATTTCGAAGTGTTTGGTTTCTTGGACGCATACAAGGGATACCACTAGATTCTAATGGATCCTCGGGACGCTGAAAAACAACTTTTATCACGGAATTTGGCACTTTTTGCTATGTAACCATGCCTTTCGGATTGAAAAATGCCGGGGCTACATATCAGAGAGCAGTCAACAAGATCTTCGCCAAACAGATTGGTAGATGTATGGAAGTGTACATAGGCGACTTGCTCATCAAGAGTCGATCTATGAAACAATATTTGATAGATGCTCGAGAAGTATTTTGAGTGTTGAGGGAAACACAGATGAGGTTAAATCCAAAGAAGTGCACCTTTGGGGTCAGGTCGGGAAATTTTTTGGGATATATGATCTTGAAGGACGGGATTCGAGCGAACCCGGACAAAATCGACACTTTGAAAAATATGCATGCCCTTCGAAATACAAAGGAAGTACAGAGGCTTACCAGTCGAATGGCCGCCCTCAACAGGTTCTTATCGAGATCCGCACAGCGCGCACTACCATTGTTAGTCCCAGAGAAGGGTGAAACTATAGTCAGAGGGGGGGGTGAATGACTATAGTGGAGTTTCAAAAACTTTTCTTTTATTTAAAAGCTTTTGGGCAGCGGATAAGTCCCTTCGTACTATGTTGTTTTCAAATCAGTTTAGACAATCACAGATATAAGTTATGATGTAGGCAAATTAAATAAATGCTGTAAAGTAAATTGCAGAAATTAAATTGACACAAGGCTTATAGTGGTTCAGGGTGGTGTAATCCCTTAATCCACTCTTCTCCTGTGATGATCGGAGGAATTCACTATTGTTTTCACAGATACAATAGTATGATTGTCCTTGGCTTCCCAAGCTTCACAATCTACAAGACTATCACTCCTTGACTACAACAGCTTCAGTGATTCGGTCTTCCTTTTTGCTACTCCTTAAGATCAAAATCCTTCAAAGCCTATCACAGATTCAACTCCTTCTCGCATTGCCTCTGATTCAGTTGCTTCGAGTTTGATATGAATGTGATTCACACACTTGCTTGATCAATCTCGGTTCCGAGTATGACTTTGTAGCTCGATATTTGAGTTGATCACTAGATGTATCCTTGTAAGTTCAGAGAGAAGGCTTTTCAAATTGACTGAGTTTCTGCTTTCTTTCTTTTTGAATCGTTATCTTCTTTTTCTGTCAATGCCTTCTATTTATAGCCTTGGTTTTGAAATTCCGTCCGTTGGCTATATTAATGAGGGAATAATCCTTGATTTTATTCTTGTTTCCCCCTTAATTGTATTCTCCTTGATCTCAGTGATCGGATTCTTTCTTCAAACGTATAGCAGAAAATCCGTCCTTGATTGATCCTCTATTGATTGTGCATTTAATGCATGATCTTCTGTATCTTCAACATATATCAAATCTGATCTGGTAAGTGTTACTTCGCCATTTTCAGAACGGTCGAGTGAGCCTTCTGACTTAGCCGTTAGTTCTTTCTTCGTTGTTTTGTTTTCACTTTGCCGAAAGTCGTTTACTCACCGATTCATCGTTTTCTTCTTTGTTTTAGTTTCGGAGAATCTTTATACTTCACCGATCCTTGATTTGGGTGAGACCAAAGTGTACACCATATTTGAATATTGAGTTTCATCACTTGAAACATAACTTAGACTTATCCAAGGTCATCACAGACTTCCTTGGCTATAAGTCAGACCATAATGTCTTCATTGCTTTTCTGCTGGTGCTTGGCTGGCTTCACTTTGCCGAATATCCGTTTTTGCTTTGCCGTCCTACCAACTAGTACAATACTTGTCCGACTCAACTTATACAACATGTCGACTCTAAGTAAAGACTTATACAGAGAATTCTAACTTATTTCGGAGCTTGCTATAACAACTAGTATGGCCATCATCAAAACATAATAAAATGTTCCTAACAATTTCCCCCTTTTTGATGATGCCAAAACCCTCATAAGCCTGAACATAAGTAATCAAAAATTTTCATAATAAACAACTGAATAAAAACTCAACAATTTTATTCATCCATCACAGAGTAATAAGTTCTAAAACTTTATTCAAGTGTTACAAACTACATTTTGCTCAATTCAGCCTTGTACCTCTTGAATTTTGTAGTCTGAACCTCTTCCATGTCTTTCCAATCAATTTTCGGAAACTTTCACTTCCAAGAAGCCAAAGGCCGTGTATTCGATACACCTTGGAAAACTCTTTTGGCAAAAAGTCCGTTGAAATCGGCATGGTCTCATTTGCCTTAGGTTCTCCAAAATATTTTTCAAGTCTTTCCCTAGCCTCGGCAATATGTGAATCCGCAAACTTGAGGCTTTTGTAGAGACTCCATCGCTCCCGTTTCTCCATTCTCCCCATAGTATTGAAGAATTTTGCCATATATTTGAATTCTTCTTGTTGTTCAGTTGGCAAGTCTTCTGGTCCTTTTGCAGATAGTGGTATGGCTGAGCTTGGTTTGTTGTTGGTTTGTTTGAGAAGTGCGAATTCTCTTTTGACTTCATTGTAGAGTTTGGCCATATCAGTTCTCATCCTTTCATCCTGATAGCTTAGCCAATCAGCCCAAGCTTCATCTTGTGAGGAGTGAGGATAAAGTCCTTCCTGTACTCTGAAAAATTCTCATACATGGTCCAGTACATCTGCATCATATTCTGCTTTGCTTTGGTGACCAGTGTAAGTTCTGTGCTCCCCAGTATATTTGGAGCTACCGCTACCTCTCGCCGGTGTTTCCTCCGGTGCTGAGTCTGTGTTGACCGGTCGATCCTCTTTGCTGACTAGATCCAGGCCTTTGCTGTCTGCCGGACCTGTCTCTATCATCATCTTTGCATAGGATGAGGAAATTCAATGCAGGGTTCATTTAGGGCATTTTCCCTTTCTTCTCTGACCATTCTTTGCTGTTCTTCTGCTTCATTTCTGATCCTTATTTCTCCGTCTCTTGCTCTCAGTTGTTCTTCAGTGAAATTTGGGGGTCTGATTGTTGATCCTTCAGGCTTATCCTGATTTTCCCCCTTTTTGGCAGCATCATCCCTTTGCTAGAGTAGGATGCTATTGGTGGCCTCTGCCGTTCCAATCAGAGAATCAAGTTTTGATTCAATAGATGTGAATCTGTTGTGATGATCATTCAATTTTTCATTGACATTACGAAATCTAGTGCCAAAGGCTACCGCCATTGATTCGTTTTCTTGGGAAATGTCCGCCCGAGGCCTGCAAGACTGTTAGTGATATTGATGTTGAGTTGCTTCATCAGATTTCCTTGTTGTTGAACAACAATATTTTGTGCATCAATGTACCAATAGAGGAGCTTTTGTCAACAACAAGGAAACTTGTTTTCAATGGAGGAGCTTTTGTCATTAAAAGCTGAAGTCATGGATCTGAGATACATAGCTTGCTGTTCCAATTCTTCAGCCAGCAGATCTGCCGCTTTCTCAAAAGTTTCATTTGTAATGCCAGTGGTCAGCTGAGAGAGTTTGTGCCTTACGTCAGCTGGTTCTGGATCTGTTTGCTGTCCCTTGTCTTGATGTTGGGTGACATCTGCATGCAAAACTAGATCTTCAAGTATTTGGGTAGATGTGTAGGCTAGTGTTGCTTGAGCTCCTGTTCCCCTATCTCTATGCCGGGGGTTGCTTTGACCGGAGTGGCAGCAGCTGAACCAGTGTCCACAATGTTTGTGCTGTCAGCTGGAATGTTGACAGACAACGATTGAGTGGCTGTCTTTGCTGGAGTTGTGGACTTGTTGGATGCTTGTGGTTTCAAAAATGTACGGAGAGGAGTGGTATCATCAATTGCATCTGGTGCAGGAGTATCCTCTTCTCTGTCTGTACCAAGATCATCATCTTGATGATCATTATCATCATTGTCATCATGATCATCACCATCATCCTGATCATGATCATCTCCACCATCTTCTGAGTCGTTACTTTGTCTCCCAGAGATCTGGGGCAGTTTTGCCTTGGCTGCATCAACCAAGTCCCATAGAGGTGATTCATCAAGTACACCTACCAGAGTTGTGATTCCCATAAAATCAAATAGCCATGCTTCTTCAGCAAGCATGCGATCTGAGTCTTGAAGCTGTTGTTTGGAATCGCCTTCCTTCCACTCAAGATATTCTCGTGATTCGATCATCTATATCGTTTGCGATAATTGTACAGCCTTCTTCTCGGAGATTCCTCATCCTCTCCAAGTGTTTTCTTTATTAGGATGTCGTTCATCCTCACCGATATTTTCTTCTTCTTGTCGTTCGCCTCAAAGTGTCGAATCCTCTTCTTCTTCTTCATCAATCAATTTCCCAAAGTCTCGTCTTTTCAAGACTTCGCCGAACCTTTTGTTTCTTTCTTTGATCGGTGGTGTTGTGTGTGGAGTTCTTCCTCTTTTCTTCTCCCGCCTTCTTTTGTTGTTTAACATAAGTAAACATGACTTTGGATTCATGCAGTTTGTGGAGTTGTACGGTGGGGACTTTGAGACATTGCAACAGATAGTGCAACTGTATCCCATATGACTTTTTCACCCAGAATTGTCCTTTCTTTGTCTTTCCCTCTTTTATCCCCTTTTCGCCTGCTTTTACTTCACCTTGGATTTGCTCTTTGATTCTCAAAAAGAAGTACTTTGCCCAATTAAATTGTAGCTTGTTATAGATGATTCCTATTAGCCGCATTCAAATTTCCGTCATGGCATTATTTGCTCCCAACTTTCCCTCAATGGTTTTGCCAATTAGAGCACTAAACTCATTGAACGGTTTCTTCAACGCGGATCGAAGACAATTGACTTTTGTGGATCCTGGGTTTGCCGTTTTGGCAATGGTTGCCCAGAAATCGTCCAAGTCTTGTGGTACCAATGTCACTTTCGCTTGACCTTCATTGAAAAGTTTGAGATGTTTTTGAATTACCTTTTCTGTAATCACCCCGTCTTTACCATTGACAGATGCAACAATCCTGTCTTCTTCGAACTTGTCTCATTCTTCAGCAAGGAGTCCAGAGACGTATTTTGCAGATTTCCAGAAGGAGATGAGGCTTTCATAGAAAACCTCAATTATGGGTGGATTGAGAAAGGTTGATAATTTTAAGTTTTCGCACCCTGCTGCCAGTCGTTTGGCATTCTCATCATTTCCGCACAGTTTCAGGTAGTGTTCTACTTGAAAGAATGAGCCAGTGGCAATCGATTTTTCATACCCAGCTTGGGTGTTTGAGGAAGATGATGCCATTGTTGAAGAAGAGAGGAGGTTTGAAAATGAACTTGAGTTTGCAATAGAGAAAAACAAGAGTAGGGTTTGTAATTTGCAAGAGAGCGTAAAGATTTCTGAAAATCTCTAAGTCTTGTTTATATAGTGTGATTTAGGTAGTGTGAACATGGTTTGAATATGGAAGGATTTTGTGACATAATGGCGTGATTTTGTGTATGTAAATTGCGATATTCGAGTGGAATGGGGGAGTGGTTTAAGGTAAGTAAAGATTAGAGCCTGGGAATCGAGGAGTTAATAATTCGAAAAATAATATAATTACCTCCATGATCATACGTGTGTAATCTTTCATAGAATAATCCTCCATAATTTCCTTATTCTCAACGTGTAATCAGAATTGATTTTGTTCACACTTTTAATTTATCCAAGTCTTTATTTCGGTGAAGTGCCTTGGCTGGTCACTTAGCCGATCCAATGAGTTCTTCACTGAGCTGCTCCATTTAACTGTTCCTAACAATCAGTTAGTCATCTTCGCTGGATACCAGTGCCTTACCTGCTACATCTCCTGTAATGGCAAAGGTTGTACCAGTTGATGAAGTCACTTAGCCGATTACTCCAGTTAGCCGCTCTTTGATACCTATTCAATTTCAATCATCCCTAACTCAGTTCTCAACATACTAAATCTTTCATAGCGGAGTGGTTTAGTGAAGATGTCAGCCAATTGATCTTCAGTGGGTATGTGTTTTAGGATGACATCCCCCTTTTCAACATGGTCTCTGATGAAATGATGTCTTACATCAATGTGCTTTGTTCTTGAATGCAAAACTGGATTTTCAGTAATAGATATTGCACTTGTGTTATCACACATGGTTGGAATTGTTTTCTCTTCCACTCCATAGTCTCTTAGCTATTGTCTTATCCACAGTACTTGTGCACAACAGCTACCTGCTGCTATATATTGCTTCAGCTGTTGATGTAGATATGCGAGTTTTGCTTTTTACTGAACCAAGAGACTAGTCTGGTTCCTAGCATTTGGCATGTTCCAGAGGTGCTTTTTCTATCTATTTTGCATCCAGCATAGTCAGAGTCTGAATATGACATCAATTATAATCCTCCATCTTTTGGATACCAAATTCCAACATTTATAGTGTTTTTCAAGTATTTGATTATCCTTTTAGCTGCTAGAAGATGTGATTCTTTCGGTTGAGCTTGAAATCTTGCACACACTCCTACCGCAAATGCTATATCAGGTCTGCTTGCAGTTAAGTATAATAAGGAGCCAATGATTCCTCTATACATTTTCTGATCAACGTCCTTTCCTGCTTCAACTTTTCCAAGTATGACTCGGCACACATTGGTGTGTCTCGTCATTGTGCCACTTGTATCCATCCCATACTTGTGTATCAAGTCTCTTGTGTACTTGGCTTGACTAATGAAAATGCCATCCTTCATTTGCTTTACTTGAAGGCCAAGGAAATAGTTTAATTCTCCCATCATGCTCATCCGAAATTTGCTCTTCATCGGGTTTGCAAATTTCTCACACACTTTTCATCCTCTCGATCCAAAGATTATATCATCAACATAGATTTGTACTAGCAATGTGCTTGCTCCTTCCTCTAGTTTGAATAGAGTCTTGTCAATAGTTCCCTTGTTGAATCCATTCTTGATCAGAAAATGTGATAGTGTTTCATACCAGGCTCTAGGTGCCTGTTTGAGGCCATAGAGGGCCTTCTTGAGTTTGTATACTTTGTCTTCTTTTCATTTGATTTGAAATCCAGGAGGTTGTTCTACATAAACTTCTTCTTCCAAGAGTCCATTTAGGAATGCACTCTTTACATCCATTTGATAGACTTTGAAGTCTTTGTGTGCGATAAATGCTAGAAAGAGTCTGATTGCTTCCAATCTTGCTACTGGTGCAAATGTTTCATCATAATCTATTCCTTCTGCTTGAGAGTAGCCTTTTGCAACTAGCCTTGCTTTGTTTCTGACAACAGTTCCTTGCTCATCCATCTTGTTCCTGAATACCCATTTTGCACCAATGATGTTGGCCATATCTGGTCTGTCAACAAGTTCCCAGACTTCATTTCTTTCAAATTCATTTAGTTCTTCTTGCATGGCTGTGATCCAATCTGCATCTTGGATTGCATCATCTATGGTCTTGGGTTCCACTTGTGATAGAAAGCAAGTTAGCATGTGCTCAAATTGTGTCTTCCGGTTCTAACTCCCGTGTGAATATTTCCAATGACTTGTTCTTCAGATGGTCTCTTAGCCAATTTAGATCGGTTGAAGATGTTCTTCACTTGGTGCTTCCATACCTTCATGCCGAGCATGAACTTCAACTTCGTGTGCTTCTTCGTTGTATTGATATGGGGTTCCTCTTGATTTTCGAATGATGATTCGGGATAGTAGCCGGTATGGTTGCATTTGTATAGATTTCCCTTTGTGCTGCTTTCTTTTCTTGGTCTTGAAGATCTTCACCATTTGTATTTGGTTCATCAAAAGCCACATGTATTGATTCTTCAATCACCAATGTTCTTTTATTGAGTACTCTGAATGCTCTGCTGGTGTCTGAGTATCCCATGAAGATTGCTTCATCAGCCTTCTCATCAAAGGTATGCAGCTGATTCCTGTTTAAGACAAAACATTTTGATCCAAACATATGAAAATATGAGATATTGGGTTTTCTACCATTCCATATTTCATATGGAGTCTTTCCATGATATTTGTTGATGATTGATCTATTTTGTGTATGACATGCTGTGTTTGTCGCTTGACCCAAAACCTCTTTGGCAAGCATGCTTCAAACTATCATTGTTTTAACTCGCTTCTTTGAGAGTTTCGTTTTTCTTTTCGCTACACCATTTTGTTGTGGAGTTCCCGCTGAGATAGTTGATGTATCACTCCATTTTCTTCACAATAGGTTCTGATAATTTCATTTAGAAATTCAGTGCCTCTATCTGATCTGATCTTGATAATCTTTAGCTCTTTCTCATTCTGGAGTCTTCTCAACAAATCTGGCAGCTTGAGTGTTTCTTTCTTCTTGTTCATGAAAATGGTCCAGGTGTACTTTGAGAAGTCATCCACCACTACAAGAGTATATTTCTTACCACTCACACTTATCGGTGTGATTTGGTCCAAACAGTCCATGTGTAACGGATGTAGAACTCTTGTTGTAGATTGATGAGGCTTTGACTTGAATGAACTTTTTATCTGTTTTCCTTTCTGACATGCATCACATAGACTTTCTTTCTTGAATGTGATCTCGGCGTGCCTTCAACTAACTTGCTCCTTGATAGTTTGTTGATGGTCTTGAAATTCAGGTGATTTAATCTTCTGTGCCAAATCCAGCTTGTTGATTGATTATTCTTGACAAGTAGACATGTTTCTGCCTTGGCTGTTCTCCAGTCCACCACATACATGTTGTCTTGTCTTCTACCTGCAAGAACTACTGTGTTGGTTTGGCTGTGAATCACTTTGCATCCTTCTTTGTTAAAGTGCACATTGTAGCCTTTGTCACAGAATTGACTAATGCTCATCAGATTGAAGTTAAGTCCCTTGACATATGCCACATTTTGAATCTTTAGATTGTTCTTGAGTATTATGCCTTCCCCCTTAATCTTGCCAGGGTTTTCTTTACCTCCAAATGTGACTTTGGGTCCATCAAAAGCTTTGAAGTCAGTGAGCCATTTCTTGTTTCCTGTCATGTGTCCGGAACATCCACCTTGTCTATGTACCGGACATCCTACAAAACAGATTAATTAAGTTTAGGTACCCAACACTGTTTGGGTCCATACCGGTTAGCAATCATGCCTCCCATACCAAGGGTGTATCCAAAAGGTCTTCTTTTTGGATAGTTGAAGTCATCAACTTCATATGTATAAGGCATGGCGAATAGCTTCTAATATTTTTACCGAAGGTATTCGATACTTTTCTCCACCTTTTGGTGCATTTACATCCTTCTTCACTTTCCAATATGCAAGTAGGAAACCTTTCTTGCTTCATGTGTCTAGGAACGATTGGTTTTTCTTAAGCACATGATGCATTTTGTGGAATGGTTTCCTCTTGTATTTTGGAGGTGCAACATTCCAATCATCCTCGAAGGGTAAAGTCCGCCTTTACCTTTCGGATGGTCGTTGTTCTTGATTGATCGGAATGAGGATTTAGTTTGTCGTTTCACTACACCGGGTTTTGACTTCACCGGAACGGGATGATCCGTTGGAACTATGGTTCTGTCCCTTTCTAAATTTTAGTCCATTAGTGGTCCTAAATTTAGAATTGTGTTGACCATTATTCCTACTTTCATCCTGACTGTTGTAGCCAAGACCAGATCTGGATCCAAACCTTTTTGAGGGTTTGTAAGCTGGTGCTTTTAGTGGTGCAGTGGTTACCTTTACTGGTGAGGAGATTTTCTTAACTAATCTGTTAATAACAGATGTATGATCATCTGTTTTTTGTTGATCATTTAAGTAGGTCTCCTTACTAATTAATTTAGCTTTTGCTTTATCCAGTTCTTTCTTTAATCTCTTATTCTCTTTTCTTAGATCCTTGCATTCCTTTTCAGAATTTCATGATTCTTTTCAATTTCATCAAATTTAGTCATGAGATTTTGGACTAGGTCTGCTGTATCTAATGGGAGACTAGAAGATTGTGCAGTGTTAGATGTGGATGCATTTGATGAGGAACAGGAACTAGATATTACCTCAGTTTCATCTGATTCTTTAGCCATTAGACATAGGCTTGTTTCCTCGTTGTCCGAGCTATCACCTTTGTCTTCATCTAATTCTTTGGTCATGAGGCATAGACATGCTTTTTCATTTTCTCGAGTCGTCTTCTTCATCACTATCATCCGAATCATTATCGATGATTCTTCATTCTTTTCACCGTTGGATTCTCGCCTTGAGTGCCTTCTTACTCTTTCTCTTTTCGGATGCTTTGTATTTCTTCTTTTCATCATCTTTGTCATTTTCTTCAGACAATCACCTTGAAGTGACCTTTCTTGTTGCGGTTGAAGCATCCGTATTCATCATCTTTCTTCTTCATATCTTTGTTTGAGCTTGACCTCTTGTTTGATGATGAATTTCCTTTGAATGGCTTCTTTTTGCTAAACCCGTCAAAACGTTTAACTAATAAAGCTACCGTTCTTTTAGTTCATGTGTCTCTTTTCTTGATGCATTTGGCAAAGTTACTTTTCTTTGGGGTGCAAAGCTAATGCGGTGATTTTATGTGTCTCGCCGGGGCACCATCTTCACCGTTCAATTCGAATTCATGAGCTTTTAATTGGGACATCAGTGTCAGAGTGTCATTGCTTGCAAGATTTGTTGTTCCTCTGATTACTGATGTTATGATCTTCCATCTTTCAGCGATCCTCTCAAGATCTTCAAGCATACTTCTTTCGGGGATATATGTGTCCAAGCTGTTGCAATTCATCGATGATGCTTGAGAATCGTTGTCCATTTGATCAATGGATTCACCGGCCTTCATTTTAAAGTTCTCAAATTTCGTTTTGCAACAGATAATTTTTTTCTTTAACTCGCTTCGAGATCCTTCATTTATCAATGATATCTTGTCCCACATCTCCTTTGCTGTTTTGCAGTCTTTGATTCTCATGAACATGTTGCTATCTAGGGTCTTCAAGATCATGTCTTTTGCAACAAAGTCCAGATTTGCTCTTCTCATGTCATCCTTGGTCCAATCCTTTTTAGGTTTGTCCATTTCCTTTCCTTGATCTGCTCCTATGCCTACCACCGTAGTGATTGTGATTGGTCCATCATTGATTACATCCAAGCATCTCTTCATGAGTTGTTTGCAAGATGAGATAGCATTCTTATTTTTATTCATCGAAATTATTAACATTAAAAAGGTACTTTTGACAAGAAGTTTGAGGAATCCATCGGTGCAAATGAAGATATAAAAGTATGCGTATAGAAAGCTCGATTTGAAAACTACTTTGAAAATATATGATCTCCTTGTTACCAGAAATTAGATCTGAACAGGTTCGATACTAGGAACACTGCTCCGATACCAATTGTTGGTCCCAGAGAAGGGTGAAACTATAGTCAGAGAGGGGGGTGAATGACTATAGTGGAGTTTCAAAAACTTTTCTTTTATTTAAAAGCTTTTGGGCAGCGGATAAGTCCCTTCTTACTATGTTGTTTTCAAATCAGTTTAGACAATCACAGATATAAGTTATGATGTAGGCAAATTAAATAAATGCTGTAAAGTAAATTGCAGAAATTAAATTGACACAAGGCTTATAGTGGTTCAGGGGTGGTGTAATCCCTTAATCCACTCTTCTCTTGTGATGATCGGAGGAATTCACTATTGTTTTCACAGATACAATAGTATGATTGTCCTTGGCTTCCCAAGCTTCACAATCTACAAGACTATCACTCCTTGACTGCAACGACTTCTTGATTCGGTCTTCCTTTTTGTCGCTCCTTAAGATCAAGATCCTTCAACGGCTATCACAGATTCAACTCCTTCTCGATTGCCTCTCGATTCGGTTGCTTCGAGTTTGATATGAATGTGATTCACACACTTGCTTGATCAATCTCAGTTCTGAGTATGACTTTGTAGCTCTGATATTTGAGTTGATCACTAGATGTATCCTTGTAAGTTCAGAGAGAAGGCTTTTCAAATTGACAGAGTTTCTGCTTTCTTTCTTTTTGAATCGTTATCTTCTTTTTCTGTCAATGCCTTCTATTTATAGCCTTGAATAGCCTTGGTTTTGAAATTCCGTCCGTTGGCTATATTAATGAGGGAATAATCCTTGATTTTATTCTTGATTCCCCCTTAATTGTATTCTTCTTGATCTCAGTGATCGGATTCTTTCTTCAAACGTATAGCAGAAAATCCGTCCTTGATTGATCCTCTATTGATTGTGCATTTAATGCATGATCTTCTGTATCTTCAACATATATCAAATCGATCCGGTAAGTGTTACTTCGCCGTTTTCGAACGGTCGAGTGAGCCTTCGACTTAGCCGTTAGTTCTTTCTTCGCCGTTTTGTTTTCACTTTGCCGAAAGTCGTTTACTCACCGATTCATCGTTTTCTTCTTTGTTTTAGTTTCGGAGAATCTTTATACTTCACCGATCCTTGATTTGGGTGAGACCGGTGTACACCATATTTGAATATTGAGTTTCATCACTTGAAACATAACTTAGACTTATCCAAGGTCATCACGGACTTCCTTGGTTATAAGTCAAACCATAATGTCTTCATTGCTTCTCTCTTTGGTGCTTGGTGGCTTCACTTTGCCGAATATCTCGTTTTTGCTTTGCCGTCCTACCAACTAGTACAATATTTGTCTGACTCAACTTATACAACATGTCAGACTCTAAGTAAAGACATATACAGAGAATTCTAACTTATTTCAGGCTTGCTATAACAACTAGTATGGCCATCATCAAAACATAATAAAATGTTCCTAACAACCAATTTTCAAGATTCTCCGCAAGTCCAGTCCTTTCCATTAGGATGAAGAATGTCAGACAGCCTTTGAGGAGTTGAAAGCTTACTTATCAGAATTACCCACCCTCACTTCACCTCGAGTAGGGGAGAGGTTGTTAGTCTACTTGGCGGTATGCGAATAAGCAGTGAGTACGGTTCTAGTTCGAGAAGAGGTACAAGGCCAGGTGCCTATCTATTTTGTCAGTAAAGCGTTACATGGCCCCGAGATCCGATACTCACCAGCAGAAAAGCTAACATTATGTTTGGTACATGCTTCGAGAAAGCTGAGGCCCTATTTCCAAGCCCATCCTATTATGGTAGTCACTGACCAACCACTGAAGCAGATCTTAGCAAAGCCTGATACTTCAGGTCGACTAGCGAAATGGATAGTAGAGATGGCGCAATACGATATCGAGTTTGTTCCTAGAACTGCGGTAAAAGCTCAGGCCCTGGCAAATTTCTTAGCCGAAGGGATTTCCATCCAACTCGATCAAGAGAAGCAAAGCCCGGAGGAATGGTGGACCCACTAAGTAGATGGAGCATCGAGTAAGGAGGGGGCAGGAGCAGGTCACCTTCTAGTTAGTCCAAAAGGCGAAAAAATCCCCTACGCCCTTCGATTTGACTTCAAAGAAACGAACAACGAGGCTGAATATGAAGCTATGATCACAGATCTGAAACTTGCTTTGAAGTTAGGTGTCGAGGATTTACTGGTTTATAGTGACTCACAGTTAGTGGTAAATCATGTCAAAGGGGAGTATGAAGCTAAGGAAGAAACCATGAGGAATTATCTAACAGTGGTGCAAGACCTCATACCTAAGTTCAAGACAATTCAAGTCGATCAGGTCCCCCGAAGTAAAAATAAGAGGGCCGATGCACTATCTAAGCTCGCCTTGAACTTTGTCTCGCATAAGAAAGTTATAGTCGAACTATTGACCGACATGATTTACAAAGAATCGGAGGCCCAGCCGATCACTCAGCAGGCCACGTGGATGGACTCGATCGTCCTCTACCTTAAGGACGGAATTCTCCCATCTGATAAGGTACAATCAAGGAATGTCCGACTCCAATCAGTACGGTACGCATTCTTTGACGATGTCCTATATCGAAAGTCTTTCATGAGCCCATGGTTGAGGTGTCTATCCGAGGCAGAAGGTGAGTATCTCCTGGAGGAAATCCACAGAGGAGCTTGTGGAAATCATTGCGGGGCTAGAATGTTGGCTCGAAAGTGCAAGCTAGCTGGATATTTTTGGCCGTCGATGCAACGAGATGCGAATAACCTTGTTCAGAGGTGTAAACCTTGTCAAGTCCATGACAATATCTCCCAGCAACAAGCCCAAGAAAAGAATGTCATCTCGTCAGCCTGGCCTTTTGTTAAGGGTGATTCTATATGATTTATAACGCTATATTCTATGATATTTTTCCCCGTATTCGTACTAAATTGCATAAGAAGCATGTGTTTAATGAATATATTGGGTAAATGATATTTCAAAAGAGTTAATTGCAAAATAGGTTGATTTATGTGCTTTAATTATGTTTTTACGATTATTTGAGCGATATTACATTTAGTGGTATTTTTATGTATTGTAGATGCATCTTTCAAGGCTCAAATGATGATTAAAAGAGATAATGAAGGAATTGACAAGATGAAAAAGAGATAGAGATCAAGAAATCGAAATTCGGTCATATTGGATCGGCGTCTGTGTCCCGTCCGGTGGACGGGCGTTTCCGAAACCGAACGAGCGTCCGGGGATGGAAAGTTGATTCGGGAAGTTTGGACGCCGAGGTGGACGCTGGTTGGACGAGCGTTTGATCATAACTCGGCCCGATTTGAAGTTCATATGAAGATTGGACGGGCGTTCAAGGATCCGACGGGCGTCGGTAGCCGACTTTCGAAACCGACTTTAAAATCTATATATAGTCGGTCGTTTTCTCCACACAAGGACACAACACACTCATTATTCAAAACCCTAAACCTAGGGGCGGCTTTAGGCTGCGTTTTTCTCCTTTTTATTCCAGCTTTTATGCATTTTAGATCTAGATTAAACTAGTTACTTTTTATGCTTCGTTTATACAAATTTGAGTTGCCGAGGATGTCCAGAGGCTAAAAGCTTCATCAAACGAGTATTGTGAAGCCATCCAACGATTGTTGATTTCGTTTTCTTCGGTTATACCGTGAGTTTTTATTTAAAGGTTGTTTCTTATTCATGTTTATTACGTTTAATTGCTTTTATATCGGAAGATCTCGCATGTGTGATTGTTTATTGTTGATGGAAATCTTAATAAACCCTAGATCATCATGAATAAGAGTAGTGATTTGAATCTATCATAACGGAAGTTAATAGGTTTAATTGCTAGATTATAAACATAAAGTTTGCACCTTTGGTTAGGAAACGCGTTAATCTTGCATTGGAAGATAAGAGATTAATAGATGAACTTTCTAAGGAATTAGGGTTCATGTTTAGATAAGGTGAATCACAACCTAGATAAAAACCACAATATAATCGGGATAGGAAGTCAATGCTTGTTGGATAGGTGGATCAATCCTCGTTTGTTCATTACACACTTGATTTAAATCCCTAAAACTTGAATTTGTTTAGTTAGTTTACTTTTATTTGCATCTTAGTTTAGTTTAGTATTGAATTGGTTCGCAGCCCGTATCCTTCCTAGCTTTGGATTATATCCTCTGTCTAGTTTTATTTTCTATTTTGTTCGATATTTATTCCCTGTTTAGATTAATTTCGTGACATAGTTTAGGTTAGACAAAAGCTAGAATCACAATCGTTTAGTTCCCCGTAAGATCGACCCGGTATCAACCTCTTTACTACGATCCTTATACTTGAGGGAAACCGGATTTATAAATATTTATTACTTGTTTGTTGTGCTAGATAAATCCGTGACAAGTTTTTGGCGCCGTTGCCGGGGAACCGGACGGTTGTCTAGTTTTTGTTTTCTCGTTTTTTCTCGTTTGTTTTTCCCTGTTTTATTTCGTTTTAAATTCTCGTTTTTAGTTGATAATTGTTTTAGGTAGTTGTTAAGTAGATAATTAGGGTTTAAGACTTTCCCTTAGTAGTTTTCTTGGAGTTTAGATCTTTCGTCTTTTCGTTTTTCTCGTCGTTCTTTCTTACCTTCTTTTATTCTCTCGCAAATTTCGCTTCGTTCTAGTTTTCCCGCCACCAAACGAGCGTCTGGGATATTGGACGCCCGTCCGCTGGAAAATTATCAATTGTGTTGTGTTTTTATTCACTTAGACGAGCGTCCATAATATTTGGACGCCCGTTCGAGTATTCCGTCGTCGACGAGCGTTTGGATCACTAAACGCCCGTCCGATCTCAATTTCATCTGGACGCCCGTCCAAACTTTTGGACGTCCGTCTGGTCCTGTTTTCTTCAACACTTTTGTTTCCTTTTCATTCTTTCCCATTCTTTTCTTTAGGCTTTTAATTTTAGTTTAGGCTTTTACTTTCTTAGCTTTTAGGTTTCGTTCCACTTGTTTTTGGTCCAGTTTATGCAAACTCGGAGTCAAAAGGGACCGTTATTATACACCCCTGAACCCGAGCGAACCGTAGTCCGGCCAAACAGGTGGAATTTTTGTTCTGCGGTTCTGGCAGACAGAGCCGAGCGAGATCTTAAAGAACAACTAGCAAGAGAAATCACTGATTTTGTGATAATGGCCGCTAATAATAGACGTACGTTGGCCGACTACGCCATGCCAGGCGAAGTCAAAGTCAACCCGGCTATTGTTATTCCAGCCATTACTACACAAACCTTTGAGTTAAAACCAGGACTTATTCAGATGATGCAGCATGCATCTATTTTCATGGTTATCAATCAGAGAATCCGCATACCCACTTACATACATTCCTAGAGATGTGCGGGACTACACGCATCCAAGGAGTAAGTGAGGACGCTATCAAGCTGAAACTTTTCCCATTTTCTTTGAAGGGAGAGGCTAAAGAGTGGTACACCTCTCTCCCCTCTGAATCTATCACCACCTGGGCTGAACTTGAAAGAGAATTTCTAAGTCAATACTTTCCGCCTTCAAAGACGACCCAGTTGTTTGAACGACATCTTTACATTCTATCGAAAGAAAATGAGTCGTTCTTTGAATGTTGGAAGAGATTCAAGTCTCTTCTCGAAAGTGTCCCCATCATGGCTTGCCACCGGAAAGGCAAGTCAATACATTCTTTAGTGGATTGACCGAGCTTACAAAAGGCATGGTTAATAGCTCTTCTGGTGGGGCATTTCTGAAGAAAACGCCTGATGAGGGATGGGCATTGTTTGAGGACATTGCAAAGTATAACTATGCCCCCTCTTATCAAGCAATTCAAGCACCTCCTCCTCCCAAGGTTGAGGAAGTCAATTTACAAAGTTTGATCGCCATGCTACAGAAGCAGATGGTACCACCTCAAGTTTCAAATCCAATAAATCAAACTTCTTCTTTTCCACAGAACCCTCAGGTTCTGTACTGTGAAAATTGTTGTCAGACGGGCCATATGAATGGCCAGTGCCAATTTAATCCCCCTGCACCTTATCAAGTAAATGATGTTCATGACTATGGACAGTACAATCAAGTCACATGTCAGAATTGTGACGAGGTGGGGCACACTTCTAAATTCTGCCCTATGAACGGACAGAATGCGGAAGTGAATGCATTCTATGGCCGTAACAATCAAAGGTTCAATCGGTTTCGGCCGGGGCAATTTTCAAAACCAAGGAATCCATCTTCAAATTTCAATCCTAATTCGAATTTTAATTCGAATCAGAATTTCAACAGAAACCCTGGGTTTAATCAGAATCAAAACTCGAATTTTTCCAATCCTACACAAAAATTCAATCAAAGTTGGCCTTCCAATTCAAACTCTCAATTTCAAAGTCGGCCCAGCCAGCCCTATACCCCAAATCTCCAAAACTCTCAAAGCTCCTCCCAATCTAACAATCTTGAAGCCAAGTTAGAGGAGCAAAGCAGGTCAATGAAAAATCTCGAGAGACAAATTGGGCAACTGGCTGAGCAGTTGGCTTCTAGACCCCCACGGCAGCTGCCCAGTTTCACTGAGAAGAATCCAAAGGGTGGTCAAGTTGCTCAGGCTGACTTGAACAAAGGCCCATGTACTGACCTCGTGCCATCAATTCAATACGGTAAAGAGGAGGCCAGTGCAATGAATCTGAGGAGCGGTACTCAAGTTAGTGGTCCTTCCCATCCGGGAAACCACTAGCCCCTCCTGCCATTGATAAGGCGGGGAGGGAAGCCGAGCACCTACACTCCCCTCAACCGCAAGAAAAAACTCGGTGGGTGATCCCCGAGAGGTGAAGAAGTTGGTGATCCTCAAGTGGCCGATCCCTCGAGGACCGAAAAAGCAATCGAAAGTCGAGGCCGATCCCCGACTACTAAGAAATACGAGAAAGTCGTTCGATGGAAGGATCTCGGAAGACAGAGCCGTAAGTGCATCCTCAAAGAAAGTTTTTTTTTTCGAGAATGACCTTAAGAAACTTCCATTTCCACCGAGAAAGAGCAACATTCCCTTGATTGAGGACAAAAAGTATGAAAAGGTGCTAAACCTTTTAAAAAATACTCGTGTGAATCTTCCATTATCGACGTCTTGGTCGAGATGCCTAAGTATACAAAATTTATCAAGGATGTTGTGTCTTCGAAAAAGAAACTAGCAGCATGGAAAGGCAAATTGGCGAGGATTGTTCCATGATTAATTATGAAGACTTGCCAATTAAAAGAGGTGACCATGGGAAGTTCGTACTTACAAAGTAGTAATGGGAGGTCTAGTCTTCCCTAATTCTTTGTGTGATCTAGGTGCCTCTATAAGCCTTATGCCAATGTCCGTATGCAAACAACTCGGTTTACAAAGCCTTTTAGAACCCACTACTATGGTTTACAATTCGCCGATAGATCTTCTAAGAAAGCTTCGGGGATCCTAAAAGACGTTTTGGTTCGATTGATAGATTTACCTTTCCGGTCGATTGGTATGTTTTAGATATGGAGAAAGATGAAAACGTCCCCCGATTCTTGGAAGACCTTTATTATCTACGCTAGGGCCCTCATCGATTGCGATGGTGGGCAAGTGACTATCCGAGTTGGTGATCAAGAGGTGTGTTACAATGTCTTAAAGTCCATTCAAGTACCCTCGGACCCCCAACCGGCTTTTCCATTGATTATATGACGGATGATTTTACCGATTATATGGATAAGCAAGTCATGGCTGTAGAATCAGAATATGAGCGTGTCACGGATTTTATCAACACAAAATAAACAAGTAATAATCCGGTTAACCTCAAGTATAAGGATCGTAGTAATAGCGGTTAATGCCGGGTCGATCTTACGGGGAACTAAACGATTGTGATTTCTAGTTTTTATCTAACTAACCTATGTCACGATTACTAAGCTAAATAGCGGATAAAACTAAACGAATACCGAAAATTAAACTTAACTAAAACGTAAAACTGGATGAGAAGAGATGATCTAAAGCCGGGAAGGATACGGGCTGCGAACCAATTTAAACTAACTAATCTAAGATGCGAGATAAAAGTAAACTAACTAGACAAATTCAAGCTTTTAAGGATTTAAATCAAATTTATAACGAGCAAACAAGGATTGATCCACCTATCCAACAAGCATTGATTTCCTATCTCGATTATATTGCGCTTTTATCTAGGTTGTGATTCACCTCACCTAAACATGAACCCTAATTCCTTAGAAAGTTCATCTATTAATCTATTATCTTCCGATGTAAGATTAACGCGTTTTCTAACCAAAGGTGCAAACTTTGTGTTTATAATCTAGTAATCAAACCTATTAACTTCCGTTATGATAGATTCGAATTACTATTCTTATTCATGATGATCTAGGGTTTATTAAGACTTCCATCAACAATAAACAATCAACACATGCACATCTTCCGATATAAGAGCAATTTAAACATGAATAAGCATGAATAAGAAACAACCTTTATTAAAAACTCACAAAGTATAATCGAAGAAAACGAAATCAACAATTGTTGGACGGCTTCACAATACTCGTTTGATGAAGCTTTTAGCCTCTCGAACATCCTCGGCAACTCAAATTTGCGAAACGGTGCATAAAAAGTAACTAGTTTTTAATCTAAACTAAGAGCATAAAAGCGGAATAAAAAGATGAAAAACGCAGCCTAAAGCCGCCCCTAGGTTTAGGGTTTTAAATAATGAGTGTATGATCCTCTTGTGTGGAGAAAACGACCGCCTATTTATAGAGATTTGAGGCGGTTTCACTAAGTCGGCATTGCGGACGCCCGTCCGGTAGGGTGAACGCCCGTCCATTCTTCATATGAACTTCAAATCGGGCCGAGTCATGACCAAACGCTCGTCCGGACGGCGTCCACTTCGAGCGTCCAAACATCCGAATCAACTTCCCATCCCCGGACGCTCGTTCGGTTCCATCGGACGCCCGTCCACCGGACGGGACTCCGGACTTGATCCAATATGACCGGATTTCGATTTCTTTATCTTTATCTCCTTTTAATTCAATGTAAATCATCATTATCTCTTCCTCTTTAATCAAATCCGACTTGATCATCTTTGAATCACCTCTTGAGCTCGAATTTGTGCTTCTATGACACATAAAAATATCGCAAAATGTAATATCGCTCAAATAATCATAAAAACATAATTAAAACACATAAATTAATCCTATGTTGCGAATAACTTATTTAAAATACCATTTGCTCGATAAATCCATTAAACGCTCGTTTCTTATACAAATTCATACAAATATGAGGGAAAATAACATAAAATATAGCGTTATAAATCGTATAAATTCACCCTTAACAACTCCCCCACACTTAGCTTTTGCTCGTCCCGAGCAAAACAAAACAAAACTAGGCTCGGAAAAAGAACAGACATCTCAACATATATAACATATATCCAATAAATCAGAAGTTCACCAGTGCGTGTGTGCAAAACCATAGAAAACTTCCACTAAATCCAAACTTGAAAAACTCAAAGCAAAACTAGCTAATACCCCCTTGTAGACTAGTAATCAATGACACTCATAAGATGCACCCTACAAACGTGATACATCCCGAAAAGAATGACCGAATATATCTAGGGCCTTTCTGAAATACTCAGAGGACAATCCCTACAGCATATCTGACAGTTTCTACTGGGGATAAGATAGACGATAACTTAGTCTTATATCAATTTCACACCAATTCTTTAGTTGATTTAATTATTTCACTTCAAAACGCACATCGAATGAGCTCTTGCCCCTGTCATAGCGAGAATAGGATATTCGAGATATACCCTACCTTACTCAAATCATAAGGCGACTTCTTCGACCGTCGTGAGCTTTTAGTCATCATAGTGGTATAGGACATACGTGGTATACCCTATCATACTCAAATCATCGACCAGCTTTCGACACACACAATTAATTCATATTTTTTTCAACTTTTTCATTTGACAATAAGTTACGTGTTACTTATCACATTCAAACCTTAGATATTCACAGTATAACATACTTCGGATCTAAATACAAACTATCATAAATCTCAAGATATATACGTAGCACTAAGCACATGACTTATAAGAAAATCAGAAATCACTAATCAAAAGGGGTATAACTTTATAGAATAGCTCATCATTCACTATGGCTTGTGAAAAATAGTGTCGGGTGAAACAACTCACTTACTAACCATATGATATATAGCTGTGATGACTATATAAAAAAAAACGAACATTGAAGTGAATTGCCTACTCGGGACAAAACAAAAACGAAAATGTCGGAGAATTTTCAAAAATTTTAGCTCATTTGCAAAGAAACATTACGAATTAAGCAAGCGTGTAGATACATATCGAAACATTCCCCTCCCCCACACTTAAAAACTCAACATGTCCTCATGTTGTTGTGCGGATCGGAAGGAAAAAGGAAAAGACTTAGCGATTGAAACCGAAACGCGAATCGTCGGTCAGGCCGGAGCCTACATAATGACACTTTAGAATGCGTAACCAGACAATGTAGCTCGTCGAAACCGCTAAAAATATACCTGCACGTCTTGACAAGCATGGAACCATCTCGGGGAAAACGGGGAGTTATACCAAAATGAAAAGAGATATCAAAAATGAATATAACGCAAAAGTGAAAACATTCAATACATCCAGAAAGTGTAAACACAGTAGAAGTGAAAGTACTGGTGCCTTATGGCTTACATGATCCATCGGGAAAAGTAACAGGAGTAATAGCAAAATTACAACGAATCATATAAGAAAAAGTATCAATAACATACATCCATCGGAGCAAAGTATCAATAATTTTTTTTTCTTTTTCTTTGCACAGCAAAATAAAATCAAGACTGGCTCGGTGTCCCAGAATCATCGGCTGGAGGATCGGAGGAGGGTCCAGAAGGTGGTGCCGTATCCCGAGCTGCCGAGTCAGGCTGCTCCTCATCCGAAGATGTCTCAGGGTCGTGTAGAACATCTGCAATGACCTGCTCGATCTCATCGGCAAAAAGAAAATCAACGGAGCTCGGATTGAACGTCCTTTCGTCCCGCGGCTGCCGGCCCTCACAGATACACTGAAGAATCGATAAAATATTGTTCTGTGTGTCCCGGATATCACTCATCCATTCCCGAAAGCGTTGGCCATGCTCAACCGCATCCTAGCTGCGGGAGATAAAGTAGGAAGGGAGGATGCACGAGGCGGTGCCGAAGAACCAGGCTCCCGAGGTATCTCCGTCTCGGCCCGTCCCGAAGGCTTGCCTTTTTCTCGCCGGATCGGCCTTGGATTCTTCGGCTTGTGATCGGCTCCATACTCGTGCACACCGGCATCGATACGAGACCGTGGATCGGGTGAGGGATAATCAAGCATCGGGTATAGATCTTCGATTAATAGCCACCTCATCATATAACGCCCGTCCCACATCTACGTTCG
The DNA here is from genome assembly GCA_036785695.1 of Gentiana straminea. Lineage (NCBI taxonomy): Eukaryota > Viridiplantae > Streptophyta > Magnoliopsida > Gentianales > Gentianaceae > Gentiana > Gentiana straminea. The sequence goes on from JAVUPR010000183.1 coordinate 17,485,253, forward strand.
GGCCAAATGTCAATGCGTATAACATGCCTAGGTCACCAATGTGAAAGTGCGTCAAGTTGTTCTTAGGCAACAACCGATTCGAATAAACCGACACCGGACCTTCCAATCCTCCGTCCGGGTCGTGGTAACCAACTCCTTCCGGTCGCCTCCCGGCCTTAATGTCCATGCCACATCCGGACACACTCTAAGGCGCAACTCCTCCAAAGGATCCTGCCCCAAACTCTGTCTATGTACAATCTCTTCCTTGTAATCCCTACCCTCGAAAGCCGCTAAGTTGTATTTCTGATTGATCACTTCCGGTGTAAAAGGGACTTCTACCCCTCGAACCACAACTACCTTCTTCCCCAAATCGGTTTCCGAACGGTTAGCATAAAATTCCCGAACTAGGGAGCTATTCACCGGGGTAGTCGGGATTGTCATCAAGGTTTCCCATTTCCGATCTTTGAGCAACTTAACGAACCCCGGATCGACTTTGGCCTCCAAAATGGCCCGCTCAATCAACATCGTCCTCGAGAAATAATGTTGTTTATACACATCGTGAGCTCTAGGGTTCACGAACCGACGAGGTAGTGGCATAGGGGGTACGGTTTTGGATTTCTTTCTAGGAGGGGCAGCCCTAGGTACAACCGGTTCCTCTTCCTGGGTAGCATCGACAGTTGCCTCAGCCCTAGACGAACCTCCACCTCTCTGAACTCTAGGCATCCGTACCAAAGGCACATCGTCATCAGTCTCAGAGTCAGAGGTCGGCTCATCTCTCAAAGTAGCCCTAGTTTGGGTGGCTCACAGGAGGTTGTTCTCGGATACTCACACCCCGGTTAGGATCGACCAAAGTAGGATCAAACTCCTTGCGTTTCTTTCCGGCCTCCCTAGCCACTTCCTTTCCATGCCTCTTAACCACGCCCTTCTTATGAACCATATTCAAGCTTATTCTAACCAAAACAACCCCGATTCACAACAAGATACCCGTTTAACATCCAAAGCGGGATTTCAAATCAACCAAACCACAACCGCAACCATAATCATTACCAAACAACCCATTCATCACCCACCACAACACCATATCACCATAACAGAGCAGAAAGAAACACCAAAACCAGAAAAAAAAAAAAAAAAAAAAAAAAAAAAAAAACAAATTAAGGTAACATTCAAGAAAACGAGCCGACCCAAAGATCGAACTCACAAAAACGTGAATGAAATCTAGAAAAGTTGTTACTAACTTACCAAGTAGGGTGAGTAGATGTTGATTGAGATGAAAACGAGTCCAAACAACACAGATATGGGCTCCAAAATCGATGTTTTTCTCCAAGAAGTCGGACTACAGTGGGGTCTGATTCTCCAAAAATATTGCGTGTTGGGGAATTTGGTTATGAAAATCAAAGAGAGGGTATCAAGAGCGGTCTATAGCACTTTGAATCGCTCAAAATGGTTTAGAATTGAAGATTTTAGGGCAAAAGGAGGGGAAAAGTCGGTTTTGGTTTTTTGAAAAGCTGAGAAATGAAGGTTCATCGAAGCAGGGGGTATATATAGACCGAGGTTGGACGCTCGTCCAACTCAGTGGACGGGTGTCCACTGGGAAGTCAAATGAACTGGACGGGCGTCCGGTTCGGTAGACGCTCGTCCAAGAGTTTCAATCACATACAGGATTGGAGGGAAAATATCGGACGGGCGTCCAGGCTTGTGGACGTCCGTCTAAGGATTTGTTATAGCGGACGGGCGTCCAGTTTTCTGGACGGGCGTCCCAGAAGGCAAAAAGTACAAAAATCATAAAATTCCATATAACCCAAATTCAAAAGTACATCTCTTATTAAACTTAATTAAAACTTCAAAAATACAACTTCAAATCAAACAAAGTACATAAAGTGACTAGAAAATAAGGAAAAACAAATAGAAAACAGTGGGTTGCCTCCCACAAAGCGCTTTTGTTTTACGTCGTTTGCTCGACGAAACAAATCTAACTAACGCTAGTCTGCATAAATCTCGTCCCAATCCACCAACCGGATGAGACGACGAAGCATATCAATAGCAGGAGGGAAATCATAGTCGTCTTGTACACCCCAGTCATCTCCAGCTACCTCTAAACCTCTAAGATGTGAATCCCGTAGTACCGGCGCTAGATCGTCAAAGCATAGGGTCATTTAGGATCGTATATGGACGTCCTATAGCTTCCTGTAGCTCCTCAGTAGTGAAGTCACTACCTCCTGAACAACGGGGTACAATGAGAACATAGGTGATGGTCCTCGTACGGGTACTAAGCTCAAAATCTACGTGCAAGACTATAGTGCCCCCTGGTCCATCAGCTACTGTAATCAGTGGGATCCGACTAATGATGGGGAACTCCTCAGGAAGAACTCCGTAATCCATATCTAAAAAGAGCACTAACTGACAGATGTAAACAGAAAAACTCAGTCAGCTAAAACTTAATTAAACTAAAACTGAAATAAATAAAACACTAATGGCGTGAACAGAACCTAACTAATATACTAAGGGATATCTAGGATGCCTCCTAGTAGCGCTTTTGGTTAATGTCGTTAGCTCGACACCGTTGAAGCTAGCCTGGATCAGGCCATTTGACTTTTCTGCCAGCCACTACCTCGTGTAAGCTCTGATCAGTAGTGTGGCTGCAGAAACAGCATCTCACACATGGGGTGAAAACTTTAATAGCTCTCCACATACGCTTGAACTTCCCCATGGGTGACCTCTTCATTCTCTGAGTCCTCTGATGACGCTGCAACTGACGCTCCCTCTCCAATTCTTCCATATCCCAACTACCAGCTAGAACTTCTTCAGAAGGACCACTACATCCATCCTCTGAAAATAGGTTGAGTGAAGACTCGTCGAATTCTTCGACTTCCGTAGCACCACACCCTAAGATGTCGAGGCAACGGACATTCGAAGGTCTCTCTTTAGGTTCACCAATATAGTGCTTGCACCTCGGCCATTTACTCGAAACGGGTCACCACTATAACCACGAAGTTCTAGAACGCCTCCGGGGATGATTTGGAGAATCTCGAAAGGGCCGGACCAACGTGTCCTTAACTTTCCGGGAAACGAGATGTAACCTAGAATTGTATAGAAGAACTTGTTCGCCGACTAGAAATTCTCTCTTCTTAATCTTAGCATCGTGGAGTAGCTTCATCTTATCTTTACTAATCCGGCACTTTCATAGGCACGGAGTCCGAATTCGTCTAGCTCATGTAACCGCTCGCTTGTAGCCGATGTTGTCCACAAGATTGGGAATCGAAGTTCGAAACTTTGTAGCCCAATAAGCTCTATGCTCTAACTCGACGGGCGAGATGACATGGTTTCCCGTAGACCATTTGATATGGAGATGTCCCCATAGGGGTTTTATAGGCGGTTCTATAAGCCCAAAGTACATCATCCAATTTCAAACTCCGATCCTTTCTATGTTGTTTACCGTTTTTTCCAGGATTTTCTTGATACTTTGGTTGCTTCTCTCAACCCGACCACTAGTCATCGGATGATATGGTGTGCCGGTTTATGACGAACACCATACTTTTCAAGGACTTTCTCACAGAGGTCGGTTGCGAAATGCGTTCCTTCATCACCGATCAAGGCACGTGGACATCCAAACCTCACGAAGATATTCTTCTTTAGAAATTTCATGACCGTTTTATGATCATTGTGAGGAGTGGCTTGAGCCTCCACCCATTTTGACACATAGTCCACGAGACTAAGATGTATTTGTTACCGCAAGATGATGGGAATGGTCCCATAAAATCGATACCCCATACATCAAAGACTTCGCATTCGAGGATGGGTTTCAAAGGCATGTCAAACCGCCTTGTCGAGCACCGGTCCTTTGGCATCTATCACAAGCTTTACGAAGGCTTCGTATCTTTAAAGATCGTCGGCCAATAGAATCCGGTTTGGAAGATCTTAGCAACCGTTTTCCAAGGACCAAAGTGACCACCTGTGGGTCCACTATGGCATTGCTCGATTACATCGCGTTGCTCAGACTCAGGAACACACCTCCTCAGCAAACCATCCTTGCGGATCTTGAAGAGGTAAGGTTCATCCCAAACGAAATATTTCATATCGAGAAGAACTTCTTCTTCTCTTGATAAGACATTTCGGGATCAAGGTATTTGGCATGAAGGTAGTTGACAATGGCGGAGTACCGGGGAACATCCGGAGAGCGGCCATCGATCAACATGATGTTCTCAGAGGAAAGTAAAGATCTATGTCATCGGGATCACTCTTTTCTTCACTTAACATCCTAGAAACATGATCCGCCACTACGTTCTCACCGCCCTTCTTATCTTTGATTTGAACGTCAAACTCTTGGAGGGTCAGTATCCAATGTAGTAAGCGCGGTTTAGCTTCCTTTTTGGTCATGAGATACCGCAAAGCAGCGTGGTCAGTCCACACAATCACTTGAGCGCCCGGCAAGTAACTACGAAACTTATCCATAGCAAAGACTACGGCTAATAATTCCTTTTCGGTTGTCGTGTAGTTAACTTGAGAAGGATTCGGTGTGTGATCGGCATAATAGATAGGTGGAACTTTCCATTAAGCTTTTGCCCTAAGACCGCACCAACAAGCATAGTTGGATGCATCACATATAAGCTCAAAGGGTAGGTTCCAACCGGCGATATAAGTATTGGAGCGAGAGATCGATCTATTCTTTAGCTCCTCAAACGCGCGCTTGCAATTCTCATCAAAATCAAAAGTAACGTCTTCTTTGAGTAAAGTAGACGGGGGCTTGGCAATCTTTGAAAAGTCCTGGATGAACCTCCTATAGAAACCGACATGCCCGAGAAAACCTCGGACCTCCCGAACATTCTTAGGATAACTCATCTTCTCAATAGCTTCAACCTTGGCTCTATCTACTTCTATACCCTCGGCGACACTTTGTGGCCGAGGACTATGCCTTCATCTACCATGAAATGGCATTTTTCCCAATTAAGCACTAAGTCCTTTTCCACACATCTAGACAACACACGATCAAGATTATTGAGGCGGTCATCGAAGGATTGACCAAAGACCGAGAAATCATCCATAAAAATCTCCATGCACTTTTCAACTAGCCCGTCAAAGATTGCCATCATACACCTTTGAAAGGTGGTGGGGCATTACGAGAGACCAAACGGCATCCGCCCGTAGGCGAATGTCCCATAAGGGCAAGTGAAAGTGGTCTTCTCTTGGTCAACGGGATCGATGGGTATACGGAAGTATCCCGAATATCCATCCAGGAAGACGGTAGAATGCGTGCCCCGCCGGACGCTCAAGCATCCGGTCAATGAATGGAAGGGGAAATGATCTTTCGGTGTGACCTCATTGAGCTTTCGATAATCGATACATACTCTGTATCCAGTAACGAGCCTCAATGCTATCTCTTCTCCTTTCTCATTCTTCTCAATAGTAATTCCACCTTTTTTTGGAACTACTTGAGTTGGGGATACCCACTCACTGTCTGCAATGGCGTAAATGATACCCATATCTAGAAGCTTTATAATTTCCTTCTTGACTACTTCTTGCATATGAGGGTTAAGCCTTCTCTCGAGGTCGTCTAACTTGTTTTGCACCCTCCTCGTCTTGATCTTGTGCATACAGATGTCGGGAGATATCCCTCGGATATCTCCCACCCGCCATCCAAAGGCTTTCTCATTTTTGCGCAAGACGTTTAGCGAGTTTAAGCTCTTCTATTCGAGATAGCGTGGCGAGAGATGATCAAAGGAAGCCGGTCACCTTCTCTTAGAAATACATACTTAAGATGTTTAGGCAACGGCTTCGAACCAAGTCTACGGGGGTTCCTCTAGACTTGATTTAAGATCTCCACTCCTCAACTCAACATCGTTGAGCTTACTTAGTGGCCCTACCGCCAAAGCTTCTTCTCTTAGCTCGTCCTCGAATTCATTTGCCAACCGATCTAGATTAACCGCACCATGAGTATTTAGATTATCAACCAATCGCTCATATTCCGCTTCTACTGACCATGACTTGCTTATCCATATAATCGGTGAAATCATCCGTCATATAATCAATGGAAAAGCCGGTTGGAGGGCCAGAGGGCACTTGAATGGACCTTAAGACATTGTAACTCACCTCTTGATCACCAACTCGGATAGTCACTTGCCGACCATCGCAATCGATGAGGGCTCTAGTCGTAGATAAGAAAGGTCTTCCAAGAATCGGGGAACATTTTCATCTTTCTCCATATCTAAAACATACCAATCGACCGGGAAGGTAAATCTATCAATTTGAACCAAAACGTCTTTTAGGATCCCCGAAGCTTTCTTAGAAGATCTATCGGCGAATTGTAAACTCATAGTAGTAGGTTCTAGAAGGCTTTGTAAACCGATTTGTTTGCATACGAGACATTGGCATAAGGCTTATAGAGGCACCTAGATCACACAAAGAGTTAGGGAAGACTAGACCTCCCATTAATACCGTAAGTACGAATTTGCCGGGGTCACCTCTTTTAATTGGTAAGTCTTCATAATTAATCATGGAGAAATCCTCACCAATTTGCCTTTCCATGCCTGCTAACTTCTTTTTCGAAGACACAACATCCTTGATAAATTTTGTATACTTAGGCATTTCAACCAAGACATCTGATAAAGGAAGATTTACCTGAGTATTCTTCAAAAGGTTCAGAACCTTCTCGTACTTTTTGTCCTCAATCAAGGGAATGTTGCTCTTTCTTGGTGGAAATGGAAGCTTCTTAAGGTCACTCTCAGAAAAGACTTTCTTTGAGGATGCACTTACAGCTTTATCTTCCAGATCTTTCCATCGAACAGCTTTTTCAGATTTCTTTATAGTCAGGGGATCATCATCCGGACTTTCGCTTACTTTTTCAGTCCTCAAGGGATCAGCCACTTGAGGGTCTCCAACTTTCTCACCTCTCAGGGGATCAGCCACCTGAGTTTTCTCTTGCGGTTGAGGGGAGTGTAGGTGCTCGGCTTCCCTCCGCCTTATCGTGGCGGGGAGGGGCTAGTGGTTTCCCCGGAAGCCGGGGGACCACTCGGTGAGTGCCACTTCTTAAATTCATCGCACCGGCCTCCTCTTTACCGTATTGCATTGTTGGCACGAGGTCGGTGCATGGGCCTTTGTTTAAGTCGGCTTGAGCAACTTGACCTCCCTTTGGATTCTTCTCGGTGGCGGGCGGTACCGCACGGGGGTCTAGAAGCTAATTGTTCACCCAATTTGTCCAATTTGTCTCTCTAGATTTTTCATTGACTCGCTTTGCTCCTCCAATTTAGCTTCAAGATTGGTAGATTGGGAGGGGCCTTGAGAGTTTTGGAAATTTGAAGAATAGGGGTAAAATTTGGGCCGACTTTGAAATTGAGAATTTGAATTGGAAGGCCAATTCTGATTGAATTTTTGAGTCGGATTGGAAAAATTCGAGTTTTGGTTCTGACTAAACCCAGGGTTTCTATTGAAGTTCTGATTCGAATTAGAATTCGAATTAGGATTGAAATTTGAAGATGGATTAACCCCTTGGGTTCCGAAATTGTTCTGGCCAGAAAATTGATTGAATCTTGGATTGTTCTGGCCATAGAATGCATTCACTTCCGCATTCTGTCCATTCATAGGACGAATTTAGAAGTGTGCCCCAACTCGTCACAATTCGACATGTGACTTGATTGTATTGTCCATAATCATGGACAACATTCACTTGATAAGGTGCGAGAGGGATTAAATTGACACCGGCCAATCATGTGGCCGGTCGACGACAATTTTCACGGTATAGAACCCGAGGGTTCTGTGGGAAAGAAGGAGTTTGATTTATCGGATTTGGAACCTGGGAAGTTGCCATCTGCTTCTGTAGCATGACGATCAAACTTTGCATGTTAACTTCCTCAACCTTAGGAGGAGGAGGTGCTTGAATTGCTTGATAAGAGGGGGCGTAATTGTACTTTGCAATGTCCTCAAACAGTGCCCATCCCTCTTCAGGTGTTTTCTTCAGAAATGCCCCACCAGAAGAACTATTGACCATGCCTTTGGTGAGCTCGGTCAATCCGCTAAAGAAAGTATTGACTTGCCTTTGCGGCGGCAAGCCATGGTGGGGACACTTTCTAAGGAGAGATTTGAATCTTTTCCAACACTCGAAAAATGATTCATTCTCTTTCTGATAGAAGGTGAAGATTTCATTCAAACATTGGGCAGTTTTGGAAGGTGGGAAATATTGACTCAGGAACTCCCTCTCGAGTTCAGCCCAAGTATTGATGGATTCGAAGGGAGAGAGGTGTACCACTCTTTAGCTTCTCCCTTTAAAGAAAAAGGAAAAAGTTTCGGTTTGATAGCATCATCATTTACCCCTTGGATGCGTGTGGTGCCGCATATCTCCAAGAATGTGTGTAAATGAGTATGGGGATTCTCGATTGATAGCCATGAAAAATTGATGCATGCTTTGCATCATCCGGATAAGTCCCGGCTTAAGTTCGAAAGTTTGTGCAAGTAATGGCCGGTAAAACGATTGCCGGGTTGACGATTCGCACCGGGCATGGCGTAGTACGCCAACGTCCGTCTATCCTCGGCGGCCATTATTACGAGATCTTCGATTTCCTTTATTAAGTTTTGTTCAATTTCTTGATCGGTTAAACTTCCTTCGCCGGAGGGATCGGCAAAACGAAGTCTTCGCCTATTGGGTCGGACTATGGTCCGCTCGGGGTCGAGTGAAAAGAACAATGGTCCTTTCGACTTCGAGTTTGCATAAACCGACACCCTACTCAAGATGTTGAACCTATTAACTAAAGAAAAATTAAAAGCCTAGACTAGAAATTAAAAACCTAAAGGAAAGAAAAGGAAAGAAGAAAGGAAACAAAATTTATTGAATAAAGCGAGGACCGGACGGACGTCCAATAATTTGGACGGGCGTCCGGGTGAAATTTGGACCGGACGGGCGTTTAGTGGTCCAAACGCTCGTCTGAAAATTAGAATACTTGAACGGGCGTCCAAATATTATGGACGCTCGTCTAAGTGAATAAAACAGAACATAGTTGATAATTTTCCAGCGGACGGGCGTCCGATATCCCAGACGCCCGTTTGGTAGCGGAAAAATTTAGAACGAAGTAGAAAATTTGCGAGAAAATAACGAGAAAAGATAAGGGAACAAAAGAAAAGGAAAAGAAACGAGAGGGAGAAGATAGAGGGGAGAACTAATCACAAGAGAACCTTAGAAAAAGATCTTTAACCCTATCTAAACCCTAATTAACTAATTACCTAAACGTTTATGAATTAAAAACGGGACTCTAAAAATGAAATAACAAACGAGAAAAATAAAAACTAGACAACCGTCCGGTTCCCCGGCAACGGCGCCAAAAACTTGTCACGGATTTTATCAACACAAAATAAACAAGTAATAATCCGGTTAACCTCAAGTATAAGGATCGTAGTAATAGCGGTTAATGCCGGGTCGATCTTACGGGGAACTAAACGATTGTGATTTCTAGTTTTTATCTAACTAACCTATGTCACGATTACTAAGCTAAATAGCGGATAAAACTAAACGAATACTGAAATTAAACTTAACTAAAACGTAAAACTGGACAGAAGAGATGATCTAAAGCCAGGAAGGATACGGGCTGCGAACCAATTTAAACTAACTAATCTAAGATGCAGATAAAAGTAAACTAACTAGACAAATTCAAGCTTTTAAGGATTTAAATCAAATTTATAACGAGCAAACGAGGATTGATCCACCTATCCAACAAGCATTGATTTCCTATCTCGATTATATTGCAGTTTTTATCTAGGTTGTGATTCACCTCACCTAAACATGAACCCTAATTCCTTAGAAAGTTCATCTATTAATCTATTATCTTCCGATGTAAGATTAACGCGTTTTCTAACCAAAGGTGCAAACTTTGTGTTTATAATCTAGTAATCAAACCTATTAACTTCCGTTATGATAGATTCGAATTACTATTCTTATTCATGATGATCTAGGGTTTATTAAGACTTCCATCAACAATAAACAATCAACACATGCACATCTTCCGATATAAGAGCAATTTAAACATGAATAAGCATGAATAAGAAACAACCTTTATTAAAAACTCACAAGTATAATCGAAGAAAACGAAATCAACAATTGTTGGACGGCTTCACAATACTCGTTTGATGAAGCTTTTAGCCTCGAACATCCTCGGCAACTCAAATTTGCGAAACAAGTGCATAAAAAGTAACTAGTTTTTAATCTAAACTAAGAGCATAAAAACCGGAATAAAAAGATGAAAAACGCAGCCTAAAGCCGCCCCTAGGTTTAGGGTTTTAAATAATGAGTGTATGATCCTCTTGTGTGGAGAAAACGGCCGCCTATTTATAGAGATTTGAGGCGGTTTCACTAAGTCGGCATTGCGGACGCCCGTCCGTAGGGTGAACGCCCGTCCATTCTTCATATGAACTTCAAATCGGGCCGAGTCATGACCAAACGCTCGTCCGGACGGCGTCCACTTCGGCGTCCAAACATCCCGAATCAACTTCCCATCCCCGGACGCTCGTTCGGTTCCATCGACGCCCGTCCACCGGACGGGACACGGACGCCTTGATCCAATATGATTTGGATTTCGATTTCTTTATCTTTATCTCCTTTTAATTCAATGTAAATCATCATTATCTCTTCCTCTTTAATCAAATCCGACTTGATCATCTTTGAATCACCTCTTGAGCTCGAATTTGTGCTTCTATGACACATAAAAATATCGCAAAATGTAATATCGCTCAAATAATCATAAAAACATAATTAAAACACATAAATTAATCCTATGTTGCGAATAACTTATTTAAAATACCATTTGCTCGATAAATCCATTAAACGCTCGTTTCTTATACAAATTCATACAAATATGAGGGAAAATAACATAAAATATAGCGTTATAAATCGTATAAATTCACCCTTAACTGAGCGATTGGTTGAGAACCTGAATACTCATGGTGTGGTTAATCTAGACCAATTAGCAAAACCGATTTTGAGGAAGAATTGTTGGAAGGAGAAGCTTTGGCGGTGGGACCACGAGTAAACTCAACGATGTTGAATTGAAAAGTGGAGATCTCAAGTCTAGTTTAGAAGACCCCCCGCGATTTAGTGCTAAAGCCGTTGCCTAAACATCTCAAGTATGTGTTTTTAAGAGAAGGTGACAAGCTTCCACTAATTATATCCGCCAAGCTTTCTCGTTTAGAGGAAATGAAACTTATCAACGTCTTGAAAAAGAATGAAAAAGCCTTTGGTTGGCAAGTAGGAGATATCGAGGGATATCTCCGGACATCCGTATGCACAAGATCAAGACGAATGAGGGTGCAAAATGTGTTAGACAACCTCGAGAAGGCTCAACCCTCATATGCAAGAGGTGGTTAAGAAAGAAATCATTAAACTTCGGACATGGGAATCATTTATGCCATCGCGGATAGTGAATGGGTTTCCCCAACTCAAGTAGTTCCCAAGAAAAGTGGAATTACGATTGAGAAGAATGAGAAGGGAGAGGAGATAGCATTGAGACTTGTCACTGGTTACAGAGTCTGCATCGATTATCGAAAGCTCAATGAGGTAACCATGAAAGATCACTTTCCCCTTCCGTTCATTGATCAGATGCTCGAGCGTCTGGCGGGACACGCATTCTACTGCTTCCTAGATGGATATTTAGGATACTTCCAGATACCCATTGATCCAGCTGACCAAGAAAAGACCACTTTCACCGCGCCTTATGGTACATTCGCTTACGGACGAATGCCATTCGGTCTCTCGCAATGCCCCGGCTACATTTCAACGATGTATGCCGGCTATCTTTGACGGGCTTGTGGAGAAGTGTATGGAGATCTTTATGGACGATTTTTCGGTTTTTGGTCAGTCCTTCGATGATTGCCACGACAATCTTGATCAAGTGTTATCCGGATGTGTGGAAAAGAACTTAGTACCGAACTCGGGAAAAATGCCATTTCATGGTAGATGAGGGAATAGTTCTTGGCCACAAGATCTCCGCCAAAGGTATAGAAGTTGACGGGGCAAAAGTAGAAGCTATCGAGAAGATGAGCTACCCTAAGAATGTGCGGGAAGTTAGAGGCTTTCTTGGACATGTCGGTTTTTACGAAGGTTCATTCAAAACTTCTCCAAGATAGCCAAGCCCCCGTCCACTTTACTAAAGGAAGACGTTGAGTTTAATTTTGATGAGAAGCGCAAGCAAGCGTTTGAGGAGCTCAAGGATCGTTTAATATCTCGCTCCAATTCTTATATCGCCGACCGGAACCTACCATTTGAGCTTATGTGCGACGCATCAAACTATGCGTCGTTGGTGCTTGTTCTAGGGCAAAAGGTCAAAGGAAAGTTCCGGCCTATCTATTACGCCGGTCACACATTGAACCCCTCTCAAGTTAACTATACTACTATCGAAAAGGAACTACCGGCCGTAGTCTTTGCTATGGACAAGTTTCGTAGTTACTTGTTAGGAGCTCAAGTGATCGTGTGGACCGATCACGCCGCTTTGCGTTATCGATGACTAAGAAAGAGGCTAAACCGCGCCCTCTTGCGTTGGATACCGACCCTACAAGAGTTTGACGTTCAAATTAAGGACAAAAAGGGCGGTGAAAATGTAGTGGCGGATCACGTTTCTAGAATGTTAAATGAGGAAAAGGATGAACCGGATGATATAGATCTTTACTTCCCTCTAGAAAACATTATGTTGATAGACGGTTGTCCTCCGATGTTCCATGGTATTCTTCCATTGTGAACTACCTTCATGCCCGTTATCTCGATCCCGAAATGTCTTATCGGGAGAAGAAAAAGTTCTTCTCGATTTGAAATATTTCGTTTGGGATGAACCTTATCTTTTCAAGATCTCGTAAAGATGGGTTGCTTAGGAGATGTGTTCCGAATCCAAGCAACGCGATATTATTGAGCAGTGCCACAGTGGACCCACAGGAGGTCACTTTGGTCCGTGGAAAACCGTTGCTAAGATCTTTCAATCCGGTTTCTATTGGCCTACGATCTTTAAAGATACAGAAGCCTTCTGTAAAGCTTGTGATAGGTGCCAAAGAACCGGTACTCTGACAAGGCGTTTTGACATGCCTTTAAAACCCATCCTCGAATGCGAAGTCTTTGATGTATGGGGTATCGATTTTATGGGACCATTCCCATCATCTTGCGGTAATAAATACATCTTAGTCTGCGTAGACTACGTGTCTAAATGGGTGGAGGCCCAAGCCACTCCTCACAACGATCATAAGACGGTGATGAAATTTCTAAAGAAGAATATCTTCGTGAGGTTTGGATGTCCACGTGCCTTGATCAGTGATGAAGGGACGCATTTCTGCAACCGACCCCTAGAGAAAGTACTTGAAAAGTATGGTGTTCGTCATAAAACTGGCACACCATATCATCCGATGACTAGTGGTCAGGTTGAAAGGAGCAACCAGAGCATCAAGAAAATCCTGGAGAAAACGGTAAACAGTCATAGAAAGGACTGGAGTTTGAAATTGGATGATGTACTCTGGGCTTACAGAACCGCCTATAAAACCCCTATGGGGACATCTCCATATCAAATGGTCTACGGGAACCATGTCATCTGCCTGTCGAGTTAGTGCATAGAGCTTATTGGGCTACAAAGTTTCGAACTTTGATTCCCGATCTTGTGGACAACATCGACTACGGCGATTACATGAGCCGGACGAGTCGGACTCCGAGCCTATGAAAGTGCCGGGATTAGTAAAGATAAGATGAAGCTACTCCACGATGCTAAGATTAAGAAGAGAGAATTTCTAGTTGGCGAACAAGTTCTTCTATACAATTCTAGGTTACATACGTTTCTGGAAAGTTAAGGACACGTTGGTCCGGCCCTTTCAAGATTCTCCAAATCATTCCCTGGAGGCGTTCTAGAACTTCGTGGTTATAGTGGTGACCCGTTTCGAGTGAATGGCCAAAGGTGCAAGCACTATATTGGTGAACCTAAAGAGAGATCTTCGAATGTTCGTTGCCTCGACATCCTAGGGTGTGGTGCTACGGAAGTCGAAGAATTCGACGAGTCTTCACTCAACTTTGTTTTCGAGAGGATGGTTGTAGTGGTCCTTCCGAAGAAGTTCTAGCCGGTAGTTGGGATATGGAAGAATTGGAGAGGGAGCGTCGGTTGAAGCATCATCGAGAGGGCTCGAGAGAATGAAGAGGTCACCCATGGGGAAGTTCAAGCGTATTTGGAAAGCTATTAAAGATTTCACCCCATGTGTGAGATCTTGTTTCGCAGCCACACTACCGATCGAGCTTACACGAGGTAGTGGGTGGCGAGAAAAGTCAAATGGCCCGACCCAGCTGAGTTTTCAACGGTGTCGAGCTAACGACATTAACCAAAAGCGCTACTTAGGAGGCATCCTAGATATCCCTTATTATATTAGTTAGGTTCGTTCATTTGTTAGTGTTTTATTTATTTAAGTTTTAGTTTAATTAAGTTTTAGCCGACTAAGTTTTTCTATTTATATCCGTCGTTAGTGTGCTTTTTAGATATGGATTACGGAGTTCTTCCCGAGGAGTTCCCCATCATTAGTCGGATCCCACCGATTACGAGGGCGATGGACCGGGAGGCACTATAGTCTTGCACGTAGATTTTGAGCTTAGTACCCGTACGAAGACCATCACCTATGTTCTCATTGTACCCCGCTGTTCGGGAGGTAGTGACTTCACCACCGAGGAGCTACGGGAAGCTATAGGACGTCCATATACGATCCTAAATGACCCTATGCCGACGGATCTAGCGCGGTACTACGGGATTCACATTTTAGAGGTTTAGAGGTAGCTGGAGATGACTGGGGCATACAAGACGACTATGATTTCCCTCCTGCTATTGATATGCTTCGTCGTCTCATCCGTTTGGTGGATTGGGACGAGATTTATGCAGACTAGCGTTAGTTAGGTTTGTTTCGTCGAGCAAACGACGTAAAACAAAAGCGCTTTGTGGGAGGCAACCCACTGTTTTCTATTTTGTTTTTATTTATTTTCTAGTCACTTTATGTACTTTGTTTGATTTAAAGTTGTATTTTTGAAGTTTTAATTAAGTTTAATAAGAGATGTACTTTTGAATTTGGGGTGTATGGAATTTTATGATTTTTGCACTTTTTGCCTTTCGGGACGCCCGTCCGAGAAAACCGGACGCCCGTCCGCTATGACAAATCCTTAGACGGACGTCCACAAAGCCTCGGACGCCCGTCCGATATTTTCCCTCCAATCCGTATGTGATTTAAATTCTTGGACGAGCGTCTGCGAACCGGACGCCCGTCCGGTTCATCCGTTTTCCCGGTGAACGCCCGTCCACCGAGTTGGACGAGCGTCCAACATCCGCCTATATATACCCCCTGCTTCGATGAACCCTCACTTTTCACTTTTTCAAATCGAAAAACCGTTTTCTCTCCCTCTTCTTGGCCTAAAATCTTCATTTCTAAACCATTTTGAGCGATTCCAAGTGCTATAGACCGCTATTGATACCCTCTTTTCGATTTTCATAACCAAAACCCCCAACACGCGATATTTTTGGAGAATCAGCACCCTCCTTAGTCCGACTTTTAAGAGGAAAAATCCGATTTTTGGAGCCAAATTTGTGTTGTCTGGACTAATCTTCACATCAATCCACATCTAATCATCCTACTTGGTAAGTTAGTAACAACTTTTCTAGTTTTTATTCACGTTTTTGCGAGTTCGATCTTTGGGTCGGCTCGTTCCCTTGAATGTCATCTTAATTCGTTTTTTTTTTCGGTTTTGTGTTTCTCTCTGCTCTGTTATGGTGATGTGGTGTTGTGATGGATGGTGAATGGATTGTTTGGTGTTGATTATGATTGTGGTTGTGGTTGGTTGTTTTGAAATCCCGCTTTGGATGTTCAACGGGTATCTCTTGTTGTGAATTGGGATTGTTTTCATGTGGTCTAGGTTTAGAATATGGTTCATAAGAAGGGAGTGGTTAAGAGGCATGGAAAGGAAGTGGCTAGGGAGGCCGGAAAGAAACGCAAGGAGTTTGATCCTACTTTGGTTGATCCTAACCGGGGTGTGAGTATACGAGAACAACCTCCAGAGCCACCCAAACTAGGGCTACTTTGAGAGATGAGCCGACCTCGACTCGAGACCGATGACGATGTGCCTTTGGTACGGATGCCTAGAGTTCGAGAGAGGTGGAGGTTCGTCTAGGGCCGAGGAAACCGTCGATGCTACCCGGGAAGAGGAACCGGTTGTACCTAGGGCTGCCCCTCCTAGAAAGAAATCTAAAACCGTTGCCCCGATGCCATTGCCTCGTAGATTCATAAACCCAGAGCTCATGACGTCTATTCTAAGCATTATTTCTCGAGGACGATGTTGATTGAGCGGGCCATTTTGGAGGCCAAAGTTGATCCGGGGTTCGTTAAGTTGCTCAAGGATCGGAAATGGGAAACCTTGATGACAATCCCGACTACCCCTGGTAAATAGCTCCCTAGTTCAGGAATTTTATGCAAACTGTTCGGAAACCGACTTGGGGACAAAGGTAGTTGTGGTTCGTGTTTAGGGTATATTTTACTATATTTTCGGGCTTAATCCCTAAACAATTTACCTTATTTTTAAGGGAAATAAATGAGAAAAGCGTGTTTTAACCGTTAAATTCCTATAATGGTTATTGAGGGGTTATAATTTAATTATGAGGAAATATTGAGTTTTAAATGTTATTTTTGTTACACATTTTTATTATTATTATTATTCGATGACTTGGTGTAACAACAATTTTGCAGAAAATTAAAAGATATGCAGTGGGGAACAAGTCAGACGGAAAAAAAACATTTAAAACGTGCAGAAAAGTGGCTCGGTCGACCGAGCCATGTCATTCGGTCGACCGAGTGACGTCATTCGGTCGGTCAGCAGATTTTCGTGTATTTATCTTTTAGATCCGTCCTAAGTCGGTTACGGCCTCTATATAAACGAAAGCATTCGAGCGAGAGACGATATATCATATAATACGCATTATTCATTCATTCAAAACCCTATCAGCCGCAATTTCCAAACCTAAAAAGAAGATGATTTCTTCCATCCCAACAATCATGATCACCAATATGATTGTTGGCTAAGCAATTCGCGGTGGGACAACGGATGAAACCGACCAACATCAACACCAACTAGAGAGATTTTTGCTACATGTTTAGTGAGTAAAGTTATAGTTTTTTATCAATTGGATATTGTTTTTTATCGTTTACGTTTTATTCGAATCGAGAGATCGATGAAACCATCTTTTACGCTTTGAATTTATATGAAAATATTGTTCAAGTTGTGACCTTTTCAATTGATGCGATTGATTATGTTTCAAGAGATTGATCATAGTTAGTTGAGTAGGAGTATTAGAAATAATCTCGTGATCGTGTTTTGCATGTCGTTTTGTTTTACTTGAAAAAGAAAACGAAACCCTAGAATTCGTTTAGAGAAATTTAATCGAATTCGGGATAGATCACTACTAAAAATTATATCTTTAACTTGCCGTCTAGTTGGGGTTGGGTTGATTGATCGGTGGATTCCCGTTGCCTTGCCGTTGTTTTAATTATTTGATAAACCAAATAGTTCGTATCAATCGTTGATTGTTAAGTTTAGTTGTTTTAAGATTCTAGTTGTTTTTGCATATTTTAAGTTTCCAAGTTATTGTTCATCGTATTTACTGTTCATCGTCATTTTTACTGTTCATAATTAGCATAAACCCTAGTTTAATTAGTTTAAACCTAGTTTTAGTTAATATTCGTGACATAGTCGATAGAATAACTGCACCTTAATCCGATAAACATTCCACTCCCTTAGGACGACCCGTAAACACCCTATACTACGAACCTTATACTTGGGGTGTTTCGGTTTATAAATTTTAGAACTAGTTTTTACCGAACAAGTTTTTGGCGCCGTTGCCGGGGAGTCGGTAACGGTTGTCGGATTCTTCGTAGTGCAGTTTTCTGTGTCAAAAGGGATCGCTTTTAGCACGCGGTAGTATTTTGGCCGTAACTTTCGGCTCGAGTGTCCGTTTGGAACGCAGGACCCCAATTCGGAAAGCTCGTTCCGACGCCGACGACGTGGTGAACGGCCATAGGCCGTTCAGTGCGTTTTCGAGGTCAAAATCCACTGTTTTCCCTTCCATTTTAGCCCTAGAAGATTTCAACACATTTTTTTCCCCGTCTTTGTGTTTTTCCTATTTTAGCTTTTTCGTAGGTAGGTTTCTTTTCCTGTTTCTGTTTCTTCATCTTTTCTAGCTTTGTTCAAAAATAAAAAATAAAAAAAAAATAATAATAAAAAAATAAAAAAAAAATAATAAAAACCCTCTGAACTAGCGTTCACTTCCTGAATCCTCTCTGAACTAGCGTCCACTTACACTGAACGCCAGTTCAGTCCCTGAAAATTCCACTTTTCTCTTCTCTTCTCTTCTCCAATCTTTCTAAACCTCTAAGCCTCTCATCAACCCTAAGGTTGATTTCTTCCTTTTCTGCTTCTCCGGTTTATGCAAACCCGGGAGTAAGAAAGGGAATTCTTATCTTTAACCCCGAACACCGAGCGAGACATTGTCGAAGAAGATTATTTCAAAGTTCGACAAGATGAGCGAACACGGTTCTAGTGATGACGAACCGGAGAACCAAGGGAATAATAACCAAGATCCCGCTCAATTAAACCAAATTCGATGCAAATATTGCAGAACCAACAACAGCAGCAAGCCTGGATAAACCAGCAGATGCAACAACAACCTCAGAATGTTCAACAGCAACAGCAACAGCCCCAGGCGGCTGCAGCTGTTGTGCAGCAAGACCCTTATGCGCCATATCTTGATCAAGACTTCTTGGAAGGGCATAGACCAATCCGGCCTCCGGAGATGGGAGGAATGCATTTTGATCTTAAGAATGGAGTTGTGGGGATGGTCCAAAATAGTTCATTCCATGGCACTTCTTTGCGAGAAGACCCACATGACTTCTTGTCGACTTTTGTGCAAATATGTGAAGCGAGTCACTACCACGGCGTTCCTTCGAAGTTGTTAAATTGAAACTTTTCCCGTTTGCTTTGAAGGGTGAAGCAAATCGTTGGTTTAAATCCTTACCCCATCACTCTCTTCATAAGCGGGTGATGTTAAAAGAGCCTTTGCTCGAAATTCGTTTCACCTGGAACGATAATGGAACGAAAAAGAGATATAGCTACTTTCGAGCAATTAGAAGGAGAAAGTGTGGGAAAGGCTTGGGAGAGGTTGAATTTGTTAATGAGGAAATGCCCTAACCATGGATATACTCGACATGAGCTTAGAATTATTCTATCGGGGTGTTACGCAACCCAATAGAGATTACTTGGATTCCACGGCTCATGGATCGTTTTTAGGAGGAGGAGATGATGTCGCCTATAGGGTAGCGAAACGATAGCTAAGAATAACATGTGGGCAACTCAAAAGAAGACCCGTGTTAGCGGAAGCAAAAAGGAGGTTGCTTCAAGTGACTCGAGACAAAACTGCTTGTTGCTCAAATGGAAATAATGAACAAACAACTAGCCAACATGCAAATGAAGCAGCAAGAAGGGCCAGCAGATGTGAATCACTCGGGCATACAGGCTGGGAATGTGATGAATGAGGAAGTACAAGCCATGGAGAACCAGAATCAACCTTTCAGAGGTTTCAGTCAAAATTCTGGTCAATCGAGTCAAACTCAAAACCGCAACTTTTCGGGAAATCCGCGGAATAGTTATTATACACCGCCTGGTGCATCCAATAACCCAAGACCCCAAGGTAACTGGGCCCAAACGCAAAATCAACAGCCCACCTACGTCTCTCAGAAGAAATTCGATGAGCTAGTTGACATGGTGAAAACACTAGCCACCGGTCAAAAGACGATGGAGAGACAGATTGGTCGGATGGGCGATCAACAAGCAAGCGAGACCTCAAGGAAGGCGCCGAGTTATACGAGATAAAAACCCTAAGGCGGATATCAATGCTTGCACCTTGCCATCACACCTCGGTGGGAGTATGGAGAAGAGGAGTTGAATGCGGTCACCCTCGAAGCGGTAAGACGACCGGACCCGAAAAGATGTCGGGAAACGAGTAGCCCCTCCCGACGCCATAAGTTCGGGAGGGGGTAAACAGATAACAAAGTGAGGAAGAGGCCGAGTGATGATGATTTTTCGGGGGATAGTGATGAGGATGCGAGAAGAGAAGTCGGTATACGAACCCACGACTAAAAAGAAAAGCGAGAAGTTCGTCGGATGGAAGGATAAGGAGGATGAAGCCATTAAAAGTCAACCTATGATTAATCATTCGAAAACCCTTCCCTATCCGGCAAAGAAAAGAGAAAATATCCTAAACTCTGACAAACAGTATGACGGAGTGAGGAAGATGCTTAGAGATACTATGGTGACTATGCCACTTGCTTTGAGGTATTAGCGAGATGCCTAAGTGCGTAAGTATCTTAAGGATGCTGTGGAAGTAAAAAGAAGCTAAAGGAAATGGCGAGAGGAAGTGTTAAGAGAAGAGTGTTCAACGGTTTCACGGAGCGTTGCAATCAAGCGAGGTGACCCCGGACGACCTTCAATCTCCGTACGATTGAAGGCCACATGTTCCACAATGTTTTATGCGATTCGGGGGCCTCTGTTAATGTGATGCCATTGAACGTACGCAAGAGTCTCGGGCTGGACAAAAGGCTAAGGGAGCGTCCCGTCTCTCTTCGGTTGGTGGACCGATCTAGCCGTTTAGCGGTGGTTGTGTTAACAACGTCCTTATCCATGTTAAACATTTAGTTTTTCAGCGGGCGGGTCATCTTGGATTACCGGTCGACAAGGAGATGCCCACGATTACGGGCCGGCCTTTCTTAAATACTTCGCCTCCACCATTGACTTCCAAACCGGCCAAATCACTCGAAAGTAGGGGACACTTCCATTACCCTCGAGCAAGGAAAAAGTTTGCGGAAGCTTCGAGCCGGGAGATCTCATTCATTGAAGCAATCTATGGGGATGAATTCGACCACGATGAAGAGCTCACGGAGATAGGAGCCCCTGGATGTTATAATTCACGAACGGGCGAGAAATCAACGTAGAGTTGTCTCAACAACTTACGCATGCGAGCCTATGAGTGAACGGAAAATGCGGGACATTCCGGGGATGAGCGACAATGATTTGAAGGAGCTCAACCGGGCGGACTTTAACCTCGCGAGAGGAGGAAGTTTTAATGGGTAGTTGGGACGAAATAGAATTCGGAAAGAAACTACTCATTGGGAGTTGGATGATTGGGAGCGGCTTGCGAGAAGAGCTTGAAGAAGAAGAACTTAAGAAGATGGTTAAGCATAAGAAAGAACAAACGGAAGCGACGGGAGGATTCCTCTAGATGATGTCATTCAATACCTTTACGGGGTCACACCTCGGGAAGATGAGGTGTTTTTCGATCAACCGGTCCAAGCTCACAAGGAAAAAGGTGGTCCCTTAAAATCTAGTATAGAGCAACCACCTGCTGACTTAGAGTTGAAACCACTTCCGCAGCACCTAAAATACATCTTCCTTAAGGACGGTGATAAGTTGCCCTTGATCATCTCATCTAAACTCGAGCCGGAGCAAGAAGCAGAATTAATCAAAGTGCTTGAGAAACATATCCTCGCGTTCGGATGGCAGGTGGGCGATATCAGAGGAATCAGCCCAGACGTGTGCATGCATAAGATCCGAACGGAGGAAGGAGCGAAAAAGGTCAGACAACCTCAAAGGAGGCTGAATCCGCACATGCAGGAGGTTGTCAAAAAGGAGATCATAAAATGGCTCGATATGGGTATTATCTACGCCATCGCCGATAGTGAGTGGGTCAGCCCTACTCAAGTTGTGCCAAAGAAGGGAGGCATTACCGTGGAAAAGAATGAAAAAGGAGAAGAAGTAGCCTTACGCCTTGTATTTGGTTATAGAGTTTGCATTGATTATCGCAGGTTAAATGAAGTCACCGCTAAGGATCATTTCCCCCGCCCTTCATTGACCAACTTCTAGAAAGGCGAGTGGTCATAAGTATTATTGTTTCCTCGATGGATATTCGGTTATTTCCGGATAGCCATCGACCCCAATGACCGGGAAAAGACCACATTTACTGTCCATACGGTACTTTTGCGTTCCGCGAGAATGCCATTCGGCTTATGCAACGCACCCGCGACTTTTCAACGGTGCATGTTAGCCATTTTTGATGGACTTGTGGAGCGAGTTCATGGAGGTCTTCATGGATGATTTCTCGTCTATGGCGACGAGTTTTGATGAAATCTTAAAGAATCTAGATATGGTACTCCAACGTTGTGTTGAGAAAAATCGGTGCTTAAGCGGGAAAAGTGCCATTTTCTAGTCGAGGAAGGGATTGTTTTGGGACACAAGGTGTCCGGTGATGGTATTCGGGTGGATAAGGCTAAAGTAGAAGCCATTGAGAGAATGTCGTACCCGAAGACGGTGAAGGAGGTACGAGGATTTCTAGGACATGTAGGCTTCTATCGGCGTTTCATTAAAGACTTTTCGACGATAGCAAAGCCGTTATCTAACCCTGCTTAAAGAAGAAGTGGAGTTCTTGTTTGATGAGAAATGTAAGACGACTTTTAATAGCTTAAAGGATAAGCTTACCGGTGCCCCCATTTTAATCGCGCCCATTTGGACTAAACCTTTTGAATTAATGTGCGATGCCTCTAACTACGCGGTGGGCGCGGTTCTAAGGCGAGAGAATTGACAAAAAGTTCAGGCCGATTTACTATGCGAGCCGCACTTTGAACCCAGCTCAATGCAATTACGCCACTACCGAGAAGGAATTCTTGGCAGTCGTTTTTGCTATTGACAAATTCAGAAGTTATCTTTTAGGGTCCAAAGTGGTAGTATGGACGGATCACGCGCAAAGACTACGCTACCTTATGGGCAAAGCGAGACGCTAAACCAAGGTTACTCGGATGGATTACGATACTACGGGAATTTGACCTTGAAATTAAGGACAAGAAAGGTAGTGATAATGTTGTGGTGACCACTTATCTCGCCTAGTGAACGAGGGTGGCGAAGTCCCTAAGGAGATAGGCATTGACTTTCCGACCGAGCAATTAATGAAGCTAGAGACTTTGAGGCCGTGGTATGCTTGATTACGTTAACTACTTAGCGAGTGGGCATTTAGAAGACATGACGTATCGGGAAAAGAAGAAATTTTTCGGCGATTTAAAGTATCTCGTATGGGAGGATCCTTATCGTTTAAAGTACGCAAGGACGGGTTGCTTAGAAGGTGCGTTCCGGAGCATGAACAATTGGATATTCTAGAGCAATGTCATAGTGGTCAATTTGGTGGACACTACGGAGCACCTAAGACAGTCACAAAAATCCTTCAATTTGGTTTTTCTTGGCCTACTTTGTTTAAAGATGCTGAAGCCTTTTGCAAAGGCTGTGATAGATGTCAAAGAGTAGGGAGGCTCAGTAATAGGATGGAGATGCCTTTGAGGCCTATCTTGGAATGTGAAGTCTTCGACGTGTGGGGCATCGATTTCATGGGACCTTTCCCATCATCGTGCGGTAATAAATATATTCTGGTCTGTGTGGACTATGTTTCCAAGTGGGTAGAGGCAATAGCCACCCAAACCAATGATCACAAAGTTGTTAAGAAATTCTTGCAAAAGAATATCTTTACTAGATTTGGGCTGTCTAGAGCCCTTATCGGTGATGAAGGTTCGCATTTACGTAATGCACCACTTTGGATAAAATTCTTGAGAAGTATGGTGTCAAACATAGAATTGGTACACCATACCACCCCCAAACCGGTGGCCAAGTCGAGGTGAGCAACGAAGTCTAAAGCGGATTTTGGAGAAAACGGTGAATTCCAATAGATCCAAGCGGGTACGAAGTTGGACGACGCACTTTGGGCTTATCGCCTTGCGTTTAAGACCCCTATGGGTACGTCACCATTCCAAATGGTCTATGGCAAGGCTTGCCATCTACCGGTCGAGTGGAGCACGAGCTTCGGGCTATTAAATTCTTAAACTTCGATAGCCAACTCGTGGGGAGAAAAGATTCCGCAATTACATGAGCTCGATGAATTCGGACTCGGGGCCTACGAGAACGCCAAGTGAGCAAGGAAAGAACGAAGGCGCTCCACGATGCTAAGATTAAAGATCGGGAATTCAAAGTGGGAGACATGGCTTTCTTTGTATAACACCGAGACTCCATCTTTTCTTTGGTAAGCTTAAATCTAGGTGGTCGGCCCCTTTGAGATTCTTGATGTTCATCCTGGTGGAGCCATTACGTTGAAAGGGTACGGCGATCAACCGTTCAAAGTCAATGGTCACGGGATTAAGAAGTACTTTGGGCAACCTAAAGAAAAGCACGAAGTACTATACTTTCAAAAGAGAAATGAAACGGTTGAGTCGCTTATTTGTGAAGAGATTCCATCCTACTTCTTTGGAGTGGATGATGACATTATTACCCCAACCTTGCGAGATACTTCGTCGATGCTCCCGAGCACGTTAGCATACCTCGGCCCGAATCGAGAAACAAGAACAAGAAGACACGAGTCGGTGTCGTACGGAGAGAAAAATTTCATGATCTTATCGCGCACTTGACTTGTTGTTGTTGTGGCGAAAACCATTTCCGTCCTAGTGATTCGATTCGACGGAGAAGTGGTTAGCCTCAAACCCAAGTGGCACGATCCGGAGTTGACTTGGTTCACTCTGTCAAGCTAATGACATAAAAGAAGCGCTCAGGAGGCGACCTAGTCTTTTAAGTATTTCTTTTTAGTTAAGTTTTTAGGTTATTAGGAATAAAACCTTGGTGAGTTGTGTGTTGGTTATCCCCTGTCCTATTTGTGAATGCTTTATTTGCCCATTTTCGTGTGCATTCATGTTTACTCATATACCCCTTGTCCCCCGAGATTATATGCTATGTCGAGTGTTGCGGAATCTTGTTGAGCGGTTGTTGCCGGCTATTCCTTTAGTGTTGTCGTTCATGATATGAGTTGCGGCGGTACGTTCATGCTACGGCCCGACCTCGCCAACCTATGACCCGACAATCGTTTTGACAACCGACTAAGTATTCTTTTCTTTTATTTGCACATTCGAGGACATAATGTGATTTAAGTGTGGGGGGGTGTCTAAATTGGGTATGTTATCATGCTATATTTACGAAATTGAGTAAATGTGAATTTCCCGACAATTTTAAAATTTTTCAAAGCAAACTTGGATAATTGTGAATCTTGAGCATGTAATTGAAACAAATGGCTTGCTAGTTGTAGTTTCCTAACAATGATTTTATGTGACTTTGAGAGATAATTATAGCATGCTTTTCGATTTGAGATAGTATTCATTTCACACTCACGAAAGCCTTTGATATCAAAGCAAAAACTTTTGAACTATATCCTTTCATTATTTTAGTGATTCATCTTAGAGAGATTTGTTCTTAATAGTAACGGTGAAGTAACACCTAAGTTCGAACGTGCACCTTGTGAATATCGAAGGTTTGAATGTGATAAGTGAAGCGTAACTAATGTTTTTTTTAAAAAAAGTTGAGTTAATAATAAATAAATGGGTGTGTCGAAAGCTGGTCGATGATTGGAGTACGGTAGGGCATTATCTCGAAATGTCCTATTCCACTATGATGACCTAAAGCTCACGACGATCGGGGAAAAGCTACCCTATGATTTGAGTAAGGTAGGGTGTTATCCCGAAACATCCTATTCTACTATGACGGGTAAGAGCTCATTCTGATGTGCGTCAAAAGAAAACGAAGAAAAAAAAGAAAGTGAAAAAAATTAAAGACTTTGTTATCGATGAACTTATACCCAAGTATAAACCGAATGATATCTTGTAGGGATTATCCTGCGAGTGAGCGGGAAGACTTTGTGTGGAACGATTCGCCTATACCTAGGATAATCGTTAAAATTAGTTGAGAGGATATTTGTTTGAGAGGATTGTGGAGATTGAAAATGGCTTGTCACACACACACAGAATCTATCTCTATGTTGGTATTACTTGCTATAGTTGTTGTATCTTTTGTTACGTGAGTCAGGAATCTATGTGGATTACATGTACAGTGAGCCGGTTTTGATTGTTTTGTTCGGGACGAACAAAAAGCTAAGTGTGGGGGAGTTGTTTAGGGTATATTTTACTATATTTTCGGGCTTAATCCCTAAACAATTTACCTTATTTTTAAGGGAAATAAATGAGAAAAGCGTGTTTTAACCGTTAAATTCCTATAATGGTTATTGAGGGGTTATAATTTAATTATGAGGAAATATTGAGTTTTAAATGTTATTTTTGTTACACATTTTTATTATTATTATTATTCGATGACTTGGTGTAACAACAATTTTGCAGAAAATTAAAAGATATGCAGTGGGGAACAAGTCAGACGGAAAAAAAAACATTTAAAACGTGCAGAAAAGTGGCTCGGTCGACCGAGCCATGTCATTCGGTCGACCGAGTGACGTCATTCGGTCGGTCAGCAGATTTTCGCGTATTTATCTTTTAGATCCGTCCTAAGTCGGTTACAGCCTCTATATAAACAGCAGCATTCGAGCAGAGACGATATATCATATAATACGCATTATTCATTCATTCAAAACCCTATCAGCCGCAATTTCCAAACCTAAAAAGAAGATGATTTCTTCCATCCCAACAATCATGATCACCAATATGATTGTTGGCTAAGCAATTCGCGGTGGGACAACGGATGAAACCGACCAACATCAACACCAACTAGAGAGATTTTTGCTACATGTTTAGTGAGTAAAGTTATAGTTTTTTATCAATTGGATATTGTTTTTTATCGTTTACGTTTTATTCGAATCGAGAGATCGATGAAACCATCTTTTACGCTTTGAATTTATATGAAAATATTGTTCAAGTTGTGACCTTTTCAATTGATGCGATTGATTATGTTTCAAGAGATTGATCATAGTTAGTTGAGTAGGAGTATTAGAAATAATCTCGTGATCGTGTTTTGCATGTCGTTTTGTTTTACTTGAAAAAGAAAACGAAACCCTAGAATTCGTTTAGAGAAATTTAATCGAATTCGGGATAGATCACTACTAAAAATTATATCTTTAACTTGCCGTCTAGTTGGGGTTGGGTTGATTGATCGGTGGATTCCCGTTGCCTTGCCGTTGTTTTAATTATTTGATAAACCAAATAGTTCGTATCAATCGTTGATTGTTAAGTTTAGTTGTTTTAAGATTCTAGTTGTTTTTGCATATTTTAAGTTTCCAAGTTCTTGTTCATCGTATTTCTTGTTCATCGTCATTTTTCTTGTTCATAATTAGCATAAACCCTAGTTTAATTAGTTTAAACCTAGTTTTAGTTAATATTCGTGACATAGTCGATAGAATAACGCACCTTAATCCGATAAACATTCCACTCCCTTAGGACGACCCGTAAACACCCTATACTACGAACCTTATACTTGGGGTGTTTCGGTTTATAAATTTTAGAACTAGTTTTTACCGAACAGTTCGAGGGGTAGAAGTTCCTTTTACACCGGAGGTGATCAATGCAAAATACAACTTGGCGGCTTTCGAGGGTAGGGATTACAAGGAAGAGATTGTACATAGGCGAGTTTGGGGCGGGATCCTTTGGAGGAGTTGCGGCGAGAGTGTGTCCGGATGTGGCATGGACATTAAGGCCGGGAGGCGACCGGAAGGAGTTGGTTACCACGACCTGGACGGAGGATTGGAAGGTCCAGTGTCGGTTTATTCAGAGTCGGTTGTTGCCTAAGAACAACTTGACGCACTTTCACATTGGTGACCTAGGCATGTTATACGCATTGACATTTGGCCTGAACGTGGATGTGGGGCAGGCGTTATATGATGAGGTGGCTATGAATCAGAAGATCTATACCCGATGCTTGATTATCCCTCACCTAATCCA
This sequence comes from Gentiana straminea, assembly GCA_036785695.1. Lineage (NCBI taxonomy): Eukaryota > Viridiplantae > Streptophyta > Magnoliopsida > Gentianales > Gentianaceae > Gentiana > Gentiana straminea. The sequence continues at coordinate 17,513,036 of JAVUPR010000183.1, forward strand.
CGGTCTACGTATCGATGCCGGTGTGCCCGAGTATGGAGCCGATCACAAACCGAAGAATCCAAGGCCGATACGGTGAGAAAAAGGCAAGCCTTCGGGACGGACCGAGACGGGGACACCTCGGGAGCCTGGTTCTTCGGCACCGCCTCGTGCATCCTCCCTTCCTACTTTATCTCCCGCGGTTAGGATGCGGTTGAGCATGGCCAACGGTTTCCGGGAATGGCTGAGTGATATCCGGGACACACGGAACAATATTTTATCGATTCTTCGGTGTATCCGTGAGGGCCGGCACCGAGGGACGAAAGGACATTCAATCCGAGCTCCGTTGATTTTCTTTTTGCCGATGAGATCGAGCGGGTCATTGCGGATGTTCTACACGACTGCGAGACATCTTCGGATGAGGAGAGCGACGACTCGGCGGCTAGGGATACGGCACCACCTTCCGGACCCCTCTCCGATCCTCCGGCCGATGATTACGGGACACCGAGCCGGCCTTGATTTTATTTTTCGATTCTAGTTTTTCTTTGATTCGATGGATGTATGTTATTGATACTTTTTCTGATATGATTCGTTGTAATTTTGATATTGCTACTGTTACTTTTCCCGATGGATCATGTAAGCCATAAGGCACCCGTACTTTCACTTCTACTGTGTTTATACTTTCTGGATGTATTGAATGCTTTCACTTTTGCTTTATCTTCATTTTTGATATCTCTTTTCATTTTGGTATAACTCCCCGTTTTCCCCGAGATGGTTCCATGTTTGTCAAGACGTGCAGGTATATTTTTAGCGGTTTCGTCGAGCTACATTGTCTGGTTACGCATTCTAAAGTGTCATTATGTAGGCTCCGGCCTGACCGACGATTCGCGTTTCGGTTTCAATCAGCTAAGTCTTTTCCTTTTTCCTTTCGATCTGCACAACATGAGGACATGTTGAGTTTTTAAGTGTGGGGGAGGGGAATGTTTCGATATGTATCTACACATTTGCTTAATTCGTAATGTTTCTATGCAAATGAGCTAAAATGAGCTAGAATTTTCGAAATTTTTCGACACTTTTGTTTCTGTTTTGTCCCGAGTAGGCAATTCGATTCAATGTTCGCTATTTTTATAGTCATTTAAGCTGTATATCATATGTTTGATGAGTTAGTTGTTTCACCTGAGATCGATTTTTCACGAGCCATAGTAAATGATGAGCTATTTATAAAGTTATACCCCTTTTGGATTAGTGATTTTTGTTTTCTTATAAGTCATGTGCTTAGTGCTACGTATATATCTCGCGGATTATGATAGTTTGTATTTAGATCGGAGTATGATATCTTGTGAATATCTAAGGTTTGAATGTGATAAGTAACACGTAACTTATTGTCAAATGAAAAAGTTGAAAAAATATGAATTAATTGGGTGTGTCGGAAGCTAGTCGATGATTTGAGTGCGATAGGGTATACCACGTATGTCCTATACCACTATGATGACTAAAAGCTCACGACGTAAGAAGAAAATTTGCCTTATGATTTGAGTAAGGTAGGGGATTATCTTGAAATGTCCTATTCTCGCTATGACGGGGCAATAGCTCATTTCGACGTGTGTTTAAAAGTGAAAAGGTTAAATCGATTAATGAAGTGTTATGAAATGTATATAAGACTAGGTTATCGTCTACCTTATCCCCAAAGTAAACCGACGGATATGTTGTAGGGATTATCCTCTCGAGTATTTCAAAAAGGCCCTAGATGTATTCTATCATCTTTTTCGGGATATATCACGTTTGTAGGGTGCATCTTATGAGTGTCATTTATTACTAGTCTACAAGGGGGTATTAGCTAGTTTTGCTTTGAGTTTCTCGAGTTTGGATATAGTGGAAGTTTTCTATGGCTATGCACACACAATGGTGAACTTCGATTTATTGGATATGTGTTATGTATGTTTAGATGTACGTTCTTTTCTCGAGCCTAATTTTTGTTTTGTTTTGCTCGGGACGAGCAAAAGCTTAAGTGTGGGGGAGTTGTTAAAGGTGATTCTATATGATTTATAACGCTATATTCTATGATATTTTTCCCCGTATTCATACTAAATTGCATAAGAAGCATGTGTTTAATGAATATATTGGGTAAATGATATTTCAAAAGAGTTAATTGCAAAATAGGTTGATTTATGTGCTTTAATTATGTTTTTACGATTATTTGAGCGATATTACATTTAGTGGTATTTTTATGTATTGTAGATGCATCTTTCAAGGCTCAAATGATGATTAAAAGAGATAATGAAAGAATTGACAAGATGAAAAAGAGATAGAGATCAAGAAATCGAAATTCAGTCATATTGGACTGGCGTCCAGGTCCCGTCCAGTGGACGGGCGTTTGCTGAAACTGAACGAGCGTCCAGGGATGGAAAGTTGATTCAGGAAGTTTGGACGCTGAGGTGGACGCTGGTTGGACGAGCGTTTGATCATAACTCGGCCCGATTTGAAGTTCATATGAAGATTGGACGGGCGTTCAAGGATCCGGACGGGCGTCCGGTAGCCGACTTCTTCGAAACCGACTTTAAAATCTATATATAGTCGGCTGTTTTCTCCACACAAGGACACAACACACTCATTATTCAAAACCCTAAACCTAGGGGCGGCTTTAGGCTGCGTTTTTCTCCTTTTTATTCCAGTTTTTATGCACTTTAGATCTAGATTAAACTAGTTAATTTTTATGCATTGTTTATACAAATTTGAGTTGCTGAGGATGTCCAGAGGCTAAAAGCTTCATCAAACGAGTATTGTGAAGCCATCCAACGATTGTTGATTTCGTTTTCTTCGGTTATACTTTTGTGAGTTTTTATTTAAAGGTTGTTTCTTATTCATGTTTATTACGTTTAATTGCTTTTATATCGGAAGATCTCGCATGTGTGATTGTTTATTGTTGATGGAAATCTTAATAAACCCTAGATCATCATGAATAAGAGTAGTGATTTGAATCTATCATAACGGAAGTTAATAGGTTTAATTGCTAGATTATAAACATAAAGTTTGCACCTTTGGTTAGGAAACGCGTTAATCTTGCATTGGAAGATAAGAGATTAATAGATGAACTTTCTAAGGAATTAGGGTTCATGTTTAGATAAGGTGAATCACAACCTAGATAAAAACCACAATATAATCGGGATAGGAAGTCAATGCTTGTTGGATAGGTGGATCAATCCTCGTTTGTTCATTACACACTTGATTTAAATCCCTAAAACTTGAATTTGTTTAGTTAGTTTACTTTTATTTGCATCTTAGTTTAGTTTAGTATTGAATTGGTTCGCAGCCCGTATCCTTCCTAGCTTTGGATTATATCCTCTGTCTAGTTTTATTTTTGTTTTGTTCGATATTTATTCCCTGTTTAGATTAATTTCGTGACATAGTTTAGGTTAGACAAAAGCTAGAATCACAATCGTTTAGTTCCCCGTAAGATCGACCCGGTATCAACCTCTTTACTACGATCCTTATACTTGAGGGAAACCGGATTTATAAATATTTATTACTTGTTTGCTGTGCTAGATAAATCCGTGACACCTTTTGATCAGAGGGGAGTCGACATAGTTGGACCTCTACCCCGAGCTCCGGGGAATAATCGATATGTGGTCGTCGCTGTGGATTACTTCACCAAATGGGTCGAAGCCAAGGCTTTGCCCGACATCAGAGCTGCAACCATCAAAAAATTCTTGTGGATCGATATTTTATGCAGGTACTGCATCCCAAAGGCTCTGATCTCAGATAATGGCACCCAGTTCAAAGACCGAAGAGTTAGAGAATGGTGCAATGAATATCATATCAGTCAACACTTCACCTCGGTAGCTCACCCACAGGCAAACGGTCAAGTCGAACAGACAAATCGACAGATCAAGCTAGGGTTGAAAAAGAGGCTAGAGGCAGAAGGTCGAGACTGGGTAGTACAACTTCCGAGCATCCTATGGTCGTACAGGACTGCTCCTAATTCCACAACAGGAGAAACACCTTTCTCTCTAGTATAGGGGTGCGAAGCGGTAATACCCGCCGAGATTGGTGTTCCTTCTCCTCGAGTTCTAGCCTATAATGTTGAAACAAATGCTCCTGACCTTCGACACGAAAAAGACAACGCTGAGGAGCGAAGAGAGATCGCTTCGGCCAGAATGGCAAGATACAAACAGAAGATCTCACAGTATTATAACTCAAGGGTTAATTACAGATACTTCAAAGTCGGGGATCTGGTTCTTAGGAAGAACGAAGCAAGTCGACAAGAAGCAGATGGAAAATTGACCCCAAATTGGGAAGGCCCGTACCAGATTCTGAAGGTTCACCCAAAGGATCCTATCAACTCAGACGAGCAGATGGAACCACGGTTCCTCGACAATGGCACGCCAACAACTTGAGGAAGTAATGTTTAAAGTTAAGCCTTATTTTGATCAATTTCTGTTTTTTTGTTTTTGAATCTTGTAATAAGTCAATGTGACAATTTCATAAATATTCTAATAAACATGTCTTTCCTCGAGAAGCTTTTATGTTTGTTAGGATTTATAGCCGTAACATTACAAGTCTAACGAGATACAAAATGTTAAAGGTGATGCAGTCAACAACGAGTAGGGAAATCCGTAGGTCGGACCCCACAGAACAGCCAAAAGCAAAATAATCCTAGTAGGCAAAAAATGCAAAGGAAAAAACACGGTTCGCATGGTCGGGCCAAATGTCCCAGCCAAAAGCCAAACGAGCCTAAGAGGTGAAAAAGGCCAGAGCAGAGGACGGTTCGCATAGTCGGGCCAAATGTCCCAGCCAAAAGCCAAACGAGCCTAAGAGGCGAAAAAGGCCAGAGCAGAGGACGGTTCGCATAGTCGGGCCAAATGTCCCAGCTAAAAGCCAAACGAGCCAAAGAGGCGAAAAAGGCCAAGGCAAAGGACGGTTCTTATAGTCGGGCCAAACGTCCAGGTCAAGAGCCAAACGAGCCCAAGGGGCGAAAAAGGCCAAAGCAAAAGGAAAGTTCACATAGTCGGACTAAAACGTTCAGCCAGAGGCCAAACGAGCTCATGAGGCAAAAAGGGCAAGGCAAAGGCACGGCTCGTAAAGCCGGGCCAAAATACCCTGCGCGTCGACCCGCCCGTAGCAAAAATATTCCAAAGGACAAAAAATGCCAAGGCAAACGGGTCGATCTCAGCTAAACTCACAAGTGCAATAGGAATCAAAGGTTCATAATACACTCGGGGGGCAACACTATCGATATACGAAAAATAAAGCAAAAGCAAAACAGAGCCAAGGCTCGACAGGCGAAAAGCTGAAACGCATCGATGTGGAAAAGAAAATAAGAGAAAAAGGAAACAAGGACAACAAAATCATGAACTAAATTTCGATTTCAATGCAAACTCGGAACACAACCAGGCCAAGTCGAAAAGTCCAGCCGATGTAAGTCAAGACTGGGCAAATTATACTGTTCAAATGCAAATTATACAAAAAAAATCCAAGTCCAGAGGGTCGAATTAAAAATGCGACAAAAGAAGATTACAAAAGTAGCAGTCAAAGGCCTTTGTCGAGGTTCGACTCTGAGATTGCGACGGTCGGCTCAGCAGCAGGGGTAGAAGTCGAGGAAGCGTATTTCGAGGCTAGAGACTCTCCTTTTTGGAACTCGTCGAAGTACTGATCGTACATCTTCTCCGACTCGGAGTTGTAAAACTGGGGGGGTCTCAAGCCTCAGTGCTTCAAATCTTGGATAAGACTTCGTAACCTGATCCACTGCCAGAGTAAAACCGCCCATCATAGCCGTACGCATCAACACGGTCAGGTCGGCGTCAAGATCATTTGACTTGCGATATCCTAATATCGCTTCTGCCTTTGCCGTCTTGATCCTCGCAAGGGCTTGTTCCCGTTCGACTCTCAGAGCCTCTCTCTCCCTTTCTAGCTCGACCCTCAAGGCATCCCTTGTTGAAATAGTGTCCTAAACCCAATCGGGTTGGACCGGATCCGACCGGGTCGGATCATTTCTACTATTTCTTTATGTTTATACATATATTAAATGGCTTTTATGTTGTCATATATCTGTTCTTCTAAAGAACCAATTATGAATTGTTATATGATAACGTTCTTAGTATTAAACTGTGATAGATAAACCATGATAGGCGATTATGGTTGATGAGATCTCTAATCACATTAATAAGTTTGATACTTAAATGTCTCTAGGCTGATGTACTATTAAACATGGAATTGATAGTATAAACAGACTAGCACGTATTAGATGTCTTCTGTCTTTAAGGGCAGGGATAGATCTCGTCTATTGAAGTGTAGAGACACTTGGACTGTACGTGGACGTGTATTAGAGAATGCGTACTGGGCGAGTTTTTCCGGCAAACTTGGTGATTCCGATCTGCGGAGCTCAATTTGATGAGTTTGACCTGCAACTTTGTTGAGTCCGACCTACGGAGTTATGAAAGTTGATGTCCATCCGGCAGACTTAATCAAACTTTTCAGGTCCACCCTGCGGAGCTGAAGCTTTCGAGTCCGACCTGCGGAGCTCAAACTTTGGAGTCTGTCCTGTAGACTTTGGAGAAAAGCTTCCAATTTTTTCATATACGATGTTTTAATATATGCAAATTTTGCAAGTTTTTTTTTTGCAAGTTTTAATATATGTATATGAAAATTTTTGCAAGTTCTATTGTCTTAATTTTATTTTCAGCACCTACCTGAAGTACTTTGATCCGCAGTGGGGTGTCTTGCCCCCCCAGTATGCCATGGATTAACTTATAGTTTTTTGAATGGCATACTTTGTAGCGTGTATAGATTTTTTGCCTCTGAAATTTACCTGCACGGCTCTGCAATTCGATGTCTGCCATGCAGTCTTAGGAAGTTTGACTATTGCAAACTTGGTGAGTCTGACTTGCAGAGCTCAAGTCAAGCGGAGCTCAGTTGGTCTGCTCTGCAGACCTAATAATTTTGAGTGAGTCCGGCCTGTGGAGCTCAGTTAGTTCGTCCTGCGAAATTTAATGAGTTTGTCCTTCGCAAACTTTATTTTAATTTGACTGAGGCCAACCTGCGGACTTCAGCTAGTTCATCCTGCGAACTTTAATGAGTTTGCCCCTTGCAAACTTCTGAGTCTGACCTGCTGGCCTTAGTTCAAACTTATATGTCCTGTAGACTTGGGAAGTTTGTCCTTTGCAAACTTTCTGAGCCTGACCTGCAGTGCTCAGTTCGATATGTCCGACCTGCAGACTTGGTGAGTTGGTCCTTTGCCAACTGTCTGAGTCTGACTTGCAGCTCAGTTTGGTATGTCCGACCTGCAGACTAGGTGATTTGGTCTTTTGCCAACTTTGCTGAGTCTGACCGGTGGATCTCAGCTAGTTCGTCCTGCGAACTTTGATGAGTTTGTCCTTTGCAAAATTTATTGAATTTGGCTGAGTCCGACCTGCGGATCTCTGCTAGTTCGTCCTGCGAACTTTAATAGTTTGTCATTTGCAAACTTTAATTTGAATGAGTCCGACCTGCGGATCTGAGCTTGTTCGTCCTGCGACCTTTGATGAGTTTGCCCTTTGCAAACTTTAATTTGACCGAGTCCGACCTGCGGATCTCAGCTGGTCTGTCCTGCACACCGATAAGTTTGGCTGAGTCCGTCCTATGGAGCTCAGTTTTTCTGTCCTACAGACTTAATGATTTTGCCTGAGCTCGACATGCGGAGCTCAGTTGGTTTGTCCTACGGACCTAATAAGTTTGGTTGGGTCCGTCCTGCGAAGTTCAGTTTGTCTGTCCTATAGTCTGTTATGCAGACTTTATTTTTTGAGTTTGTCATATAAACTTTATTTTTTGATTCTGAGGGCAGACTTCATTTTTTGTTTTATTTTTAAGTTCTGGGGGGGTATCATGCCCCTTAGTTTGCCATGCATTAACTACAAAATTTGGATGGCATACTTAGCTCTTTGTATAATTTTTTATTTGAGTCCGACCTGCGAAGGTCGGATAGTGTGTCTGACCTGTAGACTTGAGAATTTTGATAAGTCCGTCATGCGGACCTTATTGTATGTCTTGCAGACTTAAAGCTTTTATCTTAAATCCGTTACGTATTATATACAATAAAGAAGAGAAATATAATATTCAAATAATACTGGTAAATTGAAATAATTTATTGAACTCTGGAACCTGTTCCGGACGTAAAGCTTGCAGGGATTGTTTGCATGCCAGCATTATGGAATGGTCATGCCATTTGAATCTGCCGGTTGATATGCACCATTGCCTTGCTCTTTAACAACTTATTGGGGTGTCATGTGGACCTCGGGTTGCCCAACCTGCGGACTTGTAAATTTTGTTGAGTTCGACCTGCGGAGCTCAATTTGTCAATCGTGCTGACTTGTAAATTTTTTGCTGAGTCTGACCTGCGGAGTTCAGTTCATCAGTCCTTCTGACTTGTGAATCTTTATTTGATTCCAACCTGCGGAGCTCAGTTCGCCAGTCCGGCTGACTTGTGAATTTTTTTGTTGAGTCCAACCTGCGGAGCTCAGTTCGTTAGTCCTGCTGACTTAGGAATTTTTCGCTGAGTCCAACCTACGGAGCTCAGTTCGTCAGTCCTGCTGACTTATGACCCTCCTTATAACGCCAATTGATGATGCTAAAAATTGTCGTGTATCGATCTGGGCCGTTTAATCTAGGGTAATATGAACGAGGGATGGTGTTTGTGATTTTTAGACTGAGCTTGGAGAGTTATTTCTCTCAAGTTTCCTACGTATCCTGTTATGTTTTAGAAATCAAGTCTCCGTAGTTCCTTAGGGGTTGTTTATATAGAGGACGTCTCGTCCAAAGCCTTGTCCTGCAAGGATTCTAATTCTTAACCCCTAAGGATTATTACGCATATATCCCTATAATTTAGGGATAATTATGGATAGTTTAAATATCAAAATCAGAGTCTTGATGGGTAAAGGATCCTTAGGATCTTCCCATAATTATCTCATAAGCACGTAGGTTAATTATCATATAAAAGAGGCTCTGGCCGACCTGCCTCGAGCCCCCCAGGCTGTCTCGCCCGAACTGCACTAGCCCAGCTCCGTTGCGACCTAGCCGGAAAAATGATCAATAAGGAAGGGCGAGCTTGCTTCTTATTCCCTTGATCTCTTTCATCTCTGCCTCTGACGAGTATTAAATCCTCTCCCGCCACCTCATGTGCCAAAGTAAAATGGTTGTTCTTCCTTCTCTTCTTCGCTCCCTCTTTTTCTACATATGCGGCGGCTTTTTATTTAAGTTCTTTTCTTTCTAAGAGGTGGAATATAATAACTTTATTTGCAGGATTTCACTATTGGGTAGGTAAAATCTGGTCGGGGGAGCTGGACCGATCTCCCACCTGGGGTTCGGATCTGCCCTTAGGCGTGAAGTGGGGCTCCTGGCTCTTAATGTTGCAGTTTCTTTGTCTTCATTTATTGTTTGATCAATTAGCAGATGACACGTGGCGAGACTCAGTTCAACCCTTGTCAGCCGCCATCAAGAACCTAAGGAGTGAGTTGAAGGAGATCCACATCCACCTCCGAAATTACAAAAATCTTGAAACCAAAGAGACCAAAAGTGTCTTTAATAGTATTATTACTAGATTTTGAGAATCAACAAATAGCATATGAAGAACAATCATTAAATGCATACTTCCCATGAAATGACAGTAGGTGACACCAGAAATAAGCTGCTGAAAATAATATCTGGCCTGAATGTTTTTGGAGGAAACGAAAAACAGTAAGTTACACGAGTACCAATTTATAAGTTTCAACATTTGAGTTATGCTATTTGCCACGATATATATATATATATAGAAAGATACCACATCTTCACTGAATCTTCCAGCATTGTAAATTCTCTCAAAGAGCTCTCCACCAGCTGCATACTCCATGATTATAGCAAGATGAGTAGGAGTTAACAACACCTAAAAGTACATCACATCAACCCGGGATCCCGGTTTTAGTTCTTATGTTCTGCATAAAAAAGGATAACTCTAAAAAAATTAAATGGGCATATGCGTAGAACTCAAAATACGCACTTCAATGAATCGAATTATGATTGGATGCTTAAGTGACCTGTTGTTTATAATCTCTCGAGCAACATTCTCAACAATCTAGATTAAAACAAAGCATGATTGTGGCTAAAATCACAACTTCTGTATCAAAATCAGATACTGTAACGCCCCCAGACCCCGGGTCTGGTAGTGCTAATTGAGTCATAAATGGTCCGGTCAACTGCTTAGACCGTCGTCCTCGCTTGGTCTAAAAGGGCTAACCTGAGTTGACAAGACATTTATGTCTCACACTTATATGGTGGTACGTGAGCAGGACTTTATTTTACCGATGTGAGACTTTACATTCTCCCCCCTTATAAGGGACTGACGTCCTCGCCATGACGACCAAGACTTGTCCTAGTTCGTCCCTACCATAGGATTCTAGAGATAGCCCCACCGCTTCTCACGGTGTGAGACTTAGTTCCGTATGATAGTCGGCTCTGAATACCATTCTGTAACGCCCCCAGACTCCGGGCCTGGTAGCGCTAATTGAGCCATAAATGGTCCGGTCAACTGCTTAGACCGTCGTCCTCGCTTGGTCTAAAAGGGCTAATCTGAGTTGACAAGACATTTATGTCTCACACTTATATGGGGGTGAGCAGGACTTTACTTTACCGATGTGGGATTTTACAGATATTGTAAGCGTAATTCAAACAACTAAAAGTACAATAGAAAAAAAGAAAACACAAAACAAAAGTGTATCAAAATTGAAATTTAATCTGGTTGATTAGTTTCTCTCTGATTCTACACAATTTAGGTTGAGCATTGGCCAGTCGTGGGGTTTGCTATTGACAACATACAAACTCTTCAGCATCCACTTCGTAAGCGTGGACATCGGGAGGAGGAGGAGAAAAGCAAAATCAAGCAGAAAAACGAAAGGAAAGGAAATGAGGACCAGAGAACAGAAACACGAGAAAAAGAAACAAAGAGCTAGTGGGACGAGAAGTGACGTATAAAGTTGAATTGCTGATTGAACAATATAGATCCAAGTTTACTCATCACAGTAGTAACTACTAGGCAGACAAGTAGTAATGAAAAGCAAAGCAGCTCTAAGTGGCTCAGGAGGTAATATGTAGACAAAGTTAGACCATGAACTTCCATGCAAACATAACAAGTTTCCAAAGATGCAGACATGAAATGCAGACTAAGAGACCTTCAACTACTAATGCAAACCTGAAGCAAACAATACATCAACAAAACCAAAAACCAAAAACCAAACTTAACATAACGCAAAACCAATATGTTGTCCAGCATTAACAAATTACATAAAGGCAGATGGACAAACATAAAGCATGAGCCAAACTAAACCAATAACTAGCAATAAGATTAATAGTCACTAAAGACGTTCAGTCGCGACGAATCTTGTACTTTTGTCACCAAAGCTTTTCATGATAAAACACACATTTCTCACCAGAAGGTTTTCATGTGACAAAATTTTTGTCACAAAATAATGAACAATTTATCACTAATTAAGTGTTGTCACCAAAAGGTATAAACACATTTTTACATTAACGGTTAATTATGACAAAGGCTTTGTCACTAGAAGTCATATTCTAATAATAATAATAATAATAATAAATATTCAAAATATAATAATAGAAAAAAAAGAAAATAATAATAATAATAAATATTCAAAATAGAAAAACAGAAAATAATAATAATAATAATAATAATAATAATAATAAATATTCAAAATATAATAATAGAAAAAAAAAGAAAATAATAATAATAATAAATATTCAAAATATAAAAATAGAAAATAATAATAATAATAATAATATAGTATAATAATAAACATACACATTCATAATCAATAATAATATCCTACAACCATGCAACAATCCTTTTCACCATACATTATTCATATAGGGGGTATACAAATTATCTGATAAGATACATTCAAAGTTATTAAGAAATACATGCAATAATTCATCTTCAGCATACGATTTTTTTGTTGTTGTTGAGGAATGCATACGAATATTGAATTGCCAAGAAAATCTATGCTTCAAGAACAAGTGAACAAGATGAATTAAGAAGTCAAAAACAGAACCTTGTATGAAATCATGAATACTTCCTCAATTATGAAATTCATAGCTAAAATCTAACTTTGTTGAATTGGGGGGGGGAAGATTATATTTACCTTGCTCCAATTGGAAGGAGAGACAAAATCGTTTTTGAGATTGCTAGATAGCTAAATTCCAAAGACGAGAATCCCTAAGAGTCGCACTTGACTTGCCCTTTTTACAAGATAAAAAATTTCGGCAAACAAATAAAAACCCACGAAAATTAACAAGCATATGAAGCGTTTTCAACGATTAGAAGCATACCTCTTTATAGATTGATAAAGCATTTGGGCTACTAAATCAAATTGCAAAGCTCTTACCAAATTTCCAAAATCACCCCATCCATTATGTGGCAAACAAACATTTAGTAGAGAACTTCAATAAAAAGAAAGACCATTTTAGGCTTTTTAATCTCAAAAAGGCATATACCGGGTATGTTTCTTAATCATTATGCTCACACACAAAACAAAACTTTTGAAATGCGGTAGGATGTATTACAAAAAGACAGGAATTGTGCAGAATCCGAGGACATTTTCTCTTCATTTCACACAAAACTATAATTACAGGCTCATGTTATGGAGATTAAAAAAGAAGATTAAGACTACAAAAGCTAATGCATATCTGATCATAAAAACAGACAGATATAACACATATTCATGTTGACAGATGGCATGTACAGACTGTTAAAACAGTTTATCAGCTACACATCTAAGCCTTATGAACAAGCACACATTCGAGAACTTTACCTAGAAAACATGAGTAAACTTGTCAAGTGCATGATATAAGACCCAAAGGACCACTATGTACAACACCGCGCAAAGTCTTTGATGAGCTACATACCCGAATGGCCGGTCGTGGCCCATAAATAGACATATGACCTTTTGTAAAATATGGATGTTCCACCACCGAATGCAACCCGGCATTAGCATCGACTCTAACCCCACTACCACCAAGCAAAATATTCAATGAAAAAATGTTGAGTGATGCCGACGAAGCAACTCTTAACGGTTAGTCACAAGATGCTAGATTTGCATACACATTTACCTTCCATCATATTTTTTGAGTATGGTATTCTTGGTGTCTTGTATGCATGAGGTGACCTTCTAGTAATGAAACTCACCACGAACGACAGAAGAAGAAGAAGAAAAAACATAGAGTATGGCTCTAAAATCTCGCACTATCTCGCCACAAACATTGAATTTGAGAGACGATATGAAAGGCAAAACTGGCGATAAAACAAGCACAAAACAACACTTTAAGCTATTAAGCAAGTACATTAGATAAGAAAGCACTTACAAAAGAAAAAAAAACATAAATGCACACTACGTATTTGTTTCTAAACAAACCTCACCATTGACACGAAAGGCTGAGGCATATTAATACATTAAGACTGAAGAAAAAGCTAACGACCTAAATTAGAGACTTGTACAAAAAGCGAGATCACACTTAAGAGTAGACATGTACTGACCCAAACATGAACATGTTGATGTACCACTTGCACTTATCTCCTTTTGCCCCATAAGATGCAACATATCAATTTATACACAATTCACAAGAAAGCTGAAATAACCATCATAAGAAAGAAAGGCAAAAGAAGCAGATAAGTAAAAAATTGATCCACAAACCAAAACAAGCATTTACACAATGCTGAGATATTTAAATTAAATCATGCATTGTACAACCTTCAATTATTAAAATTTTAAGCATACTGCCTCTTTGTCACCAGCCAAGGAAAATCAACGCCCGTCTACTGCCTTTCATTGATAGTAACTCCATTTTGGAGAGTGCCTTCATAAAAGCTGTTAGATGGAAACTCTGAAAGTGCAGGATACATTCGATATTGAACCTGCAATTCTCAGGGAGAACTTAAGGCTGTCAAATTTAGCGCTTAGCAAAACAACACAAAAAAATTAGTATTACGGCCCATTTTTAGTCAGAATAATAATTACTTTAGATGTGATTTGATGAGGGACGAACTGAGACTCACCACGAGTCATCTCTATACTGGCTAATCATTAAATGAAGACAGAGAAATATAACATTAAGGGCAAGGATCCCCACCTCATGCCTAAGGGTAGACCTAAACTCCATGTGGGAGAACGGTTTGGTTCTCTCTCCAGACCACCGCAGGTCGGCTAGGTCGCAACGGAGCTGGATCAGCGCAGTTCGGGGCTGAGACGTCCTAGGGGGCTCGACGCAGGTCAGCCAGAGACTCACTTATCTGATATTAGTCCACGTGCTTATAATACAAGATAATTATGGGCCTAAAGATCATTCACCCACTAGGACTCTGATCCTATTATTTAAATATATCCGTGATTATCTCCTAATTAAGTTAAAGGGATTAACACGTTACGAATCCTTGAAGGTTACGAAATAGAGTCCCTAATGGACACGGCACATGATTGCCTAGGGCGAGATGTCCTCTATATAAATGATACGTAGGCAATGTGGGATACACTTATTCCAGGCTCAGTATAAAACTATTCACAATTCCCTTCGTTCTTAGGTTTTAAATCTTGAATTTATTGGCATTGGGGTTTTACAGCCTATATTTACATCTAGACGGTTTCCAGTATCGTTAATTGATGCTAGAAAGAGGGCCTTATACTGACAATTGTTCAAGATCATCATTCCACCGAAAAAGACAACCAAGAAAAATCTGGGTGAAACCGCCAATAATGGCGGACAAGAGGCCCGGGGGGAGGCAGCAGACCCCACCACCACCAATCAGCCTCAACAACATGAGCAAGTTGCCCTGGATCCAACTCAACAGGCATTGGTTGAACATTTAGCCGCTATGGATGTGTCTACCTTGCAAGCCGTCGTCCATGCAGTAGCACAAGGAAATGATTGGGGGATTCTCTCTTGGAATATACGCATACACCTCCTCCTCCTCCCAATCCTAAGCAGGATAAGTAGGATGATCTATCATCCACCTCTAACACAAGAAGGAGACCACCTTGAAGAAGGAGATCGAAGAAGTTCAAGAAGCATTCAAGCTTTCTCCAACCCTTGAAGATTCTCCGTCAAATCCGGCGCTCTTCAAACCTTTAAAGATTCTCCATCAAATCCGGCGCTCTTCAAGCTTTCTCCAACCTTTAAAGATTCTCCATCAAATCCGGCGCTCTTCAATCATCATTCGAAGATCATCCACCAAGAAGGCAGGAGTTCTTCAACAAACACCCGCATATCTTAGCCCAGAGGACGAAGGTAAGTCAAAGCACTTCTTCAAATCTCCTTCCAAACCAAATATTCTTCCGCCATAACCGGGTGTAATCAACCACAAAGTCAAGATCTTCCGCCATATCCAGAGGGGAACAACCTCAAATTCAAGATCTTCCGCTATACTAGGGAGAAATCAACCAAACTCCGGTTCTTCCGCCATGTCCGGTAGTAATCAACTACGAATTCAAGATCTTCCGCCACATCCGGAAGAAATCAACTAAAAAACCAAGATCTTCCGCTAAATCCGGGAGTTTAATAATATCCAAAAATGAGGAGAATCAAAGGACTCAAGAGATTGTAACCGCTTTTATTTCAAAATTAATAAGACTTTATTTGCTCCATGTTTTGTGTTTTCTTTGTTTTAAATTCAGGCATTAACACGAAATTTGCGTTACAGTAAAGTGTTGCTGTGTATTGTTAATAAAACGTGTTATTCTGAGTGTATTACTGTATCCTGCCACTTTGTATTATTAATAAAAGGCGTCACCATCACTATGTATTATTAATAAAATGTGCTACTGTGAAGGTGTTATCGTCATTTTTTTATTGTTAATAATATGTGTTACTGTGAGGATATTGCTGCAAACGATGTGACAATCGCAGTTGACGCAAATATTTTTTCGGATAAAAAAAATTATGTCGAAAGAGTATCATATCGGATATCAAAATAAAGAGGATAAAAAATATAAACTATGGTGAAAACATTTTATTGATCGGAGGTCTAAATAAATAATTATGACTATTTTAAAATCCTAGTAAGATAGAGAAAATTATATTCAATTTTTTTTTTCTAAACTTGTTTCCTAAAGGGAAAAAAAAAAAAAAAAAAATTTCGACCAAATGAGCAAATAAAGAGACGTCGGCTAAACATGTTGTTCATTTTCCTTTCTAGTAATTATAGAGCAACAACCAAATTAACACAACATGTGATACATCATAATCTCTTATCATTGATTTTGATGAGTCTACAACCAATTAAGACAAATCAAAATTAAAGGTGATAGATTAGGTTTTGTAAGTCGTTGTGTCATAATTGTGACTCTATCATTACTCTATCTGGAGTACATGTTTTTTTAGGTTTAGAGAACGGTATATTTGTTCCGTGTATATTATTATTTTTATTATTATCTTTTTTACAATATTTTTAAAATTTCTATACTATTTTTTATTATGCAATAAAAATGGATTTTAATCTCTTTTAAAAATAACAATTGTTACAAGGGCCAATTATTTAAAAGGACTGATTTTCAACTTATTAGGGGTAATAGGACACTCCGAAATCTTATTTAGTTATAAGGACATTCTAATTTTAAGAAGGAAACTTATTTAGTTATAAGGACATTCTAATTTCAAGTGGATAAAGAAGAAGGAAAAAAAGGAAGAAGAAGAAAAAAAAAAAAAAAGAGGATGCGCAGGCTCATGTTTGTTTTCTTTTTTTTTTTTTTTTTTTTTTTAAATTCATCATATTTCTAAAGGTTATATATTTAGATATAAAACTCGGATCGTCAAAATTTTTTCACTAAAATTCATATTTTTCCGCCTTCTTTGTTCTAAAATCAAATTTGATATTTTTTCCGACTAAATTTCATAAAATCGATTTTTTCTTCATAAATATCGACGTGACATATTGATCACCGTCATGCATTGACCACATACCCCGATGCATTGACCACCGGGATCCATTAACCACCCAGATGCATTGACCGCCGTGATTCATTGACTACCCTAATGTATTGACCGCTTCAATCCATTGTCAACCTTGATTAGTGACATTTCATTGTAAGGATTTATGCAATGACGTCTCATTGTAGCCATTTATGCAGTGACTTCTTATTGTACCGATCTATGCAGTGACGTCTTATTGTATCAAACTATGCAGTGTCATGTTATTGTAACGATTTATGCAGTGACGTGTTATTGTAACAATTTATGCATACCTTTGGTTGTAAAAATATGACTTTAAACCAAAAAAACAAAAGAAATACAGTTACTTTACAAAGTTATCGAAAATTTAAACCACCACTAATCAAATAAACCAACATCAATCAAATATTTAAAGATAACAAAGAAATAAAGTTACTTTATAAAGTTATCAAATGTGTGTATCAAGTTGTATATACAGTGACATCAATATCATTGCATCAGTTATCTAATTGTAAATACAGTCATCAATGTCACTGCTTCAGACATCAATGTCACTGCATAAGTCATCAATGTCCCTGCATCAGACATTAATGTCACTGCATAATTCATCAATGTCACTGCATCAGACATCAATGTCACCGCATAAGTCTTCAATGTCCTTTGCATAAGTCAAGCAATGTCCCCGCATCGGACATTAATGTCACCGCATAAGTCATCAATGTCCCCGCATCGGATATCAATGTCACTTTGCATAAGTCAAGCAATGTCACTTGCATAAGTCATCAATGTTCCTACTAGGACCACACTACTAGGACCCGGCGAGGCTTCATCAACATAGAAAATGCGGGGTTGCAAAAGAAAAGAGGGCAAATCAAAGGCATGGGGCAACGACAGCAACCTCAAAACCAACCTAACAGACTCAAATGAGTCAAGAAATAGGCCATTTTGAGGCAAAAAGAGCATACAATAGAAGCATTAGGCTTGTAACCAACAACACCAAACATTGAGTGCCATAATCAACAACCCAACCCGACTCTACACCAACATAAAATCGACTAGAGTAATCACGAAATACCACAAAAAGTACAATATAGCGGGAGCCAAAGTCCAATGCCGACTTGAACCATCAAACAACAATTTCCCAACAAAGCACCAATGGAAGCAAGTTTCATTGAAGATTGCCAATCCAAAAGGAAAGACCCTAAGGGCGCAAAGAAAGACCTTTAATATCCAACGAGAGAGCAAAAAGCTTTTAATCCAGACATGACCCTTCTTGTTATGCTTCCTCTCATACATCCGGTTCATCGCCCTTCTTGTTATGCTTCCTCGCATACTTCGGTCCCTCAAGAACTTGGGATCCATTCTTTTGGTGGAGATGTGACGAATCCTCCTGGGTTTCTTGTTGTCGTTCCGGTGCGCCTTGTGAGATTGGTTATGAGCGGTGTGATTCTTCGATGACTGGTTTTGCCAAAATGAACACACACGCCGAGTAATCAGAAATATGTAACAAAAGATGGCGATAAATAATCAGCAATCAAAAGATCAAGTCTAAGAAACCTTGAAAATTTTGCCAAAATTGGAAAATTATGGAATAGAGAGGACTAGCTTTTCATAAGAAAGCTACTGAGATGGGCAATCATATGCAAGTGATATCAACATTTTATGCGGTGACATCGGGAATCATATATGTGTGACATCAACAATTTATGCGGTGACATCGGCAATCGGATATGCAAAGTGACATCACATTTTATGCGGTGACATCAACATTTTATGCGGTGACATCACAACGGTTGTGTCCGGATCATTACTCAAAAAAAGAATGGAAAAAATAAAATATCATCCGGAAAAAAAGTGCATGTGATAAAACAAAAATTCATTGACAAAACATATGTTGTTAAAGCGAGAATTAAAGCGAGAATACACTTGAAAATAATTTGCGAATAGATAAAGAATGCAAACACTCGTTTTATAATGTAATATGATAAAAGATTTAGTTCAAGTACAACTTGAAAGAAACAAAACAATGCGGATAGATAATTAGACTAAAAGGTTCAAATTCGGATATAACACTCTAAGCCTTACGGATGAACTATTACAAAAATATATATCAATTAATGTTCAAGTTTGACTATAATCACATACAAGAACGACAAGCTTTGATACAAATGCACGGTGATACACGGACCTTTAGAGCTATATCAATGACTTGATCAATCGGTAGTAATACGACTAAAAAAACCACAAATTCCAACACCGAAGCACCGATTGTTTATGCAAATGTCACCGCATTAAGTACTCAAAATGTTTAGCACCAGTTAAATTCCAACACAAAATGTTTAGTTAAATTATTTACGTCTTCATTGCCAACTTAGTATAATTCTTGAATGTGATATAATTACCCTTAAACGTACTTTGGAATTTCCCCTTTTTACCCTCCACATGTCCAGTCCTCTCTCCCTCTCCTATCCCAAAAAGCCATAACAAAACAGTACCACACTAAAACACAAGAGGAAAGAAGGTGAAAAATCAAAAGCTGTCAATACTTGAATCTTCAAATCCACCACCACCCCAAAAAGAAAAAAATCAAATTAATCCATGGCAGAAAACATAGAAGAAGAACCCACAAATTCTCCAGCTTCGATTCCCAACCCCTTCCCCCAACAACAACGGCAACAACCTTCAACGATGTTCTTAAACATCATGAGCAAAATAAGAACATGGGTAAGTATGATGATGGTTAAGAAAGCTGTTGAGCATCAACTCGCCTCAAGCGACTCAAAATCGATCAAATGGCGAAAGCTCGGAAAGCTAACAAAGAAATTTGGATGAAGTTCAAAATCGAGACTTAAATTAATGGAATCGATTTAAATTATTGGAATCTCAAGCTCCATTTGCCATAGCCGCCGAAGTTTTCATGCTATCACTGTCGCCGGAGCCGCTTGGTTGTGCTTTTGTAGCCATAGTTTTTTGGATCTGTTTTGTTTTGCGGGGGAGCATCCAATCTGGTGCTTTTTGTGAGAAGTTTTCTTTTCATTAAGGGGTGCCGACATTGGTACAAAAAAAAAGAAATTAGATTGTCCTTATAACATAATAAGTTTTTGGAGTGTCCTAAATGATCATTAAGTCTCTAACGACGGCCTTATAACTAATAACCACTTGTTACAATGCTTTGGGTTATTTTACCACATAAACAAGTGTATGATGCATATATGATTATCACGAGTGACATTAGTTATTATTTTTAGGAACTAAAATAAAACAAGTACATTATATTTTTGTGTTACCACATTTGGTCATATCGACCTCTAAACAATCATAACAACAAGATACAACATGTGTTCTGCAAGATAGAGCTGAATCAATGTCCTACTTATTATTCAAGCCACTCATATGAAATGGTACATTAAATTGACCTTTTACACTTGTGGCTTGCTAATTAAAGCGTTTGTCCATCTGTTGTCTAAAAATCTACCGTTTACCTTTCAGGGAGATAAAAGAGTATATTTCTAAACCACAAGGGCAAATGCTTCAATTGGCAAACCACGAGGGGCTAAAATATTGTTTTTTCCTCAAAATTCAATTGTTTGCCCTTTACTGCATCACATATATATCCTTGTTATCTTCAAGTTTCATTCCAGAGACAAACTTCTGAAGTCTTTCAAGAGCAGCTTGTAGTGTACAATCATCCATATTTGCAAAACAAAATCTGAACCAACCAGGCTCAATGCAGTGAAAAGAGTAACCAGGAGATACATTAATCTTCACATCGTTTATGATCGTCCGCCACAATCCCATTTCAGCCTCGAACGTAGCTTCTTGAAGCAGCGGCCGCATATCCACCCAGCAGAATAATCCGGCATTGCTTTTCAAACACCTTATGCCCACATCTTCAACGCCCCTGATGAATCTCTGGTGCCTTATCCTTAGCCTCTCCGAGCTTGTTTCGAGATATTTGTCAACAAATTCCTCGTCCGACAGCATATCCGCTAGCAAATGCTGCGTCTGCGAAGAAACAAGCCCAAAGCTCGACATTTTCCGACCACATTGAACCACAATATCATTGTAGGAGTACATTATCCCGATCCGGAATCCAGGCAGGCCCATGTCCTTAGACAAGCTGTAGATGATGTGTACGAGGTTCTTGTTGCAATTGTGTTCCAATTCTAGAATGGTCTCGGAAACGCTAACGAAATTCGGTGAGCTGAAGATCGTGGCGGAGTATATTTCGTCGCATACAAGGTGAATTTGCTTGTCGTTGATGAATTTGACGAGAATCTTAAGTGTTTGATTGTCCAATGTTGTCCCCAGTGGGTTTGATGGGTTTGTAACTATGAGGCCTTTCACTCTGATGTTTGATGCCACTGCACTTTCGTATGCTTTTTCGAGGGCATCTTTGGTAATCAAGAAATTGTTTTCACTATTGCATGGGACTGGAATTAATTTCACCCCTGTCCTCCATTTTAGGTCTCTATCAAATCTGCACAATAAATCCAATATTCACATGAATTTCGACAAATAGGGATTCCTTTAAAAGTATCAAAAGGGGATTTGATTGATTACTGGATTTACATCAATGAATGAGGCTCATTATTATCAATATTCTCATAAGTATAACACAATCACCAGTATTATGATGGTCCTTGTACATCATATAATTATACTTATTCAACCAATGAATTTTTATAAAAGAAGGGCAAATTTGTGAATACAAGGTCTATATATATTTTACAAAAAATATTTATCTAATTTTTGATTGGTCCCGTACACAATGTCGTATACTTGTGACATGGCTATCTTAAAATTATTATTTTCCAAAAAACAAATATTTGGTTCTTTTTATTTTGATTCTATAAAATATGAAATGAAAAATTAGATGTGGGATGTACTGATTTGTGCATTATCTTAGGAATATTAATTGAGTACTTTTAAAATCATCTTTCTTTTTTTACTTATGGCACCATGGTGATTATGACGTTACAATAAAGTCGGGTGGGAAGCAGGGCAGGGGCACATTGATGCCATTATCAGTGGTAATGGAACTCATGCTTGGAGATTTACTGACTTTTATGGGAACCCCATGCACGAGGATCACCACATCTGTGGGATCTGATGTGTCGTCTGCATGGTGCGTTCAGTGGCGGACGCAGGATCTCGGCTAAGAAGGGGCAGTAAAAAATTTAAATAGAAAAATAAAAAATTTAAGAGGAGGCAAACAAGATATATACTACATATATTAGTAGGATTTTTTCGGATTGAGGGGAGACAGTTGCCCCGCCTTAGCAGTATGCCGTGCGTTTCATTATCCTTGGTTATTGGCCCATGATCTTAATGAGGTTTATTATTCACATGAGTACAAGGGTGCTATGGGCGCTTTTAGGGCTTCGCTAACTGATTGCGGCTTGATGGATATGTGGTTTTACAGCTCCACATTTACGTGGTGTTATAAACATATATCTATTCCGACGCGTTTCCGACTGGATAGCAGCGCTCTGCTAATGTGGAATGGCAAAGCATTTTCCACATCATTGAATCTTTCACTTGTCTAACACAAGCTCAGATATTTTCCGATTCTTATCACTGGTGAGCAACAGAGATTGGGACCGAAGAAGACATGGCACTTTATACCTCGTTATGATACTTTCTGGCTCATGGAGAAATCAACTATTGAGAAGTTTTATCAAATTTTCTAAACTTTGTTGAATTTCCCACTCACCAAAACACTTCGAAAATTCTGTAAGGCATTATAAGCAAAATCCAGAAATTCAAGGAGTTGCAACCTTCAAAGCTTCAAAAACTTATCCAAAAGTAACACTTGGATTAGAGCATTGTTCTTACAAGATAAATCTTGAAATCTGCTCATGAATCTTAAGGATTCAAACTAAACATTTTGATTATTCAAAGTTTAGATCTGTGAAACATCTAAGAGTTTGAAGGACAACAGATCAGTGAAGCATCTACATGGTGTGAAGCAGCTAAATCACAGTTTTAGAGAAAAAGCTATGTGTTTGGGTGAACAACCGAGCTATTTCACTGAAGCAGCTGAGATGGTTTCCAAGGACTGATAGTCAAAAGGTAAGGGTTCAAGTCATGGAAAATCATAGTGTTGTATTGGTGTTTGAATTTACAATAGTGATACCTCTCACATCACAAGGAGAAATGAGGACGTAGAGGATTACACCACATCGAACCTCGATAACGTTTCTTTGTGTTCCACTTTCCTACATATTTACTCTCAACTCAGTAGCATTAAATCACCTGAACACCAACACTTAACTGACACACCTGAATTGAAAATTGTTTTGAAAAGCTTTCTGTTCCGCTGCATATGCTATGTTAAAATTTGTTTAAGTATCTAAATAGAAATAAGTTAAGTTAATTTTTTTTAAAAGTTAACAAGTTCATTCACTCTGTTCTTGATCTGATTTGGAAGATCCAATTTTCAAATTTTTTTTGAGGGGGTTTTCAAATTTGATTTCAGTAAAATCTTGCATTATGGAATAACTAAACTTGGTTAGCAAAATCTCCATTTTTTTTCTATTGATAAGTTTGATGAGTAGAAAATGCAAATGCATGCCCATCTTGCTGCTACTCATGAAGATATGATGGATGCCATTACTGAAAGACCCATCAAGAAAATGAAAGTCAACACTAATTCACTCACAAGTGATACAATATCACATGTTGCCAAAACCCCCAAGAACAACCTATATATCTTCAAACCTTCATCCATTCTACCCGGATTTTTTTTTCATATCTTCAAAACTTCAAACCTTCATCCACAAAACCCTAATTTTTCTTCAAACACAAAAAAACAAAAAACAAAAAACCGACCCCCTTCAAGAAACCCAAAACCGACCCCCATCAAGAAACCAATTCTTGCAATCTAGAAACATAATCTAAGTATCAAGATACTACGATTCCCAACCAAGAAAACAAACTACCCACCTTTTGATCGAGGAACATCAATTTTGACATCAAGAATCCAAATTTCCATCCATGAACCCAAATTGTCCATCCAAGAAACCAAAAGATTCTACCTTCTTGCATCAAGAACCCTAGTTTTCGACCAAGAACCCTAAACGATCCATTTGTTTGGTGCTTGCTGAATTTAAACCCGTTTTTATCAGTTCCTTTAATACCTAAAAACCTCGAAACGATCAAAATTATTTACCACAACTAAATAAAATTGTTGTCTACGTTTTCTCTCTTGACCTCATCTCGGAATTCAAAGACATTTGGGCTACGTTTTCAGCAAATAAAAGTTATTTGAGCTTATTAGTTAACAATTTTATTTAGTTGTGGTAAAAATTTCAGATCGTTCCAAGGTGCTTTGGGTATTAAACGAACGGATACAAAAACAGGTTTAAATTTAGCAAGCACCAAACAAATGGATCGTTTAGGGTTCTTGGTCGAAAATTAGGGTTCTTGGTCGAAAATTAGGGTTCTTGATGCAAGAAGGCAGAATCTTTTGGTTTCTTGGATGGACATTTTGGGTTCTTGGATGGAAATTTGGATTCTTGATGTCAAGATTGATGTTGCTCGATCAAAAGGTGGGGAATTTGTTTTCTTGGTTGGGAATTGTGGTTTCTTGATATCAAGAAAATGTTTCTTGATTGCAAGAATTGGTTTCTTGATTTGGGGGGGGGGGGGGGGGGGGGTCGGTTTTTGGTTTCTTGAAGGGGGGAGGGGTCGGTTTTTTTGTTTTTTGGGCTTGAGGAAAAATTAGGGTTTGTGGGATGAAGGTTTGAAGATATGAAGAAAAATTTCGGGTAGAATGGATGAAGGTTTGAAGATATATAGGCTGTTCGTGGTAAAATGAAAGTCAACACTAATTCACTCACAAGTGCTACAATCCTTGGCAAACTTTGTTCCTAATTCATATCACCCTAGACATCAACATGTTCTTTGAAATCATATAATTCAAAACCGCAAAGGAAAGTTGGGACAAATTGATCTTAGTTTCATAGTTTGTGATGGAACATAATCCATCAAGGAGAACAAGCTGACTATGGCAATCCCGAAATCCGGAGAATCAATTGACCAAATGGACTGCAAATTTAATTCCATTATGGATGAGTTGAGTATGTTAGGAAAGACTTATCCTCAAAAATAAACGTGTCTTAAAATTCTGAAGGCTTTGCCAACTGAATGGAAAATGAAGATAACATCTATGTACAAATCGAGAGATCCTGCTAAAACAGACACATTCCTGTTTTTTTATCTTAAAGCTTAGGAATATGAGATGAAGGAAGAAAAGAATGCTAAGAAAGACACATAGAAAATTTCATAATTGGTAACACGTCAACAACAAGCTGCAAGCAACAACTGTAATACAAACAATAATTATCAGTTGTAGGAGTGATGTAAGTCAACTAGATGATACATTTTACGATGTTTTATCTCCCTTTCTTATGAGTTTATTGATGTTTTCATATCAATTCGAGTCATTATTTTCTTAGTTTCATCCAAATGTGTAGATAGTAATTATTATATAAAATATCGTGTTTTGAATAGTTTTGTACCGGTTATAGTGACCGGAGCGTCGTGTCGGGTTTACGCTTGGTATTTTGGTGATTTATTGTAGGATTGCAGGTTAACCAAAACCCCGAGTGACAACACGTGTTGATAATAGACACATCTTTTGAGAGCTAGAAGAGTGTGCCGGAAGCTAATTAACAAGTAAAACGGATCATTTGTCCTTAGTGTTTCAACTGTAGCCTATCTTCAAAGGACGTTTTACTGCCCATAGATACGTTTTCTGAAGAAGACCTATTCATGAGAGTTGTAGATCCGAAAACGAGCTTTCCAACGCATATTGAATCACATCAATCGGAGCTCCTGAACTCATGTTATGGTCATTTTACTGAGCTGCTGGAAGAATCGACGCACGCCACTTATAGTGGTGTACGTCAAACGTCACTGTAGCTATACAGAGAGTTTCTCTTCACAATTGACGCACGCCAGACCTATCATGGCGCACACCATACGTCAAAAAAATAGATTTTCAGCATTTAAATCCTTATTTTGGATTGAATTTATCCTATCTTCCCATCTATCATCTTCCCCAAACCCTCTTCTCAAGCTCTTGAAGGCACTCCCACTTTCAAGGGCTCTTAGAGTCGAATCCCACCATAGCTTAGCATATATTTCAACTTGTAAACATCAAGAATTCTTAGTTTAATCTCTAAAATCATTTTGGTGGAAGAAAGTTGTCATCCTTTTGGTGTATAACTCCATTGAAGCTTCTTGAGTTTGAATTAAAGCTTCCATCTTCAAGTTTGTAGCTTGTTGTTGGTAAATTATTAACTTTTACTTTGTGTTAATTGCTCTCATTGATATGAATTCAAGCTTTGACATGTTAGAATCTATATCCATGAGTGGCTAGTTCTACACTAGCCAAGATTATGTAGTTGTGATATTTTAATCTCTATTGGTTGATTGGAAATGTTAGTTTGCATTTAATAGCTTCATGGGTTGTTGTTATCTTTTCCTATTTCCATTGTATGGCTTGTTGGTGTAGGATTAATCACTTAGCACTAGCACACACACACACACACACTTAGTTAAGACTAAAAGGAGATGCTTGGTGTGGGAGAAGGAAAAGGAGAACCGAAATGTAAAATCGACCTAAAATGGAACTCGATTTCTTATCCGGGGAGTATTGACAATGTCATTGTATTCAAGTTCGTATCATGTTGAATCATTAGGTCCAGGATTCTTAGACCAAGGAGGAGGCATAAAGTAATTTCATTCACTAGTATGAGGGGGAATTGCTAGCTTAGGCATGCACGGTCAACACACACTTGAACACCATTGAAAGGTTGGTAGCTAGTTACTTCCCAAGTTCCTAATAGAGGTTGCTTGATCAATGCATTATCTTGGTTAGATCTTTTATCACCCTTTTTAGTAGTAGATTCTTAGATAAATTTACTTTCTTGTATTATTACGACTTAAATCAAGATAATAATAGCTTTCCGGTGTTCAACCTCATAATCCATTGTTGGAGAAAATAGAGCAAAAATGATTTTATCGATTTTTTAAAATCATTTATGACAACTATTTTAAAAGGCGAGTTCGATAGGCTTTTATTAAAGTTATCGAGACTTTTATTAAATCATTGGAAACTACATGATAAGTAGTTGACAATAGGATTTAAAATCATTCAATTCGGAGTACGGGTGAATGAGATATTAACGCTTTATGTTGTTGTGAGATATGAGAAGTAAAGTAGTGTAAAACTTTATCCCACATTGAAACATGAGTGTTTCAATGTCAAGTATTTATATGATGATAGTTGATGATTGGTATAAGATCCGAGAAAGGGAGAGAGTTCAGAATGGTTTTAGAGAGTTCGAATGGTTTTAGATCAATTAATCGATATTAATGGTGATCAATCGAGACTTCTCGTTGCTTGCTTATCAATGCCGAGACTTCTCAATTGCTTGCTCAAGCCTCTATATAAACAAGCCTACACATATGGAGAAAAAAAAACAAGAACACAAGTATTCAAGAAATACAAGAGCATACATACATTCCATTGCATAAAATATTTTTTCTGCATTCATAGTTGAAGAGTTTCTGGGCATTGTCAGAGTTCGCTGAAGTTCAGAGTTGAAGTACCTCTCCATCTGAACAGGTAACTGAGTTATCCTGGGAGACAATTGCGACAACCGTGGGTACAAGCTAGTGCAAATTTGTCTTAAGGACAGAGTGCAACTCGTCTCAGTTTTGCATATCCTTTTATGTTATTTTACATCTATTGTAATTATAGTTATATTTTGAATTGGAAATAAGATTGTTCTTTATTTTTTCTGAATATTTATTTTATTCGCATACGGATATAACAATCTTAAGAAAAATTTTAAGAACCTCTTTGTTCTGAAACGTTTTTCTGTCTGTGAAATTAAATAAATTTTAAGCCCACTCCAAGTGCTGCGGCACGTGGAAATGAAAACATTTTTGCTGCTGGTGTTGCTCAAGGTGAGAAACTAGAAAAATTAAATGTGAAGAATCACCGAGGTGAATCTTAATGTGAATGTGTTGTTGTGACAATTAATTAAGTGTTCGAGTAAGAATTGTTAAAAAATAATTCATTCTTTGATTATAGTGATATAATCTACCGTGACACAACATTATGTTGTGACTAAGAAATTTTATTTCGATGCAAGTTGTATGCGAAATAACAATTTATCTTCTGTTTTTTAACAGAAATGAAAGAAATTCAAGTAAAGATCGAGCATGACGTGGATCTAATCGATGAAGAGACATATGGTTGGTGTGTAGACACTGGTGCTACTCAACATATGTGTGCAAACAAATCTTTATTCTGGGGATACCAGGATATTAAAGAAAAAAATTTCATGACAAATTCAACAACGTCCGAAATCGTTGGATATGGGAATATCACGTTGAATTTAAAAAGTGGAAATTATCTGGTTATCCGAGATGTTCTGTATGTGCCGGACCTACATGGAAATTTTATTTCTGGTCCTCAGCTTACCAGCCTGAGTTACAAGTTAGAATTTGTTGCAAACAAATTCAGACTTTCACAGAATGAATTGGTAATTGGCGAAGGCACTCTGGTCGATAAATTGTTTTTTATGGACCTTCGTATTGTAAAATAAAATTAGAATAATTTTATTGTGGGTGTGTATGAGCTCAATGTTTTGACTATTGTACCTAAATCAAATTTACCCGTTTAAGGCATAAATAATTAAGACATGGACCGAGACTTCATGTTTGTGGCATAATCGTTTAGGACATGTAAATAATAAATCAATTCGTAGAATGATGAATTTAGATTTATTACCTAATCTAAAGTTTAATGAAACTGAAAAATGCTTAATATGCGTCGAAACAAAAATGACTAAAACACCGTTTCCTTCAATAGAAAGGAACATATAACCGTTAGATTTAATTCATACAGATTTGTGTGATTTAAAATTTGTGCAATCGAGAGGCAGTAAAAAATATTTTGTAACATTTATCGATGATTGTACAAGATACTGTTATGTCTATTTGCTAAGTAGCAAAGATGAGACTATCGAGGCTTTCAAAAATTACAAGAATGAAGTCGAAAATCAACTTAGCAAACGAATCAAAAAGGTTCGTTGTGATAGAGGTGGTGACTATGATGCACCGTTTAATGAACTATGTTCAGAATCTGGCATTATTCGTCAAACTACTGCTCCGTATACACCTCAATCAAACGGTATTGCTGAACGGAAAAACCGCACATTGAAAGAAATGATGAATGCTATGTTGATAAGTTCGGATTTACCTCAGAACTTGTGGGGGGAGGCAATCCTCTCAGCAAATGTCATTCTTAATCGTATTCCATCTAAAAAGATGGATAAGACCCCGTCTGAGTTGTGGAAAGGCCATAAGCCAAGCTACAAATACTTGAAAGTGTGGGGGTGTTTAGCAAAGGTGAAAGTGCCTAAACCTAAACAAATAAAAATTGGACCTAAAACGATAGATTGCATATTTATCGGGTATGCAAATAACAGTAGTGCATATAGATTTCTAGTGCACAAATCTAACATCCCTGATGTACATGTGAATACAGTTATGGAGTCAAGAAATGCTGTGTTTTTCGAGGATGTCTTTACTAATAAAGACAGAAAATATGCGAGTCCAAGTATGCGGAACTTGAATCCATGGAGGATAATACTTCAGAAAATGAGGAAACAGAACCTCGCAGAAGTAAACGGGCCAGGACTTCAACGTCATTCGGTCCAGATTTTCTCACCTATATGGTAGAAAATGGTCCAAGAACATACGCTGAGGCTATGTCAAATCCAGAAGCTCCTTACTGGAAAGAAGCGATCAAAAGTGAAATAGATTCCATAATGCAAAATCACACTTGGGAGTTGGTTAATATCCCACCGGGGCATAAAGCTCTCGGTTTTAAGTGGATTTTTAAGAAAAAAAACTTAAAGCTGATGGATCTATTGATAAATATAAGGCTAGATTGGTAGTCAAGGGTTATCGACAAAAAGAAGGTCTTGATTTCTTCGATACATATTCACCGGTAACTAGAATCACTTCAATAAGGGTTCTTATTGCGATCGCTGCGGTCTATAACTTGGAAATCCATCAAATGGATGTTAAGACTGCCTTCTTAAATGGTAAATTAGAGGAAGAGATTTACATGGAACAACCCGAGGGTTTTGTAGTTCCAGGTCAAGAACACAAAATGTGTCGACTCGTTAAATCATTGTATGAGCTGAAACAAGCGCCAAAACAATGGCGCCAAAAATTTGATCAAATGATGTAGTCAAATGGATTTAAAATTAACGAGTGTGACAAATGTGTTGACGATGACGAATTGAGTCACCTTAATTATCC
Organism: Gentiana straminea; assembly: GCA_036785695.1. NCBI lineage: Eukaryota > Viridiplantae > Streptophyta > Magnoliopsida > Gentianales > Gentianaceae > Gentiana > Gentiana straminea. Next base: position 17,543,321 of record JAVUPR010000183.1, read on the forward strand.
GGGCCCTAATATGAATCTAGTGATGAACACACAAAACCCTAATGCCAAAAAAGGAACAAGGTGGTGGATTTTTATGTTTGCGGCTGAGTCTAAGATCGTGTCTTAGATTGCCTACGTATCCTGTTATATTCCAGGAATCAAGCCTTACGTAGTTCCTGGAATGGGGTATTTATAATGACAACACTTGCCTAAACCCTAAGGTTAAGTCGGCTTATGTTATTGTCACATTTACCCTTAAATGGGCCTTGACCCTTGCCCAAGCTATCGCTATTAATGGGCTTGGTAAGCTGATGCGGACTCTGTCCTCGATATCGATATATCGACCTGCGGTGATCGACTCTGGGACTCACTGTCCTTCATTGCTAAATGGTGTTAGATGTAGTGCCCGAAAGACAATTTGTGTAATTGTTTTTAACAATGGATGACATATTTTATCTCACCTTATTAGTTGCTTTGTGCTTGTAAATAATACACTGCTGCAAACCCTAAGTATATCAGTATGTAACCGCTTAACTCAGTGTATGGCATGCACGTGAGGATTGAGTTAGTGGTGATATACTTAAACTGTTAGTCCGTGGTGAATTTAATCGAGTTTAGGGTCTCTTGATTAAAACACCAATAATGCGCCCGAACACCTTAGGGTGTGATAGTCTTATCCGGACTGTCGGTAGAGGGTACCTACGTGGGGCATTTATATATGATGGCATTCATATAGGATTTGGACCGATTTAATCGAATTTCTTGGTATAATTCCGTAATCGAGGAATCTTATTAAATCATTAGATGATCATATATGGATCAACCTTAATCCCGAGGTGATCACGGGATGTTGCTTGTCCCGGGGTAGTGTTTGATGTGTTAGTTACGGTTCACTTTAATATGTGTTCCAAGCCACTTCTCATTGGCACTATCTCCGGATGAGTGAGTAGTTCGATTTTCACGGACATGGAATCCATTCCTTCCGCGGGAAGTAGAGAGACATCCCCTTATTTGTTAGCCCTAAGAAAGTGATCGATCCCGGGAGTTCACATTTGACTAATTAGCTACTAGTCGGATATGTGTACTAATTGATCATCGGGGGTTGATGGTAAATAAGGATAAGATATTCGAGTCGGGTTCACGGAGACTTCCCACTCGGAATGGACGGTCTATGGAGGGTTAATCCGTATGTAGTGATTATATCAATGGACGCTTATTCACTCTATGGGTTGAGTATAAGTATACATCTATAATCGGTAGAGTTCAGTTTCGGGTTTATGGTGGCGTAATCCCGGAATTAATAATTAATGTACTTATTCTGTTCGATGAATAATTAATTATTGGAGCTACTGGTTATAGGTCCATGGTCCCCGATGTGGCTTCTGTAATTCGGACTAATAATCTTGTTATTTGGGCCTCAGTGATAATTAATTGGCTGGGCTAATTAATTGATATGCATGAATATTATTTAGTTGGGCTAAATAATATAATACACATAAAAGACATTTTATGTGGGCTTTTAAACCCTAGGGGTGGCGCCTCATACTTCATTAAATGCAAGATTTGATTTTCTTGTGTGATTAATGATTAATAAAAGATGATTTATTTGTAATTGATTGATTGATTAATCACAATCTTTTATAAATTGAATTATCCTTTATTGTGATTTCTTTTTAATTATTTATTTAATTAATTAGAAACTTGGAGGCCAAGGATTTACTCTCCTATATAAAGAGAGTTCTTGCAAGACATATGGACAAGCAAAATTTCGCCCCATATCAAATAAAAAGAGAGAAAAATTAGTTTTTTCTTGTCTTGGGTTTTTAGTAAAAGAAAAACTTTGAGTTTTTCTTGGTGTTGCATATCAAGGAGGCTCGTGTATCAAGAAGGGTGTCCACCAACCGCCGTTTGGAGAACACATCGGAAGATCTTGGCATCTCTTCCTACTATTGGTAACTTGATCTTAACCCCCTTGTAGTAGTTTAAGTCCTTTAATTATGTATTGTGATATATGAATCGTGATCCATCCGCTGCGCGTAGATCTAATTCGTTTAGATCTAAGAACCTGCATCCTTCAAATGGTGCGGACTGGACGTCCTACACTACTCGGTAGTCGATAGTCGATCGTCGTAGCCTGGCGTTTATGAGATGGCTTTGGCCTCGAGCCTGGGCGTCGACATGGATACACTGATATTATCTCATAGTGCGATGACCAACCGATAGATGACGCGTGGAGGGAGTGAAACCCTGCATCGTCATGTGTCTATATCAAAAACACTTCTAATTCTTATGTGATAGTATGTCTATATGTTGATGACATGTTGATCATGGGAAGTACTTGTGATATAATCATGAATACTAAAAAGATGTTGACTCAAAAATTTGATATGAAAGACAAGGGAGTTGCAGATGTAATTTTGGGATTAAAATCTCTAGAATATCTGATGGACTTGCGTTGACACAATCTAATTAAATTGAGTCTGTTCTAATAAGATTTAATGTCTTTAATGAAAGTCCAATAAAAACTGCAACTGACTTAACTTTGCATTTAGTCAAAAACAAAAATGAACTTGTGTCTCAGTTAAAATATTCAAAAACTTTTTCTAACCTATTGCCGATACTAAGTAGCAGTCAAAAATTTGTATCCATTTTTCACGATATTATGCATGGATCGGGTATATCATGGCGAATTCTTCAAAAAAAATTGTGTCTTCCACAATGGAATCTGATAAGTGAGATCTCGAGTAAGTGTTTACATAATCTTCTTCTGTCCAAAGAAACGATTCATCAAAATAATGAGTCACCATTGATATCGACACATCTAAGATCACCAAATGTTCGGGAGTTCCTCTATTCAATCCTTTTCCTTCTTCTTGTTGCTGGGTATCTAGTTCGTACACATCTTCTCTTTATTTCCCGGGCCTCTAGTGAGTTACAGACAGAGTTCGAAAAGATCAAAGATATCGTTTGTCTGATGTACATAACTAATTGTACTTGACCAGATGTAGCATGTGCTGTGAATAAACTGAGCAGGTTTACAAGCAATCCAAATGAGAATCATTGGAAAGCTTTGATAAGGGTACTGAGGTACTTAAAATATACAATGAATCTGGGATTATGCTATACAAGATATCCAGCAGTATTAGAATGATACTGTGATGCAAATTGGATATCTGATTCCAAAGATTCTAAGGCCACAAGTGGATATGTATTCACTATAAGCGGTGATGTGGTGTCATGGAAATCCACAAAACAAACATGCAAGCTCGTTCCAAGATGGAATCTGAGTTTATCGCATTAGATAAAGCAGGAGAAGAAGCTGAATGGCTTCGTAATTTCCTAGATGATATTCCATATTGGACTAAACCTATTGCTCCTATAAGCATACATAGTGATAGTCAGTCGGCGATACATCGAGCACAAAATAGTATGTATAATGGTAAGTCTCAACATATACGTCGTAGACATAATACTATTAAACAACTGATCTCTAATGGCATGATTTCCATCGATTTTGTTAGATCGAAGGAGAATCTTACGGATCCGCTTACAAAAGGTTTATCTAGAGATCAAATGTCCAAATTGACACTCGGAATGGGATTAAAGCCTATTGAGACATAAAATTTGTAATGGTAACGCAACCATGTTGACTGGAGATCCCAAGATCATGGTTCAATGGGACAACTAAGTTATGAAGACTCTATGAACACTTACCCATTCTGTGAATAAAAGTGTTGTCTATCAGTGGTGTAAAGGTTAAGTGAAATTTTTTTAATGATTACTATATCTTGTTTAATCAAGTGGGGTATGGCAGAATACTCTTGATAGGAGATCACCTATGTAAGTGTGAAGTGGGGCCGCTTCTGTGAGAATTCAGAGGCTAGAATTCTCTAACGCACTTTCTGAAACCAGGGGTGATTCATGGCCAAAATGAACACAATCATGAGAACCAAATACAATGTTTAGAGAAATATTGTGTGAGTACCGTTGTCTGGTTTTACAATAAAGGCTGAACAGTTCAAGACATAGTTCACTGATTAGCCGAGTAGATCCGATAGTATTTCACTAAGGCAGGTTCAACGCCAGAAGCTACCTCTCCTGATGCAATATTTTACGGTCAGAAATCTCTTCAGAGTCAGCATATGCATTAATATCTATTCATGTGGGGGATTGTTGGAGAAAATAGAGCAAAAATGATTTTATCGATTTTTTTAATCATTTATGACAACTATTTTAAAAGGCGATTTTGATAGGCTTTTATTAAAGTTATTGAGACTTTTATTAAATCATTGGAAACTACATGATAAGTAGTTGACAATAGGATTTAAAATCATTCAATTCGGAGTACGGGTGAATGAGATATTAACGCTTAAGTTGTTGTGAGATATGGGAAGTAAAGTAGTGTACAACTTTATCCCACATTGGAACATGAGTGTTTCAATGTCAAGTATTTATATGATGATAGTTGATGATTCGTATAAGCTACTAGAGAAAGGGAGAGAGTTTAGAATGGTTTTAGACCTTTCACCTTTCATCTTCTTTGAAACTGGTTAAACCTTTTCACCTTCTTCGAAATTGTCATGATCAATACTGATATTAATGGTGATCAATGCTGAGACTTCTCAATCGCTTCGTTATCAATGCTAAGACTTCTCAATTGCTTGCTTATCAATGCTGAGATTTCTCAATTGCTTGCTCAAGCCTCTATATAAACAAGCTTACACATATGGAGAAAAAAACAAGAACACAAGTATTCAAGCAATACAAGAGCATACATACATTCCATTGCATAAAATATTTTTTCTGCATTCATAGTTGAAGAGTTTCTGGGCATTGTCAGAGTTCGCTGAAGTTTAGAGTTGAAGTACCTCTCCATCTGAACAGGTAACTGAGTTATCCTGGGAGACAATTGCAACAACCATTGGTACAAGCCAGTGCAAATTTGTCTTAAGGACAGAGTGCAATTCGTCACAGTTTTGCATATACTTTTATGTTATTTTACATCTATTGTAATTATATTTATATTTTGAATTGGAAATAAAATTGTTCTTTATTTTTTCTGAATATTTATTTTATTCGCATACGGATATAACATCCTTGTGGATACGACCTTGACCACTAGACTAGACTACAATTGACCCGGTACACTTCCAGTAAAATTGGACACCTAGAAAAGTCAGATCAAGTTTTTAGCGCCTTTGCCGGGGATTGTGTAACGGTTGATACTCATTTTGTTTAAAAAGTCTTGAGAATAAGTCAATCTTTTCTAATCTTTTCTATTTTATTTCTTTGGTGCTTACCTCTTTGGTGAGTCACCAAGTGCTACTAATTGTGTTCTTGTTGTTTTCTATCTTGTAGTTGATGAACCGTTCTCTACTGGTAAGGCCCCCGATACTCCTTACATCCCAGATATCAACACATATATTAGAGATGAATTGGATCTTGGTGAAGCATCTTCGTAAGAGTCATTACCCCAAAAAGAGGAAATGAATGAGGTACAAGGAATGGTACAAGGAGGGCATAACCATGAAAATTCCCAAGTTGAACAAAATCCCTTAAATCCAAATGACTATCCTCCTCCACCACCACCACAAGAACCATATCCACAAAGTCCACCACCTTCACTCAAACCACCACCACCAATTCCTCCATCACCCCAAGAACCATATCCACATGATCCACCCCCAAATCCACCCTCCCAAGATAGACCGCTTTTTGTGAGCAAGCCATTCAAAGAATAAAATCAAGTTCACAATCCTATTCGGCTACCTCACATTGATGCAAAAAACTTTTCAATCAAGTCTCATATTTTCGGTCTAGTGGAGAGTAGAGCTCAATTCCAAGGAAAGGCCCATGATGACCCACATTTACATATTTATAACCTTGAAGAAATATGCAATACGGGATTTCAAAATAGTGCTTGTCAAAAATTAACCCGCCTTGCATTGTTTCCTTTTTCATTGAAGGGTCAAGCAAATGAATGACTTATGTCACTTCCCCACCATCACTTGCAATCATGGGATGACATAAAGATTGAGTTTTTGAAGCAATACCTTTCCACCGGGTAGATATTTGGAGTTGAAGGTAAGAGTTGCTACTTTCAAGCAAGATTTAATTGAATCTTTGGACAATGCTAGAGACCATTTTAAAAAGCTTTTGAGGGCATGTCCAAACCACGATTATACTTTGGACATGCAAGTCCAATTATTTTGTAGAGGCTTGCATAAAATATCAAGAGCACAAATTGATTCGGCATGCCATGGATCACTTATGATGAGCACGGACCAAGATGTTTATAAGGCTATTCAAAGAGTGACAAGAAATGAGAAATTGTGGGATCCCGGTCCAAGTGAACGGAATTTTCCATAGGAGATGAGCAAAATTCGAATGAGGAAGAAATTTTGAGAGAAATGGCGGTGATAAATAAGAGGGTTGATGAATTACAAGCGGGGAAGAGAGAGTTGAAGCATCAAGAATGTGATGATGTGACATTTGGTGTTTTTAATATTGAAGAATTATCAAACTCCGATGTATCTACACAAGAAGAAATATGTTTATTGAGAAGTCATCGTGATTTGAACAACACTCACACCAATGTTTTTGATCCACCTCCCATTTACAAACAAGTTCCTACTCAACAAGCTCATGTTCAACAAAGTTCTCAATCAACGGAGGAGGTTTCTCATTTGAAAAGCTTGATGGAAAATTTGATGGGAGTTGTTGCTACTCAATCCGCCAATATGCAAACAATGATGACTTATATTGGTATGATGTCTCAAGAGGTTGGTACTTTGAAGACATTTATGAGTGGGCACGATATGAGAGTGAGAACGATGGAGGCATCAATAAGAGTTATTGAAGACCTTTTGACTAGGGAAGGCGAGAGAAATAGTAGTAGACCACCGGGTGGATTATTGAGTAACACCGAGAGGAACCCGAGAAGGGTAGATGCAATAATCACCCGGAGTGGAAGAATATGTTGAAGGAAAGAGGTTGAAAAAGACTTGGAAGATGAAGAGAAAAATGAGGATTTGAGTGAAGAAGAGGAAGAGATTGTTGATGGTAACTTGAAATATGATGGCTATGTTGAGGTGGAAAAAGAAGAAGAACTGGTAAAGGTCCCAAGAATTTTGAAGAATCCGAAATCTAGTGATTTGAGAACCTTGTTTAATGTTCATGTGAAAATGGCGCCCAACAAGGATGAATTGGCGCAGGCCAGTGCAAAACAGAGAGGTTCAGAGACTTCAGCAAGCAAAATGGCGCACGCCAAAGCTGCATGGGCTCCGTCAACAGCTCAAATTTTGAGAAGAACTTCTACCACTTCATCGAATGCCAAGGGTATGGGAGGTATAACTTCTACTCCTAAAATTATTGATCTTTCATTACTTCCCTATCCCCCTTGAGAGGAAATTAAAAAGATGAAGTTGGATAAGAAGTATGCATGTTTTCTTGACACTTTTCGGCACTTAACCATTAATATCCCTTTCATCTAAGCACTCACGAATATGCCGGCGTATGGTAAGTTTCTTAAGGACATACTATCCTAAAAAAATGGTTGGAAGAGTATGAGACAGTGTGTCTAAGTGAGGAGTGTTCCGCCGTGCTTCAGCACAAGCTTCCTCCTAAACTCAAAGACCCTGAGAGTTTACCATCCCATGTGAGATTGGGGGTTTTTTGTTTAAAAAGGTGTTATGTGCTCGGTAAGAGTATAAACCTCATGTCCTACAACGATTTCATGGAACTTGGCATAGGCAAGATCAAGCGTATGGAGATGACTCTCCAACTTGAGGATAGATCCTTAAAACGTCCAAAGAGAGTCATTGAGGATGTACTAGTGAAGGTTGATAAATTTTACTTCCCCGTCGATTTTGTTGTTTTGGATATAGAGGAAGGGTACACTACACCTCTTATCCTCGGTAGACCATTTTTAGCAACGGGGGAGGCTGTGATCGATATTGGTAAGAGAGAGCTTAGTTTGGGAGTGAGCGATGAGTGAGTTGTCTTCAACATCTACACTTTATTGAAATATCCACGCACTACACTAAAATCTTGTTCTTTTGTGGACACTCCGTGTCCTCTTGTTGTGGATTGTACTAACACGCATGTAATTGAAGAAGACGTGAGCGATATAGTGAAAGCTTGCAAACCGAAAGCTCATAAATCAAAGGAAAATGTCAAGAATCGTTGGGATTGGTGGCATTCTTCTACATTATGTTGGAGACAGGTTTCCATGAAAAAGACGGATGCGGTGCATAAGAATGACCCACCACCCGTGCATTGGAAGATGAAGAATTCTAGCTATAGACTATAAATTTAGCACTTTTGGGTACTATCTTTCTTTTTACTTCTTAAGCATTATCATTTGGTCGGCTTTTGTGCTTGAATTTGCATGCTTATGTGGGTAATTGTTAGTAGTATCCATGCACAATAATCTATATAATCCATGTTTCTACCGTATAAATCCATGCATGATGATCTGTATAATTTCCATCACTTCTAGTGTATAATCCCGTCGAGCAAACGACGTTAAACAAAAGCACTATCGGGAGGCAGCCCGTGAAAGTTTGGTATAACATTTTTGCTCTTTTGTGAGGCCCGGTATGGCCAATGATACTTTTGTCCCTACATTTTGGTAGATACTTTGCTAGTATTTGGGATTGCTTGTAATTTCATTGGTTGTCTTTCATGTTCATGCCCACCCACCCTCCCTTTTATAGCATCCCGGTACTTGTTTTGACTCATTTTGATTCCCTTTTGTTTCCCTAACTACTTTCTTACCACTCACTTTCCATTGAGGACAATGCAAGTTCGTAAGTGGGGAGTGGGAACATAGTTAGTCCAACAAAGGGTAATGTCATTAAATGTTTGAGAAACACTTAGTTTTGTAAATTTTTGAGCAATTTAAAGTTGAACAAACTATCTTTTGTCATGATATATGGTTTTGCAATTGATAGAGTGAGTACCTCAATTAATTGAGTAACATTGGTGACATGTAAGTGCATTTTAATCGCGAATCTTTGTTTGTAGTGTGAATCTTGAGTACGTATATTCCAATCTTTTGTTAACATGCAACTTTTCATGCAATTGTGCAAGCATACTCTTATTTGCAACTAGAACTTAGGCTTGATATCTTTTCGAGGCTAAATAGAATGGTGTTTGGAGTCAGAGTTAGGGATGACGGTCATGGCATTTCTTTGACTCGATCATAGCCAAATGGCCTTCCCGAACGTAATTTCCACATGTCCCCATCTCAGCCTTTGTAGAGTGGCGAGACCCCACTCAAAACTATCCATTCATGATTAGCCTCATTATAATCCAACCCTTAGCCTAATTTTGGTCTACATTCCCTTGATGTCCCGTAAGTTTAGCAAGTTTCTATGTATTATGTGGTGGCAGCATTTGAAGTTGGGCAAGAGTTGGATGACAATATTGGCACAAAGTTGAGATGGTATCTTATCAAGTTCGAAGTCCATTGGTGTATGTTGCTTGGTTCAAAAAAATCAAAAAAAAATCAAAAATCCAAAAAATTCGAAAAAGCAATAAAGCTCAATGAAGTTGTAAATAAAATTCAATAAATGGTGCGTATTGGAAGGCAATTTTGAAGGACAAGTTCAACAAGTCCAAGTAATGTAAATTTGGGTGATAAATCAATTGAAGTGGTATTTTATCTCTTATGTTTATTGTTGATGAGACGTCTTTGGCAATTATGCGAGAGAGTTGGAGTAGCCAATTCAAAATCATTGGAATTTAAGGTGTAGATTCTTGCTATCTTGCATGTGTTCTTTTTGTTATATCCTTTTATCCCTTCGATTAGCCAATACCCGAGCCTAACATTACAAGCTTAAAGCCTTACCCGATCTAACTTCTTGACTCCGAATGCCTCTATTGGTGGAGATTGGTATCATTATTAATCATATGGATTGCACCTAATAAGTCTTGCATGCATGATGTCATAATTGATTGCTTGGTAACAAAATTGAGGAATATTCACACACACACACACACACACACTCCACTGCTTTCTTAGATTACGGTTAACATGTGGTTATATGTACAATTAGTTGCATCATCTAGTTGAGCTCTTACTTCTTGATGTTGTATGATCCTATCTCTTGACTTGAGTTGTTTCGTCGCCTTATTTGCTCGAGGATGAGCATAAGCTAAGTGGGGAGTGGTTGATGTAAGTCAACTAGATGATACATTTTACGATGTTTTATCCCTATTTCTTATGAGTTTATTGATATTTTCATATCAATTCGAGTCATTATTTGCTTAATGTCACCCAAATGTGTAGATAGTAATTATTATATAAAATATCGTGTTTTGATTAGTTTTGTAACGGTTATAGTGACCGGCGCGTCGTGTTGGTTTATGCTTGGTATTTTGGTGATTTATTGCAGGATTACAGGTTAACCAAGACCCCGAGTGATGACATGTGTTGAGAACAAACACGTCTTTTGAGAGCTAGAAGAGTGTGCCGGAAGCTAACAAGTAAAACGGATCATTTGTCCTTAGTGTTTCTGGCGTAGCCTATCTTCAAAGGACATTTGACCCCCCCCCTTAGAAGAATTTTATGGAGAATACTTCTTCATGAGAGTTGTAGATCAGGAAACGATCTTTCTAACGCATCTTGAATCACATCAATCGGAGTTCTACAACTCATGTTATGGTCATTTTACTGAGCTGCTAGAAGAATCGGCGCACGCCACTTATAGTGGCGTACGCCAAACGTCACTGTAGCTATACATAGAGTTTCACTCCACAATTGGCGCACGCCAGTCCTATAATGGTGCACGGCAGACGTCGCAAAAACATATTTTCAGCATTTGAAACTTTATTTTGGATCGAATTTATCCCATCTTCCCATCTATCATCTTCCTCAAACCCTCTTCTCACGCTCTTAAAGGCACCCCCACTTTCAAGGGATCTAAAAGCCGAATCCCACCATAGCTTCGCATCTAATTCAACTTGTAAACATCAAGAATTCTTAGTTTAATCTCTAGAATCATTTTTGTGGAAGAAAGTTGTCATATTTTTAGTGTATAACTCCATTGAAGCTTCTTGAGTTTGAATGAAAGCTTCCATCTTCAAGTTTGTAGCTTGTTGTAGGTAAATTCTTAACTTTTACTTTGTGTTAATTACTCCTATTGATATGAATTCAAGCTTTGACATGTTAGAATCTATTTCCATGAGTGTCTAGTTCTACACTAGCCAAGATTATGTAGTTGTGATAGTTTAATCTCTATTGGTTGATTGGGAATGTTATTTTGCATTTCATAGCTTCATGGGTTATTGTTATCTTTTCCTATTTTCATTGTATTGCCTTTCGGTGTTGGAATGATCACCTAGCACTAGCACACACACACACTTAGTTGAGACCGAAAGGAGATGCTTGGTGTGGGAGAAGGAATAGGAGAACCGGAAGGTAAAATCGACCTTAAGTGGAACTCGATTTCTTATCCGGTGAGTATTGACAATGTCATTGCATTTAAGTTCGTATCATGTTGAATCATTAGGTCTAGGGTTCTTAGACCAATGAGGAGGCATAAAGTAATTTCATTCACTCGTATGAGGGAGAATCGCTAAGCTTAAGAGTGTACCGATAACACACACTTGAACACCATTGGAAGGTTGGTAGGTAGTTCATTCCCATGATGCTAATAGAGGTTTGCTTGATCAATGCATTATCTTGGTTAGCTCTTTTATCATTTTATCACCCTTTGTAGTAGTAGATTCTTAGATAAATTTAATTTCTTGTATTATTGTGACTTAGATCAAGAAAATAATAGCTTTTCGGTGTTCAACCTCACAATCCATGTGGATACGACCTTGACCACTAGACGAGACTACAATTGACCCGATACACTGTCGGTAAGATTGGACACCTAGAAAAGTCAGATCAAAGAGCAAATGGCATTACTGATGAAGAAGTTCAAGAATTTTTAGAGGTTTGAAAAGAATTAGAAAATAGGTGAATCATCCGGAAGCCACTCAACAGTTGATAAACACCATAAAGAAATATAATTTAAAGAAAGATGATGAATATTTGTGGTACAACTGCAAAAAGCTTAGATATTTCAAGGCTGGCTGTCCAGCACCAGTGGTCAAAAGGTAGAAGGATGATTAAAAGAAATACAAAGATGAGAAGAAATAAAAGCTGACTGATAATAAGAAAAGTAGAAGAGCACTGAAAGCTGAAATAAATTCCAGCAGTTCAGATGATGAGAGCTCTTCACAAGAATTAGCTGAGGATTCACTAATATCATTATGTCTCGTGGAAAAAGAATACGAGACTAAGGTATTGTATTCTAATTCTTGCCACTAATTTGCACCAATTTCTTGTTCTAGTTTTGCCAGCTGTAAATTGAAAAATTAAGATTTAAGTGATACACTTAAAAATCTACTTAGTGAGTTTGAAGAGATACAAAAAAAAACTATGAGGTTATTAAGTCTGAAAAAACACCCAAATATAAAGTAGAAAGACCTAAAACAAAATTAAGTTTTGTCAAACTTGACAAGTCAGGACCGAGAAATGAATCAGAATAGGTATCAATTGAACCAGTTGTAAACACAGCTGAAGTTGAACAAAGAACCCATAGGGCACTCCCAATTTCTCAGAGGAAAAATACTTTAAACCATCTACATGAGTATGAGCTTTTGGGGGCCATACCTACCAAAACAACCATGGAGTCTAAGCAAACCCTACATCATGGAGATTCACCTTTGTTAGATGACAACACTGCATACAGATCTCTGGTTGGCAAGCTAATCTACCTTACCTTTACCAGACCAGATATAGCATTTGCAAATCAAAAATTGAGTCAGTTTTTAGATACACCTACTGAGAATCACATGAAATCTGCTCACAGATCACCGGGTATTTGAAAGCCAATCCAGACAAGGCATATTATTCCCGGTAGAGAACACAATTATGTTGAAAGCCTTCACTGACAGTGACTGGGCTGGTTTTCTTGAAACCAGAAAGTATGTTTTAGATTACATGATGTTTTTGGGAGATGCTTCTATTTCTTGGAAAGCAAAAAAGTAGACAACCATTGCAAGAAGCTCTTCAGAAGCTGAATACAGGGCTAGGGACAATACTGTGTGTGAGCTTCAAGGGCTAGTCTGTATTTTGCAAGATTTATAGATTCCTGTTCAGCTGCCTGCTTTGTTATATTGTGACAATGCCAGTGCTATGCATATTGCTCACAATCATGTGTTCCATGAAATGACCAAACACATTGAGACCGTCTCTTATGTTGCAAGGGACAAAGTCAAGTTTGGTCTTATTAAGTTCTTTCATGTGAACACCAAGGAGCAGATTGCTGACATTCTCACAAAGGCTTTGGATGCAACACTCTTTTCTTATCTGTTGGAAAAGTAGGAGATTTTGAAGATTTTTAAACCAAGTCCTAGTGGCTAAAGGAGTGCTAAGTGTGCGTATCACTCTCAACTTGATGGGGTTTACAGTAAACAGGAGGGCTGAGTGCAAGATGAGCAAAGCGACTCGGCGTGGACAAATGTCTGAGTGTACTCAGTTGATCAACACAAACTCAACAGAGTGTTGAGTCCTCAGCAGAATGCAGTAGAACGCAGCAGAATACTTTCATAGTTTGTAGTTAGAACTGTTATTCTATTATAAATGCCATGTAACTTCTCCTAACTGATTCATGTGGTATATGATACTATAAATACACCATGATCAATGACATAGTAACTTAACTCTTTGATTATCCTTGAGTCATAAAATTCCGCATTATATTTTTGTTGTGTTATTTAATCACAAAACTTTCAACAACCCTTGCAAATTAATCTCAAGAATTCTAATCAAACACTATCTTTAAGCACTTTCTTGATGATACCAAAAAAGGGAAAAAGATCATAAGCAAAGTTTCAAGTTCTTTGAACAAGCAGGAGAATGAGACAAGAATCAGCCGTCAGATTCAGTTGAATGTCTAGTTGAGGCATCTATTGAAGCTGATTTTAGACTACCAGTCGAAGGAAGGGTAACTATGACTGATCAGTTACTTGAAGAATTCAAAAGAGATTGTCGTGTCAAGAAGAAAACATATTACGATATGACCAGAAGGGAAGCACTTGATATTTTTCTATGATCAAATAAAGCAGAAAAGGAAAATGCAGAAGCAAGATAGACAATAAAAAAAAATTGAAAAGCAACCATTCCCACTGCTATTGAAAATTATGATGAGTTTTACAGATTCTATAAAAATGGAAGATTTGAGGGAAGAAACAAAGGTCAATCATGGAAAGTGTGGAAATTATTGCATCCCCATATAAATTTTACAAGTTTGGAAAATGAATGGCAAGCATACAAAGAGAAAAAAGCTACAAAGAAGAAACTTCAAGACCAGCAGAAGAATCAACAATGAAGAGTTGAAGCTTATTCATTTTATTTCAAGTAGATCGTAATACCTGAATAAATAAAATAAATGAATACATTTTCCTGTTTATGTCATTATCTCGATGTCATTGTCATAAAATTGTTTTCGGGCTTGTTATTTTATATCTTAACCGTGGAGTGGAATTCTCACCTAAAAAAAGATGATCATGTATAGGTTTTTCAGTAAAGTCTGATATTGAATAGATATAAATTAGACAAGCACTGTAATAGTCATCTGATAAGTTTTAGTAGACTAGGATCAATCTAAACTTCAAAAGACGAAAAAATTCAGTAGAAGTATGAAGACCAAAGATGATGACTACAAGACTGGGGGATCAAACTCAAATCAAAAGAATGAGGGATCACACGTAGATGAGAAGACTTGAAGACCTCAAGATCAAGACAAACTCAAAAAGTTTACATCAAGGAAGTCTTGTGATGACATGGAATAACTCTATTGAAGTCAAGCAATGTGATGAAAACATCAAGCTTTGAAAATATGGTGTACAATAATCTCACAAATATGAGATCACAGAAATTAATTCATTTCGAAGCAAAGAATATATCTGAAAAGAGTCAATGGTGAACAAAGCAATATTCAGATGATGAATATCATATGAAGATAATTTGACTAAAACCAGATAAATGAAGAGAAGTTTGAATAAAGATTAAAGATCAGAAGAGCAAATTTTCCGAAATATTAAAGTTCTGACGAGAAGACTAGTTAAGCAGTTTCATGGAGTTTAAAGAAGAAACCTATTGTCTCACTTTCAACTACATAAGAAGAATATATTGCGGCTTCTTTATTTAAGTGTCAGGCTATGTCGTTACGAGGAATTCTACAATGTTTGAATTTCAAGATCCAGTTTTTTTGCATGGAAGAATGAAACACATCTGCCTTCGTTTTCACTTTCAAAGAGAACTTGTTAATGAAGGAAAACTTAACCTTGAATATTCTAGAATCGATGAACAACTAGCCGATGTGTTTAAAAGATCTCTTGGAGGGTGAATCTTGGTTTCATCACGTTTGATCACGTCCGATTGTAGAGAGTTGTTAAATTCGTAGCTTTGAATGTTAGAACCCTTAATCCTAATTGGTTCTTGGATTGATTGTGGATTGGATAGGGTTTTGTTGGAGTCCTTGAGGAGTGCCTGCAGTTTTTCTGAAGCTTTTTGGAGTTTGGTGCTTTAATAAGGTGAGAAATCTTCTCTATTGTATTAGTTACGTTTGCAAGATTTTAGGGTTTGGTTTTGAGGATGTTTTGGTGTTGGGTTCATGCTTGGAAGTATCTCTTTTGTAGCTTGGTGATATGGGATGTTAGATGACTATTTTCTGATGTTTTGTGGTTTAGAATGAGGTTAAAATTGGTTGGGTAAGATTAGGAATCGTCAAAGTGCAGAAAACTGTTCTTTCTTGGTGCAGTCGGACCCATCCGTACGGATAGAACCTCTATCCGTACGGATAGATCACGATATCGGGCTGAGAGTTGTTCAGAGATATGTCCGTACGGATACCTCGTCTATCCATCCGGATAGGTTGTCCAGCCTAAGGTGACCTTGTTTTTATGTGTTTTAAGCTATGAGGTGAGTTCTAGATGTTACCCCTTGATGTATTAACACTAAATGAACTTGAACAAGCCATGATTAAGCTCCTGATGCGTTTAGTTCCGGCACCGAATGTACTCTTGAAGGGAGTTGAAGTTCGGGACCGTCGGAAGAGTATGATTGGCCTGTGCTTTGATGAATTAGTATTCATCAATGTCTGTGTATATGTTAGGTTTGTCCGTGTCTAGCGGTCTAGGAAGAGAGTAGTATGTGTGAGGGAGAATAATTGAAAACACTTAGGTGGCTAGTTAATAACCTAATAAACAACGTACTTGACTAGTAAAAGATTAAACAGCATGTCTCTCTTGGATAGGCACCAGACTATATCACGATGTGTGTGCTAGCAGATAAAGCGAACAACGCTGCTGGCCTACAAACGGCTAAATGGCAGTGGAGGAACTTCGCCGCAACGTGCGCACTATCGGAGTCTACCTATTCTAGACTCCGTGGATATTGGTGTGATCCACTAATATGTTGCCAAGAGTGTCCCAAAAGTGGATACGCGTAGTGCCCTTGAGAGCGGTTGTAACAAAGATAAGTTAAGTTAGAAACGTTTAGTCACAACATGTTGATGGGCATGAAGTGAACCCTAGAATTGAGTCGGTCAAACCAAGATAACGTAATAACTTTGTAAACCTCTCTTGTGAAATCTAGTTAATGCAATAGCTTCTGTTTCTTACTAAGTACCTTTGTACTTACCTCGAATGCATTTTGTTGTGTTTGGGGATTGAGAAGACGAACAGGTCGAACCGGAGCTTGACGAGGCTTATGAAGACGATGTTTGATGATAGTTACAATTAAACTATTTGATGTTTCTTTTTTGATTGTTATCTTGTAATTTCATTACAAGACTTGTGGCTTTTGATGACTTTTCTTTATAAGACTTTTGTTGTACCTTTTGGAGGGCCTATGTTTACTACACATTTGATGGGACTACTTTACAATATTGAACCCCTATTTTGTACTAAGATTACCTCTTAAAAAGAAGTTGGTAAATAAGCTATGTGTTTATAAAAGGTAAATGAAAAAGGAAATTAATGCATACGTACCCTGGATAATAAGGTGTAGGAAGCAAAAAACCATCAGCGGGATCAGCTAGGCAGAAGATGATGAGCTCGCTTGCTCCGGTGGCTCCGCCCGCTAATACAATGCGGTCTGGATCAAACCAAACTCTATTTCCTCTCACTTTTTTCATCAACTTTGCTATTCCCTGCATTGCACGCGGATGCATGATGATCACTACAATTAAATTCGATCCATACTTAATTAAGTAGACCTCAGCCATATATACCAACTTTCTTGATTTATTATCTGGTAAGATGTATGATAAACTTTAGGAGGAATTATGGAGAATGACAAAAATATTTTCTAAAGAGGTCAGAGGCCAGAATGAAAAGATAAGATATAAAATGATTGAGAAGGATAAAATGTAATAACCATTTTAGATTAAAACTGTCATTCACAACCATTTTATATTAAAATTGTCATTCACACCTTTTGAAAACTTTTGCATAACAAATTTTTTTTTTTTTTGTAAGAAAAAAAGGAAGTGCTGGACGAATGTTATTTTCCCAAAAAAGAAAAAAAAAACACTTTCTCTTTCACAACAATTATATCTGTCAATCTACAACTCCAAACTTGAAAATTCTTTCACCATTTTTTTTTTAATGTTTTCATGCTCTTTATTATCTAGATAACATCTAACATATTCCGACGTAATTTCCGAAAATCCACCGTCGAAATTGACTATTATGAGAAATTCACTGTCTAAATTCATTATTTTTCGGGATTCACTAGCGAGTTTCACAGAGTGAATTTCGATAGAATCTCACGAAAAACGAGGAAACAATATCGAACAAAGTCTCAAAACGAAGAGCACGAAAAGATAAAAAAAATCCGGCGAAATATTCACGTTTGAAGATCTAGATCAAAAGATATAACTATTTGAAAATGAAGGAGGAAAAAAAAAAAGCAAAGGAGCCGCATTTGTTTAAAAAAAAAATTGTCCTTTAAGCTATAAATGTTGTACAACTTATCATTCTTCCTATAAAAAAAATATATATTTGATGTTCTGTTACTTAAAAATATTCTAAAATGTGTTTTTTCTCTTCCTAATTCTCTATAAATTTTATGCATGAAATTCAATTTGTACTTTCGTCCCTTAAAAATTGTTTTTCGGTTTATTATTATTATTTTCTTTTCTTACATATTCTCTTTTGAAAGGTTTTTCATAAAATTAAGAAACTTAGTCAATGTTTTGATTTATTCTTTTATTGATCTTGGGACAGAGGGAGTATTTCGGAATGTGAAAAAACTATGTGTAATTAATGTGTCGCAATAGTACATTTGAAAATATAGTAATACATTGTTTATTACTACCTCCGTCCTAAAATATAAGTCTTTTTAAGCCTTTTCACACATATTAAAAAAGTTGGTTAAATTTGTTATTTGTCATTAATTTTGATTAAAAATACTAAAATGACATTTCATTGGTATTAATGCAAAATAGTAAAAATGGTTGAGTATATAATAAATGAGGTAGAAGAAGAAAGATGTAATAAATGCTTTATTGGTTTTGTAAATTGACTTACATTTTGGGACAAAACTAAAAAGCTTAAAGGACTTATATTTTGGGACGGAAGTAGTACATTTCTAAAATGACATTTATGATAGAATGTTTAGATCAAACGCTTACCGTTGTACTAAAACCAATTGGTGTGATAAAAGTGTAGTAAAACCAATTGATGTTGATAAAGGCGCTATTATATTTATTTAGGTATTCAAGAGTGTGAGAATCTCTCCCAACACCCTCAAGTGTGGGCATAATTTTTCAGTCAAGAGTGTGGGAAATTTCTCCCAACACTTGCACAATTTTTTTAAATAATGTTCCAACTAGGGTTCGATCCTTTGAGGCTTTTCTACCATTTAAGATCAAGCGCTTACCGTTCTACTAAAACCAATTGGTGTTGGTAAATGCACTATTATATATTTCTTTATACATTCAATTCAAGAGTGTAAGCAATCTGTCACAAGCCCCCCTCAAGTATGGGCAATCTGTCCCAACGATTGCGCAATTTTTATTCAAGAGTATGACAATCTCTCTCGACACCCCCTCAAGTGTGGACAATCTCTCACCAACACTTGCACAATTTTTTTTCTCAATAATGTTCCAACCAAGGTTCGATCGATCATGACCTCTAGCTCCGATACCATGATAGGATCAAACGCTTATCATTGTACTAAAACAAATTAGTTTTAGTAGAATGATAAGCGCTTGATCTTAACATGGTAGCAGAGCCAGGGTCATGAGATCGAACCCTGGTTGGAACAATATTTGGAAAAAAAAAATTGTGCAAGTGTTGGGAGTGATTGCCCATACTTGAGGGGGGGGGGGTGTTGTTGGGAAAGATTTTTCATACTCTTGAATGTATAAGAAAATTGTGCAAGTGTTGGACTGATTGCCAACACTTGGGGGATGTTGGGACAGATTGCCACACTCTTAAGGAAATATAGTAACACATTTATTACCACCAATTGATTTTAGTAGAATGGTAAATGCTTGATCATTTTTTTTCCAAATAAAATGACGTGGGTAGTACATAACTTACTCTTTAATGATGACCTTATGTATCTTGCACACACGAGAAAGTTCTATATCAGAAAATCAAGGTATACAAAAAATGCATACAATTATATATCCAGCGGTGTCAAGATTATTAATGATTTGAAAACTCTAATAGGATGAATGATTTATCGTGAGTTTCTTATCAAAGATTTACATAATTTTATCACCGTCAATTTGATATATAATGTTGCATGTACCATGCAAATAATTTCGTAAAAATGAAATAAATGGATAAAATTTGATTAGTATATGGACCAAACAACATATAAAAGGACATGTCTCAACTTCAAAAGTTATGTTTTTCTTTATCTCTTTTAATGAAAAACAAAAGTTATAAGGTGAAAGAAGTCTGTCTTTTAATATAATGATAAAACAATACCAAATTAATAATCTGGGGCATTAACAACCTTAATAGCCCTTCTCTAGCTGGTCCAAATGTATATGGGCAAAGCATGAATTTAATTTTGATACTACGGTGAAAATGTATGTCCAACAAAATATATGATGAGGGATTGCAACCTCAAATCAAAGTTATGAGACGATGAAAATTCATCTTTCATATGAAGAGTGAAACATGCAATTGCAAATCTAATTTTAGACAATTAACAATTTTAACCACATTACGATTTGCAGTATATGCATAATATAATGGAGGGAGAAAGGGGCCAGAAAGACAAAGAAGTTAACAAATTGGGATCAAAGGACAATTTCATTTTCTAGCGATTAAAAAGACAATTTCATTATTAATAGACCTAAATACCCTTAAAAGATAAAATAGAAATGAGTTTTTTTTTAGAAACAAGAGTCACATATAAATACTGAGTATTTAAGTCTAGCCATTAAGTTGGAGTAATTATAGGATGTAAAACATCCCAAAACGGTTATCCTAGTTCCACACACACACACACACACACACACACACACACACACACACACACACACATATATATATATATATATATATATATATATATATATATATATATATATATATATATATATATAATATATATAGTAAAATACAATAATATAGATGTAGTTACATGAAAAACAATATAGTAGTCTCTCAAAAAAAGAAAAAAAATATAGTAACACTTATAAAAAAAGATGTAGTCACAACCAAAAAAAAAATTAGTAACATAAAAATGTAGTAACAACCATTATAATATAGTTACAAAAGAATGTAGTTACAAATGAAAAATGTAGTAATATATAAAAAAAAACAGTAACAACCAATAAAATAAAGTTACAAAAAAAACGTAGTAATACTCGAAAAGAGATAATAACAGATAATAAAATAGATATGGTTATTGCCAAAAAATATTGTAACGTTGATAATGAATGAGTAACAACCAATAAATTAGATGTAGTTATAGGAAAAAAAAGTAGTAAGATTGATGGATGGAGTAACATAGATGGAGTAATTTTGCGTCAAGATTGTAGATATAATGAGTATTTTTTTCCATTAAAATCAAAATTATGTAGTAATAATGGATGTCTAAATCATGAAATAGTGATTGACCGTTATAATAAATTGTGATAATTAATTGAATAAAATCTCTTATTTTTATGGTAGTCAACTATTTATTATTATTATTATTATTATTTATGACAACCGGTGAATGTATCAAGAGAAGGGTAATTTAGGATAAAACAAGGTTTTTCGTCATTATTAAATTACAATGTCCCGCATTCCTCGTTTAGTTGAGAATATATCATTTTAGTCAAAAATCTATATAATGTATTGTCGTTTTCATTTTCTATTTGACACAACACATATGTTAATAAGACTGTATATATTTTAATATCACATCATTAAAATATCTATCATATTATGTTATGATATTTTTTTTGTATAAGAATAATGGTGACAGTAGGATTATTCGAATCTTATAGATATCACTCCATGCAGGTGCTGATCCGTAAATGTTTTTCAACGGGGAATCCGAAATAATTTTCTATGGTAAAATGTAGAGTTTTATTATTTTTAACGGGGTTAAAATATTTTTCTATAGGTGAAATGTAGAGTTTTATTAATTTTAATTAACGGGGTGCACATACCCCATTTACATACATGTAGATCCGCCCTTGACTCCATGATCTATTAACGACATTTACATAATTGATCCTCACGCAATGAGATATCCAGGTTATACATTCAGTGGGAACACTAATGGTATATAAATTATATTTTTTTATTATTTCAAACTTCATCATTTTAGTGTAAAAAAAAAAAATATTCCTAGATATCTATAGCCACGCTAATGAATTGTTAATATGAAGCGCTTACCGTTATACTAAACGAATTGATAATAGTAAATGTGCTATTATATTTCTCCTCACGCAATGAGATATCCAGGTTATACATTGAGTGGGGACACTTATGGTATATAAATTATATATATTTTTATTTTCATACTTTCATCATTTTAGTGTTAAAAAAATATTCCTAGATATCTATAGCCATGCTAATGAACTATTAATATCAAATGTTTACCATTGTATTAAAATTAATTGGTAGTAGTAAATGTGTTACAAACTTACAATATTTCTTTATGAATTCAAAGTGTGAGAATCTCTCAAAACACCCCTTCAAGTATGGGCAATCTGTCCCAAAACTTGCACAAATTTTAATTTAAGGATGTGAGCAATTTCTCCTAACACCCCAGTAAATGTGCTACCTCAAGAGTTTGAGAATCTCTCCCAACACCCCCTCAAATATGGGCAATCTGTCCCAACACTTGCACAATTTTTCATTTAGGAGTGTGGGCAATCTGTCCCAACACTTGAACATTTTTTCATTCAAGAGTGTGGGTAATCTCTCCCAACATCCCAATAAACGTGCTACTATATTCCTTTATGGATTTAAGAGTGTGAGAATCTCTCTCAACACCTCCCTCAAGTGTGGGCAATCTGTCCCAACACTTGCACAATTTTTCATTCAAGAGTGTGGACACCAATTGGTAGTAGTAAAAGTGCTACTATATTTCTTTATGGATTCAAGAGTGTGAAAATCTCTTCCGACACCCCCTGAAGTGTGGCAATCTCTTCCAACACCCCAGTAAATGTGCTACTATATTTCTGTATGGACTCAAATGTGGGCAATCTGTTCCAACACCCCAGTAAATATGCTACTATATTTCTTTATAGATTCAAGAGTGTGAGAATCTCTCCCAACACCCCCCCCAAGTGTGGGCAATCTGTCCCAACACTTGCAAATTCAAGTGTGGGCAATCTGTCCCAACACTTGCACATTTTTTCAGTCATGAGTGTGGGCAATCCACTTGCACAATTTTTGATTCAAGAGTGTGGATAATCTCTCCAAACATCTCATTCAAGTGTGGGCAATCTCTCCGAACACTTACACAATTTTTTTCTTAAATGTTCCAACCATACACAATTTTTTTCTTAATGTATTACCTATAATAGGTTTTGGTGAATAGAATATTATGATTCCATTGAGTGAGAAATAACCACATACAACGTATATATAGGCCACAACACAAGGCCGTAACAAGTAAAATAACAAAACAATAAAATATGTTGATAGTTTTCCGATATCTTCCCTCAAGCCGACGAAGCGTTGCGAAGTCCAAGCTTGGACACAAAAACGAGAGAAAGGGAGCCGACCCGAGAGGTTTGGTCGAGCATCCGCAAGTTGGTCGGCACCGCACACTCGGTCGTTTAATCAAACCTCTCTCCACACGCTCACGAATAAAGTGATAATCAATGGCCACATGCTTCATGCGGGAGTGGAAAACTCGGATTAGCACCGAGCCGCATGGCACCTAAATGATCACAAAAAATAAGCGGCGTCGCTCCCGGTTTGAAACCAAGATCTTGTAACAAATAAACAACCCATGCAATTTCTCGCTGCAAGTATCCGCAACAGATCGATACTCCGCCTCGGTGGAGGAACGCGAGACAGAGAGGATCGCTTTTTGGAGCTCCAAGAGATGGCATTACGACCTAAGAAAACCAAGTAGGCCGATGTCGAAGTATATGGGTCTGTCATCATCATCCTTATTCCCCCCCCCCAATCCGAGTCCGAGTATGCATGTAGTGCTAATGGTGTGTCATTGAAAAAACGAAGCCCAAGCTTCGGAGTGCCGATAAATAACGAAGGATACGCTTAACAAGTGTCCAAAGTGGTAGTCCGTAGGAGCATGCATGAATTGGGACAACTTGTTAACCGCAAAAGCAATATCGTGTCCGGTAAACGTAAGATATTGTAAGGAACCCAACACCCGGCGATGCGAGAGGGATCGGAGTAAGCGAGGAGAGGATGAGGGTTGCGCGAGAGAAAGCATCGACAGGTAAGGGTGTGGAACCGCCCGTGACGCCTCCATATGTACCCGGGACAAGTAGATCATGTATATACTTAGGCGTGTGAGAAGTAAACCCGTAGCGAGAATGAGTGACTTCAACACCCAAAAAGAAGGACGAGAGGACCCAAATCCTTGACGAGAAAACCGAGTCCCAATAGCATCAATCACATGTTGAATACGTGTGTGGAGTCGCTCGTGACAATAATGTCATCAACATAAACCAGAATTACTGTGACACGATCTGCAGTACGGCTGATGAACAGAGACGAATCAGCCACAGAATTCACAAAACCCAATGAAAGCACAAAATTTTTCAACTCATGGTACCAAGCACGCGGAGCCTGTTTGAGGCCATATATTGCTTTGCGCAGCTTACAGACAAAGGTAGGTTTCAATGCATCCTCAAACCCCGGAGGTTGAACCATATATACGTCTTCTGTGAGCGAGCCTTGCAAGAACGCATTATTAACATCAAGTTGTCGCAAGGGCCATCCCTTGGTAACAGCAATGCTAAGAACCAGCCGAATTGTTGTTGGCTTAACAACGGGGCTAAACGTCTCAAAATAATCTAAGCCCGGGCGTTGATTAAACCCCTTGGCTACTAAACGAGCCTTATATTTTTCGATAGACCCATCAGGCTTGCGCTTAATACGAAACACCCATTTACACCCAACAACATTCATACCCGGAGACGGAGGAACTAAATCCCACGTGCTATTACGAAGCAACGCACCTTTGTACTCGTCGGACATAGCAATACACCATTGCGAACACTTTGGAGGGCTTGTTTTAAGGTGGTAGGCTCGGTGTAAAGGTAACTGGAGGTGGCTTGAGCTTGAAGGTTTAAGATTTGGCGGGGCTTGTGAATGTCATTTTTTGATCGAGTAACCATTGGGTGTCGTGGAGGATTAGTGATAGGAGAGTGAGCCACGGATGAGGGAGCCGTGGACGAGGAGGAAGAGGGCGGGGTTGCAGCCGAGAGAGAGGAATGCGACGTAGTTGGTGAGAGATTGGGGTAAGCGGCAGAGTGTGTAGGGGAGGTTGGGGTATCATGTTCTGGGCTGGTAGGGGGGGTAATGGGGTCTGCCGAGTTGGTGGAGGGGCTGTATGAGGGAGAGGGAGACATACTGGAAGTGTGTGTTGAGGATAGGGGAGTGTGAGTGGCCGAGAGGGATGGAGAGGCCAAGGGTGACGCAGGTTGGGTAGGCAGTAATGGTGCAGAGGGTATAAATGTAGGCTCTTGTGGAATAAATGTAGGATTATAATAGGCAGGGGGTAGAAGAGTGGATAGAGACGGAAGAGATGGATCGGCGGGAACGTTCGCAAACGGAAAAATATCTTCAACAAACCGAACATCACGGGCAGTGTATAGGCGATTTTCTGAAACATCAAAGCAAAGGTAACCACTTTGTGTTAACGGATAGCCTAAGAACACACAAGGACGGGATGTGGAGGCCAATTTGTGTGGGTTTTGAGGTTTTAGCCACGGGTAACAAAGGCATCCAAAGATTCTTAGTTTGCCGTAGTTCGGAACCTCACCAGTTAATTTGAGATAGGGAGATTGCATGTCAAGATTCTTGGAAGGCATGCGATTGATTAAATAAGCCGCGGCACTAACAGCGTAGGACCAAAAAATAATAGGCATCGAGGCATGCGAAAGAAGTGTAAGGGCAGTTTCAGCAATGTGTAAATGTCGACGCTCGGAGATGCCATTTTGTTGAGGTGTGTGGGTGATGGACGTGTAATGGGCAATGCCATGCTCAGCTAGATAGGGACGCAAAGCGATATATTCAGTGCCATTATCAGAATAAAGAATTTTAAGGGTGCTGGCGTATTGTTTCTCAACATATGGTTTGAATTTTTTGAAGATGTTGGCAACTTCAGATTTTTGTTTCATAGGGAATAACCAAAAAAAACGAGTAAAATGATCAACGAATATAACGTAGTACTTGAATCCATCAATAGAATAAATCGGTGCTGACCAAACGTCAGAAAACACCACATCCAATGGTTTTGAGCTAGTAATGGAGGAATGCGAAAAAGGGAGTCGATGACTCTTATTACATAAGCAAGAATTACAGGGAATAGAATGAGCAGAAGATAAATGCAAAAGATTAGGTACACACAGAACATTATTTAACTTGAAAGAGGAGATAGTGGTGGAACCAATATGTGTGATGGCGAGAGAGCTGCCATCACCTATAATGATTCGTTCCGTACCTGGATATTGAGAGTGCAAGGAAAGCAAGTCGAGCTCTTGTGTCATGTGGTGAGAGGCACCACTATCAAGCATCCAAGAAGCCGGAGATGGAGAGGAGGAAACAAAAGAGCGACATGAGCAAAGTAGGTGGAGGTGGTCTCGGGCCGGGAAGGTTTTCGGGCCTAGGGAGATTATTATAGTGATTGTAGGTAGAGCAAGATGTAGCACCATGTCCTTGGGCACCACACAACCGACAATGGCCAAGGAAGGGACGAGATGGACGGGCTTGGGAGGGATGAGAGCCACTCGGCCGAGAGGCAGGAGGTGTAGAATGCCTCGGGTAGTATTGTTGTGGAGGGTATTGGTGAGGGTATTGAGGGGCCGGGTGACGAGGATATGAGTGAAAAGGTCGTGTAGGAGCAGTGGGAGCCGGGGGAGAGGGGTTATAGTGAACAGGGAACGCAGTATACGCTGGTGTACTACTAGACTGACTTTGTAACAATTGTGCCTCATGATTCAATAACTTCTCATGCAACGCAGACAAGGAAATTGTGTCATCACGAGCTCGAATGGCATTCACCAAATTCACATAATCCGAGCCCACATTTTTTAAGATCAAATCAACAACTTCATCATCATTAGGCTTAGCATCCAACTGCCCTCAAGCTAGAGCTATCATCCACAATATTTTTAACGGTATTAAAAAATTTTGAGATGGGCATGTTACCTCAGAGATCGAATTTAAGCGAACCGAGATTTTTTATTCTCCCTTTGGATTTTTTTCCATAAGTATCCAATAACGTATCCCATTTTGGACGTCTTTGTGTGTTGAATATCGGCGAGATAGTCCTTTTCAACGGACCCGAGCGAGAAGGAAGTGGATGAGAGCGTCCTGCCTAATCCAAAACGCAGCTGCCTTGGCTGTATTTGGGTCATCCGCAGAGACAACTGGTAAAGCACGATCACCCGTAATAAAACCATAGAGATCATACCCGGTGAGAAGAGCATGAATTTGCAGTTTCCAAGCCACGAAATTCGATTCCCCTAGCTTGATCGGCGCATGGATTGTTGGACTGAGGGCCACAATTGTGTCAGTATTCGAAGAAGCAATCGCAGTGGAGACAAGAGTTGATTCACCGATGGTGGATTGAGACATGGCGAAGGGCGGCCGGAGAAGAGGGGAAAAAAAAAAAAAAAAAAAAAAAAAAAAAAAAAAAAAAAAAAAACGGCAAGAGGGGTGGAGGAGCCCTAATTGCGGCTGTGAAGAAGAAAAAAAATGAAAGATCGTATCTCTGATACCATAATAGGTTTTGGTGAATAGAATATTATGATTCCATTGAGTGAGAAATAACCACATACAACGTATATATAGGCCACAACACAATGCCAGAACAGTAAAATAACAAAACAATAAAATATGTTGATAGTTTCTCTGATAACCTATTTACACATGCAGTATATTACTCTTCCAATGACTTATAATGATATAATAAACGCACTTCATGCAAATAAATAAGGAGATGACTGCTTACATTTCTGAATTTTGGTAAGCCATGATAGTCCTGGAATACTGCGATGTCCTTTAACATGTGTACTCCTCCTTCGGTGCATATGGACGATGCTGGATGCTTCTTAAACCACTCTTGGATAAGATCAATTGACAGCTGCAATGCAACAAACTCACTTAGAATAAAATCATTATTTCCTCAATAAATAAAAAAGAAGCAATTAAAATTTTAAAAATAAAATAAATTATATGGGGCAAACAAAAAAAATAGAACATATATTGATATATTTTTTCGGATCAAGAGGTGCAGTTAATCGCATTAGTTACACCTAGGTCCACTTACAATAAATATATCATTACCCATCAATGACAAGTGAGTAAAAATAATGTAATCAAGTATTTACGGTACTGAATATTTTATCTTTGACCATCAAATTCATTGAAATAGTGTGATACAACTCTTTATATTAAAAGAATGTAATGTTGGAAAACCTGATTTTCAGCAAGTCCCATTTGAATAACCCCATTGGGGTTTAACAATGGGTGAAATGGGTCGTTATCATATGCTTTCCAACCATCAAAATATGGAGAATTTTCACCATGTTGATCACTTGTGGCCAGCTTGGACAAAATTTGATGATTTTCACCGCCATTTAATGCCATTCTCTATTATAATTATTGCTACGAAACAATTATATTATATCATCCACTTATCTAGTAATCTGCCGTGTTTGTGAACTATGAAATGCAGCAACAGAGATAATAAAAACATGTCACTATATAGATAGACAAAACTCGGCAGCGAACAAGGGTTGTGAAGAAAAAGTCTACCAGCTCAACGTTCAAACCAATAATTGGAATTCATTATTGAGTTTTTAAAAATAATATTAAAGTCACAACGAAATGTCATAATTCATGACACAAATATTATTGAAATATAAGTCCAAACCATATAAAAGGATGTGTTACGGAGTGAGAGAATTTCATATCTTAATATTGGCGGGAGAAACAATTACAAGTGTCAAATGTGAGACACTTTAATAATCCCTCTCAAGTGTGAGCCTACAAAAAACCTAGATTACAAGAGTCTGATCCCAGCCAGTTAGCTGAACGGGGGTCAGCTAAGCATCAAGCAGGGTACGTTAGTCAGCAAAATATAACTGTCAGCAAAGCTAGAAGGACTAATGTTGGGATACTCCCAAGAGGTATGGTTTGATGAAATGGCTGGATATGCACTTCAAGTTGCAGTGGAAGTGGATGGTCATGAGCCATCTACTTACAGGGAAGCAGTGACATGTTCAGAGGCATCTCAATGGCTTGCAGCCATGGGAGATGACATGGAGTCATTACTGAAAAATCAGACTTGGGATCTGGTTAAACGGCCACATGTTAGGAGGGTTGTTACTTGCAAATGGGTCTTCAAGAAGAAGGGAGGAATGACTGAGGTAGAAGGAGTCAAGTATAAGGCACATTTGGTTGCAAAAGAGTTTAGTCAGAAAGAAGGGGTGGACTTTGATGAGATTTCTCACTAGTTGTCAGACACATTTCAATCAGGGTGTTACTCGCAATGGTGGCATAGTAGGATCTTGAACTTGAGCAGTTGAATGTGAAGAGAACCTTTTTACATGGTGAGGTAGACAAGGAGATATACATTACTCAGCCAGAGGGGTTCCAAGTCCTAGCAAGGAAGAGTTTGTTTGTAAGTTGAAGAAATCCTTGTATGACGCAAGCTCCAAGGAAGTGGTATAAATGGGTTGACACCTACATGATCTAGCTTGGTTAAGGCAAAAGTCCAATTGATTGTTTTGCCTACCACAGTCAACTGAGAGATGGATCATACATCTATCTTATTTTGTATATGGATGACATGTTGATAGCTGTAAAAGAGAAGTCTGATATTCAGAGTCTGAAGGACCTTCTTAGTGCTGTTTTTTTTAGTACAGTGATGAATTTGAAATGAAGAATTTGGGTGCAGCCAAGAAGATATTAGGGATGGAGATCTGGAGAGATAAGAGTCAGAGAAAGTTGTTCTTGTCTCAACAGTGTTATATACAGAAGATTTTGGTTAGGTTTGGCATGTCTACTACAAATCCAATAGATACTACAATAGCATCCAATGTTCATTTGTCTGTTTATGCCTCACAGTCAGATAAGAAGAAGGAGTATATGTCAAGGGTTCCTTATGCTAGTGCATTTGGCAGTCTGATGTATGTCATGGCATGCACTAGGCCTGGTCTGGCTCAGGCAGTCAGTCAGTGTTGTCAGCAGGTTTGTGTCTCAACATGGGAAGGAACACTGGAAAGCTGTTAAAAAGATGTTTAGATACCTTAAGGGTACATCTGATGTTGGTCTCATTTATGGAGGTGATACGTAAGGTCTGTTCATAGGGTATTGTGATGCTGATTATGCAGGTGATGTGGACAACAGAAAATCAGTGACTGGTTATATTTTCACATTGGGGAATTCAATGGTCAGCTGGCAGGCAACTCTGCATGCAACAGTAGCTTTATCTACTACTGAGGTAAAATAGATGGCTCTTAATAGAACAGCCAAGAAGGGCATCTGGTTGAAGGGGCTAGTTAGTGATTTGGTGCAACATCAAGATCAAGCTGAGATATACTGTGACAGTTTGAGTGCAATATGTTTGGCTAAGAATCAGGTTCATCATGAGAGAACCAAGCATATAGACGTGAGGTATCATTTTCTGAGAAATGAGAAGAGGGTTCAAGTAAGAAAGATCAGCACCAAGGAAGATCCTGCTGATATGCTTACTAAACAGGTTCAGGAGAGAAAGTTTCAATTGTGTCTAAACTTGATGAACATCAAGAGCTTATAATCTGAAGTCTGGACACTCTACTGATGATAGATCAGTTGAGTGGATTCTTAAAAGAAGTTCGGTACATCATATCCGGGCATTGACGAATGCATCTGGTGTAGTACATCTAGTTTTGCAATCTGGTTAATTTGAATGGGAGTTCAAGTCAAGGTGGAAATTTGTTGTCAATGGTGACTTGATCTCTAAATCTGGTGGAACTAATCTGAGGTTAGCTGAGGAAGATGTCAGCTGAGCAAGAGTATTGAAGTTTGGGAAGTGAGTATTGTCAGCTAAGGTCCATCTGTCAGTAGAGTGATGTCTGCTGAGTCTGTTGAATACTGATGAATTCTACAATCTGAGCTGCTTGGTTACATGTTTGGTAACTCAGCTGGAGCTGAGTTATAGCTGGTGGAGTCAGGTGGAGCTGGGGTCCATATCTGGAGCATTTTTGGGAATTTCGACAAGACTTTATGGCAGTTAGGGTTTAGGATTCCTAGGCTATAAATACCCAATTTTGTAGTCAATGTAAAGTGTATCTTCTTGAATTTCTGTGTTTAATAAATCATCTTCGTTTATGTCCGTGGAGTAGACGGCACAACACCGGAAACCATATTAAATATTGTGTTCTTCTTGTTTCTGTTATTTTGTCAGTGTCATTAATCTTTTACGTTTGAATTGCTTCTATTTGTTCTTTCTTGGGTAGAAAGATTTACACACATTTGTTTCAACACTTTCAACACACCTAGCAGGCCATTTTGGTGCCATTTTCACCACAAAAATTGTTTCCATTTCCACCGAAATTCTTACCACCTTTGACTTTTTCTCTAATGAATTTGAAAACCACCTCTGCCTCCATAGTTCTATCTTTTAAAATTTCCTCTGAAGTTTTGTCTGAATCCTGAACCAGTCTGATGAGTTTCGACTTGTGCAAAAGTGGAGTTCTGTAAGGTGGCCACACTAGCAGATGGATTGAACCTAGAAAGAAGTCTCTCATGAGTCATGAGTTGAGACTAAACTTCTTTCAACGCCAAGGATCCAATCCTAGCTATGATGTTGACTATCAAAACCTTATATTCTCTTCCTAGTCCACCAATGGTTGCTAGAATGAGTTCAGATTTGGTTACAGGATAAACAACCGCTACTAGATTTTCTAAATATGTCTTCATCTAAGCAAGGTAATATGATATTGGTATGCCTCCATTTTCAGCCTTTTCCAAGGCACTCTTAGACTCCAACATCCTAGCCTCAAATTGCATATTAAACAGAAGTTCAAGTGTGGACCAGATTTCGTGACCGGTATTACAACCTATGACCTCAACCAAAGCCTGCTCAATCATAGAACTATGCACCTATCACATTAACAACTGATTAGTGGACTACCACTCTTCAATAATAAAGGGAAGTCTAAGAGCATCAGATGGCCTAGGTCTTGTGCCCAGAAGATGACCTTCCAATGTATGACCATTAACTATTGGAAAAACTGTATACCTCTATAATAGATAATTGTCCCTTATGAGTTTCACAGTGCATGATTGATTTACGTGATCATGAGAGGATGCGTTGACCGGGGAAGTAAAAGGATAACCTGGACTCACGGATCTAGAAAAAATTGTATTTGGAAATGAAGATGTACGAGTCATCTAGGGATAAACGATTGATGTGTTGGCAAGCTGAGGCAGACTGAGAAGAGAAGGAAACCCAATAACACTGATACGGATGCATTTTGTAGATGTGTATTCATAACAGTTGAAGCTGGATTAATCCCTTGAATGGAGCTTGAATTTGCTGCTGACATCGAGCTTCCACCAGACAAGACCGTATTCTGTCTAGAATTTGAGCTTTTCTACATCCATGGAAACTCCTTGAGCTTCCGCCCAGGCGGAGACAGCTGAGCTCTGCTTTGTGCTTTCTTGAGTACTCATAACCGCAGTGTCACTTACCACAACTCAGATACTATGAACGACACTAAAGTAAAAGATAAAAAAGCATAACAAGAAAAAGGAATTCTACTATGTAATTCATCATCTTCACACTGAATACATCGTCTCATTCATACATTCAGAACACTGCAACAAGTACTAAACATAATCTAACAAACATTCATCACAGACTCCAAGGCACAACATAAGGCATCTATGGAGAATCTAGTGAATACACTATTAGAAGATAGTGTCAAGATATTTGAAGATAATGATAAATGTCAAAATAAATAGATAAATGTGATATAGATAGGATCAATTCAAGTGATAAGATAAAATTTTATTATTAGTTTTATTTATTTATTTTGAATTGAATTATTATCTCATTTCTCTCATATATAAAGGAGATACATTGTATCATTTTTATTCATCAATAAAACAACTATCTTTCTCTGTTATTCTGCTTTTCTTTATGGTATCAGAGCTAGGGACGGGGGTTCATTAGCCTTAACATTTGTAGACCCTCGCCCGTTCCTCTCTTCCGCTTTCAACCAATTTATTTTAGTTTCATCATGGCCATGTCTGCATGCAAGTCATGCCCAGTAGCCGCATGACATCATAACAATATTTTCCGCATTACATCATATCAATATTTTTTTAATAGTCTATTAAATTGAGTCAGGTTGCATCAAATAAAATCTCATCATCAAATAAATATCTCATCTTTGATTCATGACCAAGAGCACTATTCATTCCATAGAGATTATCAGCAATAGATCCATTTTCTTTTCAAATCCATCCAAACACCCAAACTACCTACCCACGGCAATAACCTTCACATCAGCATTTCCATAATTACCCCACAACCTACACATTACTTCATACAAAAGTCACTCCTTGAACCATTTGGCCAGCATTTACAGGACCATTCTCCCATCCACCTTCGATTGTTCCCCAAAAAAAAAAGAAAAAAATCCAGATCGTCCAGCCGGTAAAATATATTACCTACAACCCAAAATTGTGTCAATTAGAGTTCATATTGTTATTATTATTATTATTTGTCCATATCATTGTTGATCAAAATAAATATATAAATAATCTTTGTCATAGTATCAATATTTTTCTTTTGGAATCTACTCTTTTTTTTTTTTTTTTTTTTTTTTTACAGATCTCACCGAAAGACAGATCAATCTATCAATCACAATTAGTGGCCAGTATCATAGTCATTAATTCTTTAACCAGAATCAATCAAACAGAATCAATGGATTCCGGAAGAGTAGCCGGAGTGGAGATGCCCTCCAAAAACATCACAACTATGGACTTCGAAAGAACAACCGGAGTGGAGATTGCTGGATATACAGAAACCCGAATCCGGATCCGATCCACAATTGGATCGTCAGATCTGATTCACAGCACCGATCGAGACACTCGATCTTGCACAGCGGAAGCTACGAATAAATTCGCATGCAATTTTACCACGATTTGATTCACATAAATAATTAATACAACTATAAGAAGGTTGAATATTTACCTCAACGGAGAGGAAGAAATAGTCAAAAAAAAAGGGAGAAGCCGTGATCTTTTGGATTGTATCTCCAAGCGATGACTGGTGGACGTCGATCCTCGCCGTAGAACCTCCTCGAATATGCTCAAGAAAAACCATAGATTTTTCTTTGGGGGAAGGGGCCACAAGGACAAAAAAAAATTAATAAATGGGTCTAGAAGGACAAAAGTAACATTTTCATGATTATAAAGGACAAAAATCACAATTGTTACTTTAAAATTGTTACTTCACGTGTTAATGTTACTTTGTGTTTCACAATTGTTACTTCATATAAACTTTATTCCACATTTGTTACTTCATAGTTGTTACATCATAATTGTTACTTTTGTCCTGATTAAATTACAGTGTCCTTCAATCCCGATTTTTTGATAATTTTTTCCTTCTGGACAAAAATCTATTTTTCTTTTTCTCCAATGGCTAAGACAAGAAAACAAATTTCTATCTTTTTTCTAAAAAGATGCATCCCTCATTTTTTCCAATATGGCTTTGGTTTTCTCTAGGTCTATTTTGTGTTGGGAGAAACTCTCTTTTTAATAGGAAAATAATATCTTTTACACACAATTTTATCTTTTCCTTTTAGGAAAATAAAACATTTTTCCAACTATTTATCCAATAAGAAATCTAATTTCTTATTTATAATTATGTAACACATAGATAATTATATTATCCACATTATAATTAATTAGGAGAAAACTTTTTTTCCCAAAATCAAAATAATATGGCGCCATTTTAATGCCATTTGGGATAATAGAAAATATATTTTCTTATTTTATATATTATTTACCAAATAAATAATATTGCATATTCATTAAATAGACCAACTATTTAATTTATTCTCGAGGTTCCACAAAACGAGAAAACACTCGCGTGTTAGGAGCCAACTCGGGGACCATGGACCTATAACCAGTAGCTACAATAAATTGAATAAAATATTCATCGTACATAATAAATCTACTCAACTTATTAATTCCGGAATTACGCCACCATAAATCTGAAACTGAACTCTATCGATTATAGATATAACTTATTCTCAAAATGTCGAGTCAAGTCGATAAGTGTCCATTGATATAATCATTACATACAGACTATCCGTAATGAAGCGGGATTATTTCCGTAAACTTTCTTCAATACACCTTATCCTTATTTATCATTAGCCCACTAGTGATCAATTAGTTCATAACCAATACGAACTCCGCGGATCGATCAGTTTCTAGAATTAACAAATTAGGAGATTGTCTTTCTACTTCCCGCAGGAAGGAATGGATTCCATATCTGTGAGACACACACCACTCACTCATTCCAGAATAGTGCCAACGTGAAAGTAATTCGGACCGCGCCTCTTAGATATCCTTAACGAACACATCAAACCCTATCCTGAAACCAGTAGGAGTATGCAATCACTTCAGGATTAAGGTTTAATCCATATATGATCATCTTGTGATTTAATGAGATTTCTCAATCACGAAATTATATGAGAAATACAGATTAAATCGGTCCAGTCCTATATGACTACATCATACATAAATGCCCCACTTAGATAACCAATATCGACGGTCCGGATAAGACGGTCACACCATAAAGTGTTCTGGGAGCATTAATGGTGGTTTAATCAATAGACCCCATACTTTGATTAAGTTCACCACGGACTAATAGTTCAAGTGTATCACCATAAACTCAATCCTCGCGTGTGACACACACTAAGTTATATGGCTACATGTGATACAACTTGGGGTTTTCAATAGTGTATTACTTATAAGCACAAAACAAATAATAAGATGAGAATAAATCTGTCATTTATTAATTATAAAAACTATTAAAAAAATTGTCTTTCGGACACTACTTCCAACAGAGATGCCCTCCAAAACATCACAACTATGGACTTTGGAAGAATAACCGGAGGGGAGATGCCATCTGAAACATCACAACTCACAACTATATATGGATTTCGAAAGAACAACCGGAGTGGAGATGCCCTCCAAAATATGCAAAGACAAACTCGCCCTTCAAACCCGGTCTCGTTTGAGGGAGGGTATTAGAAGATAGTGTCAAGATATTTGAAGATAATGATAAATGTCAAAATAAATAGATAAATGTTATATAGATAGGATCAATTCAAGTGATAAGATAAAATTTTAATATTAGTTTTATTTATTTTAAATTAAATTATTATCTCATTTCTCTCCTATATAAAGGGGATACATTGTATCATTTTTATTCTTTAATAAAACAACTATATTTATTTGTTATTCTGATTTTCTTTATACACTTGGACCGATAGAAGGTTGCCAAGTGGATCATTATCCTTATTATCTCTTTTCATGTTTCAATAGGGAGATTGAAGACACAATTATGCATTGCGAAAAACACGTCTAACAATGACACGAGAACGTTACAAAATTAAAAACAGTAATCAAATAATATAATATTATTACATAATGTAGTGTCCTATATATCAACGTTAGAAGTGTTTTTGTGTGTGTGGAGAGGAACAAGGAAGAATTTCCCGTTTGCTTTTTGGAAAAAGTCAATTATATATGCTTGCGTGCAAGACTTTTGGTGTAAAAAAATTGCATGCTTTTTAACTCTGACACTTTTATAGTCAAAATCAGATCAGACCAAATTTTGACACTAAAAAAGGTAACAGAGATCATATGGGTCGTGGTCGTACAAATCACCGCCTAACAATGAAGGAAGAAAAAAATGGTTCATATTCTGTGAAGTATGTCACAGCTAGTGAATTACTGTACATATTTGATTTTCTTGTTTAGGCTCTCTTTTCCTCTTTGGGAAACCTTGTTTTATGTAAGATAAACATGGAACACGACGCAATATTTGTGCTCCTCCCGCTCGACTCTTTGCTATGTTTCCCACTGCTGGTCAAAGAGAGACTGGGGTCGTAGGAGTTATGTATGGGCGGTTCACTGGAACCGGCGGGTCCGGTTCATGGACCAGCGGACTTCCGGTTCCGGTTCAAAATAATGGCAGGTCGGGCTGGTTGAGAAATTTGACAGGTTGGACAGTTCGTTTACCCAGTCGGGATGGAAGTGTTGACGGGCCGGTCCGGGTTGAAACAGGTTAACAAAGGTTGGAACGGAACGGACATCACGTGTTATTCTATGCATACATTTATTTTACTTGGAAAATCAACTAAATTTGAAAAAAACAATATTTCAGAATTGCAAGAAGTTAATTTAATTTTAATAGTTTGTCATACGTGTAATTATATTATGTAATAGTTGGTATTTAAAATTTTAGTAAATTAATTATTTCTATTTTTAATGGATTAAATAAAGACATATAACATTATTTTTAAATATCTTATATTAATCAAAGTTTGACATGTTGTATGTTTTTTTATATTTTTATTTTATAAATTTGAATTACATTAGTTATGAAAAATGATGTAAACTTAGAGATAAACGGCTTGGACTATATCCTCAATTTTTTTATCAACCTACGTATCTTTCGTTTTCATACGGAATTGAAGAAATAATCAAATCCGATGTAGTTCTAGTTTTATTACTTATTTTTAAGTAAAATATGTATTTTAAAATATATACGTTTTTATGTGTAAAATAATGTATAATTTTTGTTGAGAAACAAAATAATGTATAATTTTAAAAATAATGAATAATATGCATAGTAACTATATAATAAGTATATTAAACATATAAATTATAGGTTTTTGTCAGGAAGGACAAAATAATAAATAAATCAGGATGCAAGGACATTGTTAATTAGAAAGGACAAAAACTATGTGACTTTCCAAAACACCCTTTTCCTATATATCTATAAAATAAAAAACCTTCCTTCTAAAAATAACAAAACAACCTGCAACAAAACCCTAGCCGCATGGTTCAGAAAATTCATGGCCGCCGGAAAATTCAAGGCCGCTGGAAGTTGCAGACAAAACCCTAGCCGCATCCACCCTTCTATAAAAAATAGGCATCATCGTTCAGAAACCTCAGCAACCACGTTTCGTATTTCGAAATTGGAAGGCTCGAGATGGAAAGTTGCTCCTTTTAAACCGATTCGGTGCTGATTCAATCCGCCCCAAATTCCCAGCAACGCGTGAATTCACACGAAGGCTGTACATTTGGTATTCAATGCTGCGATTTTGGGAGGTTTTCCTTTCCAAAGGCCGGATTCGACGGTGGCCATGATTTCTGATTCTAGATCGGATTTCTGCCTGATTCTATTGCCCATTGTGTCGATTGAAGGTACAGTCTGAAAGGTCCGACCTTCTTTTAGAACGGAAAAGGAAAAAAAAAAAGAGGGGACGATTATTGCTAATGGCTGGTCGTGATGGTGGCCGGACGATTATTTTTTTGGTGGTGGCCGGACGTGATGGTGGCTGGACGTGATGGCTGTATTGTTTCTTCAGGCTGTCTGTTACTACTTGTTTTTAAGGTGTTACGACATTTTACGGGACTGTTACGACTTGTTTATTGACCATTACTATATTTTACGGGTTGTTATTACTTGTTTTAAGACTGTTACTACTTGTGTTTAGACTGTTACTTCTTTTTCATTGGGTGTTACGATTTTTTTCAAGCATGTTACTACTTGTTTTTAGGCTGTTACTATTTTTCATTGGATGTTACGACATTTTATGAGTTGTTACTACTTCTTCCTTGGCTGTTACTATTAAAATTATAAAGGGGCATTTTTGTCACTATATTATCAATTTGTCCTTACTAATCTCTGATTTTGAAATTTGTCCTTCTGGACCCATTTATCATTTTTTTGTCCTTCTAGCCAATTCCCCCTTTAAATTAAGTGTATTCGAAATTGAAATGTATTACAAAACTTTTTTAGGTTATTGTGTCATCATATCCACAGTAAAGTTGTTTCTTCGATTCTTTTTTAGAGAATTACAGATTGGAATATATTCTATTTTTTATCACTTAGAATAAGGTTGCCTATGTATCTTTCATTTTCATACCAAATGGATGAAAGAATCAAAGCCGACGTAGCTCACGTATTGTTAATTGTTTTTGTAAATATATTTGAAAGTATTTACATTTTTATGCGTAAAATATTGTATATTTTTAAAAATAATCATAAATATTCATATTAATTATATTAACATATTAAAGGTATTTGAATTATTATTTTTGTAAATACATTTGAAAGTATTAAGTATATAGTTTTTTTAAGTTTAAAATAGTGTATAATTTTGATAGTATATATTAATATACTAATTATATACATATGCAATATGTTTTGAAATTTCAAAGTATATTATCGGTTTTATTTTTTTTGAAACTATATTATCGGTTTTATGAATCTTGATATTAAATAATTTTTTTTACGTATATGAAATATACACACGCACGCACACTGCCCTCACTGATACTCGAACATGGAACCTTTGCTAAAAACTACAGCATATACCGCTGGGCCAATGCACAGTTGGCTGAAATTGTATACTTGAAAGTAGTTACTAATATACATATTATATAAAATGAAATAAGTATGTTATGTATATTTGTGTACGAATAAACGTTGTGTATATATTTCATAAATATATTAAGAATGAAAACATTGACATACATACCTATCATTCGTCATAGT
The DNA here is from genome assembly GCA_036785695.1 of Gentiana straminea. Taxonomy (NCBI): domain Eukaryota; kingdom Viridiplantae; phylum Streptophyta; class Magnoliopsida; order Gentianales; family Gentianaceae; genus Gentiana; species Gentiana straminea. The sequence goes on from JAVUPR010000183.1 coordinate 17,582,841, forward strand.
CGTCATCGTTATCTTCTTCAGCGCTTGCAACGCTTGATGGTGCATTTGTTCCTGTAGTTACATCATCGGTCTCCACTACCTCTTCTCCATCATAAAAAACCCAATCGTGCATACACATGGTATATTCCAAGTTTCTTGGGTGAATCATTGATCTATTTTCGGTAAGCGTGTTTCCGTTAATACTAAATGCTCGCTCAACCGTGTCCGTCGACACAGGACATGACAAAAATTCAATTGTCACGTGTGAGAGGTCTGGCAAGTCATTGGAATGATCATGCCACCACTTCAAAATGTCACAGTCAAAGTCGTAATCCTCTGTAATAATAATCTCAAGCGTAGTCGTTAGATATTGTTTTATTTCTGTAATGGACGACGATGAACTTGATCTCGCCCATTTCCTAGCCATTTTTGCATAAATTTCTTAAGCCCTGATACTTTGGAGCACCATAAGTGCTTGTACTTGTGGACGCAGTAGGGGTTGGCTACTACACCTGATTCCGTGGAGTACATCGTATAAACCGTAAACATACATAGCATATATTTAAACCATTGTTCTCTTATAGCATCTAAACATGGAGCCAATTACGGATAGTTCCCAAAAGAATTGGAAATACTTACTAATTCAACTTCCTGTGGTAAGACCCCATGGGCAGTTGGTTTATATACATGAGAAAAGAATAATGTAGCATGTTTACAAGGCTCCAATATTTCCATAAATTTATCACAATCATTCCGGTGAGAGACGTATAATTGCCTTTGGTCTCTAATGATAGCAGACACGCGAACTGCATCACGTGTCATCCGTTTAGGATATGTAATAAATGATTAAGCGCCTAAAGTAGGGCAGTAAGGGCCAAGGGCCCCAGAAACATACTAAAAGGCAGGTCCCTTACCCTAGGTGGGAGATCGGTTAATGCTCCTCCCCCAGCCCCCACAGGACGGCTTAGGCTTGGTGAGGAGGAGCTGGTCAGTTCGGCCATAATGGCCATGGGGGCTCAGCGCAGGACGCTCAGAGCAACCCCGGCTGTTATTCCACGTGTGAGATAATTGAACATAAATGAGGAAAGAATCCTTAGTCTTAAAGACTGTGATGTTGGCATTATATATGTTTATAATTATCCCTAAATCATAGGGATTTATGCGTGTATATCCTTAGGGGAAATAATAAATAATATTATTAGTAATAAACACAATTCCTTGCAGGACAAGGAAGAGGGATGCAACATCTCCTATATAAACAACCCTAAGGAACTACGAAAGACTTGATTCCAATTCAACTATTGGATACGTAGGCAACTCAAGAGAAATAACTCGAGAGCTCAGTCTAAAACACACAAAACACCTACCCCTCTTTAATACAATTTAGGGTTCTAGGGGTTTAAGATCTTTATCACAAAGGTAATCGGCCCGGATTCATTCACAGACGAGATCCAGCATCGTCAATTGGTGCTAGAATGAGGGCTTTTTTTTTTTTTTTTTTTTTTTTTTTTTTTTTTCGATAAACGATAAAAAAAATCCCAGAATTCTTGTAAGCAACCATGCCACCAAAGAACACTGGCAAGAAAACTGCAGATCCAACGGATCCGACTCAACAGGTACAACCACCCAAGAAGAAGCCCAGGCTACGGCTGCTCAGAAAAAGGCAAACGTCGCTGATGATCAAACTCATCAGCCTAATCCGGCCCTTCAAGATCAAGCCAAACAGGTGTTGGTAGAGACCTTGAAAAATATAGACAATTTCACTCTTAAGGCCATATTAGATGAGGCCCTCAAAGGAAGGGACCCCCCAGAAGTTTCGGAAACAAATCTCCATCAAAAGGCTTAGAAAAAGCCGGAGATCGTGGAGTCTAGTGCTCATACCGAGCACGGAAATATACGTTACCCGGCCTAATGACACGGCTAAGGCCGAGCTGGATGCTCCGCCCGGACGATGATCTGATGAACAGCTCTGTGAGTCATATTTTATAGAATACATCGACAGCTACCCCGACCAGCAGGGTTCAAAATACCTAAGAACGAATCATATGACGGATCCAAGGATCCTTATGATCACATGCATCAGTATATCTCACATATGAACATGTACAATGCCTCAGACGAGATGAAGTGCAAAGCTTTCCTTGCACTGCTAACAGGAAAAACTAGAGAATGGTTTAACAAGATTCCTCCCAGGTCGATCTCCGACTTCGGCACCTTAACTCTGAAGTTCGTACATGCCTTCATCGCAGCTCGTCCATTCCAGAGAAATCAAACTCACCTTTTGACTTTAAAGCATAAACCTGATGAATCCGTACTGCGCTTTATAAAGTGCTTCAACGAAGAATGCACAGGTGTGGAATGCAGATGATCGACTGCTGGTCGCCTCTTTCGTGGCAGGTCTGCGAGAGGGATGGCTGCACGCCAAGCTGAATAGAAAACTCCCTTAGACAATGGAAGAATGTTTGGATGTGGCCTACAAACATTGTCTGGGAGAAGAAAGAAATAGACTCAAAAGAGAGATGGAAAGAGGTGAGGGAAATGAAGCTAAGTTTGAAGATAAGTCAGACAAAAAGAGAAAGTCAGTTTGGGATAGAGTAACAGCACCAGTCTCAGATCGGCTGGGCAAGAAAGGAGCTCTGCAGGACAGAGACTTCATCCCTTTGAACAGATCTCGCAAGTAGGTTCTCGCAATAATGGAAAGGAAGGGCATAGCCAAGGTCCCACCCCCCATGAGGGGGCCAAGGGACAAAAGGGATCCAATAAAATTTTGCAAGTATCACAAGGATGTGGGTCATGACTCTATTAGAAACATTGTATTATGTTTAGATGATGGCCATACTAGCTGTTATAGAAAGTCTGAAATAAGTTAGAATTCTTTGTATAAGTCTTTACTTAGAGTCTGACATGTTGTATAAGTTGAGTCAGACATGTATTGTACTAGTTGGTAGGATGACAAAGTAAAACAGAAATCCGGCAGAGTGAAGCCAGCCAAGTACCAGCAGAGAAGCATGAAGACATTATGGTCTGACTTATAACCAAGGAAGTCTGTGATGACCTTGGATAAGTCTAAGTTATAATCTAAATGATGGAATACATTGTCAAATATGGTGTACACTGACCTCATCCCAATTAAGGATCAGTGAAGTACAAGAAGTACCTGAAAGATCAAAGAAAATAACAAAGCAGTAAACCGGAAAAATGATCTGACTATTGGCTGAGTAAAGAGAAAGAAGTAAAGGAAGAACTAAGATGGCTAAGGCAGGAAGATCACTTAACCGTTCAGGGAAAGGCCAATTAAACTTTACTTGTTTGGATTTCATACTATGAAGATCAAGCATTAATTCAGGATCAATCAAGGACGGATTTTCTGATAGACGTTTGAAGAAATCCGATCACTGAAATCAAAGAGAATATAATTAAGGGGGAATCAAGAATAAAATCAAGGATTATTCTCCACATTAAATAGCCAACGGATGGAAATTCAAATCAAGGATTATCAAGGCTATAAATAGAAGGCATTGACAGAAAAGAAAAACAACAATTGAATCTGATATGAAACAAGTTGATACTCAGTCAATTTGAAAAGACTTCTATCTGTACTTAAAGGAAATATCTAGAGATCAACTCAGCAAACAGAATTCAAATTCCACATCAAGCACTGAGATTGATCATAAGTCTGTGAATTTAATTGACATCAACTGAAACAATTGAATCAGAGGAATCGGAGAAGGAGTTGCAACATTTGTGATAGCTGCTGAAAGATTTGTTCTCAAGGAGCAGTGATAGAGACCGAGTCACTGGAGCTTTTGAAGCGAAAGAGTGATAGTCATACAGATTGTGAAGCTTGTGTAGCCAAAGACAATCGTGCTATTGTATCGGTGAAAACAATAGTGAATTCCTCCAATCATCACAGGAGAAGAGTGTATTAAGGGATTACACCACCCTGAACCACTATAAGCCTTTGTGTCTATTTACTTTCAGCAATTTACTTTACAACACTTTATTTCATTGCATTCTATATCTGTGATTGCATAATCTACTTTGAACTAACATTTAAAGAAGGGACTTATCCTTTGTCCCAAAGCTTTTAAATATAAGAAAAGTTTTTGAAACTCCACTATAGTCATGCATCCCCTCTGGCTATAGTTTTACCCTTCTCTGGGACCAACAATTGGTATCGAAGCAGTGTTCCTAGTATCAGAACCTGTGTAGATCTAATTTCTGGTAACAAGGAGATCACATATTTTCAAAGTAGTTTTCAAACTTGTGCTTTCGAAATATATCTCTTATTTGTACTTATGGATTCCTCAAATTTCATGTCTAAGGTACCTATATTCAATGTCAATAACTTTGATGAGTATAAAATAAGGATGTTGTCTCATCTTGCAGAAAATCATGAGGAGATGCTGGATATAATTAATGATGGCCCAATCAAGATCACAACTGTGATAGCCACATAAGCAGATCAAGGAAAAGAGCTAGACAAACTCAAGAAGGATTGGACCAAGGATGACAAAAGAAGAGCAAATCTAGATATTGTTGCAAAAGACATGATTTTGAAGACTCTAGACAGCAACATGTTCATGAGAATCAAAGACTGCAAAACAGCAAAAGAGATGTGGGACAAATTGACACTGACCAATGAAGGATTATAAGCAGTCAAGGAAAATAAATTATCTGTTGCAAAACAGAAATTTGAGAACTTTAAAATGAAGACCGGTGAATCCATTGATCAAATGGATAACAGATTTTCAAGCATCATCAGTGAACTACAACAACTTGGACATACATACCCTCCGAAGGAAGTTTGTCTGAAGATATTGAGAGGTCTACCTGAAAGATGGAAGATCATCACTTCAGTGCTTAGAGGAACACCAAACCTTGCAAACACTGACACCTTGACTCTATTGTCTCAATTAAAGGCTCATGAATTTGAGCTGAACGGTGAAGATAGTGCACCAGCAGAGGCACAAAAGGCCAGTGCACTGGTTGCACCCCAGAAAGAAAAACAGCTGACTCAAGCAGCAAAGAGACACAGGAGCTGAAAGAACAGGTAGCTTTACTAATTAAACGTTTTGACAGGTTTAGAATAAAGAAGCAATTTAGAGGAAGTTCATCATCAAACAAGAAGTCAAGCTCAAGCAAAGACATGAAGAAAAAGGATGATGAATACAGATGCTTCAACTGTAAAAAGAAAGGTCATTTCAAGGCTGATTGCCATGAAGAAAAAGATGAGGATAAGAAGAAGTACAAGACAACTGAAAAGAGAAAGAACAAGAAGGCACTCAAATCTGAAACTAGCTGTGAAAAGAATGAAGAATCATCTGAAAATGATTCTAATGATGATGAAGCTGACAGCTCAGACAATGAAAAGGATTACTTATGCCTCATGGCTAAACAATCAAATGAAACTGAGGTAACATCTAGCTCATACTCATCATCTAATGCATCCACATCTGACACTGCACAATCTTCTATTCTCTCATTAGATTCTTCAAATTTAATTCAAAATCTCATGAGTAAATTTGAAGAAATCCAAGTAAATCATGAAATTCTGAAACAAGAATGTGAGAATCTGAGAAAGGAAAATAAAAGATTAAAGAAAGAACTGGATGAAGTGAAAGCTGAACAAACTAGTAAGGAAATTTACCCAATTGATCAACAAGCAGCAGACGATCACTTATTTGATGTTGAAAGACCAGATGAGAAAATATCCCTACCAGTTAAGAACACCACTACTCCTCAAATTGCATCAGTTTACAAACTCTCAAAAAGGTTTGGATCTAGATCTGGTCTTGGCTGCAACAGTCAGGATGAGGATAGAAACAATGGCCAAAACAATTCTGATTCAAGGACCAAGACTGGACCTAAATTCAGAAAAGGACAGACCATAGTTTCAACCACTCACCCTGTACCGGTGAAGTCAAAACCCAGTGCAGTGAAACAGCCGAGTGAATCATCATACCAGCCAATTAAAAGTAGAGGCTTACTGAAAGGTAAGGGAAGACTTTACCCTTCAAAAGATGATTGGAATGTTGCACCCTCAAAATACAAGAAGAAACCATTTCATGCTATGCATCATGTGTTTAGGAAAAGCCAACCAAGGTATATTCCTGGACACAAGAAGCAGTATGGAAATAAGTTTTCTCCTGCATATTGGTGAGTGAAAATGATGCAAATGCATCAAAAAGTAGAGAAAAGTATCAGAATACCTTTAGTCGAAATATTAGAAGCTATTCTGCCATGCCTTATACATATGAAGTTGATGACTTCAATTATCCAAAAAGAAGATCCTTTGGATATACACTTGCAGTAGGAGGCATGACTGCTAACAAGCATGGACCCAAACAGTGTTGGGTACCTAAACATACTTAAATTGTTTTGTAGGATGTCTGGTACATAGTCAGTGGATGTTCCAGACACATGACAGGGAACAAGAGATAGTTGATTTCTTTTAAAGCCTTTGATGGACCCAAAGTAACATTTGGTGGCAAAGAAAACACATGCAAAATTTAGGGGGAAGGCATAATGCTCAAAAACAGTTTGAAGATTCAAAATGTAGCTTACGTTAAAGGACTGAATTTCAATCTGCTAAGTATCAGTCAATTCTGTGACAAAGGCTAGAATGTGCATTTCAACAAGGAAGGATGCAAGGTGATCCACTGCCAAACCAACACAGTTGTACTTGCTGGAAGAAGAGAAGACAACATGTATGTGGTAGATTGGAAGACAACAAAAGCAGAAACATGTTTGCTTGTCAAAAATAAACAATCTACCAGCTGGATTTGGCATAGAAGATTGAATAATCTCAACTTCAAAACCATCAACACACTGTCAAAGAACAAGTTAGTTGATGGCCTACCAGAGATCACATTCAAGAAGGAAAGTCTCTGTGATGCATGTCAAAAAGGAAAGCAAATCAAAAGATCTTTCAAGTCAAAGCCCTCTCAATCAACAACAAGAATTTTACATCTGTTGCATATGGACCTCTTTGGACCAGTCACACCAGTAAGTGTGAGTGGAAAGAAGTACACTCTAGTAGTGGTGGATGACTTTTCCAAATTCACTTGGATCATATTCATGAACAAGAAAAGAGAGACACTCAAAAAGCTGCCAGATTTGCTAAGAAGAATTCAAAATGAAAAAGAACTGAAGATCATCAAGATCAGATCAGATAGAGGCACAGAGTTTCTACATGAAATTATCAGAACCTACTGTGAAGAAAATGGAGTACTGCATCAACTATTAACAGCAGGGACTCCACAACAAAATGGTGTAGTTGAAAGAAAAAACAGGACACTCAAAGAAGCAGTCAGAACAATGATTGCAGAAGCATGCTTGCCAAAAGATTTTGGGCTGAAGCAGCAAATACAACATGCTATACTCAAAACAGATCAATCATCAACAAACATCATGGAAAAACTCCATATGAAATATGGAATGGAGGAAAACCTAACATTTCACATTTGCATATGTTTGGATCTAAATGTTTTGTTTTGAACAAGAATTAGCTACATACTTTTGATGAAAAAGCTGATGTAGCAATCTTTATGGGATACTCTGACACAAGCAAAGCCTTCAGAGTACTCAACAAAAGAACTTTAGTGATTGAAGAATCAATTCATGTAGTCTTTGATGAACCAAACACAAATGGTGAAAGCCTTCAAGAAGTTGAAGAAGAAGCAGCACAAAGACAAGTTTATATGAATACAACAGTACCAACTACCATTATGAATCACACCTTTGGCAATCAAGATGATGCACCAGGCAACACAATACAAGAGGCACAAACACAAGAGCATGAAGTTGATGCACAAACTAAAGTTGTGGAAGCACCAATTCAAGAGCAACTTCAACCTGACCTCAACTAGCTAAGAGACCATCCTGAAGAACAAGTCATTGGGGATATTCACACAGGAGTCAGAACCAGAAGACAACTAGAGAATATGCTAACATGTTTTCTATCACAGGTGGAACCCAAAACTATAGATGATGCAATTCAAGATGCTGATTGGATTACAGCCATGCAAGAAGAGCTAAATGAATTTGAGATAAATGAGGTCTGAGAACTTGTTGACAGACTAGACATGGCTAATATCATTGGAACAAAATGGGTATTCAGAAACAAGATGGATGAACAAGGGACAGTTGTCAGAAACAAAGCAAGTCTAGTTTCAAAAGGCTACTCTCAAGCAGAAAGAATAGATTATGATGAAAACTTTTCCCCAGTAGCAAGATTTGAAGCAATCAGACTCTTTCTAGCTTCTGCAGCCCACAAAGACTTCAAAGTTTACCAAATGGATGTCAAGAGTGCATTTCTGAATGGACTTTTGGAAGAAGACGTATATGTGGAACAACCTCCTGGTTTTCAACTCAAAGGGAAAGAATATAAAGTGTACAAGCTCAAAAAGGCACTTTATGGACTCAAACAGGCACCCGGAGCCTGGCATGAAACACTATCACAATTTTTGATCAACAATGGATTCAACAAGGGAACTATTGATAAGACTCTCTTCAAGCTAAAGGAAGGAACAATCACCTTGTTAGTCCAAATATATGTTGATGACATTATCTTTGGATCAGAAGATGAGAAGCTATGTGAGAAATTTGCAAACTTAATGAAAAGCAAAATTCAGATGAGCATGATGGGAGAATTAAATTACTTTCTTGGTCTACAAGTAAAACAAATGAAAGATGGCATATTTATCAATCACGCCAAGTACACAAAAGACTTGATACACAAGTATGGTATGGACACAAGTGGCACATCCGATACACCAATGTGTGCAAGGAAAAGATGAAAGTGGAAAGGATGTTAATAAGAAGTTCTATAAAGGAATCATTGGATCTCTACTCTATCTAACTGCAAGCAGACTTGATATAGCATTTGCAATAGGAGTATGTGCAAGATTTCAAGCTCAACCAAATGAATCTCACCTTCCAGCAGCCAAAAGAATAATCAAATACCTGAAGAACACCATCAATGTTGGAATTTGGTATCCAAAAGTTGGAGGATTCAAATTGATATCATATTCAGACTCTGACTATGCTGGATGCAAGATAGAAAGAAAAAGCACATCTGGAACCTGTCAAATGCTAGGCAGCAGACTAGTATCATGGTTCAGAAAAAAGCAAAACTCTATATCCACATCAACAGCTGAAGCATAATATATAGCAGCAGGAAGTTGTTGTGCACAAGTGGTGTGGATCAGACAACAGCTAAGAGACTATGGAATGGATGAAAAGACAATTTCAATAATGTGTGACAACACAAGTGCAATATTGATGGGAGTCAACTTTACGTGATTCCGGTGCATTGTTTATCCCCGTTTACCACACTTTTAGCATGTTTTTGGATGGTTTAGACCATTTTCGGGGTGATATCGTGAGTTTATAGCACGGGGAGTAAATCCGTCACTTTGATGGCTTATTACCCCTTTTCTGTTGATATTAACCCCATTCCCGAGCACTTTTACCCTCCGGAATTGTTTGGTGGTTTTGGTTGTTCAAGATGTTGTAGGGTATTAGCGTCTTGAGGACCTGGAAGGTAAGGATTCATGGTGAGAAGCAAGATCGAGGCAATATGAGTGATCAAAAAGGGAGAAAAGAAGAGGTTTTGGAACAAATGGGGTTCAAACGCGCGTTTGAACCCCCCAAACGGGCGTTTCAAGAGCACAAGTTTGAACAGAGTTCACCTGCCCCAAATGCGCGTTTCAAATTGACCTAAACGCGCGTTTCAAGTCCTCAAAACGCATGTTCCAAACTGCCCTACACGCGCGTTTCAGTTGAAGAACAAGCAAGACCTACCCAAAAATGAAGCGAAACGCGCGTTTGCCTTATGCGAAACGCGCGTTCGACAAAGTATAACGCCGGTTTACAGCACCTGAACGCGCGTTTGAAGATCTTAATCTGCAGATTTTCCCCCACCTATAAATACCCCCCTTGAACCATTTCTTGAAGAATAATCATTGTCTTAGCAAAACCCTACCCCCCCTTTAGCTCGAATTTTGTAATAGCTTAGAATACACTCTCTTAGCTTAAATCAGTATAATCTTAGCTTAATATTTCCATTTTCTTGCTCAAACTTCAACTCTAAACACTAAGACACCATCTTTTAATTAGTTCTATGTTTTGTACTTTTGGATCTCAAACTCGAATTTCTTCAAATTAATGGTATATTTCTTCTCTCTTTCATTTATTATGTCTTTAATTTACTGTTTCTTTTATGTTTTAACTAGTGTGATGAGTAGCTAATCCCTTTTCATAGTCGAATCATGTGAAATTTAGTGAAATCACCCTTTGGGTGATGAAATTGGGAGTGGGTAGTGCTTTTTATTGTTTAATCTAGCTTGTTTCACGTCTTAGAACTTGCTATAACATCGCTAGATTGGATTGTACACCCAATTTAGTAATCACACACATCAACCTTACATATGTATTTTGCGGGAAGACGTGGGATAAGGGGTTCTAAGATCGCGGCGTAGACTCGGCTTAGTTGTTAAGCCCGAACCCAATGCGAGGTTACTCATTTTAACGTTTAAGCGGCTCTAGTGCATAACTTGTCTTGTTAGTGAATCTTCTTTAGGGAAGGGTAGTTAACATGGCATAAGGTGTTAGGAGAGAGTTGTTCAGACCTTAGCACCGGAATTAGGAGTACGTACCCGTGAAATTGAATGCGAGAGTTCGTTTGTTATAATGCACACTCCCGGTTTTGTCTACCCTTAGGGTTGAAACTAGCTACTTTGATCATGGTTCGGCGATGTCCCCAAGTATAACGTTAAAAACCGAGTAGTTAATCTTCTTTCTTCTTTTTCTATCTTTAGACTCGTTAGTAGAAATCACTTTAGTGTCGTTGTAGTAAACAAGCACTTTAAAAAGATTGATCACCTAGACTAAGTAACACGTTCGCTTTGGTACTCACAAACACTTTTCCCTTGGGTTCGACCTCGTACTCCTGTAGCTATTCTAGTAATCGACCCGGTACACTGCCGGTTAGAGAGTTAGCTTGCCCACGGTTTATAGTCTTTATAAATTGTTTTTGTTGGGGTAAATTTTAGCTCAATCAAAATGGCGCCGTAGCCGGGGAAATGTGTGCTATTTGTGATATCTTGCAAGTGACCCGAAGGCTTGGGCCTAGGTTTTATTTTATTGTTTTCTTGTTGTTTGCTTTTTACAGTGCATGACCCGGAGATCTCAAACATCACTCGAGCCATACATAGACGGGATTGAGGCTTACGCGAGGCATAGAAATAGTCAAGGAAGAAGACGTTATCAAGTAGAGAAGTCGATTACGGTCTTTGAAGAAAGTAGTTTGGGTGAGTTGGGAGAAGAATCCGGTATGGCACAAAACGGTGAACAAGGCTTGGAAGGAAATTTGGTGGACAATAATGGAGTCCCGAATCAAAACCCGCCTCTTGTCAACAACAATGCACAAGGAGGTGGGAATGGACAAGGAAATAACTTTGGGAATGTGAATGTGCAAATGCCACATAATGGTCAACATGGGGCCCAAGGGAATCAAATGGATCCCCTTGTTATGCAACAGTTCAATGCATGGATGTTGAACCAATTTCAACAGAACAAAAATCAAGCTCACAATCAAGGTGTAAATGCGATGCCTAACTGGTTTAACGGTCAGCAAGAGCAAAATCAAGGCGGTTTAACTTGCAGGGACTTCGTGATGGCTCCCACGGCAACCATGGGGCATAGCCCAATTCGAATGCCACCGGTGGCCGCCAATAATTTGGAATTGAATAGAAATATCATACATTTGTTGGGAGACAATGCTATATTCAAGGGAACCGCCATGGAAAACCCTCACTTGTTCTTTGATCACTTTCTCCAAATAGTCAACTCAACAAAGATGAATGGGGTGAGTGATGAAGCGCTCAAACTTATGCTTTTCCTGTTCACCTTGAAAGAGCAAGCTAAGCGGTGGTATGATTCGTTGCCCAATGATTCTTTACACACATGGCATGATGTAATTAAAACTTTTCTACTCAAGTATTATCCCCCATCGAAGACCATGGATATGAAAGAGGCCATCATGTCATTCAATGCTTATGAAGGAGAATGTCACGGATTTATCTAGCACATAGCAAACAAGTAATAAATATTTATAAATCCGGTTTCCCTCAAGTATAAGGATCGTAGTAAAGAGGTTGATACCGGGTCGATCTTACGGGGAACTAAACGATTGTGATTCTAGCTTTTGTCTAACCTAAACTATGTCACGAAACTAATCTAAACAAAGTGAATAAAAATCGAACAGAAAGCAGAAAATAAAACTAGACAGAGGATATAATCCAAAGCTAGGAAGAATACGGGCTGCGAACCAATTTAAACTAACTAAACTAAGATGCAACTAAAAGTAAACTAACTAAACGAATTTAAGTTTTAAGGATTGATTCAAGTGTATAATGAACAAACGAGGATTGATCCACCTATCCAACAAGCATTGATTTCCTATCTCGATTATATTGTGGTTTTTAGCTAGGTTGTGATTCACCTTATCTAAACATGAACCCTAATTCCTTAGAAAGTTCATCTATTAATCTATTATCTTCCAATGCAAGATTAACACGTTTTCTAACCAAAGGTGTAAACTTTATGTTTATAATCTAGCAATTAAACCTACTAACTTCCGTTACGATAGATTCAAATCACTACTCTTATTCATGATGATCTAGGGTTTATTAAGATTTCCATCAACAATAAACAATCACACATGCAGATCTTCCGACATAAAAGCAATTAAACGTAATAAACATGAATAAGAAACAACCTTTAAATAAAAACTCACAGTATAACCGAAGAAAACGAAATCAACAATCGTTGGATGGCTTCACAATACTCGTTTGATGAAGCTTTTAGCCTCTGGACATCCTCAGCAACTCAAATTTGTATAAATAGTGCATAAAAAGTAACTAACTAAATCTAGATCTAAAGTGCATAAAAGCTGGAATAAAAAGGAGAAAAACGCAGCCTAAAGCCGCCCCTAGGTTTAGGGTTTCGAATAATGAGTGTATTGTATCCTTGTGTGGAGAAAACAGCCGACTATATATAGATTTTAAAGTCGGTTTCGCAAGTCGGCTACCGGACGCCCGTCCGGATCCTTGAACGCCCGTCCAATCTTCTTATGAACTTCAAATCGGGCCGAGTTATGATCAAACGCTCGTCCAACCGGCGTCCACCTCGGCGTCCAAACTTCCCGAATCAACTTTCCATCCCCGGACGCTCGTTCGGTTTCAAGAAACGCCCGTCCACCGGACGGGACCCGGACGCCGATCCAACATAACCGAATTTTGATTTCTTGATCTCTATCTCTTTTTCATCTTGTCAATTCCTTCATTATCTCTTTTAATCATCATTTGAGCCTTGAAAGATGCATCTACATCATATAAAAACACCACAAAATGTAATATCGCTCAAATAATCGTAAAATCATAATTAAAGCACATAAATCAACTTATTTTGCAATTAACTCTTTTGAAATATCATTTACTCAATATATTCATTAAACACATGCTTCTTATGCAATTTAGTACGAATACGGGGAAAAATATCATAGAATATAGCGTTATAAATCATATAAAATCACCCTTAACAACTCCCCCACACTTAAGCTTTTGCTCGTCCCGAGCAAAACAAAACAAAAATTAGGCTCGAGAAAAAAAAACAGACATCTAAACATACATAACACATATCCAATAAATCAGAAGTTCACCATTGTGTGTGTGCATAGCCATAGAAAACTTCCACTATATCCAAACTCGAGAAACTCAAAGCAAAACTAGCTAATACCCCCTTGCAGACTAGTAATAAATGACACTCACAAGATGCACCCTACAAACGTGATATATCCCGAAAAAGATGATATAATACATCTAGGGCCTTTCTGAAATACTCAGAGGATAATCCCTACATCATATCTTTCAGTTTATACTGGGGATAAGATGAACGAAAACTAAGTCTTATACACATTTCATAACACTTCATTAATTGATTTAACTTTTTCACTTTTAAACACACATCAGAATGAGCTATTGCCCTGTCATAGCAGAATAGGACATTTCAAGATAATCCCCTACCTTACTCAAATCATAAGGCAGCTTCTTCTGACTGTTGTGAGCTTTTAGTCATCATAGTGGTATAGGACATATGTGGCATACCCTATCGCACTCAAATCATCGACTAGCTTTCGACACACCCAATTAATTCATATTTTTTCAACTTTTTCATTTGACAATAAGTTACGTGTTACTTATCACATTCAAACTTCTAGATATTCATAGTATGTCATACTTCGGAACTAAATACAAACTATCATAAATCGCGAGATATATACGTAGCACTAAGCACATGACTTATAAGAAAACAAAAATCACTAATCCAAAAGGGGTATAACTTTATAAATAGCTCATCATTTACTATGGCTCGTGAAAAATCGATCTCAGGTGAAACAACTAACTCATCAAACATATGATATATAGCTTACATGACTATAAAAATAGCGAACATTGAATCGAATTGCCTACTCGGGACAAAACAAAAACAAAAGTGTCGTAAAATTTCGAAAATTTTAGCTCATTTGCATAGAAACAGTACGAATTAAGCACATGTGTAGACATATCGAAACATTCCCCTCCCCCACACTTATAAACTCAACATGTCCTCATGTTGTGCAGATCGAAAGAAAAAGGAAAAGACTTAGCTGATTTAAATCGAAATGTGAATCGTCGGTCAGGCCGGAGCCTACATAATGACACTCTAGAATGCGTAACCAGTCAATGTAGCTCGACGAAACCGCTAAAAATATACCTGCACATCTTGACAAACATGGAACCATCTGTCCCGAAGGCTTGCCTTTTTCTCGCTGTATCGGCCTTGGATTCTTCGGTTTGTGATCGGCTCCATACTCAGGCACACCGGCATCGATACAGAGGCTGTGGATCAGGTGAGGGATAATCAAGCATCGGGTATAGACCTTCTGATTAATAGCCACCTCATCATATAACGCCCGTCCCACATGTACGTTCGGTGCCAAATGTCAATGCGTACAACATGCCTAGGTCACCAATGTGAAAGTGCGTCAAGTTGTTCTTAGGCAACAACCGATTACGAATAAACCGACACCGGACCTTCCAATCCTCCGTCCAGGTCGTGGTAACCAACTCCTTCCGGTCGCCTCCCGGCCTTAATGTCCATGCCACATCCGGACACACTCTAAGTCGCAACTCCTCCAAAGGATCCCGCCCCAAACTCGCCTATGTACAATCTCTTCCTTGTAATCCCTACCCTCGAAAGCCGCTAAGTTGTATTTCTGATTGATCACTTCCGGTGTAAAAGGAACTTCTACCCCTCTAACCACGACTACCTTCTTCCCCAAATCGGTTTCCGAACAGTTAGCATAAAATTCCCGAACTAAGGAGCTATTCACCGGGGTAGTCGGGATTGTCATCAAGGTTTCCCATTTCCGATCCTTGAGCAACTTAGTGAACCCCGGATCGACTTTGGCCTCCAAAATGGCCCGCTCAATCAAAATCGTCCTCGAGAAATAATGCCGTTTATACACATCGTGAGCTCAGGGTTCACGAACCGACGAGAGTAATGGCATAGGAGGTACGGTTTTGGATTTCTTTCTAGGAGGGGTAGCCCTAGGTACAACCGGTTCCTCTTCCCGGGTAGCATCGACGGTTTCCTCGGCCCCTAGACGAACCTCCACCTCTCTGAACTCTAGGCATCCGTACCAAAGGCACATCGTCATCAGTCTCAGAGTCAGAGGTCGGCTCATCTCTCAAAGTAGCCCTAGTTTGGGTGGCTCTAGGAGGTTGTTCTCGTATACTCACACCCCGGTTAGGATCGACCAAAGTAGGATCAAACTCCTTGCGTTTCTTTCCGGCCTCCCTAGCCACTTCCTTTCCATGCCTCTTAACCACTCCCTTCTTATGAACCATAGTCAAGCTTAGACTAACCAAAACAACCCCGATTCACAACAAGATACCCGTTTAACATCCAAAGCGGGATTTCAAATCAACCAAACCACAACCACAACCATAACCATCACCAAACAACCCCAATGCATCACCCATCACAACACCATATCACCAAAACAAAGCAACAAGAAACAAAAAAAACAGAAAAAACCGAATTAAGGCAATATTCAAGTGAACGAGCCGACCCGAAGATCGTACTCGCAAAAACGTGAATAAAAACTAGAAATTTTGCTACGAACTTACCAAGTAGGGTGAGTGGATGTTGATCGAGGTGAAAATCAATCCAAACAACACCAAAATGGACTCCAAAATCGAATTTTTCTTCTGAAAAGTCGGGCTTGAATGGGGCCTGATTCTCCAAGAATATGGTTTGTTGGGGAATTTGGTTATGAAAATCAAAGAGAGGTGATCAAGAGCGGCCTGTAGCACTTGGAATCGCTCAAAATGGTTTAGAAATGAAGATTTTAGGCCAAAAAGAGGGAGAGGAAACGGTTTGCGATTTGAAAAAACTGAAAAGTGAGGGTTCATCGAAGTAGGGGGTATATATAGACAGATGTTGGACGCTCGTCCAACTCAGTGGACGGGCGTCCACTGGGAAATCAGATGAACTGGACGGGCGTCCCGCCCGCAGACGCTCGTCCAAGAGTTTAAAGCACATACAGGATTGGAGGGAAAATATCGGACGGGCGTCCAGCCGTGTGGACGTCCGTCGAGGATTTGTCATAGCGGACGGGCGTCCGCTTTTTACGGACGGGCGTCCCGTAAGGCAAAAAGTACAAAAATCATAAAATTCCATATAACCCAAATTCAAAAGTACATCTCTTATTAAACTCAATTAAAACTTCAAAAATACAACTTTAAATCAAACAAAGTACATAAAGTGACTAGAAGATAAAGAAAAACAAATAGAAAACAGTGGGTTGCCTCCCACAAAGCGCTTTTGTTTTACGTCGTTTGCTCGACGAAACAAATCTAACTAACGCTAGTCCGCATAAATCTCGTCCCAATCCACCAAATGGATGAGACGACGAAGCATATCAATAGCAGGAGGGAAATCATAGTCGTCTTGTACACCCTAGTCATCTATAGCTACCTCTAAACCTCTAAAATGTGAATCCTGTAGTACCAGCGCTAGATCTCTCAGCATAGGGTCATTTAGGATAGTATATGGACGTCCTATAGCTTCCCGTAGCTCCTCGGTGGTGAAGTCACTACTTCCCGAACAGCGGGGTACAATGAGAACATAGGTGATGGTCTTCGTACGGGTACTAAGCTCAAAATCTACGTGCAAGATTATAGTGCCTCCCGGTCCATCGCCCTCGTAATCGTGGGATCCGACTAATGATGGGGAACTCCTCGGGAAGAACTCCGTAATCCATATCTAGGAAGCACACTAACTGACAGATATAAATATGTTGGACTTATTTCTTAGTTTTGATGATGAGTGCCATACTAGCTGTTATAGTGCAAAGGCAAAAAGATGTCTAGATAAAATGTATAGGTTTATTAGAGTTTGATTCATAAATAGGTTTAATCAAACAAGCATCGTAAAAGGCCGCCGATTGATATCGCAGACCGGTCTAGGTCGATAGGGTAGATAGGTCGGGCAGGCGGTGTCCGGAACCCGCCGAAGACCGAAGCGAAGGCCGAGGGTTCAAACTCGTTAATGAAGGCTAAGGGATCAAACTTAGTAATCAAAGTCAAGGATATGGAATCGATTTTAGGCAAGTCGTGATGACCTAAAGCGATTACATATACCTTGTGTAGAAGGTCTAAGTTCCACAAGTTGGATGATGTTTGGAACTTGGTTATATTTAAAATGATGTAATCTAACTTCACAAATAAAAGTTAGATAAAAGTAATCATTGCATTATATTTTACGAGACAAAATAATGATGTTCGACAGATCGATTAGTATTATAGCAGATCGATGAACTCAACGCCGATATATACCTCGATTAACTCAAGATTATTGGAAGATTACATGGATAAGAACAGCCAACTACCTCTCGACTTATCAAGCAAATCAAAGGCCGAGATTAAAAAGACGTTGGGATGATCCTTATTTTTATCCATTGGATACAAGTCAAAGGGGGTGGAGACCGCTTGTCAAAAAGTAATCCGACGGTTGTCGATCCTATGAATAGTGACGAGAATGCGGTGCGAGATGGGACAAATACAAGGAACGGTCACATTTGAATTTTAAATTCAAGTCACATGCACTCTTACCTATAAATAGAGGACTTTCAACTCGAAACAAGAGGATGAATTTTGGGAAAAAATTTAAGTAACAAATCGATTTGAAAAACACCCGCTTTGAACTTACCGAGCTTAAAGTCTTGATCTAGTTATCTTCTTCAAGTGCTTTACGTGTTCAAGCCTGCATCAAGCATACACACTTGAAGGCGCAAGCCGCTCGATTACATCATCCTAATCAAGCCGCCGCAACCGAATCATTTATTTGATTCATTCTTTATCTTATAAAGAATCGCGAAGACAGTGAAGCATCCGTAGGTGTGAAAGATCGTTGGTTTGTGGTGGAGCTGGTGAAGAGGCAATCCTACCCTTCAAGGACCAGTGGAAGACTCGGGAGCAAAGCAATCCTACCGTTCCCGTTTTCGCTTGTGAAGCCATAGTTATTGGTGAAGGACAAGCAACCTAGGATTCTTTGTAACGAGATAACTCAAAGATCACTAGTGAATTTCCTCCAACATCACGGGAGAAGAGTGGACCGACAGGATTACATCACCCGGAACCACTATAAAATCTCTACTTACTTACCGCATTTACTTTTCGCACTTAGTCATTATCCATATCAACTCGCTTGAATCTAGCAATCGAAATCACACACATACATTACCGAGTATCTAATACTTAGTAACATATTTAACAACAAGTAACAAGGCTTAATTTTGATATTATTCCGCCGCACAAATTTAGCAAGGCGAACCGTCGAGACTACATCGTTTATCGACAGCTATCGATGTCTCAAAGAGACATCGAAGTATCGCAGGTTGCCGAAGTTGCGAATTTGTTAACTCCAAAGTTTTAAGTGTTAAGTTTATTCACCCCCTCTAAACTTAACTAAAGCCTTTTCAAGGGACCAACAATTGGTATCGGAGCGGTTTACGTTCGAAGGAATCCTACTTGTTGTACTTGTGAAAATTCTTTAAAACTTTCTTTCAAATTACCGATTTTCAAGACTTGCATCATGGACAACACACGGTATGCTAGAACTATGTTGATGTGTTCTCTTGTGATTTGATGAGTATAAACGTCGAATGCGGCATATCTTGTCGCTACTCATGATGAGATGATGGATGTACTAACTGAAGGACCACTGGAGATTACAAAGGCAGTAACGGTGGGTGACAGAACTGAGTACATTCCTAAACCAAAGAGAGAATGGAATGCAGAAGACAGAAAAAGAGCAAACCTCAACAACATTGCTATTGATATCATCTACAGAACCTTGGATAGCAATATGTACATGAAGGTCAAAGATTGCAAGACTGCAAAGGAACTTTGGGATAAGATTCACTTAATCTGTGAAGGCACTGATGCAATAAAGAAGAACAAAATCAGTGTGGCCAGAAAAAGGTTTCAAAAGTTCAAGATGCTACCTAATGAAACCATTGAGCAAATGGAATCAAGATTCAATGCTATACTGGATGAACTTACCCTACTGAGTGTAAGTTATTCAAAAGAGGAAGTAAACACCAAAATCTTGGAAGCTTTACCTGCAAGAGATGTTTGGAAAATGAAGGTGACTGCAATTGAAGAAATGAGAAAGTTGCATGAAGAAGATACCTTCAAATTGTTCTCTGATCTTAAGGCCTATGAATTTAGCAAGAAGTGGTGCTGGCGAAAAGGAAGAGCCAAAAACCATCGCATTGGTCGCTTCACATCATGAAGAAACATCGGGAGGACAGGATGATATGCTAGATGAAATGCAAGAGCAAATTGCCCTACCGAGCAAGAAAATCGAATGATGAAGACCGGAAAGGCCCCTACACGAAATTTCACAAAGAGGCCTACCGAAAGAAGGAAAGAAGAACCAAAGAAAGATAATGACTATCTATGCTTTCATTGCAAGAAACCAGGACACTTCGGACCGATTGTCCCGAGTTGAAACAAGGCAAGGAACCCGATTATCTTTGCTTCAACCGTAAGAAGCCCGGACATTTTAGACCGATTGTCCGGACCTATCGAAGACCAAGAGTCAACAAAGAAGACATGGCAAGAAGGCTATGGTTCTTCGAAGATGAATCGGGATATGAAGTGGAATCGAAAAAGGAAATGAATCGATGACACAAGATCGGTTGCCGATATGGAGGATTATGCTTTGATGGCCAATATGGATGAAGCGAGGAGGTATACAACACCGTATCTATAAACACTCCCTTTGGAAGTGATTGTGAATCAACCCGTGGTTCAAATCCTAGAAATTCGACAACAATGAGACTTTGGATGCCATCCTTAATCAACCGAGGATAATACAATCTGGTTATGAGGTTGTGAAGGTGAAAAAGAGGCTCTTGAGTTAGAAGTTGGAAGATTGAAAGCTGAATTAAGGGTTTTCAATGGTAAGGAAAAAGAAGTTGGACGAGAATCGGCATAAGCTCTCGTCGAACATCCAAGACCTCGAATCGAATTCGAACCATCTTGTTCCAATACCGCATACAAATCGGGAAAGGCTTATGGAGATAGAAGCTCGGGCTTGGATTTGGAACTCGGCAATCTAACAAGAGTGGATCCAAGAAGGTTTCGAACCTAGTACCGCTTTGGTCCTAAGTTTGTGCCCGCACTAGATCCATCTCCTAGTAAGGCCGCCGAAGCAAGTAAAACCCAATGAGATTGCCTCGAAGCAAAATCGAAGTCTCGAAGTCAACGACTCCTAGTAAAATGAATAAATCTAAAAATAGGACTCTTGTGCCTTCTAAGCCCGCTCGATAGCGGACTCGCTACTAAGTCTCTTTGGACCACGAAGGGAAAGAAACAGAAATATTCCAAGGATAAGAATCCTAAATCAAAAAATGTTGATCATTCAAGGGATACTTATCTCGGGGGGAAAGGTAGATCGTTCCCCGCCGATAATGATTGGAATATTCCCGCATCTAATGCTAGAAACAAGTAAGTATAACCATACTACTAGGGTAAGACCTAGACAATGGAATCAAGCAGAGGACTTACACAAGACCTCAAAGCAGACTCCATATTACGTGGTACGTTCCTAACGACATCACACCTATGGTTATGCAAATGTTTCTAACAACAAGAATCATTTCAAACAAAGCATTATGTACCAAAAGGCCGAGAAAACATATGTGGTTCCTACACAACCTCGTTAGAACCTATGGATGTGTGGAATACATGTATGAACCAAAGTATGAACCAAAGTATGACACATTTAGGAGAAGACCTTATGGAAAAATACCAAGGGTCATGCTTGCCATCGACCACTATGGACCCAAACGAGGTTTGGGTACCTAAAATGCACTAACTTTGTTTTGTAGGGTGTCCGGTACTTTGACGGTGGATGTTCCGGACACATGACAAAGAATAAGCACTTTGTCTAACAAACTTTGTGGCAAAAGATGGTCCAAGGGTGAATTTTGGCAACAAAAATACACCTGGATATACAAGAGGATATGGCACACTTATCGAAATGGACTTACAATCAAGAATGTGGCATATGTGGAGGGAATTTGGACTACAACTTGCCGAGCACCTTTGGACAATTCTCGTGATATGGGATACAAGGTCACTTTTGACAAAAACAATTGTATTGTCATTAGTGAGAGAGGTGATCAAGTTGTACTTGTTGGTAGAAGGCAACAGAACATGTATGTTGTGGATTGGTCTACTTGCAGTTCCAGAAACTCCGCTCGATTGTGCATACCAAATCGAACTCAATTGGTTATGGCACAAGAAGTTAAATCACTTGAATTTTGATGATATTAATCGGTTGGTGAAAAAGAAGTTAGTGATTGGTTTACCCGAGATCACATTCAAGAAGGATGCTATATGTGATGCATGTCGGCAAGGTAAACAGATAAAGTCAAGTTTCAAGTCAAAGACTAAACAATCAACTAACGAGAGTGTTGGAGCTTATGCATATGGATCTTTTTGGACCAATAACTCCAACAAGTGTAACAGAAAGAAATACACCTTAGTAGTTGTGGATGATTTTTCTAGATACACCCGGGTGATATTTATGAACAAGAAAAGTGAGACACTCCAAAGCATGCCTAATCTTTTGAAGAGATTACAAAATGAGAAAAGTTTAACAAATCATAAAGATAAGATCGATCGTGGTACCGAATTTCTCAACAAAGTTATAAGAGAATATTGTGAATGAATGGTGTACTACATCAACTTGTCGTCGTCATTGGTACACCTCAAAAAATGGGGTTCTTGAAAGAAGAAACAGGACATTAAAGGAAGCAGGAAGAACAATGATTTGTGAAGCATTGCTACCTGAAAGATATTGGGCTGAAGCAGTAAATACAACATGCTATACACAAAACAGAACATCAGTAAACAAGAAGCTGCTGAAGACACCCTATGAGGTCCGGAATGGAAGGATACCTAACATATCCTATTTCCATCCATTTGGAAGTAAATGTTTTATTCTAAATCACAAAGTTCATTTGAAAACATTCCAACCTAAATCAGATGAAGGCATATTCTTGGGATATTCTTCAATCAGCAGAGCATTCAGGGTACTGAACAAGAGGTCACTAAAACATGAAGAAACAATCCATGTTGTGTTTGATGAACCTAAGTTTACCGGAATGGAAGATGAAGATCATGAACTCCGCTAGGAATCAACAAGTCACCGATCCAGATTGTGTTGAAGTTTTGGAAAGATTCAATGACTTAAAAGTTTCGATATCGCCCTCTTGAACACCCTGCTGACAATATTACTGATGCAACAACTGAAGCAGTTCAAGGATCTGCTGACCCCCCTGTAGAAGAAACTACAGCAGACCCTACTGAAGATGATGTTCCTGAAAATCAAAATAACCAAAATCCTCAATGGTTAAGGAATCACCCTGCTGAACAAGTTATTGGCAATGTACAGCAAGGTGTGAGGACTAGAAGACAACTGGAAGCTATGTTTACCTGTTTTCTATCTCAAATGGAACCTAAAGTTGTTGAAGAAGCAATTTCAGATCCAGATTGGATAATTGCTATGCAAGAAGAATTAAATGAATTTGAAAGAAATCAAGTTTGGACACTAGTTGAAAGGCCAAGTCATGCAAATATCATTGGTACTAAGTGGGTATACGTAAATAAACTTGATGAATCGGTACCATTGTGAGAAATAAGGCCGGACTAGTTGCAAAAGGCTATTCTCAAGCGAAGGAATAGATTTTGATGAAACTTATGCACCGTTGCAAGATTGGAAGCTATCGATTATTCCTAGCACATGCCGCATATAAGAACTTCAAAGTATATCAAATGGATGTCAAGAGTGCATTTTTGAATGGGATCCTAGAGGAGGAAGTGTATGTTCAGCAACCTCCTGGATTTGAAGTTAAAGATCAAGAAGATAAAGTGTACAGACTCAACAAAGCACTTTATGGATTGAAACAAGCACCAAGAGCATGGTATGAGACTCTATCTCAATTCTTGGTAGACAATGGTTTCACAAAAGGCACCATTGACAAGACTCTTTTCGAATCGTTGAAGGGGACAAAGACCTCTGGTACAAATTTATGTGGATGACATAATATTTGGTTCTGAGAATGATTTACTTTGTGAAAAATTTGCAAATCTAATGAAGAGCAAATTCCAAATGAGTATGATGGGAGAAATGAATTACTTTTTGGGATTGCAAGTCAAACAAGTGAATGATGGAATCTTCATTCATCAAACCAAGTATACCAAGGAGTTGCTGAAGAAGTTTGGTATGGAAAATAGCACTAAGAATTCAACTCCTATGAGTACAAACATCGATTAGATGAAGATAAAGAAGGCAAAGATGTTGATCGACCTTATACGAAGGATGATAGGCGTCGTATTTGTACCTCATCGCCAACGGACTCGATATATCCTTTGTTGTAGGTGTTTGTGCAAGATTTCAATCTAAACCTAAAGAAAGTCATTTAGGTGCAGTTAAGAGAATTCTCAAGTATCTTAAAGAGACTTTGGGAGTAGGGATATGGTATTCCAAGGAAGGAAGCTTCAAAGTAATATCCTACTCAGATTCTGATTATGCTGGATGCAAGATTGATAGAAAAAGCACCTCAGGAACCTGTCAGCTAATGGGAAATAGACTGGTCTCCTGGTTTAGCAAGAAACAGAATTCTATTTCAACTTCCACTGCTGAAGCTGAATACATTGCTGCTGGAAGCTGTTGTGCACAAGTACTATGGCTAAGACAACAATTAAGGGATTATGGAATTGAAGAAGGGAAATTCCAATCATGTGTGACAACACAAGTGCAATTGCAATCACAGAAAATCCTCGTTTTGCATTCAAGAACCAAGCACATTGATGTGAGACATCATTTTATAAGAGATCATGTTGAAAAGAAAGATGTGGTGGTTCTATACATTCCTACCGAAGATCAACTTGCCGATATTTTCACTAAACCTCTTGTGTGAAAGATTTGCTAAACTAAGGACTCGAACTTGGAATCATAAAGATTGACTGATATTCGAGCAGTTGTCGGAATTCACCAAGGGGATTAGTCTTTGCTATGTTGGGTGAGCTCACTTAGCAGATTAGTCATTGGTATCAACAATTCCATGTACTTATGTTTGGACAATTGAGCAAATGAGGTTGCCAAGGGGATTGGTCTTTGTCATTTTGGGTGAGCTCACTTGACAGATCAGTCATTGGTATTAAACCTCATCTTGTATTATCAATTGAACAAAACAAGAAGAAAACAAGGTTCAAAGCAGAGTACTTTTGTCGCCAGGCCGCCGAAGTCTACTTATCGCCGACACCGCTTCGAGCCCACCCCGCCGAGGATTACCCCGCCGGGAGGGAACGTTACTCTCGGTCAAAATAATTAAAGTCAAAAAGCATATTGGCGGGATATTTATTTTATCCATTATTACCACAAGTCAAACCATCCAACGGTTACAAACGTTATGGAGGAGTAATGGGCCACGTGTCAAGACAAAGCATTTAATCAAATTTAATCGTGGTTACCTCAATGTACGTGCTTTGTGACAGTTTCAACTACCCACCGTCTATAAAATCGATCGTTTTACAAAGAAGCTTTCTCCACTTGCAATTTCTCGCTTTATCTCTCGCAAAATCTACAACGTGTGAACACAGATTTGAGAGCAATCTTTCTTCATCTTTTTCTTATTTCAATGGCGGAAAGGATTGAGGTTCAAATCGAATCAAGCCAAAGTGTAAGAGGCTATGTTGTTGATGCAAACAAAACGGAACCGGCTATTAATATAGGTCGAAGAATAAGAAGGTTTGCGGTGCCCGGAGAACAAACTCAACATCGATTAGAAACAATATCATACACCAATGTTATTGATTTTCGGAAGAATATTGTTATAGAAGAAGGAATCGAAGCATTCAAAACCATGTGAATGGTGAGGAGCTTGTAATCTCCTCCAATCTGCCGAGAGAAGTGTTTGGTTTTGAAGAAGTTGTTGATGGTTCGGTCAATCTCGAAGCTATGGGATTGGACAAGATGGCTTTTGTAGATCAGATCAAGACAAATGCAACTATCAAATCGTACTGTGCATCAATTGCAAAAACATTGGTAATGAATACAAATCGCCGAGCAAGCTCATTGCAAAGAACATACTTGGGCTAGTTGGCAAGTATGGATACTCTATCAGGACCCAAGATAGAGCTGATGATTATCATTTGCAGAAGCATGAAATTTGATTGGGGTGGTTATTTCATTCATTATATGAAGAAAGTAGCCAAGGAGGACAAATTAAAGAAAAGAAAATCAAAGGCCTTACCCCTAGGTTTGATGGTTCAGACCCTGCTGAATCATCTGGAGGTTCCTGATCTTGAACCAGTTGACATAAATCAGTCCAGATACAAGAAGGAGATTGATCATGCGATTCCTGGACTAGATGATGATGAAGAGGTTGCTGGAGAGCATGCTGGTGATAATGATGATGGAGATGACGGTGATGCTGGTGGTGAGCAGGTTCAGCAAACTAAGAAGATATCCATCAAACCTGCTGCATCAAAGAAAACTGCTGGAAAGAGAAAAAGTGCTGATGTTAGGAAGATTACGTAAATCTTGAAATCAAAGAGAACAAGAAAGGAAACAAAGACAGACCGTCGAGTCCGCCGAGGGTCAAGTGGAGGTTACCGACCTGTCGTAGTCGCAAGAAGAACTGTTGTTGAAATTCGACAAAACAACAGAAAAGAAGATAGTAGAAAGAGAAAATCTACCGGACATGATGATGATGATGATGATGAACCCCTATCCAAGAGGATGAAGGAGGTTGCCAAAAAGAAGAAGTATGGCAAAGGAAAAGAATTGAGAATCTTGGAAAAACAAAAAGTCCAAGAAGAGGTGTCGCAGTAGAAGAAGAAGAGGTCGTTGAGGCCGAGCCCTTAACTATTATTCCACCCGCCATTGTAATCGTGATTCCTCACCCGATGAGGTTATTAAGTCTACTCGGAAGTGAACAAAGTTGTTGTTGAGCAACCGTTGAAGAATCACAAGCTCCGCCGTGCACTCGCAGCCCGCCGTAGAAGATGTTATTGGTGAATCTACCGAAGCCGCACAGTTGTTGTTGAGCAATCTGTCGAAGAACCACAACAAACTACCGACCCCGCCGTGGTAGCCGAAGAAGTGATTGAAGACTTGATTGAAGACCCCGCAAGTTTGGCAATAGTTCGGGGGAAGAGCGTCCGTCGCTAACCCCGCTCGATGAGCATGTGAGTCGGGGAATCAAGTGTGATACGGATGGAAGTAGTAGGTACAACTACACAATCACAAAGAACTCCGCCGATTTTCAAACATCCGTCAGTAAGAGACCATGAGTCCGCTTGTTGAGACCTTTGGAGGTCAACAAGCCACCGAAGTCGCTCCCAGAGATCTTTCATGCCCTTTGAAAGGCATATGAAAGAGAGGAAGAAAATCGAAGAATCCGTGGATCCCAAACTTCAAAGAAATTGCCGATTATTTTCAATGGAAGTTTGGTTTCTACAAGAAACAAAAGCCACCGCCGAACCTATGACCGATTTTGAGGAATGGGCTTTTAACAATTTGGGAGTGGAGAACTTGCCGGATCTGGTTGATACCACTCGCCGCAATCCAGATCGATGGATCTATTTGATGAGCAACAAGGAGGAGGGTATTAAGTTCGAGATCCAAGAGATGGTGATGATGATTCTTCCTCATCATCCGACTCAAGGGGAGATTTCCCCCTCAGACTGTGAGAACCCGGTGGGACCGCATTGATAAATGATCCACCCGCACAAATGCCCACCGGTATCGGTAAGTCCGCCGAGGGCGCAGATCGAAGAAATGGATGAGGATCTACAAGATCTCACCATGGATGATCTAGAAGCATTGATCAACGAGGGAATTACATTGAGTGATGGTAGGCTAGTTGATGAATCTACTACATTTCATGTTGTAAAGCCTCGCCGGACAACCTGAAGATGAACAGATTGTTGATTTGGATCAAGAAAAAGTCACTGACTTTAGTGAACCAAGTGCTAGTTCTGAGGAATCCATTGAATATCAAGATGGATTTGACATTGAAGGCACTCTTACTAAAACTGCCATCATCCTGCACAAGATTGGTCATGCAGAAGGTTTTCAAGTGGATAATACCAATATCTTTAATCCACAGGAAATTGAAGAGGAGGTACAAAGTTGTTTGGGTACAAACAAAGACTCCGGACAAAGGTTGGAACAGAGGTACAAAGTTGCCGAGTCTCAAACAAAGACTCCGGACAAAGGTTGGAACAGAGGTACAGTTAAGCCGAGTCTCAAACAAGACTCGGACACAAAGTTGGAACAAACTTTGGGTTTGGAGGAAACCCCCGCCGTTGCCGAGGCCGCCGTAGTAGAGCCTTCTCGGAGCCAAGACCACCGTAGGGAAGGATAATCGCCAGGCCGCCGGTGTTAATCAAGAAGAAATTTCATTGGATTATGACTACAAGTGATGAAGAATTTCAAATTTTTGGACAAGAAGAAGTTGTCGAGGAACCGCACAAGATCGGTCATGGAAGACATTCTTGGTGCAATGGTTGAGGAAGGACCCCCCCGCCGGGAGAGATTTGAGTAAAGCAATGGTCATCGCAGACAACATGTGCACAATATAGAGTTGAGGAGCCTCATCGATGGACCTACCGATAGTAGAATGACTAGTGGAGTGCCAATTGAAGTTGTCAATGAGTTAAGAACTCGTAAGAAATGACATGCAACAGCTTAAGAACTCAATTGGACAAGCAAGAACAAAGATTTGAAGAACTCGATGAAGATGGTAAATGATAACAGACAATCTCGATACGCTTGCTTCAAACTTTGCATCTACTCAAAATGCTATGAATGATTTGATACTAGATGTCGTGGGTATCAAAGTTGGAAATAAAGCCAAAGACAAGTCTCTAAAAGACCAACTTCTTTCTATACATGAGAAACTTGACAAGCTTGTCGAAGCTCCTAAACCCGCCGAGCCCGTTGCCGCACAACAACCTCGCTATGCCCGATCCCAAACTCACCGAAAGGATCAGACCGGAGGAGACATTGCAATCTAGGATCACTACCATTGATACTAGAACCGGAACCATGGAAGGCCAATTGCATAGAGTGATTGTATCACGAGGGTATTCATGGCCTCATCTCCCGTTTTGTTGATGATGTCACTAAGGGGGAAGAGGGCAAATCACCTGCAAAGAAAGGAGGTCGCAAGACTCTTTGCACGTAAAAGATGGATTGATGATACAAATGCCTTTAGGAGACTCCGCACTGCAGAGTTCAACTCACCGATGATCTTCTCGTCACAATACAAGAAAGAATTTTATAACAGAAGGAGACCTTACCATGATATGGGATTTCATGAAGGCCTTAACTCTTTCTTAAGTTTGAAATTCTGGGAGGCAAGAGTCAGAGCCTTAAGGTCAAATTACAGAGGAGGCAGAGGTGGAAGAAGTGGCAGAGGTGATAGGGTGTTGCCTATTACAAAGGCAAAAGACTCACTTAATGAATTCAAGGATCTTTATATGAGATTTGGATTCAGAGTGAATGATATCAATCTTGTCCTGCCTGAAGCATGGAATTGGTGGAAACAAGTCAACTCTTATATTGATTTCACACTTATTGAAAATGAATGGATGAGGGACATGATAGAAGAGATTAGAGCCTATCAAGAGCAAGCTGAGAAGGCTAGACAAGAAAGAGAGAAGAGACAATAGATCAGCTACTTATCATTATTTTATCTTTGCCGATGCTAGATTGTAATACCGTGAACAAATATTTATAATGAGAAATGACTCGAATTTGTTCTCGTTTTTGTTTTTATCTTTTTGCTTTGTGATTAGGTGAGGGTAGTGGCATCATCCCCAAAAAGGGGGAAATTGTTGGACTTATTTCTTAGTTTTGATGATGAGTGCCATACTAGTCGTTATAGTGCAAAGGAAAAAAGATGTCTAGATAAAATGTATAGTTTATTAGAGTTTGATTCATAAATAGGTTTAATCAAACAAGCATCGTAAAAGGCCGCCGATTGATATCGCAGATCGGTCTAGGCCGCAGGGTAGATAGGTCGCAGACCGGTCCGGAACCCGCCGAAGACCGAAGACCGAAGGCCGAGGGTTCAAACTCGCTTAATGAAGGCTAAGGGATCAAACTTAGTAATCAAAGTCAAGGATATGGAATCGATTTTAGGCAAGTCCGTGATGACCTAAACTGATTACATATACCTTGTGTAGAAGGTCTAAGTTCCACAAGTTGGATGATGTTTGGAACTTGGTTATATTTAAAATGATGTAATCTAACTTCACAAATAAAAGTTAGATAAAAGTAATCACCGCATTATATTTTACGTACAAAATAATGATGTTCAAACAGATCGATTGGTATTACAACAGATCGATGAACCCGCCGATATATACCTCGATTAACTCAAGATTATTGGAAGATTACATGGATAAGAACAGCCAACTACCTCTCGACTTATCAAGCAAATCAAAGGCCGAGATTAAAAAGACGTTGGGATGATCCTTATTTTTATCCATTGGATACAAGTCAAGGGGTGGACAGACCGCACCGTCAAAAAGTAATCCCGACGTTGTCGGCCCTATGAATAGTGACGAGAATGCGGTGCGTATAGGACAAATACAAGGAACGGTCACATTTGAATTTTAAATTCAAGTCACATGCACTCTTACCTATAAATAGAGGACTTTCAACTCGTAAACAAGAGGATGAATTTTGGGAAAAATTTTAAGTAACAATACTGAGCCGAAAAACACCCCGTCGAACTTACCGAGCTTAAAGCCGCCGATCTAGTTATCTTTTTCAAGTGCTTTCGTGTTCAAGCCGCATCAAGCATACACACTTGAAGACCGCAAGCCGCCGATTACATCATCCTAATCAAGCCGCCGCAACCGAATCATTTATTTGATTCATTCTTTATCTTATAAAGAATCTCGCCGAAGACAAGTGAAGCATCCGTAGCGTGTGAAAGAATGTTGGTTTGTGGTGGAGCCGGTGAAGAGGCAATCCTACCCTTCAAGGACCCAGTGGAAGACTCAGAGCAAAGCAATCCTACCGTTCCCGCTTTTCGCCTTGTGAAGCCATAGTTATTGGTGAAGGACAAGCAACCTAGGATTCTTTGTAACGTATAACTCAAAGATCACTAGTGAATTTCCTCCAACATCACAGAGAAGAGTGGACCGACAGGATTACATCACCCGGAACCACTATAAAATCTCTCTACTTACTTACCGCATTTACTTTATGCACTTAGTCATTATCCATATCAACCCGTCGAATCTAGCAACTCGAAATCACACACATACATTACCGAGTATCTAATACTTAGTAACATATTTAACAACAAGTAACAAGGCTTAATTTTGATATTATTCCGCCGCACAAATTTAGCAAATCGAACCGTCGCAGACTACCGTTTATCGACAGTTATCGAGGTCTCGCGCAGACTACATCGAAGTATCGCAGGCCGCCGAAGTTGCGAATTTGTTAACTCCAAAGTTTTAAGTGTTAAGTTTATTCACCCCCCTCTAAACTTAACTAAAGCCTTTTCAAGGGACCAACAAAATAGAAAAACTTAGTCACTAAAACTTAATTAAACTAAAACTTAATAAATAAAACACTAACAAAGCGTGAACGTAACTTAACTAATATAATAAGGGATATCTAGGATGCCTCCTAGTAGCGCTTTTGGTTAATGTCGTTAGCTCGACACCGTTGAAAACTCGGCCTAGGTCGGGCCATTTGACTTTTCTCGCCGCCCACTACCTCGTGTAAGCTCGATCGCAGTGTGGGCTGCAGGAAACAAAGCATCTCACACATGGGGTGAAATCTTTAATAGCTTTCCACATACGCTTGAACTTCCCCATGGGTGACCTCTTCATTCTCTGAGTCCTCTGATAACGCTTCAACTGACGCTCCCTCTCCAATTCTTCCATATCCCAACTACCAGCTAGAACTTCTTCAGAAGGACCACTACAGCCATCCTCTGAAAACAGGTTGAGTGAAGACTCGTCGAATTCTTCGACTTCCGTAGCACCACACCCTAGGATGTCGAGGCAACGGACATTCGAAGGTCTCTCTTTAGGTTCACCAATATAGTGCTTGCACCTCTGGCCATTTACTCGAAACGGGTCACCACTATAACCACGAAGTTCTAGAACGCCTCCAGGAATGATTTGGAGAATCTCGAAAGGGCCGGACCAACGTGTCCTTAACTTTCCAGGAAACAGATGTAACCTAGAATTGTATAAAAGAACTTGTTCGCCGACTAGAAATTCTCTCTTCTTAATCTTAGCATCGTGGAGTAGCTTCATCTTATCTTTACTAATCCTGGCACTTTCATAGGCCTGGAGTCTGAATTCGTCTAGCTCATGTAACTGCTGTAGCCGATGTTGTCCACAAGATTGGGAATCGAAGTTCAGAAACTTTGTAGCCCAATAAGCTCTATGCTCTAACTCGACAGGCAGATGACATGGTTTCCCGTAGACCATTTGATATGGAGATGTCCCCATAGGGGTTTTATAGGCGGTTCTATAAGCCCAAAGTACATCATCCAATTTCAAACTCCAGTCCTTTCTATGACTGTTTACCGTTTTCTCCAGGATTTTCTTAATGCTCTGGTTGCTCCTTTCAACCTGACCACTAGTCATCGGATGATATGGTGTGCCAGTTTTATGACGAACACCATACTTTTCAAGTACTTTCTCTAGGGGTCGGTTGCAGAAATGCGTCCCTTCATCACTGATCAAGGCACGTGGACATCCAAACCTCACGAAGATATTCTTCTTTAAAAATTTCATCACCGTCTTATGATCGTTGTGAGGAGTGGCTTGGGCCTCCACCCATTTAGACACGTAGTCTACGCAGACTAAGATGTATTTATTACCGCAAGATGATGGAATGGTCCCATAAAATCGATACCCCATACATCAAAGACTTCGCATTCGAGGATGGGTTTTAAAGGCATGTCAAAACGCCTTGTCGAGTACCGGTTCTTTGGCACCTATCACAAGCTTTACGTAAAGCTTCGTATCTTTAAAGATCGTAGGCCAATAGAAACCGGATTGAAAGATCTTAGCAACGGTTTTCCACGGACCAAAGTGACCTCCTGTGGGTCCACTGTGGCACTGCTCAATAATATCGCGTTGCTCGGATTCTGGAACACACCTCCTAAGCAACCCATCTTTACAGATCTTGAAAAGATAAGGTTCATCCCAAACAAAATATTTCAAATCAGAGAAGAACTTTTTCTTCTCCTGATAAGACATTTCGGAATCGAGATAACGGGCATGAAGGTAGTTCACAATGGAAGAATACCATGGAACATCAGGAGGACAACCGTCTATCAACATAATGTTTTCTAGAGGAAAGTAAAGATCTATATCATCCGGTTCATCCTTTTCCTCATTTAACATTCTAGACACGTGATCCGCCACTACATTTTCACTGCCCTTTTTGTCCTTAATTTGAACGTCAAACTCTTGTAGGGTCAGTATCCAATGGCAGTAGGCGCGGTTTAGCCTCTTTCTTAGTCATCAGGTAACGCAAAGCAGCGTGATCAGTCCACACGATCACTTGAGCTCCTAACAAGTAACTACGAAACTTGTCCATAGCAAAGACTACGGCCAGTAGTTCCTTTTCAGTAGTAGTATAGTTAACTTGAGAGGGGTTCAATGTGTGACTTGCATAATAGATAGGCTGGAATTTCCCTTTGATCTTTTGCCCTAGAACAAAGCACCAACAAGATAGTTTGATGCGTCGCACATAAGCTCAAATGGTAGGTTCCGGTCAAAAGCGATATAAGAATTGGAGCAGATATTAAACGATCCTTGAGCTCCTCAAACGCTTGCTTGCAGTTCTCATCAAAATTAAACTCAACGTCTTCCTTTAGTAACGTGGACAGGGGCTTGGCTATCTTGGAGAAGTTTTGAATGAACCTTTTGTAAAAGCCGATATGTCCAAGAAAACCTCTAACTTCCCGCACATTCTTAGGGTAGCTCATCTTCTCGATAGCTTCTACTTTTGCCCTGTCAACTTCTATACCTTTGGCGGAGATCTTGTGGCCAAGAACTATCCCCTCATCTACCATGAAATGGCATTTTTCCCGTTCCGTACTAAGTTCTTTTCCACACATCCGGATAACACTTGATCAAGATTGTCGAGGCAATCATCGAAGGACCGACCAAAAACCGAAAAATCGTCCATAAAGATCTCCATACACTTCTCTACAAGCCCGTCAAAGATAGCCAAGATACATCGTTGAAAAGTAGTGGGGCATTGCAGAGACCGAATGGCATTCGTCCGTAAGCGAATGTACCATAAGGGCGGTGAATGTGGTCTTTTCTTGGTCACCGGATCAATGGGAATCGGAAGTATCCCGAATATCCATCTAGGAAGCAAGAGAATGCGTGCCCCGCCGTACGCTCAAGCATCCGATCAATGAACGGAAGGGGAAAGTGATCTTTCATGGTTACCTCATTGAGCTTTCGATAATCGATGCGACTCGTAACCAAGTGACAAGTCTCAATGCTATCTCCTCTCCTTTCTCATTCTTCTCAATCGTAATTCCACCTTTCTTGGGAACTACTTGAGTTGGGGAAACCCATTCACTATCCGCGATGGCATAAATGATTCCCATGTCCGAAGTTTAATGATTTCTTTCTTAACCACCTCTTGCATATGAGGGTTGAGCCTTCTCTCGAGGTTGTCTAACACATTTTGCACCCTCATTCGTCTTGATCTTGTGCATACAGATGTCCGGAGATATCCCTCTCGATATCTCCTACTTGCCAACCAAAGGCTTTTTCATTCTTTTTCAAGACGTTGATGAGTTTCATTTCCTCCAAACGAGAAAGCTTGGCCGATATAATTAGTGGAAGCTTGTCACCTTCTCTTAAAAACACATACTTGAGATGTTTAGGCAACGGCTTTAGCACTAAATCTGCAGGGGGGTCTTCTAAACTAGACTTGAGATCTCCACTTTTCAACTCAACATCGCTGAGTTTACTCTGTGGTCCCACTGCCAAAGCTTCTCCTTCAAATAATTCTTCCTCAAAATCAGCTGCTAATTGGTCTAGATTAACCACACCATGAGTATTCAAAGTTGTCAACCAATCGCTCATATTCTCGCTTCTACACCATGACTTGCTTATCCATATAATCGGTAAAATCATCCGTCATATAATCAATGGAAAAGCCGGTGGGGGTCCAGAGGGTACTTGAATGGACTTTAAGACATTGTAACTCACCTCTTGATCACCAACCCGGATAGTCACTTGCCCACCATCGCAATCGATGAGGGCCCTAGCCGTAGATAAGAAGGGTCTTCCAAGAATCGGGGAACGTTTTCATCTTTCTCCATATCTAAAACATACCAATCGACCGGAAAGGTAAATCTATCAATCGAACCAAAACGTCTTTTAGGATCCCCGAAGCTTTCTTAGAAGATCTATCGCCGAATTGTAAACTCATAGTAGTGGGTTCTAGAAGGCTTTGTAGACCGAGCCGTTTGCATACGTACATTGGCATAAGGCTTATAGAGGCACCTAGATCACATAGAGAATTAGGGAAGACTAGACCTCCCATTACTACTGTAAGTACGAACTTCCCAGGGTCACCTCTTTTAATTGGCAAGTCTTCATAATTAATCATGGAACAATCCTCGCCCATTTGCCTTTCCATGCCTGCTAGTTTCTTTTTTGAAGACACAACATCCTTGATAAATTTTGTATACTTAGGCATCTCGACCAAGACGTCTGATAATGGAAGATTCACCTGAGTATTTTTTAAAAGGTTTAGCACCTTTTCATACTTTTTGTCCTCAATCAAGGGAATGTTGCTCTTTTCGGTGGAAATAGAAGTTTCTTAAGGTCATTCTCGAAAAAACTTTCTTTGAGGATGCACTTACAGCTCCGTCTTCCGCATCCTTCCATCGAACAAAGCTTTCTCGTATTTCTTAGTAGTCGGGGATCGGCCTCCCGACTTTCGATTGCTTTTTCGGTCCTCGGGATCAGCCACTTGAGGATCACCAACTTCTTCACCTCTCGGGGATCGCCCACCCGAGTTTTCTCTTGCAAGTTGAGGGGAGTGTAGGTGCTCGCCTTCCCCTCCCCGCCTTATCAATGGCGGGGAGGGGCTAGTGGTTTCCCGGATGGGAAGGACCACTAACTTGAGTACCGCTCCTTAGATTCATTGCACTGGCCTCCTCTTTACCGTATTGAATTGATGGCACGAGGTCGGTACATGGGCCTTTGTTCACGTCGCCCGAGCAACTTGACCACCCTTTGGATTCTTCTCGGTGAAACCGGGGCACCGCCCCGGGGGTCTAGAAGCCAACCGCTCGCCCCGTTGCCCAATTTGTCTCTCGAGATTCTTCATTGACTCGCTTTGCTCCTCTAACTTGGCTTCAAGATTGTGAGATTGGGAGGAGCTTTGAGAGTTTTGGAGATTTGGGGCATGTGGTCGGGCCGGGCCGACTTTGAAATTGAGAGTTTGAATTGGAAGGCCAACTTTGATTGAATTTTTGCGTAGGATTGGAAAAATTCGAGTTTTGATTCCGATTAAACCCGGGTGGTTTCGTTGAAATTCGATTCGAATTAAAATTCGAATTAGGATTGAAATTTGAAGATGGATTAAACCCTTGGTTTTGAAAATTGCCCTGGCCAGGAAACTGATTGAACCTTTGATTGTTCTGGCCATAGAATGCATTCACTTCCGCATTCTGTCCGTTCATAGGGCCGAATTTAGAAGTGTGCCCCACCTCGTCACAATTCTGACATGTGACTTGATTGTACTGTCCATAGTCATGAACAACATTTACTTGATAAGGTGCAGGGGGATTAAATTGGCACTGGCCATTCATATGGCCCGTCTGACAACAATTTTCACAAGTACGTAACTTGAGGGTTCGTGGAAAAGAGGAAGTTTGATTTATTGGATTTGAAACTTGAGGTGGTACCATCTCGCTTCGTAGCATGGCGATCAAACTTTGCAAATTGACTTCCTCAACCTTGGGAGGAGGAGGTGCTTGAATTGCTTGATAAAAGGGGGCATAGTTATACTTTGCAATGTCCTCAAACAATGCCCATCCCTCATCAGGCGTTTTCTTAAGAAATGCCCCACCAGAAGAGCTATTAACCATGCCTTTTGTAAGCTCGGTCAATCCACTAAAGAATGTATTGACTTGCCTTTGCAGTGGCAAGCCATGATGGGGACACTTTCTGAGAAGAGACTTGAATCTCTTCCAACATTCAAAGAACGACTCATTTTCTTTCTGATAGAATGTAAAGATGTCGTTCAAGCACTGGGCTGTCTTTGAAGGCGGAAAGTATTGACTTAGAAATTCTCTTTCAAGTTCAGCCCAGGTGGTGATAGATTCAGAGGGAAGAGAGGTGTACCACTCTTTAGCCTCTC
This sequence comes from Gentiana straminea, assembly GCA_036785695.1. Classification (NCBI taxonomy): domain Eukaryota; kingdom Viridiplantae; phylum Streptophyta; class Magnoliopsida; order Gentianales; family Gentianaceae; genus Gentiana; species Gentiana straminea. The sequence continues at coordinate 17,619,906 of JAVUPR010000183.1, forward strand.
CCTTCAAAGAAAATGGGAAAAGTTTCAGCTTGATAGCGTCCTCACTTACACCTTGGATGCGTGTAGTCCCGCATATCTCTAGGAATGTATGTAAGTGGGTATGCGGATTCTCTGATTGATAACCATGAAAAATAGATGCATGCTGCATCATCTGAATAAGTCCTGGTTTTAACTCAAAGGTTTGTGCAGTAATGGCTGGGATCACAATAGCCGGGTTGACTTTGACTTCGCCTGGCATGGCGTAGTCCGCCAACGTACGTCTATCATTAGCGGCCATTATCACAAAGTCGGTGATTTCTCTTGCTAGTTGTTCTTCAAGATCTCGCTCGGCTCGTCTCGCGAACCGCGAACGGAAATTCCGCCCGTTTGGCCGGACTACGGTTCGCTCGGGGTCGTGGGTGTATATTAACGGTCCCTTTTGACTCCGAGTTTGCATAAACCGGACCAAAAACAAGTGGAACGAAACCTAAAAGCTAAGAAAGTAAAAGCCTAAACTAAGAATTAAAAGCCTAAAGAGAAGAACGGGAAAGAAGAAAAGGAAACAAAAGTGTTGAGGAAAACAAGACCAGACGGACGTCCAAAAGATTGGACGGGCGTCCAGATGAAATTGAGATCGGACGGGCGTTTAGTAATTTAAACGCTCGTCTGACAGACGGAATACCTGAACGGGCGTCCAAAACTTATGGACGCTCGTCTAAGTGAATAAAAACAGAACAGAATTGATAATTTTCCAGCGGACGGGCGTCCAATATCCCAGACGCCCGTTTGCTCACGGGAAAACTAGAACAAGCAGAGTTTGCAGAGAATAAAAGAAGGTAATAAGGAACGACAGAAAAACAGAAAGACAGACGATCTAATCTCCAAGGAAACTACTAAGGGAAAGTTTTAAACCCTAATTATCTACTTAACAACTACCTAAAACAATTATCAACTAAAGACAGAATTTAAAACAAAATAAAACAGAAAAACAAACAGTAAAAATAGAAAACAAAAACTAGACAACCGTCCGGTTCCCCGGCAACGGCGCCAAAAACTTGTCACGGATTTATCTAGCACAAAGAAACAAGTAATAAATATTTATAAATCCGGTTTCCCTCAAGTATAAGGATCGTAGTAAAGAGGTTGATACCGGGTCGATCTTACGGGGAACTAAACGATTGTGATTCTAGCTTTTGTCTAACCTAAACTATGTCACGAAACTAATCTAAACAGTGAATAAAAATCGAACAGAGCAGAAAATAAAACTAGACAGAGGATATAATCCAAAGCTAGGAAGAATACGGGCTGCGAACCAATTTAAACTAACTAAACTAAGATGCAACTAAAAGTAAACTAACTAAACGAATTTAAGTTTTAAGGATTGATTCAAGTGTATAATGAACAAACGAGGATTGATCCACCTATCCAACAAGCATTGATTTCCTATCTCGATTATATTGTGGTTTTTAGCTAGGTTGTGATTCACCTTATCTAAACATGAACCCTAATTCCTTAGAAAGTTCATCTATTAATCTATTATCTTCCAATGCAAGATTAACACGTTTTCTAACCAAAGGTGTAAACTTTATGTTTATAATCTAGCAATTAAACCTACTAACTTCCGTTACGATAGATTCAAATCACTACTCTTATTCATGATGATCTAGGTTTATTAAGATTTCCATCAACAATAAACAATCACACATGCATATCTTCCGACATAAAAGCAATTAAACGTAATAAACATGAATAAGAAACAACCTTTAAATAAAAACTCACAAGATAACCGAAGAAAACGAAATCAACAATCGTTGGATGGCTTCACAATACTCGTTTGATGAAGCTTTTAGCCTCGGACATCCTCAAGCAACTCAAATTTGTATAAATAGTGCATAAAAAGTAACTAACTAAATCTAGATCTAAAGTGCATAAAAGCTGGAATAAAAAGGAGAAAAACGCAGCCTAAAGCCGCCCCTAGGTTTAGGGTTTCGAATAATGAGTGTATTGTATCCTTGTGTGGAGAAAACGGACTATATATAGATTTTAAAGTCGGTTTCAGTAAGTCGGCTACCGGACGCCCGTCTGGATCCTTGAACGCCCGTCCAATCTTCTTATGAACTTCAAATCGGGCCGAGTTATGATCAAACGCTCGTCCAACCAGCGTCCACCTCAGCGTCCAAACTTCCTGAATCAACTTTCCATCCCTGGACGCTCGTTCAGTTTCAGCAAACGCCCGTCCACTGGACGGGACCTGGACGCCAGTCCAACATAACTGAATTTTGATTTCTTGATCTCTATCTCTTTTTCATCTTGTCAATTCCTTCATTATCTCTTTTAATCATCATTTGAGCCTTGAAAGATGCATCTACATCATATAAAAACACCACAAAATGTAATATCGCTCAAATAATCGTAAAATCATAATTAAAGCACATAAATCAACTTATTTTGCAATTAACTCTTTTGAAATATCATTTACTCAATATATTCATTAAACACATGCTTCTTATGCAATTTAGTACGAATACGGGGAAAAATATCATAGAATATAGCGTTATAAATCATATAAAATCACCCTTAACAGAGAAGAGCTACATGAGTCATGGGACCGGTTTAAGGCTTTGTTGAGAGAGTGCCCGGGGCACAGGTTGAGATCTTATGAGGTGGTTCATGCTTTCTTCGCGGGTTTGGATCATGTTCATCAAAGTACCTTGCATGCTTCGTGCAATAGAGATATTATGAGTATGGTGCCCGAAGTAGCAATGAACCAAATAGAGAAAATTTCCGAAACCTCGAGGCAATATATATCGTCAAGTAGAAAGGGGGCAAGGAGTAAGAAGCCCGGTTTTGTTGAAGTGATGGAAGTTGAGGCAAGTGATCAATATCATGACCAAGTACAAGCTATGAAACAACAATCGGGGAGATTGCAAAAGGAGAATGAGAGTGCTAGACTTTGCCAAATTTGTAGTGGATCACACTCGGCAAAGGATTGTAGGATGACGACCAAGGCTCAAAATATGGCCTATCCACAATCCTCAAATCAAGGACAAACTAGCACTCTACCTCAAGACAATATAAATGAGTTGGCAAAGCGGATGATGAATATTTGTTCGATGGAGCAATGGAATGCGGGGCCTCAATATCAAAATCAGTTGTAAAGCGCCTATCAAGGCCAATATATGGGAGATCAACAAAGTGGGTCACCGTATGAAGAACCTCAAGATGTAAACTTTGTAGGACAAGGTCAAGGAGGGAATTATGGAAATCAAGGTGATGGTTCTTGGAGGAATAACAACAATCAAGGTTGGAACCGGAATCAAAACCAAGGCCAAAACCAAGGTTATAGACAAAGCCAAAATCAAGGTCAATCTTCTCAAGGGCAATTTTATCAACCACCACACCAAAGGCAACATCAAGGAGGGTATAATCAACAAGGCTCTAGCACTTATCAAAACCCTTCACCTTTGGCTCCTATACCTCAAAAGAGTGCAACCGATGTCATATTGGAGCAAATGAACAAAAACTTTGTGGAGATAAAAAAAGACATGGTTGAGATGAACTTCAAACATGGGTCCGCCATTAAAAATCTTAAGACTCAATTTGGGCAAGTGGTGGAACATGTGCAATTGAAGGGTGGTTTACCAAGTAACACCGAAAAGAATCCAAGAAATGTAAGCGCCATCATGACTCGAAGTGGCAAAGTGTTAAGGACAAGTGGTGAAAAGAAAGTCCTATGGGAAGACAAAGCTAGAAGAGTTCCTATTGAGACCGAGGCAGGAGCCATGGATGGCGATATTGATGAGATTGAAGATGATGAAGATCATGAAGAGTATGTCAAGAAAAAGGAAGTTGAGAGGAATGAAGCGCAAGCTAGGGGAGATTATGTAGTTATTGATGTGAAAGAGGAGGAACCAACTAGAAGAGAAGGGAAATAGCCAATGAAAGAGCCGTCTTCCCCACGCGCCAAAGGTAAGAAAGGTATGATCCCTTTTCCCCCTAAGAATCATAGACAAAGTTGCTTGAATAAATCACAAAACCGATTTCTTGAGATTTTTTCGAAAAATTGACTTAACCATTCCTTTTCTTGAAGCACTTGCAAACATGCCCTCTTATTGTAAGTTCTTAAAGGGATTACTAACTAAAAAGAGTAAAATGCAAGAGGTTGTTTGTCTAAATGAAGAGTGTCCCGCTATTTTTGATGCTAAATCTAGAATTCCCCCGAAGATTAGAGACAAGGGTAGTTTTACTATTCCTGTTACTATTGGTACGACTCATTTTCCTAGCGTTTGATGTGATTTGGGAGCTAGCGTAAGCTTAATGCCCCATGCTATTTATGAAATCCTTAATCTAGGAGAGTTGGAGCCAACGGGGATGACCCTTCAAATAGCGGATATATCTATTAGGGAGCCTATGGGAGTCATAGAGGATGTCATTGTTAAAGTGGATAAGTTTGCCTTCCCGGTAGATTTTGTGGTACTAGATATGGAGATGGACTCCAAAACACCTTTGTTGTTAGGACGTCTCTTTTTAAACACCGGAAGGACCTTGATAGATGTTGTGAGCGGTGAGATTATTTTGCGAGTTGGTGAGGAAAAAGTCGCCGTAAATGTTTACAAGGCCATGAAACATCCTAAGGAAAGTACCGAGGACTGTTTTTCTATTGATGCTATGTATTCTTGCGTTGCGGAACATGTTGACATGCAGGAATATAAGGATAAGCTTGATGAAGGTGTGGCAAGAGCGAGCACGGTGCTTGATGAAGATGAAGAATTGGAAAGAGAGGCAATGGAGCTAGAAGAAACGGCTTTCGTTGGTGAAAAATGGAGCGAAAAGATTGATGTTGGTCTTGAAGGGGAACTAGAGAAGCCATCAATTGAAGACCCACTGATGACGGTCAAATTATACCCGTGAAAGTCATCAACGTTGACTTTAAATCGAGATTAATAATATATATTTTATAATTAAATCACGTGTTATATTGATTATTTAATGTTATGTGATTTATAATTTATAATTTGGTATTTATCCATTTTGTATTATTTAAAAGAGATAATTTGGTATTTATATGTTTTTATTTATAATTTGGTATTTATCCGTTTTTATTATTTAAATATGATTTACTTTGGGATAAATATTTATTTTGTAGATTGAGATAAATTTTGGAGGATAAATGTAAATGGAAGAATTAAATCTCAAGATAAATCAAAAGGAAATTCAAGATAAAGATCGGATGAGCACGAAAAGAGGAGTAAGGCATGACACGAGCAAGCAAGCCAATCCGAAGCTTGGGGACATAATGGCGGTGGCATCCCCTTCCACATGCACCAAGGGAGGGCGCATTTTGTTTTTTTTCTGGAGATCGGCCGGGAGTTATCTTTAATTGTTTTGATATTTTGAAGTTTATCTTTCAATTAGCTTGAACCCCTATAAATAGAGCTGTACAAATTTCATTTGAGACACACCTCAGACACTTCTCTCAGTTTATAATAAAATCCTCAGTTTTTCTCAGAGCAGTTTTTTACAAGTTCTGCAATCATGTAAGTTCTTGTATTTATTTTCTCTTAGTTTTTATAATTAATTCCCCAATTATTATTTATCGTTTGAGATTGTTAGTTTCTTAGTTAAATGATGTAGATCTAGGATTACGACGTGAGGCAGTGGGGATTCCTCGTCTATAAGGATCCACACGCCCACGTCTATGTCTCGTGGTCTATGTATGACTTTATTTTGATCAATAATCGTGTTTCTAGTAGATATATATAATTGCTTTATGAACTTCTATTTTATCCGATAAGTATAAGGAAATGCTAAGATTTAGTTGTTCGTCACGTCAATTTAGCCACGTCTTTATGGTGTGATTGTCCACCTAGAATTTCTTATCTTAGTAGGTATGGCTACGGCTACGTTGCTCGTCTGTTTTAATTAGAGTATGATTAGAAAATACCAATATAGGGCTCCTAGGTCGGCTCATGAATTGATCTTCCGGGACTTTTAGCGAGATCTAGATCTGTTCTGTATTAGGGAATTGAGCTCATCTAGTTATACGTAAATCGTAGATTAACATGATGCCTAAAAAGTTAGTGTTAATGGGATGAAGACTGATGCGATCACTTAGGAAGTACGCCTAATCACAGGAATGTTGCCTAGGTGAGGAATACGGTTAATATCGGCATCCCTAGTTTTGTAAGCGTGCAAGTTATATGAGATGGAGGCCTAAAAAGCGAAGTCACGTTAGTGATCTAGATGGCCTACCCGGAGCTAGATCTATTTTAGGGGATGACTCCCGTAGCCAATATAAAAGAAATACGAATCGGGTTAATAGTTGTCGAGTCTAGCTTAATTATATAGAATCTCTAGATCCAAACGATAACATAATAATTGGGGAGATTAATTACGTGTCTTTATTTGTGTTGTGTCGAGTCGTGTCGTTTATCTTTTCTAGTCTTTTGTTGGTCGTAGACCGCCTTCGTGTCCTTGACATGAGTAATTAATTGTTTGTATATAAATGACCCACAATTGGTTCCCTGTGGGATCGACCTTGATTCGCTATAGCTATACTACGATGGACCTAGTCCTCTTGCTAGTATTGGTTTATGGTGGTCAAGTATTTTATTATCACTTGATCTACGTCATCAAGTTTTTGGCGCCGTTGCCGGGGAACCAACGGTCAATTTTATATATAACTAATTTTTTATTCATGTTAAGTTTTTTGTTTTAGAGTCTGTTTTTACGTTTTTGAGTCCCTCTGGTTATCTGCTTTGTGTACAAATTCCAGAATCTAGAACAGCTGGTTTCACTCCCAGCTAGACTTCCTCTCGCTGCCAGCTGGTTCTGGAACCTCGTGTGTCTGTTTATCTCCGTATGTTTAATCCGTAGGTCTGATAGCAGCATGGGAAACCATGTTAAAATCAGTCTACGGTCCGTCTTGTTTCTCTTCTGTTTGCAGAAACCAGGGAAATAATAATCCGAGTCAGTAATTTTTCGTGGGCGCTGAGAAATAACCCAACAACATGTGGAGCTACGAATCTGCGATGGGAAAAGCGATGGAAGCAATACCTTTAAAGCACTAAGATGGCTCCGGAAATTTTTTTAAGGCTTAAATTGTTCGTGGTATAATGTTGAAGGCAAGGTACTACCCTTTTTTTGCTTATGTTTTACTATCTTTTGGTTTTTTGAACATAAGTTAGGCTATACATGGACCTGAGTATGAATCTTAGCCCGGAGTTGGTTTGTAAGATTTATTTTATCAGTGTGGAAGGTTCTGCCCCAAATCTGTCTCATCTAGAGGGTGTAAGGAAACATGTAGTAGTTGAAGGAAGAAGTGAATAAAGAGTTCCTCGTAGTTCTGTTAAAATCTCATTGTCCTATGCATGAGATGCTTCTAGTGGCCATAGGAGCAACGATTGTGTAGTTTTTAAGGATTCTCAATCTAAAGAAGACGTTGAGTTTTGAGAGAGCATAATGAAGCAGCATTATAGAGGATATGATTAAAATGGGTCCCTAGGACTAAATCTGCGTAGAATTCACTAATTCCTAAAATGAGAGCCGAGGTAAGAGCTTTGTATAAATGATATGGATAAATGTCGTTTCCTAGGTCTCAAAACCAAGGGAAGGGTATTAATCCGCAAAAGCGATGAGCCCACCTCATATAGTGCTCAAGGGGGTCAATATTTGGCGATCCAAGAAGGATAACTGACAAGGAGAATTTTTGGAAAGTCGAGCTGAGGACTTTAAAATCAGAACTACTTCTAAAACCCTTAGGATGTCTTTTTTAGGATTTTAGGTTTTATTTTCTTTGAGTCAAATAAGAGTAACGTGACATATGTTGAGGTTTTTTATTTTGCCGTGTTCCAATGGCCATTAGTCTAAGGTTGTGCAAAACTTTTTTACTCAATATAGGCCACGTGAATTAGAGTTTCTTAGGAGAGTCGAGAAATTGCTAAAGAAAAGGAAATTTAGCAATCAACCTTAAGATGGAAACATTAAGAGAGCTTGAGAATTACTAAAAAAGTAACAGAGAATGATTGGTGCGAACAAGAACGCTTTTTGGTCAACTCCCAAAATTTTTTAGAATGGCGATCCGAGTGAAAACCCAGAGTTGTGTGCAATTCGTTCTGCAACTACCCTTATCATTTCCTTTGTACCTTTTCACCCTTCAACCTTTCGATCCTCTCACCAATCTGCCCCAACAGTTCACATTTCTAACCATTCTTTAATCCCCTCTCTTTCTTTCCATCTATTTCACTCTCCCACCCAAACCCAATTCCTTAACCAATTTTCAACCCACCCAAAACACAATTTCTTACCCACCCTTTATCTTTTCTTGCCATCCTTCACTTTCTTTTTTTAAACCCATCATAATCTTAACCTCCATTTTGTTTACATAATACCCTTGTGTTGCAGAATTAGAAATACTGCTAAGTTTTAATGTTGATCTTTTATCATTTTGGTTTTTCATGATCCTAGCTGGGGTAAGTATAGCTCTGAACCTAGCTAGATTTTAAAAGTTTTTGGTTCGATCAAAATACAACTTATCTTTCTACCGGATGTTTTAAATTTCACACTTTTACGCCTATCCCGGCATTTCGAGATGATGAGTTTTGTTCTAAATATCGCACCGATCCGACCTTGTTGATGACGGTGATGACTTTTACGTGATACATTGGGTTATTTGTAATTTCGAGGAGAAGCTACATCTCCCTATGTTGTTGATATCCAATCCAAGCGTGAAGAGTCTACGCTCAGTATCTGATTTAATCTTTAGCCTATAGTTCACATCCAATCTATTATACCTTACCATGTTTCCCTTTTACGCTGGATTAAATACCTTATCAATCCGGTAAACCTCGTGTTTTCACACACGGGGTAACACTTTTTTATCTTTGTCTTATCCACCCGGTTTTAAGAATATTTTTGTGGTGGAGGATTTCGATGAAGACTATAATCTTTTGTTGATTGTTTATCTTTCTTTCTATTTAGTATTTTTCTTTTTGCGTCTATATATATCCTTTTTTTTTTAGAATTCGTGTCTGAACGAGTCGTTTTAACTCTTTGGTTTTTCTTGTCATTGGTGTTATGGAATAAAGTGGCTTAATTTGTTTTTGGATATTTTATATCTAATTACTGCCACATTATTTTATAACTTCCATTGACATGTTATTAACGGTTTCGTGGCTTAAACAGGTTTTCACTTGCTTCTCCACGACGTGCTTGGATTACTCCGTTGTTCTGCATCTACTTAAGAGCCGTTTCCAGAGCTAAGTCTTTTTCTTAAATTCTCATTTTTATTTGACATTGGGGACAATGCCATATTTAAGTGGGGGGTAGGAGACTTAGCTATGATATGTTATAATTGAAAATTGAATGAAATTGTGAAAAATTGAAAAAATTGAATAAATGCCATATTATTTATCTCGTACCCTTAGAATTGTGAGTTCCTAGCCAAGAATTGATAGGAAAGAAACCAAGTTGCATGAGTACGTGATCATGTTATACTTATGTGAATGTAAATTTAAGGATATTCATGCCGATTGTTGCAAGTAGTTATTTATTATTCGATTACTCAATCTTTGAATCGATTTTTACCGCACGAATTATAATAACTGAAGAAATTATGTGTACATTGCATAGATGATTGATTATGTGAACTTAGTGTCAATATTTATCTACTGATGTATTCTTATATTCTAGCCAACAAAGCGGAGTAATAAGCTTGAGATTTATCTGTGTTTTAACAAAATGTTAAGCACTGGGCTTGTAGTAACATTACCAAAGTAGCTTCGCGCTTGTGGTAATATTCAATGATATTAACCGATCCGTGAAAGGGGATTCTTGCAATGCATAATTTACTTTTAAAGCAAGTTTCTTTCTTGAGATGTGTTAATACTTGAAAATATGAAAATATGAGAAAAAATTCAACTTTTAAGAGGCTTCGAGTATTTTTCTCGGTCTCCAAGTCCAAAAACCTCTTAGATAACGCTCTTGCTTATTGCACCATGTCTTTACCCATTGCGAGGCTTAAGAAGTGGGAATACTGATATTGGTAGGTTGAGATTGCGAAGTTAGCATAAACTTTAATCTTGCCACGAATATATAAAACTGAATGCACATGCACACATCACTTCGGTTCATAGAGAGTAGTGAATAATGAATATCTTATGAGCATGAATGATATGAGTTGACTCGAGTTTCTTGTGTAAGTATGATTTGACCATGGAAAATGTTGTCTTGGAGAATGACTTATTGATGCTTTGTTCGGGACGATCAAAGTCTAAGTGGGGGGTAGTTGATGACGGTCAAATTATACCCGTGAAAGTCATCAACGTTGACCTTAAATCGAGATTAATAATATATATTTAATAATTAAATCACGTGTTATATTGATTATTTAATGTTATGTGATTTATACTTTATAATTTGGTATTTATCCATTTTGTATTATTTAAAAGAGATAAATTGGTATTTATCTGTATTTATTTATAATTTGGTATTTATCCATTTTTATTATTTAAATATGATTTACTTTGGGATAAATATTTATTTTGTAGATTGAGATAAATTTTGGAGGATAAATGCAAATGGAAGAATTAAATCTCAAGATAAATCAAAGGAAATTCAAGATAAAGATCGGATAAGCACGAAAAGAGGAGTAAGGCATGACACGAGCAAGCAAGCCAATCCGAAGCTTGGGGACATAATGGCGGCGGCATCCCCTTCCACACGCACCAAGGGGGGGGGCGCATTTTGCTTTTTTTTTTTTCCGGAGATCGGCCGGGAGTTATCTTTAATTTTTTTGATATTTTGAAGTATATCTTTTAATTAGCTTGAACCCCTATAAATAGAGCTGTACAAATTTCATTTGAGACACACCTCAGACACTTCGCTCAGTTTATAATAAAATCCTCAGTTTTTCTCAGAGCAGTTTTTTACAAGTTCTGCAATCATGTATGTTCTTGTATTTATTTTCTCTTAGTTTTTATAATTAATTCCCCAATTATTATTTATCATTTGAGATTGTTAGTTTCTTAGTTAAATGATGTAGATCTAGGAATACGATGTGAGGCAGTGGGGATTCCTCGTCTATAAGGATCCACACGCCCACGTCTATGTCTCGTGGTCTATGTATGACTTTATTTTGATCAATAATCGTGTTTCTAGTAGATCTATATAATTTCTTTATGAACTTCTATTTTATCCGATAAGTATAAAGAAACGCTAAGATTTAGTTGTTCGTCGCGTCATTCTAGCCACCTCTTTATGGTGTGATTGTCCACCTAGAATTTTTTTATCTTAGTAGGTATGGCTACGGCTACGTTGCTCGTCTGTTTTAATTAGCGTATGATTAGAAAATACCAATATAGGGCTCCTAGGTCGGCTCATGAATTGATCTTCCAGGACTTTCAGTGAGATCTAGATCTGTTCTGTATTAGGGAATTGAGCTCATCTAGTTATACGTAAATCGTAGATTAACATGATGCCTAAAAAGTTAGTGTTAATGGGACGGAGACTGATGCGATCGCTTAGGAAATACGCCTAATCACAGGAATGTTGCCTAGGTGAGGAATACGGTTAATATCGGCATCCCTAGTTTTGTAAGCATGCAAGTTTTATGAGATGAAGGCCTAAAAAGTGAAGTCACGTAATATAGCATAGTGATCTAGATGGGCTACCCGGAGCTAGATCTAGTTTAGGGGATGACCCCCGTAGCCAATATAAAAGAAATACGAATCGGGTTAATAGTTGTTGAGTCTAGCTTAATTATATAGAATCTCTAGATCCAAACGATAACATAATAATTGGGGAGATTAATTACGTGTCTTTATTTGTGTTGTGTCGAGTCGTGTCGTTTATCTTTTCTAGTCTTTTGTTGGTCGTAGACCGCCTTCGTGTCCTTGACATGAGTAATTAATTGTTTGTATATAAATGACCCACAATTGGTACCCTGTGGGATCGACCTTGATTCGCTATAGCTATACTACGATGGACCTAGTCCTCTTGCTAGTATTGGTTTATGGTGGTCTAGTATTTTATTATTGAAGGATGCAGGTTCTTAGATCTAAACGAGTTAGATCTACGCGCAGCGGATGGATAACGATTTATACATCACAATACATAGTTAAAGGACTTAAACTACTACAAGGGGGATAAGATCATGTTACCAATATCGGGAAGAGACGCCTTGATCTTCCGATGTGTTCTCCAAACGGTGGTTGGTGGACACCCTTCTTGATACACGAACCTCCTTGATATGCAACACCAAGAAAAACATAGAGTTTTTCTTCCTCTAAAAACCCTAGACAAGAAAAATAATTTTGTCTCTCTTTTCCACGTGTGGTGGTCGAATTTTTCATTGCCAATTACCCTTGGAATAACTCTCCTTTTATAGGAGAGTAAATCCTTGGTCTCCAAGTTTAATTAATTAAATAATTAATTAATTAAACAAAATAAAAATATATTTTCCTTAATGACTAATTGTGACATGTAATGACCAATAGGAAATCAAATAACAAGTCATCCAACCAATCATATAACAAGAATATCTTTTATTTTCCATAACACAAGAAAATTAATTCTTGTGCTAAATGAATACTAAAATGGCGCCACACTTAGGGTTAATAAGCCCACACAAAATGTCTTTTATGTGTATTATATTATTTAGCCCAAATAAATAATATCCATGCATACCAATTAATTAGCCCATCCAATTAATTATCACTGAGGCCCAAATAACAAGATTATTAGTCCGAATTACAGAAGCCACATCGGGGACCATGGACCTATAACCAGTAGCTCCAATAATTAATTATTCATCGAACAGAATAAGTACATTAATTATTAATTCCGGGATTACGCCCCCATAAACCCGAAACTGAACTCTACCGATTATAGATGTATACTTATACTCAACCCATAGAGTGAATAAGCGTCCATTGATATAATCACTACACACGGATTAACCCTCCATAGATCGTCCATTCCGAGTGGGAAGTCTCCGTGAACCCGACTCGAATATCTTATCCTTATTTACCATTAACCCCCGATGATCAATTAGTTCACATATCCGACTAGTGATCAATTAGTCTAATATGAACTCCCGGGATCGATCACTTTCTTAAGGCTAACAAATAAGGGGGATCGTCTCTCTACTTCCCGCAGAAGGAATGGATTCCATGTCCGTGAAAATCGAACTACTCACTCATCCGGAGATAGTGCCAATGAGAAGTGGCTTGGAACACATATCTAAGTGAACCGTAACTAACACATCAAACACTACCCCGGGACAAGCAAGCACCCCGTGATCACCTCGGGATTAAGGTTGATCCATATATGATCATCTAATGATTTAATAAGATTCCTCGATTACGGAATTATATTGAGAAATTCGATTAAATCGGTCCAAATCCTATATGAATGCCATCATATATAAATGCCCCACGTAGGTACCCTCTATCGACAAAGTCCGGATAAGACTATCACACCCTAAGGTGTTCTCGGGCGCATTATTGGTGTTTTAATCAAGAGACCCTAAACTCGATTAAGTTCACCACGGACTAACGATTTAAGCATATCTCCACTAACTCAATCCTCACGTGTAATCCATACACTGAGTTAAGTGGTTACATACAGATATGCTTAGGGTTTGCAGCAGTGTATTACTCTACAAGCACAAAGCAAGTAATAAGGTGAGATAAATTTTGTCATTTATTATTAAAAACAATTACACAAATTGTCTTTTGGGCACTACACCTAACAATCTCCCACTTGCACGAAATGACAAGCAACGATTGTTTTTAGAGCACACTCTTTCTCATCTTATTCACAACACTCTCCCACTTGCTCTAAAAGCAGATGAGACATATCCATCAATGCCGTACCCTCCAAGCACTCGACTTGGTACACTGATTAGTTAGGTTGTCGACTCGAGACGATCTTTAGGATTGAAACGTTGTCGGTCCTTCCAATCAGGCGGTACTCTCTCTCAATATGCTTTTGACTTCTTGTGACTGAGACGATCCTTCTAAGCTATCTCTTCACTGTTTTCACAATGAATTGATATCGGCTTATCAGACCTGGAATTACTCCCAGAACAAAAAGGAAATTCTAAGCACTATGAGTAAACACTGAGCCCGAGATCAAGTTAATGATCATCCTTAGTCTGACTACAAGTCAGAATCAGTGTAGTCAACCATATTCAAGTTTGCACCTGAATATACAAGCATATGATTCCTCGTTCTCTAAAGATACTTGAGGACATACTAAACCGCTACTTATTGCTCGAATCCAAGATTCGATTGCAATCGACTCGTGTTAAGCTGACTTGCCCTTATCCCAGAGAGACTCTATCCCATTTTCTCTTTATCCGAAGATTTGGAGAATCATTCCTGAGAGGTAGGGTAGGACTACTCTCGATGAATGCTGCAACCGTGTATGCATAATCATCTTATACAATAAGATAGGTGGGATAGCCAATGACTCATTCTCGTGAATTTGACCGAATCAGATTCTTAGAATATAGTCCAATTCTCTCATCCAGAGAATCTTGGCGTGCTAGTTTCCGACTTCAGATAGCACACACATGTTGTTTCCAACCGTTTCAGTGTTATCATTCATGAACACCAATACTACTACTTTGCCAATATTGATATCCAGTCTACTAAAGACTTATCAATATTGTGGTCAAGTCCACATATTTTAAAACATGTGACTTTAAATGACCAAGAGGTTCTCTTAAATCCACAAAGGATATAAGCCCCGGCAGTCACCTTTCCGTTTGTTCTAACCAAGACCCTTCTGTTCCGAATGAATTCAGAATCCGTTTTTTGGCAAGAAAGTCTCAGGGTATCACCCCTATTTTCCGCTTTCTAACGAAATCTTGCAAGACTGAGTGGTGAGAGAGTTCAAGGTCTGGTTAACTCTCTACTTGTCAGGAAATCACCCCTATACCAGTTAGCTTTGCGCTGAAGGTTTAAACTTTCCTATTCATTCGACTCTTTTCCGTGTAGATCCAATTGCTCCCTCTGGGCCAGAGACACTCAGGTGGTTCTACAAGAGGCTGAACAGAACTGGAGTACCAAAAACTCCATTCACAGGGTTAAGGCTTTCAAACCAACCTCTATGACCAGAATCCTATACAGCCCACCAAGAGCCATAGGTTATTAATGACCCCAGCAGACTATAAAGTCCACAAAACCACAATGGGTCAACGGTTAGACCATACTCCCACTGCGTTTTGGGTGGATTGACATTCTGATCTAGTAGTATTTATCAGTGTAGTCACCAACAACCGATGTTGGACGTGGTCTGATTAAATCAGATAGTAACTACCTTTGGGTAACCGTACTTCAAGGTTTAAGGCTGTTACTTATAGTTTCTATCAGAAGCCTTGTGACAGTTGAACTATCACATTCTGATCTCAAGAATCTTATAACAAACCTTCACTCGTCACATTAAGACATTTTACAAACATTCACAATCTGAACGTATGCGCAAAATCTCCAGTCCTACCTTCAAGCATTAAGTGCTAAATGCCTACATTTACGGAAGTGTTGTGAACCAAATTCACTCCTTATCCATAAATTTACTAGCATCTTCTAGGTAGACTTCTCGGTTTACATAATAATGTTAACCGTTATTTTGCAACCAATTATCTTAACCGAGTTTAGCAGTGTATTGTAGCACATCAATAACTATATAGGGCAAGTCTATGGTTTCTTCCTCAGTGAGAAACATTCCACTAGGAGGCAGGCCGAGCATCAGTCCCAAGACTATGCGATAGCCTATTTCTGAGCATGGAATACTCTATTCTCTGCTAAAATCAGAGACTCCTCCTCGTATTCTTTGATAAACTAAATCGTGTTTTGAGCAGTTATCAGACAAAATGTCACCAATCAAAAACTCCCACTAGCTTGTTTCTCTCACTAGACCCCGAAGGTCATTATGAACAAGCTATGTTACCTCTTCAAATATATTACCCTCTCCCGATTGAAAGGAAACTTAGTCATTGTTCCTTTGAGATAGTGTTCCTAGACTGGGAGATAGGAATCACCTTTAGACAGTCGTCAGGTCTTATCTCTAGGATATATGCACTAATTAATAGATCTTAAAGAATCGTTTATCTTAATACGGAAACCATTCGCCTATAATAGTTTAAGACGTGTTACATATACCTTTTCAGCATTTCTTAGTGGTTCTGACTTTATCAAACAAAAGTCCGAGTCTCGGATTCGTACTACAAATGTCATCTTCACTTTCTATGAGGCAACAATATATGGAGTTGAACGTGAATCCATTTGTTTCAACGAATCTGTAAACAGAAAAATAAATTTTTCTGTGATATTCAAGGATAGAATCCAAAATTCATTTCCTTATATCACTCCCACTATTGTAGCTGAAATTACTGCCCGTTGTTACTCTATTAATCGTTAATGCACTGCTTCCTTGTTCTTCCAAAGAACTAAGCTACCGAGTCAAGTTACTTGGTTAAGAAAGTCGCTAAGGATTGATTGGTTAGTGATACGAAATCACTTTCCTTATCCTATACTTTCTTTATTTAATGTTTCGGTTTAGCCTCAAAACTTCAGTTAAGATGTTTAACACTTATAGATATTCTTTCCCATTCTTAACTTTCCTTAAAAGGAAATAGTCTTGAACTAGCAGTTCGTATGAGTAGACACTACTCGTGAACTGTGGGATGTCTAATGAAAGCGTTACCCAGTGAGACTAATTTTCTAAATTAGAAAAACATAAGACAAAAGCTCCCACTAGTTTATCGGTTCCAAATACCGTCTAACTAGCGACACTTTAATTTATGATTCTCCAATTTTTCTATTAGAAAATTTCTTGTGTAGACACTACACAATTAAAATTCACTAGAAGAATTTTATCGTCCCAATCATCTTTCAAACTGACTACCGTCGTCTCTCGTTCAACACGATTGACAACAATGACATCCTTATTTATGTCATATAAGTTCTGAATGCTCAAAATATTTCTTCCGAAAAATTAACGAACGATTAATAATTACAACGTTCTAGTTACTTACCACTTTTCAACGAAGTCATTACTAGTCAATTTTACACTAGTAGTCTAGCACCCTAGAGAGATATATAAATAGTTGTAAATAAAATTGACAGAAAATAAATCCAAATCATACACTACTAATAAATTTTAGGAACATAAACTAAGTACTTGTAGTCTATTCTACCGTTCCAAGGATTTAATCTAACGCCTCAGTGCCGCCTTAGGGTAGGTCAAAGAGGTTTCGATTAATATTGAAGATCAGATTGAGAATCGAATATCTCATTTGTGATCGTCAATCACCTTTCCTTTTTCAGCCAAGGTACTACCAAAAATACCCTTTATGAGTGTGACCTACTTCTCAGATTTTTAGGTAGACCCCGAGTGTGCCGCCTTAGGGTCGGTCAGTGACCCGACGAAAACCCAAAATCCTATCCTTTCGGAGACCAAGCCTTGAATTTTGATAGCGGTGAAGGCCTTCCTTAGGGGGCCGAAATCAAAGCCGGCACGAGGCGTCACCATTCTCTCACACTGCTTGCGTCAACAGTAGAGGCCGTGGGGTCGGCTGTCGCCTCTCCCGCTCCCACTCAATATTTTGAAAAAAGTGGTGGGTTTACTGATAACGTTTTTGGACTTGATGTTACATTAAGGAACAATAAATCATAGGCCCGAATGTTGTCGGTTACGTGGGCTAGCCCACCCGACCTATTCGTTGGAACATATGTGGCCGTCGGACGGGTCAAGACCAGAGGAGCTCCGTTGAGCCGTAGTGGCTCTTCGGATGGCTCAGCCTTGCCGGACCCCCATGCAAACGTCACACGTGGAGGGTGAAGTCGATCGAGTCGTAGCTACTGTTGACCACCCAACCGTGGTTAAACCACTTTCGAACCATGTTTGCCCGTGATTATCCAATCCTTAAAACATCAAACTTTCACGTAGACACTACGGAACAAAAACGTAATCTCGTCTAGGTAAGGTGGAATTCACCGAGAATCCAACACCTTAACCACGAGGTTTCAGGATTTTACTCCTTATGCTTTCGCAGAGTGGGATTCACCGAGAATCCATCACCCAACCTCGACGATTGAAAAAACCCGTGTTCCTCGGTTTTTACCCTAATTAGTTTCTAATTAATATCAAACAATTAATTAAAACTAATTGCGTGTTTTATACATGCCTAACTAATTTCTCGAATTAATTTCTACATGTATGCATATGAAGTGGAATTAATGATATGATGCATGTCATGGCAATTTTCCGGTTCTACTCATACAATCTAAACATGTATTATAGTGCGGAAAATAAACACCGAGATGGACCGTTGGCACCCCCGTATCTAACCTATTAGAAAATAAATAACCAAACCCTAACTAGGGTTTACTACTTTCTAACATATTCTGCAGCTATTCAAAATCTTCGATGATTGGAAAACCAAACGAACTCGGATCGCAACGAAACTTTCCAGATCTGTTCCTCACTCCTTGGGCTTCAATATGGACGGTTGGATCGGAGTTTTGACTTGTCAATTTTCTCCAGTGAGCCGCCCAACTTCCTGCTGGATCTGACTTTTACAGCAGCGCCTCAAAGACTTCCCGAGGCCGATCGGGAATCGAGATGAATCCCGATCGACCTGAAATTTTTATACCACGTCAAAAAATCCGTATTTATCGATTTGACTGGTTAGATTTTCGTTTCAACGGTCCAAAATCTCCCAGAAATTCGAGGAAGTCACAGGTAGGGTTTCCGTGAATCCTGCATTTTTCTGTTATAGCAGCCTCTTCGCAGCCATGAATGGATATGGAGATCGACTCCGATCGACCCCAAAATTTGTGGACTTGTTCATGAACTTCTAATATTGATTCTGACCAGAGGGATCGTCGTTTCAACGGCTCGATCAATGTGAAAAACGAAATAACTAAACAGCCACTAAACAGATTTATTTTCTGGAAATTAAAATTGCAATAAAAATAAATTACATAATTTCCTATACTCATATGAACGAATTTTCATCGTTTACATGAGTTTACAATAGATCTAACGGGTAAACAGTGCCAACCCCCAATCCATCTCTTCAACCATAGCAATTAATCATTATCAAAGCATAAAACAATAAATAAAATTTACCCACATGCAATTCCACTCCTTTAAATCGTTTAATTATTATTATGACTATATAAATCGTGGAACCTGGCTCTGATACCACATGAAGGATGCAGGTTCTTAGATCTAAACGAGTTAGATCTACGCGCAGCGGATGGATCACGATTTATACATCACAATACATAGTTAAAGGACTTAAACTACTACAAGGGGGATAAGATCATGTTACCAATATCGGGAAGAGACGCCTTGATCTTCCGATGTGTTCTCCAAACGGCGGTTGGTGGATACCCTTCTTGATACACGAACCTCCTTGATATGCAACACGAAGAAAAACTTCTAAAAACCCTAGACAAGAAAAACAATTTTTTCTCTCTTTTACAAGTGTGGTGGTCGAATTTTTCATTACCAATTACCCTTGGAATAACTCTCCTTTTATAGGAGAGTAAATCCTTGGTCTCCAAGTTTTAATTAATTAAATAAATAATTAATTAAACAAAATAAAAAGATATTTTCCTTAATGACTAATTGTGACATGTATTGACCAATAGGAAATCAAATAACAAGTCATCCAACCAATCATATAACAAGAATATCTTTTATTTTCCATAACACAAGAAAATTAATTCTTGTGCTAAATGAAGACTAAAATGGCGCCACACTTAGGGTTAATAAGCCCACACAAAATGTCTTTTATATGTATTATATTATTTAGCACAACTAAATAATATCCATGCATACCAATTAATTAGCCCAGCCAATTAATTATCACTGAGGCCCAAATAACAAGATTATTAGTCCGAATTACAGAAGCCACATCGGGGACCATGGACCTATAACCAGTAGCTCCAATAATTAATTATTCATCGAACGTAATAAGTACATTAATTATTAATTCCGGGATTACGCCACCATAAACCCGAAACCGAACTCTACCGATTATAGATGTATACTTATACTCAACCCATAGAGTGAATAAGCGTCCATTGGTATAATCACTACATACGGATTAACCCTCCATAGATCGTCCATTCCGAGTGGGAAGTCTCGTGAACCCGACTCGAATATCTTATCCTTATTTACCATTAACCCCCGATGATCAATTAGTTCACATATCCGACTAGTGATCAATTAGTCTAATATGAACTCCCGGGATCGATCACTTTCTTAAGGCTAACAAATAAGGGATGTCTCTCTACTTCCCCGCAGAAGGAATGGATTCCATGTCTATGAAAATCGAACTACTCACTCATCCGGAGATAGTGCCAATGAGAAGTGGCTTGGAACACATATCTAAGTGAACCGTAACTAACACATCAAACACTACCCCGGGACAAGCAAAGACCCCGTGATCACCTCGGGATTAAGGTTGATCCATATATGATCATCTAATGATTTAATAAGATTCCTCGATTACGGAATTATATCGAGAAATTCGATTAAATCGGTCCAAGTCCTATATGAATGCCATCATATATAAATGCCCCACGTAGGTACCCTCTAACGACATTCCGGATAAGACTATCACACCCTAAGGTGTTCTGGGCGCATTATTTGTGTTTTAATCAAGAGACCCTAAACTCTGATTAAGTTCACCACGGACTAACAGTTTAAGCATATCTCCACTAACTCAATCCTCACGTGTAATCCATACACTGAGTTAAGTGGTTACATACAGATATACTTAGGGTTTGTAGCAGTGTATTATTTTACAAGCACAAAGCAAGTAATAAGGTGAGATAAATTCTGTCATTCATTATTAAAAACAATTACACAAATTGTCTTTCGGGCACTACACCTAACAATTATCACTTGATCTACGTCATCACCCACCAAAAGACTTGAAATTGAAGCCGCTCCCACCTCATTTGAAGTATGTTTTTCTTTAAAATGACGATTTACTTCCTTTGATTATTTCTGCTACACTATCGGCCTTGCAGGAAAAGGAGTTGGTGAAAATGCTTAAGAAGCACAAGCGTGCTTTTGGGTGGAAGATGTGTGACCTCAAGGGCATAAGTCTCACCATTTGTCAACACAAGATTATTCTAGAGGATGGAGCGAAGCCGGTGAGGCAACCTCAAAGAAGGCTTAATCCACATCTCCAAGAGGTTGTGAGGAAGGATGTGGTCGCAATGTTAAAGCTTGGGGATCATTTATGGCATCTCGGATAGCAAGTGGGTGAGCCCCACTCAAGTGGTACCAAAGAAGGGGGGCATGACCGTTCAAATCAATGAAGACGGTGTGGCGGTGCCTATGCGTTTGGTAAGTGGTCATAGAATTTGTATTGATTATCGAAAATTGAATGACCAAACCCATAAAGACCATTTCTCCCTCCCTTTTATTGATCAAATGTTAGAAAGATTGAGTGGTCACGCTTATTATTGCTTTCTTGATGGGTTTAGTGGGTATTACCAAATACATGTGGCCTTAGAGGACCAAGAAAAGACTACCTACACTTGTCCTTATGGCACCTTTGCCTTCCGTAGAATGCCGTTCGGGTTGTGTAATGCACCCGCGACGTTTCAACGGTGCATGGTTGCCATTTTCACGGATATGATTGAAAGATTCTTGGAAGTCTTTATGGATGATTTTAGCGTTTTTGGTGATTCCTCCTTTGAGGAGTGTCTAGATAATCTAGAAAAGGTGTTGAGTAGATGTGAGGAGACAAATTTGGTGTTAAATTGGGAGAAGTGTCACTTGATGGTCACGGAAGGGATAGTCTTATGGCATAAGATATCTAGCAAGGGTATAGAAGTTGACAAGGCTAAGGTTGAAGCAATAGCTAAGCTTCCGATGCCCACTAACCTAAAGACTCTTAGGGGTTTTCTAGGCCATGTGGAATTCTATCGTAGGTTTATCAAGGATTTCTTGAAAATAGCCCGTCCTCTTACTCTTCTTCTTGGAAAATTTGTCCCGTTTTATTTCAACCAAGCTTGCGTTGAAGCATTCTTGTTGCTCAAGCAATTGCTTGTATCCGCTCCTATCTTAGTTGCCCCGAAGTGGGATCAAGAGTTTGAGTTAATGTGTGATGCGAGTGACACCGCGGTTGGTGCGGTCCTCGGTCAAAAGATCGATAAAATCTTCAAGCCTATTGCCTATGCTAGTCACACCTTGAATCCGGCCCAACAAAACTACACCACCACTGAAAAAGAGCTTCTAGCGGTCGTCTTTGCGTTTGATAAGTTTCGGTCCCACCTTGTAGGCTCTCATGTAGTTGTGCACACAGATCACGCCGCTTTGCGCTACCGCTTTGCCAAGCAAGATGCCAAGCCCCGCCTCTTGAGGTGGATCTTGCTCTTGCAAGAGTTCGATCTTGAAATCCGTGATAGAAAAGGGTGTGAGAATGTCGTAGCGGATCATTTGAGTCGCATGGAGCTTAGTGAGGAGTTGATTAAGGCACAAAAGGAGATAAATGATTCTTTTCCATATGAGCAACTTTGTGCAATAGACACCCTTCTTCTGGTCAAGAAAGGTAATTTTCTGAAAGTTGGTAAGGAAGGTAGCCCTTGGTTCGCACCTTTTGTCAATTACAACGAGTGCGGTTTTATAGATCCCGACTTTGACTCAAATCAAAGGCGTAAATTCCTTAGTGAGGTCGGTAAGTATGTTTGGGAGGATCCTTGCTTATATAGGTTGTGTTCGGATGGCATCTTGAGGAGATATATCCCGGAGAGTGAGATCTTGAGTGCGCTCTCTTTCTGCCACGATAAAAAGGCCGGGGGCCACTTTTCGGGGGAAAAGACTACTTTGAAAGTGCTACAAAGTGGGCTATATTGGCCCACTCTATTCCGAGAAGCACATTCCTATGTGAAATCTTGTGACGCTTGTCAAAGGTCCGGGCGTATATCTAGGAGGAGTGAGATGCCTCAAAAGCCGATAATCGTTTGTGAAGTTTTTGATGTGTGGGGCATTGACTTCATGGGCCCCTAACCTTCCTCGTGCGGTAACAAATATATCCTAGTCGCTTGTGATTATGTGTCAAAATGGGTTGAGGCCTTAGCTTCACCCACCAATGATAGAAATGTTGTTATCCATTTTCTTAAAAGAAATATCTTTTGTCGGTTTGGGGTACCCGGTCCTATAATTAGCGATAATGGAAGCCACTTTGCCAATAAACCGTTTGACAAACTCCTAGTGAAGTATGGGGTGAAACACAAGCTAGGTACCGCTTACCACCCTCAAACGATTGGTCAAGTTGAAGTCACGAATAGGGGTATTAAGCGTATCTTGGAGAGGACGGTAGATGCGAATGTTAAGAGTTGGTCTTTAAAGTTGGATGATGCTCTATGGGCCCATAGGACCGCCTTTAAGACACCCCTAGGCATGTCACCATATATGATAGTCTATGGTAAATCTTGCCACCTTCCTGTGGAAATCGAACATAAGGCTTATTGGGCCATTAAAATGCTAAACCTTGATGACGCTTTAGTTGGTGAGAAGCGTATGGCCCAATTAAATGAATTAGATGAGTTTCGCCTTTGTGTGTATGATCTCTCGATGAAGTATAAAGAGAAGACTACGTTACTCCATGATAAGTTGATCAAACCTCGTGTTTTCAACGAGGGTGACAAAGTCTTATTTTACAATACTCGTCTTCATCTCTTCCAAGGCAAGCTAAAATCTAGGTGGTCCGGTCCTTACATGGTGTTGAAAGTCTATCCGTCTGGTGCTATTGAAATTACCCATCCTAAGCTTGGCACATTTACTACCAATGGCTTACGGTTGAAAAGGTATGAGAGGTTGCCTTACGACGAAGCACTAGAAAAAGTGAACATTGAAGACCCCATACCGTGTGATGAATCGTGTAAGTCTTGTCATGGACTCAAAACCTTGACCCGTATAATCTTCAATCCATCCTTACATCTCTCTTTCTACCCTTTCTCGCCTCGTGCCAAGGGTATAACTTGAAAAAGGTGGCACCGTATAATCCATCTTGTCGAGCCAACAACGTAAAACAAAGGTGCTTGGGGGAGGCAACCCGCCATTTCATAGTTTTTGAGTGAGTTTAGTGCTTTTAATGGTCTCGGGGTGGAAAAAATCAAGTGTGGGGTGAAAACCTTGAGTTGGCCCTGTTTCTGGTCCAAACGCGCGTTTGCACCCTTGTCAGACGTGCGTTTCAGTTTTGAAACCATTTCAAACGCGCGTTTCAGCCCCCAACTCTATGTCCATCTAAACCTTTTTCAAACGCCTATTTTAGCTTTCAAACGTGCGTTCGATTTATATGAAATGCGCGTTTCACTTTCCCAAACGCGCGTTTTGGAGCTTCCTCTTTAAATACACCTGCTTCAAACCGGCGTTTCGAGTTTTCTCTTCCCCATACCCTAGCAGCCGGCGGCGGCCCCTTCCTCCTCCCTCACTCGAAAATCATTCAAATCAACTCCGAATTCAGTGATTCAAACGCCAAACAACTCCGAATTCAGTGATTCATTGATCCCCTCTCTTACTTTCACTAACCCATTCCATCAACAAAATCCTAGTTTTCTCGATTCGATCTTGTCCTTGGGCAACTTTTTGCCTAGGCCGTTTCGGGCACAATTCAACGTTTCGGGACTCGTGCTTCGCTCCAAATCCTTCCTCTCATCTTATTTAAGCATAGTACATGTATAATTTGATTTTAAGTTTAAGATTCGGTTAGGGTTCGTTTTGGCCTCTTTTTGGTTTAACACCCCTACCCCGTTTTTAATTGTTATTAATCATATATCCTGTTTGTGCTTTGTTTTGTTTGTTTGTGATGATGGTGAATGGTGTGTTGATTGGGTTGGTTTGTTTTGAAATCCCGGTTGGATGTTAACCGGGTTGGTTTGGGCTATCATTTTCGGGTGTTTGTGCTATGTTGGTGAACTTAGACAGAATGAGAGATAACAAAGCGAAATTTGTCCATAGCGAAGACTACGGCCAATAATTCCTTTTCAGTTGTGGTATAGTTTACTTGAGTAGGGTTTAGTGTGTGACTGGCGTAAGATATGGGCTGGAACTTTCCCTTTATTCGTTGTCCTAAGACTGCACCAACAGCGTAGTTGGATGCATCACACATAAGCTCGAAGGGTAAATTCCGGTCGGGAGAGATAAGAATCGGTGCAGAAATCAACTGACTTTTAAGCTCCTCAAACGCTTGCTTGCAACTATCATCAAAATTAAAAACAACATCTTCTTTGAGTAGGGTAGATAGGGGCTTGGCTATCTTGGAAAAGTCTTTAATGAATCTCTTATAAAAACCGACGTGTCCAAGAAAACCTCTCACTTCGCGCACATTTCTAGGCAAACTCATCTTCTCTATAGCCTCCACTTTTGCCCTATCTACTTCCATACCTTTGGCTGAGATCTTGTGGCCAAGAACTATTCCTTCATCTACCATAAAATGACACTTTTCCCAGTTTAAGACTAAGTTCTTTTCCACACAGCAGGATAAAACCTGGTCAAGATTATCAAGACAATCATCGAAGGATTGACCAAAGACTGAAAAATCATCCATAAATATTTCCTTACACTTTTCAACCAGCCCATCAAAGATTGCCAGCATACACCTTTGGAATGTAGCTGGGGCATTGCAGAGACCAAATGACATTCGCCTGTAAGCAAAAGTACCATAAGGGCAGGTGAAAGTTGTCTTTTCTTGGTCGACTGGATCTATGGGTATCTGGAAGTATCCCGAATATCCATCAAGGAAACAGTAGAATGCATGTCCTGCCAGACGCTCAAGCATCTGGTCAATGAAAGGAAGGGGGAAATGATCTTTCATTGTAACTTCATTGAGTTTTTTGTAGTCGATACAGACTCTATAACCCGTTACTAGCCTCAATGCTATTTCTTCACCCTTTTCATTCTTCTCGATAGTAATTCCTCCTTTCTTAGGAACTACTTGAGTAGGGGACACCCATTCACCGTCGCAATTGCATAAATAATACCCATGTCCAAAAGCTTGATAATCTCCTTCTTAACTACTTCTTGCATGTGAGGGTTGAGCCTCCTCTCGGGGCCGTCTAACCCACTTGGCACCCTCTTCGCCTTTAATCTTGTGCATGCATAAGTCGGAGATATCCCTACGATGTCTCCCACTTGCCAACCAAAAGCTTTCTCATTCTTTCTCAAAATGTTTAACAGTTTCATCTCTTCCAACCGGGATAGCTTGGCGAAATAATCAACGGAAGCTTGTCACCTTCTCTCAAGAAAACATATTTTAGATGCTTAGGTAACGGCTTCAGTACCAGATCTGCAGGGGGTTCTTCTAAACTCGATTTAAGATCTCCACTTTTCAACTCAACATCACTGAGTTTACTTAGTGGTCCCACTACCAAAGCTTCTCCTTTCAACGAAACTTTATTAAACTCAGCTTCTAATTGTTCTAGATTCACCCAACCATGATTATTCAGATTTTCAACTAATCGCTCATATTCGGCCTCAATGACCATGACTTGCTTTTCCATGTAATCATTAAAGTCATCTGACATATCCTCAATGGAGAAGCCGGTTGGATAATCAGAGGGTCTCTGAATAGCTTTGGAGACACTGTAGCTCACCTCCTGATCACCGACTCGTATGGTCACTTGCCCACCTTCACAGTCAATGAGGGTTCTCGCTGTAGAAAGAAAAGGTCTTCCAAGTATCTCTGACTTTATGCAATGAAAAACAAACAAGTAATAAAATAATCCGGTTTACCCCAAGTGCAGGGATCATAGTATAGTAGTTACAACCGGAGTTGAATCACAGGGAATCGAGGTTGGTCTAGTTCTTAATTTCTCTAAAGTTGTCATGAAAAATAAAACAAAACAGAACTAAAAAAACGAAAACAATAAACTGGACAGAGGATCTAGAATCCAAAGCCAGGAAAGATAGTTACGAGCCAAACTAATGAAAATAATTCTATTCTAAAAAGATAATAAAATTACTAAGATGATAACAAATAAATTGAAAACGAACAAGTAATGATCCACCGATCTCACAACCCTCAACTTCCTCTCTAGATTGTTTAGTGAAGACTTAATGAAGATTGTGGTTCACATATCAAGAGTATGAATTTCTAATCTCTTAGATGATTCGCCT
This sequence comes from Gentiana straminea, assembly GCA_036785695.1. Lineage (NCBI taxonomy): Eukaryota > Viridiplantae > Streptophyta > Magnoliopsida > Gentianales > Gentianaceae > Gentiana > Gentiana straminea. The sequence continues at coordinate 17,647,041 of JAVUPR010000183.1, forward strand.
ATTAATCTCTCATCCTTTTCTATGTCTAGGACGTACCAGTCAACCGGAAAAGTAAATCTATCAATTTGAACTAATACGTCCTTTAGTATCCCCGCAGCTTTCTTGGAAGATTTATCAGCGAATTGTAGGTTCATGGTCGTGGGTTCTAAAAGATCATTCAATCCAAGCTGTTTACATACAGACAATGGCATCAGACTTATGGATGCACCCAGGTCACATAAAGAGTTTGGGAAGACCAGGCCTCCCATCAGCAATGTGAGCACAAATTTCCTAGGGTCACCCCTCTTGATTGGTAGATCTTCATAACTTATCATAGAGCAATCCTCACCAATCAACCGATCCATGTCTTCTAACTTCTTCTTAGAAGAAACAACATCCTTGATGAACTTAGTGTACTTAGGCATCTCAACCAAAACATCAGATAATGGAAGATTAACCTAAGTATTTTTCAGAAGATTAAGCACTTTTTCATATTTCTTGTCCTCATGCAAGGAGATGTTTCTTTTTCTAGGTGGAAATGGTAGTTTCTTTAAATCACTCTCAGAAAAGACTTTCTTCGATGATGAACTCGATGACTTTATCTTCCGAATCTTTCCACCTCACCACTTTCTCACTTCTTTTACTAGTCGGGGATCCGCCACCGACTCTCACTTGATTCTTCATTTCTCGGGGATCGGCCCACCCGAGTACTCTCTTGCGAAAAGGGGAACATGGGTGCTCGATTTCCCCTCCCGCCTCATCAGCGGGGAGGGGTTAGTGGTTTCCCCGGTTCGGGGGACCACTAAGTTGAGTACCGATCCGAGATTCATGGCACGCGGCCTCTTCTTTACCATAGGGAATTGAAGGAACTAGGTCGGTGCACCGGCCATGATTCAAATCGGTCCGAGCTACCCGACCACCCTTAGGATTTTTCTCCGTAAAGCTGGGCAACTGCCCTGAGGGTCTGGAAGCTAGTTGGTCAGCCATTTGCCCGATCTGCCTCTCAAGACTCTTTATTGTGCTCTGAAGGGATTGGATATTATTATTCTGCTCCTCCAGTTTAGCTTCAAGATCATTAGAGTGAGAGGGGCCTTGAGAGTTCTGAATGTTCTGCGGGAAGGATTGGCTGGAACGATTCTGAAACGCAGGATTTGAATTGTTTGGCCAATTTTGATTGAACCTCTGATTTGTATTGGAAAAATTCGTGTTCGAGTTCGATTGAAGCTTGGGTTTCGATTGAAATTCGATTCGGTTAAAATTCGAATTTTGATTGAGATTTTGATTCGATGGAAACCCCGGTTTTGAAGATTGCTTTGGCCGAGAAGGCGATTGTTAAATCTCTGATTTTGCTGGCCAAGGAAAGCATTAACTTCAGCATTCTGTCCATTCATAGGACAGAAGCGAGAGGTGTGCCCCACATTATCACATGCCTGGCATGTGACTGAATTGAGGTGTGCCCCACATTATCATATGGCCAGTTTGACAACAATTTTCACAATACAGAACTTGAGAGTTCTGCGGAAATAATAGATTCTGATTCGTTGGATTTAGAGACCTTGTAAGAGCAGCCACCTGCTGTTGAAGCATGGCAATTTGATTTTGATTGTTCACCTTCTCGATCCTAGGAGGAGGAGGAGGTACCTGAATAGCTTGAGAGGAGGGGACATAATTATATTTGGCAATATCCTCGAATAATGCCCACCCTTCTGCAGGTGTTTTCCTCAAGAATGCCCCACCAGAAGAACTATTGACCATACCCTTAGTGAGCTCGGTCAATCCACTGAAAAAATGTGTTGACTTGCCTCTGCAAGTCCAAACCGTGGTGAGGGCATTTACAAAGAAGAGCTTTGAATCCCTTCCATGCATCAAAGAACAATTCGTTTTCCTTTTGATAAAAGTGAAAATTTCACTTAAGCATTGGGCTATCTTGGATGGTGGGAAATATTGACTTAGGAACTCTTTTCGAGTCCAGCCCAGGTGGTGATTGATTCGGCAGGCAGAGAGTTGTACCACTCTTTTGCCTCCCCTTTCAAGGAAAACGGGAATAACTTCAACTTTATCGCATCCTCACTTACACCTTGAATGCGAGTCGTACCACATATCTCCAAAAATGTGTGTACGTGAGTATGAGGATTTTCAGATTGAAAACCATGGAAGATTGATGAATATTGCATCATTTGGATGAGCCCAGGTTTGAGTTCGAAGGTTGGTGCATTTATGGCGGGTAGAACGATGGCCGGGTTGACTTTGACTTCACCAGGCATGGCGTAGTCAGCCAACGTACGTCTATCTTCTACAGCCATAATGACTATGTCTTCGATCTCCTCAGCTAAACGTTCCTCAAGGTCTTGATCGGCCTTATCAGAAAGAACCACAGGACGGATTCTCTGCCTGTTTGGTCGGACTATGGTCCGCTCGAGGTCGGGGGTATAGAGTAGTGGCCTCTTTTGACTTCGAGTTTGCATAAACCGAAACCAAAATCAAGTTGTCTAAACTAAAAACTAAAAGTTAAAACCTATGAAAAGAAAATAAAAACAGGAGGACAGACGGGCGTCCAATTAATCCGGACGGGCGTCTGCCTGAAGAACTAGACGGCCGTTTGAGGCAAGCCAGACGCTCGTCTGATTTCCTCCAAACGGTACAGAGTTGGCTCTTTTTAGATGGACGGGCGTCCACTTACTCCGGACGCCCGTTTGGAAACCAGCACAGAAAACAGAAACAGAAAACTTAGTAAAAACTAGACAACCGTACCGAATCCCCGGCAACGGCGCCAAAAACTTGTCTCGGATTTTATCTAATGAAAAATAAACAAGTAATAAAATAAATCCGGTTTACCCCAAGTGCAGGGATCGTAGTATAGAGGTTAATACCGGAGTCGAATCCACAGGGAATCGAGGTTGTTTACCTAGTTTTTATCTAACTAACTTAAAGATGTCACAACTACTATTACTAAAATTATAAGAAAATAAAAACGATTAACACGTAACAAAATAAAAACGAAAATAACAAAAGTAAATTGGACAGAAGATTAGAAATCTAAAGCCAGGAAACGTGATTACGAACCAAATTATCTAAAATAATATATTCTAAAACCTAAACATGCAGTAAAAAGTTCTAACTTAGCTAAGCAATTCAAGTTCAAGCGATTTTAATCAATAATTTAACGAACGAACAAGCAATTGATCCACCAATTCTATAACATTCAATTTCTCCTCTAGATTATCTAGAGATTTTTAATAAAAGTTGTGATTCACCTAACAAAGGTATGAACTCCTAATCTCTTAGAAAAGTTCGTCTATCAATATTTTACCTTTCGATCCTAAAGATTAACGCTTTTATATCCAAGGTGTGAAATTTCTCAATTTCTAATCTAGAAATTCAACCTAACAACTCTCGTTAATTAGATTAAAGATCTAATCTTTACTACGGTGATCTTGGGTTTAATCACGATTCTCATGAACATTAAACATCAAACATGCAAAGATCTCTCGATTCAAATTGCATAAAAACAAGTAAAACATAATAAAGATGCAACTTTTAATAAAAAATCACAAGATAATCCAAAGGTGAAATCAAAGTGTTGATAGAACGGCTTCACAACGCTTGTTCCAAAAGCTTTTAGCCTCTAAGCATCGCTTGAATACTCGAAATAGCTTCTATGAAGTACATAAATTTGAAGGAATTTATCTAAGAATTAAAAAGCATAAAAACTATCTAAGAAAGGTGCAAACCACAAGGAAGACGCCCCTTAGGGTTCTTGTGGCCGCCTAGAGTTAATTGGATTCCTTAGGGTTGAAAAAAAAACACGCCTATTTATAGAGTTTTAAGTCGGTTTCTGCTAGGTCGGCGTATGGACGCCCGTCTGAGGTACTGGACGCCCGTCCAGAGTCTTGAACACCCGTCCATTCTGCATAAAATCTTCGAGTCGGGCCGAGTCATGTCAGACGCCCGTCCTATGTAAATTTGGACGCTCGTTCAGCAAAAATCTCAATACTTTGAATCCACTATTTCTTCCTGGACGCCCGTTCGATTCCTCAAACGCCCGTCCATCTGGACGGAGCTTCAGACGCTCGTTCAGTTTACTTCAAATCCGGTTTTCATCTCTATCTTTATCCGACTTCATCTTTATCCTTTTTCTTCCATGTAAATCCTCACTTGAACATCTTTTAAACCCTTTTTAAGCCAAATTCGTGTATCTACAAGATATCAAAAACATTGCAAAGTGTAAAATCATTCAAATCGATAGAAAATCAACAATAAAACCTCATAATTCAACCAAATTTGCGATTAAACCATTCCAAACATCACTTGATTGAAAAATCAAATAAACGTTCACTTTCTATGCAAAACATCAGAGTATAGAGGAAAATTGTTATGAAATAGAATGATATAAATCATAGAAAATCACCCTAAACAAAATGGTCTGGCAGAAAATGCTAACAAGCAAGTATTGAAGGTCTTAAAGAAGAGCCTGGATGAAAAAGGCAAGATGTGGGTAGATTATTTGCCCGAAGCCTTATGGGCACTACGGACTACCCGAAAGGTGACTACCGGGGAGAAACCTTTCGCGCTAACGTATGGGTCAGAGGTGATGGAACCTATAGACATGGCCTTGCCGAGCGTAAGGGTCTCTCATTTTGACGAGGCCGACAATAGCATCAACCGGCAGGTCAAGTTGTATTTCGCAAAAGAAAAACGCATAAGAGCCCGCGCTCACCTAGTAAACTACAAGCAGACCACAAAAAGACATCATGACCAGCGAATCCGCGATCATTCTTTCACAGTATGAGACTTTTTCCTACGTAAAAGACAAGCGACCGGCCAAAAAACAGACAAAGGAAAATTGGCTGAGAATTGGGAGGGTCCCTGGCAAGTGTTGAGAATAGTCAAGAAAGGGACTTATATCCTCTCAGACAAGGAGGGCCGCGAGTTCAATAGGCCCTGGCACGCCGACAACTTGAAACGATATTACACGTAAGAGCAATGACTTCGACTTGTTTTTAGAAGCTTTTTTTTGTAAAGGCATTCAACCCTTTCTATTATGATCAATGAAATATTTTTCAAAAACATCGTTGAGCACAAACAAATTCTGTTTCCAACAAGCAAAGCTTGTCCGATACAGAAGGGAGCCACCTGAAATCGCTAAGAGCAGACATCAAGCAAACATGTTTATGACGTCATCAAAGGCAAGAATTCGAAAAAATGAAACACAGAAACAAAAACCATGCCGGCAAAATTAAGGGAAAGAAATTCATTACAAAGTGGAGATTTTTACCGGGGAGTCAAAAAAAAAGAGGACTCCGCCCTTCCCTCATCTGCCTCAGGATGGGAGAAATATATGTCCGTAGTAGGACAGACCGGCATCCCTCGGGTCAAGATGCACATAGTGGAAATCATCCAGACAAAGGGTAAGGGAAACACACCATTCATCACAGTAGCATACTTGATCATCTCGGAATGGATCAGGCGACCCCAGTTGATGGTCGTCTCAGGAATCGAAATGGCGTAGAGAACAAACGCCTCGGCATCAGTGACCTCCTTGAAATCGGACAGATAGGACCTGAGTGCACAGGAAGCGTTTACACTTCCTTTCCTCCCGATTCAGCATATCCGTTGTCACATTAGTGCCGTCCATCCACTCATGGCGAAGCAAAAACTGAAGGGTGTCGAACCGGGCAACATAATAGTCATCCCTGTCGTCGAGATTCCAAAAGGTGTTATAATCCTCAGCAAGATTTGGAAGGCCATAAAAGTCATTTATGGCAGCCGGGGTAAAATCCACAGTCACCCCAAGAACAGAAACGGTCGTGGTGCGATCAACATGGCAGTTCTCAGATATATAGGGCGGCGTAAAACTCACGCACCAGGGTTAAGTTTTACTCTCTGTCGGTGTGGTGACAAAATGCAGCCAACCATTGGCATTAACTGTAGCCTGATGACCTGGGCCAACACGACACAGGTTAAGCCTCATTTCCACCAAGTGACCTTGATTACGGAAGAAGGTCATAAAGTTATCCAAGGCCAGCGGAGAGGCGGTGAGCTGGAAGTAGCCTGAGGGTTCTTCTCACGTAATAGGCTCAAAAGAGTTGGAACATTGACTGGAAGAATCAGAAGAGGACATGGCAAAATTTTCAAAAGTTCGAAGAAGAAGGAAAGAGACTTCCCGAGAAAGAAGAATTTTCAGAAAAATTGCAAGTGAGGAAGAAGAGGAAAACCTCTTCCTTTTATAGACCAGAAAAATCAAAAGCTGGGAAGGTCAGGAGTAAAAAATGTTCGAATTCAAAATCAAGTCTCTACAGTAACCAAGCCGACGCTTCGAAAAGAGCAGTCATAAATACGTCGGTTGGGCAAAGGGCCATAAAAGCGTCGGTTGAATGGAGTTATGAGGCTTCACGATCCTCGAGGAACCAAACCGCCTAAGCCGGGTCCAACCAGAATCAGCGGCTTCACCAAAAATGGGGGCCATGGTCGGACACAGGAGAGTTTTCATCCACGATCAAATTTTATTTCCTTTTCAAGGGTGCTCTCACCTCACAAGGGAACAGGGGCCGCAAGTAAAAACTCAAATTCAGAAAAATTGAAGCAAATAAAAAAGCAAAAAGGAGCGACGATTTCATTATATAAATCAGGGCCGTCAAGGCCAATTGATTACAAGAGCGGACAGAAACAAAACCTAAAACTAATCAGAGTCGTCTGTCGGCAAGTCCGAAACGACAAGTGCATGCTAAACATTTGCGCAAGGCGGCACCACCACGTCGACATGAGAAACAGGCATCCCGATAGTGCGACACACAAGCGGGAAATCAACCTAAGAAAAGAGATGGGCCCATATAGGTCTGTCTGGGCCGAAAATGTAATTATCGTCCGGTAAACCAGCAGGCCCCAATCAACATTGACGTTATCATCGGCCCGCATGATCGCATAAAAGAGATGCGACTCGGCCTCTGATATCTCCTTGGCATAAAACGAGAGCAACACCCAAGAATTGATAAACCTCTTCCATTCTCGGTTGGCCTGGGACATCTTCGAAGCATAACCCTCCGGTAAAGGGTCCCAGTCACCCGGTATCAAGCGCCTGAGAGCTGCGGCCCCATAGATACGCCTCCTCAACTCACTGCCGAGACCCCAAACCGTCTCATAATGCACATACGGAGGGTGACCAGGATATTCGAAGAACTCATTGATAATGGCAGGGCTAATGGCAACATTTACCTCCCGGAGGGGAACAACGGTGACAGCGTTATCGGTTAAAACTATAATCGACAATGCAGAATAGAACTCCCGCACCATGGTGGCGTTGTACCGCCATCGAGGTGCATTTAGAAAATTAACCCACGTTAGATGAGCAACATGCTCACACTCAGTAAAACTGTTCCTCCGAAAGTTCAACCCCTATCAGCCAAGAAGGGAAGCTGATTGAATATGGAGAAAAAAATTGGCAATGGCCAAGGGAGAGGCCGTATAAAAGAACGGAGAGTCACCAAAATTGGCCATGGTTGCTGAGGAACAAAAACTCGAAAAGGATGTGTTTTGGAAGGAAGAAAAGCAAAGATGTGTGCAGAAGGAGGGCAAAGCTCACTCCCTTTATAGCATAGGACAAATGATACAGCGGTGGAAATGAAACAGATGAAATGGTAAAAATTGAAAGTCCGTTTGGATTTCGAAATTTGAATGAACTTTAATGGCGAAAAAGATATCAGAAGCGCCTCTATCGCATGCACGATCTCTAAAAATGTCTGAAACGGTCAAAGAACAGTAACTGACCAGAAATAGAAGCTTTCCCTCAGAACGTGTCAGAAAAAGCCGGGCAACCGTCAGACTTTACAGTTGGGGAATCTCGAAGTCTCTTTGAACGTGTCCGCCTATAGGTATCATCGGACACGTACAAAGCAGGGGGTCGCACCGAATTTTTAAAGCAGGTCCTATAGAATCTTCAAACCAGCGTCCGGCGCAGTGTTCGTAGTTTCAATCCAGATCCACGTGTAACGGCAGCTCGGATCTCACTTGAAACAAGGGGATGGACTTTTTTGATTCAGACTGATTGGAGACCTAGAGATCAATTATTACAACGCAAATTACTCGTTCGTTATTTCGACCACGCTCGTACGCGGTCTCGTTCAAAACAAGGGGCCGCAAGCCCAAAACTTTAATTCGTGGTTTTCAAATAAGACAAGTCATTTTGGTGACCTCGGCTAAAGGATTTCACAACCTCACCAAAATGAGGGGGACTCACACATATATTTGCTTCAATGGAGCATAAAAACTTGAAAAATGGACGTTTCAAGCAAAACACGAAATAAGGCAAAAAGCCAAACAACGGCCATCAACCACATCAAGTTTTTAAAAAATAGGAAATAAAGATAGTCCGGAAGTCGGAACCAAGAGTATAAAACTACAACAAATCGGGGAAAACAAGTCAATCCTACTTGTCCGAGGGAGGAGTCTCGGTATGGAAAGATTCAAAAACTGGTCGCACTCTAGCTCAAGACTCTTCTCCTCGCCAACAAAACTGGCGACAGCAACCCCCACAGCGCCGTCAGCGGCATCAGCTTCCTTCTTCGCAAGCTCAATAGCTTCCCTCTCCATCTCCTCCATCATGTCACGAAGGTTCTTCTCGTTGATTGGAGGAGGAGCCCAAAACGGCTTACCTTTATTTAAGCAACTAACTCGGAAATCATCAAGCTGAACGGCAATATAGGGAAAGGTCAGAATGGAATGCTCTCAACTCAGATTCGTCTTGATCCGTCGTCAGCCAGTCGTGCAGGGTCTCAATTTTGGAGCATCTTCATAAAATGCCTTAAGGCACCTCGCCATATGATAGAATCCCCAATCATACCCATCCAACAAAGCATCTTTGACCTTACGGGCAACGTCACCGACAACGGCCTCAGATTTACTCAGCTTGCTCTTCAATATATCAACGAGCTCGTAGGCCTCCGTCACCTTAGCAAGGACTTTGTCTTTCTCCAACTCGACAGATTTCTGAAGATCCACAGCTGATTGAACCTTCTTGGAAAGATTCGAGTTATCAGAATGAAGCCAACCAACTTCGTCCAAAATAACCTTCTCCCTCTGTTCAGCTGCGTTAGCACGGCTTGCCTCAGCAGTCAGCTTCTCTCGCATCTCAACGAGCTGGTTCACCATCTTTTTCGCATCCTCGTTACAAGCCCACTCGACTTGTTTCAATTTGGTGGCAACCTGAAATGAAAAAAGGCTGAGAGCATGAAAATTTAACGGAAAAGGAATTCAAAAACAAAAAGTATATGTTACCGTGCTGACCGTAGTCCCATAAAGACCGAGCACCTCAGACAAGAGTTGCAAGATTGAAAGGTCCCCGCATATGCTGTCGAAGCAACCACGTCGGCTTGGGCTATCCGATTAACGATCCCCTGACCAACCCACAACTGAGGAGCATCGGGCAATCTCAGCTTCAGATTTTGTAGCTGGGCCACATCGCCAATTGAGGCAGATAGCTCCCCAGCCGTTCTCAAAGTAAGAGGCACTTCAGGAAATCATTGTCCTGCCACAATGTCGGTTTCCCCTAAAACCCAACGGCAATTTTCCTTTTACCGGTCCCTTTTTACACCGGCTCAACAACAGCTGGCTCGCCCTCGCCAACGACCCTCTTCGTGGGACTTTCGATCAGATCAATAGTGGCAGTGAGCGGCTTGATGCCCTGAGGGACCTGAGCATCCTCAACTGCTTTGGAAGAATCAAGAACGACGTCACCCGAGCTCTGGCCGCCGCTGGCTTTAGACCTCTTGAGGGAAGATACGCCACATGCGTTGATCGACTCTTCATCCTCATCTATCAAGCCAGTATTCTTTCCCCCAGCAGGCCTTTTCCTCTACGCTCTGGTGGCCGCAGCAAGTTTCGCAACCCTCGAAGCAACAGGACCGCCCTCAGTAGTCATAGCATTAAGAGGAGCCACAGAAGAAGCGGCATCGGTCAACAAAACATTCTCCATGCTCATCGGAGGGGCAGGATCCACAGGTTTACTGGCCTTTAACAACTATTGGCGAGTTTTCCTCTCATCCTTCAACCGAGTCATAATGGCATTATTGTCTTCATTGGAGAGCACCATTGTACCTACAAGATAAACGGTCAGAACTCGAGGACAGAATGTAAAGATACTAACCAAAAAGAAAAACAAAACAAAGCAGCAAATTACAAGCAGGCCGCGACACCTCGATCCCTTTGCATGTCGGACATTTGGTAGGAAAACATTTCCCTAAATAACACTCGGCGTTCCAATCTTCATAGGTACCTATAGCGGATACTTTTACCACGGGCTGAGCGTTGATCGGCCCAGGGATCCCGACTACACAACAAAAGGAATCCCTAAGATCAATCAAGCTCCTCCAACTAAAAGTTCTTTTGTGAGTCTCACTCTCCTTATCCCAGCCAAGAAGCTCATGATGTTTGTCAAGGAGTTCCTATTCTACATGATCCAGAGTCTTAGACACGATGATTTTGTTTTGCCTGTTCTTCGGGCGCACCTCAAACTTTGGAAATGGCCACCCTGACATCGATTCGACCATCATAGCCCTCGTGTTCCAACTGCGGACTTTATTTGAAGTCCAGTAGAACAGCCTACATTTCTTCACTCTGGTCGCCAGGAAATTGCTGGAGTCCGCTTTGTTTGTGGCTGCTTTGCTAAAGGTGTAAAATTTCAGGAAAACCTTAAGAGAAGGTTCATAATCCAGAATTCAGCAAAGTACGACAAATGTCATCACAAACCTGAGGGCCCCAGTGGTGAAATCGCATGGGAGAGCCAGTAGAATCCACATCACATCGACAAAGAATGGCTCAAAGGGCGGCCTAAGGCCTACGATGAAATGATCATAAAACAAGACCAGACCATCTTTCTGCAGTCTCCGACCGGCTCGGTTAGCTACCTTCTTGAAGCCAGAGAAAAGATACCCTGAAGATATGTTGAACTCAGAGAATAGTTTGGGGTCCCCAAAGCGAGGCCGGATCACGGCCCAATCCAACTATATTTGATTGTCGAGAGCATCAATGCCTTTATCTTCCCTGGCCACTTCCGGGTTTTGCGGCATAGAAGTCTTGTTGCTGTCTTTGAGCTCATCCTCGTCATCGCCGGATTTCCTCTTCTGTTTCGATTTTTTAGGTTCAGACGCCGCAACGTTAGAGGAAGAACCTTTGGCCCTGGTGGTTTCCTTCCCATGCTTCCACTTTGACTTTACAGGAGCCGCAGTCGAAGAGACAGACTGACCTCTCGGCAACTTGAAAACAACAATTTTCGGACGGACGGATTGTGACGGAGCCAGCTCAGCCAACACCATGTCGTCTTCGGTACTCTCACCCTTGTCACCCTCACCGGAGCTGGTGCCCACCTATTCGGCCTCCTCGGAAGCATAGCCACGAACATCGTCATCATCACTTCCCGACCTATCACTACCAGGCATCCTGCAAAAAGAAAAGGACGAGGCGGATAAGCCATCACCCAAGACAATTGAAGTCGGGTCGAGACAGTCCCACTCATCTCGACACCCCATCTTTTCATTTCACAATCGGACGCAAAACCCAGAAATTGGGGAAGAAAAGGTCGAAATATCCCTCAGAACAATACAAAAGAAAAAACCGAAAGTCACAGCAGCCAAAAAACACACCCAAAATCCTGAAAACCTCATGACATGAACAGAGGCGATGAAAACATCCACGAATTCAGACTCAATAAAGGCTAGGGCACACAAGTTTATCAAAAAACAACCAGACAAAGGCTAAACCAACTGTGAAAATACGAAAAACCAGGGAAGAAAAACGATTTACCTGATAATCGGCAGGAAATACGAAAAGGGGCAAAGGAATATGGAATGAACTTTCGGAACCCTGCCGGAAATCGAATCGCCGGAGAACCTTCACTTGCAAACTGCCAACAGACAACCACCAGATAAATTATAAGTTCGGAAAGTGTTTAGGCAGGGAGCCTCTCGCCCTTACATAGACATGGAAGTATGAATCCGACTGTTCTGATAATAATGATCTAACAGACGAGATCAAAGGCGGGGTTTTCAAGTTTCAAATTTCGAAATAGCCATCATGATGGCGCAAAGAACGAAAAAGCCGTGGCCAATGAAAATAGACGGTGGGTCACGCCAATTATCACATCGATCTGGGGTGAAGAAAAAGCACCGGAAATGAGCACGTGGCTGACACATAGGCAAGGGGGCCGTTCCAAAGCCTCCACTCAAACCGGCTCGAGGCCAAAGGCCCAAGAAGCCAAACCCTACGAAGTTAAGATTATCCGCCCATTTATAACTTCAATCGGCTCGAGGCCAAAGGCCCAAGAAGCCAAAATCCTATGAAGTTAAGGCTATCCGCCCATTTATAACTTCAATCGGCTCGAGGACAAAGGCCCAAGAAGCCAAATCTTACGAAGTTAAGGCTATTCACCCACTTATAACTTCAACCGGCTCGAGGCCAAAGGCCTAAGAAGCCAAACCCTATGAAGTTAAGGCTATCCGCCCATTTATAACTTCAATCGGCTCGAGGACAAAGGTCCAAGAAGCCAAAGCCTACGAAGCTTAGGCTATTCGCCCACATATCGCCCACTTATAACTTCAACCGACTCGATGCCAAAGGCCCAAGAAGCCAAATCCTACGAATTTAAGGCTATTTGCCGACTTATAACTTGAACCGGCTCGAGGCCAAAGGCCGAAGAAGCCAAATCCTATGATGTTAAGGCTATCCGCCCATTTATAACTTCAACCGGCTTGAGGACAAAGGCCCAAGAAGCCAAATCCTACGAAGTTAAGGCTATCCGCCCATTTATAACTTCAACCGGCTCGAGTTCAAAGGCCCAAGAAGCCAAATCCTACAAAGTTAAGGCTATTCGCCCACTTATAACTTCAACCGGCTCGAGGCCAAAGGCCCAAGAAGCCAAATCCTACAAAGTTAAGGCTATTCGCCCACTTATAACTTCAACCGGCTCGAGTCCAAAGGCCCAAGAAGCCAAATCCTTCAAAGTTAAAGCTATCCGCCCATTTATAACTTCAACCGGCTCGAGGCCAAAGGCCCAATAAGCCAAATCCTACGAAGTTAAGGCCATTCGCCCAATTATAACTTCAACCGGCTCGAGGCCAAAGGCCCAAGAAGCCAAATCCTATGAAGTTAAGGCTATCCGCCTATTTATAACTTCAATCAGCTCGAGGCCAAAGGCCCAAGAAGCCAAATTCCACGTAGTCCAGGCTACCCGCCCGAAATGGCCTCCGACGATTACGGCTATTCACCCTTGGAGCCACCTCAAAAGGCCAAGAAGATTGCTCCCTACCCGACACCTCGAGATGTCACGGGTACGAAGTAGGGGGCCATTGATAGGCCGGCTCCACCCTCCGGCCCGCCGACCCGGATGTGGATCCGAACCGATCAGCCGAGTACAGACGGACGGGGACCGGAGAGAGGAGATGCGGCCAGGCCCTTGTCGGCAGATGCAATCACTCAGGAAATGGGCTTCCATAATAAGCCCACGATGAATAGAAGGGTGAAGGATCTGCCAGCGGTTCTTTACCCCAACATTTGGAGAGTACAGACCGACGACCAGCAGGCCTGCTAACGATGTGCGATGGCAACTCGAGGATCCATATCGCCATTGATCCGCCGCGGCTCGACTAACCACCGCAGATTTAGTTGTACTATGTCCTTAGTTGTAATTATGCTGAATGTAAGTCGGTTCTCACCCTATACTTAGGGCTCCATGTACCATTCATAAAAAAAAAGGTTGAATATATAAAACAAGGCAAAACTCTGCCCATCTAATTGCTCTCTTGCACCACCACTCACCACCGCATTCTCACATAGCTCCACCGAGAGCCACCGCCCTTATATCACTTTCACAACCAGATATCCACCGCAAATCAACCGCTGAACACCCTAGATAATTTTGACATTATCATATATTACATATTATTTACTGAATAAATAATATCTACATATTCATTAAATAGACCAACTATTTAATTTATTTTCGAGGTTCCAAAAACGAGAATTCACTCACGTGTTACGAGCCAACCTGGGAACTATGGACCTATAACCAGTAGGTCCAATAAATTGAATAAATTATTCATCACACAGAATATTTCCATTCAACTTATTAATTCGGGAATCACGTCACCATAAATCCAAAACTGAACTCTATCAATTATTGATATAACTTATTCTCAAAGTGTCGAGTCAATAAGTGTTCATTGATATAATCATTACATATAGACTAACCCGCCATAGACTATCCGTAACGAAGCGGGAATGTTTCCATAAACCTTCTTCATTACATCTTATCCTTATTTATCATTAACCCACTAGTGATAAATTAGTTCATAACCAATATGAACTCCGTGGATCGATCATTTTCTAGGATTAATAAATAAGGGGATTGTCTTTCTATTTCCCACAAGAATGAATGGATTTCGTATCTGTGAGACATATTCCCAGCTACTCATTCCCGATAGTGCCAATGTGAAAATGATTCGGACCGTGCCTCTTAGCAATCCTTAACGAACACAACAAACCCTATCTTGAAACAAGCACGAGTCTGCAATCACTTCAGGATTAAGGTTAATCCATGTATGATCATCTTGTGATTTAATGAGATTTCTCAATCACGGAATTATATGAAAATTTTAGATTAAATCGGTTCAGTCCTACATGACTACATCATATATGAATGCCCCACTAAAATAACCCATATCGACGGTCCGGATAAGACGGTCACACCAGAAAGTGTTCTGGGCGCATTAATGGTGGTTAAATCAATAGACCCCATACTTTGATTAAGGTCACCACGGACTAACAGTTCAAGTGTATCACCATAAACTTAATCCTCGCGTGTGACACACATAAGTTATATGGCTACATATGATACAACTTAGGGTTTTCATTAGTGTATTACTTATAAGAACGAAGCAAATAATAAGATGAGAATAAATCTGTCATTTATTAATTATTAAAACAATTACATAAATTGTATTTCGGGCGTTACTTACAACAATCTCCCATTTGCCCGTAAGGACAAGCAACAATTGTCTTTCGGGCACAACATCCAACAGAAGTATCACTTCATAATTCGGTTATGGGGGAACAATTCTGTATAATAGAAGCAACTGTTATGGTAAACTTCAACTTCAACTGCCTAGGGCCAAACTGGTGCCATTTTCACTGTTGCATCAGCGTTTAGTTCGAATTGTATTCAGAATTTCCTCGTTGAGCTGGCCCAAAAATATTATTACCGGCCTGGCCACGAGCCCACGAGTGGGGCTCTGAACAAACAAATTTCTACGATTCCCTCATTCACAAATTTCTCTTGCCCCTTGGGGCTTACATCTAAATGTCACACTACTCCTTAAATAGTGATTTCACTTGAGTCACTCTCCCAATGTGGGACAAATGAATACACATTATTCATTAGCACTCCACACATTTTACTTACCTATAATGCATTAATTTCTCATTCATCCGATTTTGGAATCAAGTGATTTAAAACCTAACATCAACTACTATAATAGTAGTTTCCAAAACCATTTTTCGCTTCCGGAAATTCATTCCGTAACATTATCAAAATGGAGTCTAATAGTACTGTTCGCCACTTTTTCCAAAACACAATTTGGCTAAAAACTCCAACAAAAAGTGGGGACAAAGGTAGTAGTATCGAAGATATATCAACTACCTATGAAACACCACATGTCACATGATTCGGCTGACCTAAACATAGCTTGATTTTTGGGTACTACCTCCGTATGTGGGGAGTTGACGTATGGAATCATCTGCACTATATGGTTTAAATCCAGTTTGAAAATCAACAGTAGAGATTACGGCACACTTATCTCCTCACCAAATGGAGGGACTAACTAAAAATTTCCCCTAAACATATTGGTTTTTCTTTCCTAAAGGCAACATAAACCGATGCACAAAGCTAAAATTTAAACATTACAGTCACTATCCATACTTTGGGGGTAGACTTTACGTCATTCCTAATGCATATTACGTTGCGTGACTCCCAATCTTGACGTAGAAATATTTGAAACGATACACTTTTAAGATGTATATATGATGAAATATCTTTGATGTAGACATTCATTCCATTTTGGAACAAAAGTTCCCTAATGAATTATCTTCCTATAGGCACACGTACCTAAATACTTACTCTTTTTAATTGAAACTCCAACGTTTATAGAGGATATCAGTAAAGATATGTCTGGTGATTCGAAGATATGTCTGGTGATTCGAATCACTATGAATTGCCATTTTTACCCCTACCCCTTGTTTATATGTACTAAATTAAAAAAAAATATTTGCTAACAGACATGATAAAATTCACAGCTAATTAAGCCGACCTCTGTTGAAATATGAAGACTAAATGTGGAACTCGTTCTTCCCTTGTTCTTGCATTGACTTTGGTTTATTGTATTGCCGCTGAAGGGAATTATAGTCATCCTCACTCAACAAAAAAGCTTAAGAGAAGTGATTTCCCAGCCGATTTTTTGTTTGGGGCAGCATCCGCTGCTTATCAGGTTTGAGGGATCGGTGTTTATGCAATCCTCTAATATTTCTGTAAATTAGAAAGCATATTGACTTACATGTGTATCCTTATTGATCAGTATGAAGGGGCTGTTCGTGAAGGCGGCCGGGGACCTAGCATTTGGGACACTTTCACTCACCAACATCCAGGTATATACTTCATCTTTCCTAACATTTATGCTAAGAACCATCAATCGCACATAGATCGCATCACGAATTGTTTGAATTAACACCAAGTTCCCATAGAAGACCTTTCGTTTGTTGATACCATCATCAAAGTGGAAATTAGTTAATGATGTCTTCGAGCCAATCAAAATCAACTGGCCTGGGCCTGGCCTGATCATTTAAAACCTTATGACTTATCTGGATGAAAAGTAAGGGGTAATAAGTTATGAGACTCACAAAGAAAATCAACATCAAATTGAACTATGCCACTTATTGGGATCATGGAAGATTCCAAGTTTTATCTTTTGGCTTTTTAAACACCTAATCATAAAAGAAATAGACTAACTACAAGTCACATAATTTAACAATTATAATATACGTCGTCAAACCACCAAAGATAATTCATCTACCTCTCTAAAACTAGTTACTTGTATATAGTGGAAGCAGGGGTCGAACACAAATGGAACGATGCTTCTTTTTTTCCTCTTAAATTTGTAAAATAAAAGTTGTTTCATTTTCAATCAATTCCTAAAAAAAGGATAAAATAAAATAAAGAAGATACTCCCTCCGTTTTATTTAACTGTCGGAGAAAGAAAAATCACAAGGATTAAGAAAGTGATTAATGTGTCTGAAATATAGTGTAAAATTACAAAAATACCCTTCATTCCTTGTGAATGAAAGATTGTATCAAAATTTAGATTATTGAAATGAAGGGTAAATGAGGAAGAAAATAATAAATGCTGCATTGGTAATGTAAAATGCTAGATAAATAAAAATTAAGCAAATTCTGAAAAGTGATTGTTAAAAAAAAAAAAACAGAGGGAATACACAAGAAGAAAATCTCCAGCTAACTAATTATTCAAGACAAAATTAGTTTTTAATCCAATTGTGATGGATTTATAAGGTTTAATGATGCATTGTCCATTTAATTAATTGCAATAAGGAGAAAATTAATAGTTATTGTCTATTTTGCCCTTATTCTACAAGGATGATATCACTTGTTCTTCACCATTTTCCCGTCTTCTTTTCTTCGTTCTTCTTTCTCATCTTTATGTCTTTAAATACATTCATTGCCCTTATTTTATAGATGTCACCTAGGGGCGGACGCAGGATCTCGGATAAAAGGGGCAGTAAAAATTTTAAGGGCGAATAAAAAATTTAAGGGGGGGGGGGGGGGGGGGGGGGGGGGGGCAATCTATAAACATAGTACATATATTGGTGTATTTTTTAGGATCAAGTGGGGAGCAAGTGTTCCCCCTTAGTTGTATATAGGCCCGCAACTGATGTCGCCGCTTCGAGCTCTTCATTTTCTTCTTCATGCAGCAAACACACTAGTTTATTAGACCTGCTGAAAATAGGATACACTTCTTTAAGTACGAAAGAGGCGGGACCTCTCATCCTAAAAATTAGGGGTGAACATGGTCCGTTCGGCCGGTTTTTTTTCATTTTTAAACCGAACCATTTTATACGGTTTCTAAATTTTGAAACCAAACTAGAACGGTTTTAAGCTATATGTCAGTAAATCCAATGAAATGATTTAACAAATGTTTTATATTTAACTGACATCTACTATGCAAATCTTAAAGTTCCAAAAACAAACCATCCTTCAACACTATCCAACGTAACAAACTCGACACCTACCAATGAATTCCAAATTCGGGACAAACATGATAATAAAGGAGTCATCCCTTACTCATTCAATATATGAATGAATCATCAACTTCAAAAAATACTAATAATGAACTAACCTTTATATTATTAAATAACATATATATATCAAATCCATTAGACAAAATAATATTTTGAGTAAGGTTAAGAGGGAAAGAGGAATGAATTTGTTTCATAAGTAAGCGAGAGATAAATGAAAGGTAGCTAACTTTCATAACATATTCGTGATTTTATTTTCTCCAAAACACTGGCTCTAATTTTGATTATCTCAACAATGTTATTTCCCAACATAATCTAATTTTAAGCAAATAAAAGGCAAACTTATTATATATTAAAAAAAAACAAATGTTTAAAAATGCATTTATTGATAAAAGATATCAAAACTTAAAAATCGGAAAATATCCATGATGAGGTTCATCAACATCATTAAAATAAGTATGTCATGCAAATCAGCATTCACATATTTCAAATATTGGTGTTGAGGAAGTAGAAAGAGAAGAAAAACTCAGCGATGGTGAGTTGTGAACTAACATATACTTTAGATTCTCTTAACTAATTGAAAATTGAAGACAAATCTATGAAATGATCAACAAAGAATCTTTAGAATATGAAATTAATAATTGATCGGTAATACATTACAAATACAAAGTTTAAAGTATGTGTTAAAGTTTAAAGTTTAGGATACACTGATGTTTTAAAGTATTGATAGATGTATGTGTGTGTGTGCATATATACATAATCCGGTTTGGTCCGGTTTTAAACGGTTTTTATTTTCTTAAATTGGAACAAAATTGTATTAAACAGTTTGGTTTTTAGTTATATGAAATCCGACCAAAAAACCATGTGTTATACCTTTCCGGTTTGGTTCGATTTGGTTTGGCTAGTTTCTTTGGTTTTCAGAAATTTTGTTCACCTTTACTAAAAGCCTAGCTAGGTTGTGAGGTGAGTGAATTATATCTATTAATATGGTGGGTGGAACAATCATAAGTGCCGAATGTGGGACACTTTAATGCCAATTGTTAATCCTATCTTTTAATGGTGCAGCGATGATCATATTGAATTGGTGGAAAAGCCTTAGACTTTCATGTAGTGAATGCCCAAAAAGATACGATCGACGTTGATAAAAACAAGGAATTTTACTGCGACTAGCAAATTTGTCTCCCCTATGCCCACGATTATACGTTTATACTAAACACCCAAAAACTTGCAAATTTTCATACGAACATGGTCGGTCAAGCAATTTTTCATACGACATTTTCCTTTCAACAGAGGAGTAGGTGTCCGATTTATAAAGTATGCAGCTGTTAACACACAATCTCCCCAATGCTTGAAAAAAGTGCCCATGCCACGGAACACAAAACAGAGGATGGCGCTTGATGGCTCTTGCGCCTCTACTCTAAAGTTTTTAAAAAATCTTCGGCGTTGATCATCAGCGGATTATTTCCTTTGAGGCTAGATATGGAAGTCAAATCTCCGTCTGCTGGGGATGAATTGATTAATAAATCTTTTGCGACAACAGTAAAAGGGTCGGATGCCCTTATTTTCTTGGGTATGTTGACACTTTACAAGGTAAAACCGTCGTCCAAAATTTCAAGGGAACAAATGCAGTTGGTTGCCAAACCATTCCAAAACACTTTAGTGGCCATGTTCCCTAATTATTCACTGAAACTTGATGTTTTACGTAAGCTTTTTCTTCGTTTAGGGCTTAAAGATTCATGTCCTATTGCGCTGTTGGATAACATACATGTTTTAATTCGTCCAACTTTTCACGATGATTATAACTCGCTTTTCTATTGACGTCTTTGGTTGATTGGTAAATCCTATGATTTTATCAAAATGGACATTTGATTTTCGCTCTAATCCGGAGGCCTTACTTGGCCCTGGTTTGGATATAGCTTCATGAATTACCATTACCTTTATCCAGCAAAAGGAAGGGAATCTACTTTGAAAGGGATGAATGATGTCACCAAAGAGCAAGTGTACAAGGCTCCCCTTCAGCCTTAGGTGAGGAGCTAATTCAACAAGATTTTTTTTAAGGATAAGGAATTCAATCTAGGTTACGTAGTATAATTTAAAATTTTGATTTCCTTTTGACCAAAGAGCGACTTCGTTTAAACAATAAACAAATAAGATGTAGACAGAAATCATACATGTATGATCTATATTAGGATTATTTATATTTATTTGTATTTATTAGTATTATTCTCCATAGTTCCAAAAGGTTCCGTAAGTGTATATATATACGTCTATACTGTAACCTCATTTGTATCAATGAAATATAATTCCAATTTATCTATCATGGTATCAGAGCGTTGAGAATCCAATTATCCCTTTCCAATTTTTTTTGGTCATTCTTTCATTCCAGCCGTCATTTTCCTTTTTTTTTCAGCCGCATAAAACCATAGCTTCTCCCCGTCTTCTTCTTCTTCCTTCAGCATCGGACTTCTGTTCCAGCCATATCCACCATTGATTCTTCTTCCAGCACCGCTGCAACAACCACTCAGCCACCTTCCTCAACCCAAACATCCTCCGTCATTGCCCTTAACCCCACTCTCCACGCACCCATCAAACTCACCAATACAAATTACACAGCGTGGAAACTTCAACTCACCACTCTTCTCGCCGGTTAAGGAATTCTGGTTTCATTAATGGCTCTAAATCCTGTCCGTCCAAGATGCTTACCACTGATGGAGTTTCATCACCCAATCCGGAGTTTGACTTGTGGATTCGTCAAGATTCGTTGATTCATAATGTAATTTTGGGGTCGGTTTCACCGGATCTTGTCACCATTATCCAGCACACACACTCCGCCCAAGAGGCATGGACTGTCCTCACTGATAAGTTTGGTAAGCAAAGTCGTGGTAGGATAATACAATTAAAACAACACCTTCTATCCATCACGAAAGGTAACTCCTCTGTTTCTGCTTATATAACGTCCATTAAATTGAAGGCGGATGAGCTTGCCGCTTTGGATTCACCTGTGCATCCTGAAGATCTTGTTGATTTAATTTTGCAAAACCTTGGGCCTAAATACGTTGAAAGATCGAGAGCACTTCAAGCTCGTGATACTCTAATTACCCTCCCTGAATTGCATGACAAACTCCTAAATCATGAAGCAAGTATTCTCCAACATCAAGCTATCGTTCCTCAGCCTAGTTACACGGCCTTTACTGCCTACTATCCCCCTCGGCCAAACCCACCCTATCATCCTACAACCCCCTACAACTCGCCTGCAACTCCGTACAACCCACAACGCCATCCCCCACCCCCTCGGCCTTCCGCATGCCTCCACCACCCTCTCATTTTCCCACTTCGCAACCTCCTCATGCCCGAGTCCCTCGTCCTTACCAAGGGAGTGTCAACTATGTTGTGTCTTTGGTCACTCTGCAAAATGATGCCCTACTTACCCGTTCTTTCAGCAGCAGCCTCGTCCACCAACCCCCTCCTCAAACCCGAGACCTCCTCCACCCCCTCCCCCCAGGCTTATCCGGCTCAAGCTACGCCTTCTTGGTTACTCGACGGTGGTGCATCTCATCACATGACCTATGACCTCAATCTCTTGTCCCCGCATGACCCCTACACGGAGTTTGGACAATATGATTATTGGTGATGGTCGTTCACTTACTATTAGTCATGTTGGCTCTGCCTCTTTTTCTTCATTTCGATTATCTAATGTCTTGTGTGTCCCTTAGTTATCCCAAAATCTTTTATATGTTTCCAAATTTTGTTCTGATAACTCAGTTTCTATTGAATTCTTATCTGATTCCTTTTTGGTGAAGGATTTGAAGACAGGTCGATGCCTCCACCAGGGCCAAGGCTAAAGATGGTGTCTACACTTGGTCCTCCAATCCATTGGTCCCTTAATTATACATACCTTAGTCAATCAATTCAACTCCACTTCTTCTTCATCCATCTCCATTCCACTACCACCATCTCCGAATGGCGGATGTATCGCAAGGGCGTAGAAATTGGTGCGAGGGCAAATTCTTTACAACATTTGTGATATGACAAAATTAACATTAAAATCTCATTTTTAGTGATTTTTTTTTCCGGTTACACAAAGCTCCACCCGGCCAGTTTTGTCCGCTACTCTCTGCTTTCTTCCCCACACCCCACCCATCTTCTTCTACAAGAATTCCAAACCCAAAAATCTTACATATATCTTCGAAGAAAATCTCATACCATTTACCAACCTTAAATAAAATAAAACCGAACGTTCCAAACCCAAGAATCTGGGTTCAAATCGAACTCCTCGCCAATACCTTCCGGCGGTGGTGGTGGTAGATTTCCTTCCATTTCTCACCTAGCCATTGCAGTGGTAGATTTCCTTTCATTTCAGATGTGTAAACGGAGCCGAAATCCACCGTCCTTTACCTTTCGTTCCATTTTCCAAATTAATAAATTTTGAAGAAAAAAAATTGAAGAAAAAGAAGTGAAGATGAAGAAGTTGAAAAGAGGAGAAATGTTGGGGACGGGATGAGCAGCTTTTTATTATTATTACTCCTTCCGTCCCATTTATTTGTCCATTATTCCTTTTTAGTTTGTCCCAAAATAAGTGTCCACTTTGTGCATTAATTGTTAAATTTCTTCAAATACGCTTCACTCTTTACAATATTTATAATAAAAAGTGTGTAGCATTAAATGCTCCAACAACAACTTAAAGGGCATAAGTGTAAAAATATTGAATCATTTAATGTGATTCAAAGCATTAACTACACTTTTCTTAATCTGTGTGAAAAGTCAAACATGACAAATAAAATGGGACGGAGGGAGTATTATTTTCTTTTATGGTGGTGGCTTTTGTTTTTTGTAATTTTAAAAAGGTTGGGGAGATATAATATAATATAAATATCTTGTGATGGTAAAATAAGTTTGGCAAAAGTGTTTTTTAATTTTTATTTTGAAATGAATGTGTTGTGTAATGGTATATTTGAAAATAGATGTGGTGTAAGAGGTAGATGTCACTTTTTTTTATTGAAGTGTGGTATAGTGGTAGATTTACTGTCGTGCGAATAAAGCTTCCTTAATTTATGGATAAAACATTTTTGCGCCGTAGAGTCATATTTTGTCTTGATCTGTAGAAAAAATACCCGATCACTCTAACGGAGACGTAGCCGAAGATTTCTACCATCGGTACAAGGTATTGTTGTTGCCCTATAAATAATGATTACAATTATTTACAGTTTCCCAAATCTAATTAAATCATCAGAGCATATGATCATTTTCTTAAATATACATTAATTACTTCTCATCATGAAAAAAAAAATCGTCCCTAATTTTACAGGACGACATAAGAATGCTAAAGGATATTGGGATGAATGTTTTCAGGTTCTCCATCTCATGGTCCCGAATTATACCAGGTATTGATGTTATTAACATTTAATTAACACCCCTATATGGAAG
Organism: Gentiana straminea; assembly: GCA_036785695.1. Lineage (NCBI taxonomy): Eukaryota > Viridiplantae > Streptophyta > Magnoliopsida > Gentianales > Gentianaceae > Gentiana > Gentiana straminea. The sequence continues at coordinate 17,670,789 of JAVUPR010000183.1, forward strand.
TAGAAAAGTTTAACTCTTGTGATTAGGATCAGCATGTCCAATTTGTTCGACTGATTAAAAATTGTAGACAATTTTCCTTCGATTCCGTCAAAATTTTAGAACAAATGGGGGGAAAAAAGTATGACAATTTTTGGGTTTCAAGATTTTCTCAAAATGATCGAATGTGACAGGTTTCCTCCGTAATTTCATTTTATGTTTTTAGAAATAGTCAATTTTTACCAATTATTAAGGTATGAACGTATACTTGGACACACAATGGTCGACCATATTCTACTACTCAATCAAATAATCGCGCTAAAACTGTTTTAGGATGGTTAAGAAGTTAGGGCTTACATTAAACGACCTATCCTTAAATCTCTGTCTTTTTCGCTGACGAGGTGCTCAATATGTGTCTCAAGTAGGGGTGAAAATTGTCTAGTACAACCGATTTTCTTATGTTTTATAATACTAAACATTTCTATACCGTTTTTGTTGTAACGGATTTGCTAGAAAGAACAAAAATCAAATAATCAACCACCCAAGAACACAGAATTTAACGTGGTTTGCCAACTGATAAATGATGTTGATTGTATTGAATGGAATGATTTTTGTATTACAGGTATACGTATATATATATATATACAGTACAAAGGAATATTCTGAAAGATTTACAATAAATACACAATAAATGCGTACATACTATTATTCACATAAATACATTTTTATACTCTAATACCACCCCTCAAGTTGATCGCGGACATAGATTCAACTTGTCACATTGGTGTAGGAACTGAGGCCGGGGTAAGGACTTTGTGTGAGAATCAGCAAGTTGGTCATTGACATGTATATGTGTGACTCGAAGCCGTCCAGAGAGAATGTTGTCCCGAAAGTAATGATAATCGATTGCAACATGTTTCATCCGGGAGTGGAAAACGGGATTGGCGCAAAATTGTGTGGTGCCCAAGTTGTCGCAATAAATGGTCGGAGGATCCGTAGTGGGGAAACCAAGTTCTTGAAGAAGAAATACAATCCAATGTAATTTGGCAGTGGTAGCAGTAACGGAACGGTACTCGACTTCATTCGAAGAGCGGGCAAGAGTATTCTAATTCTTCGAGGACCAGGATAGAGGATTACAGCCAAGATAGACGATATATGCGCTGGTGGAAGCATAGTTGTCTTTGTCACCGCCCCAGTCAGCATCAGAGTATGCATGAAGGGTAAATGGGGAGTGCTGAAATAACGGAAGTGCATAGTGTGGGGTACCAAAAAGATAACGAAGAATTCGTTTGACATGAGACCAATGGACATCAGTGGGTTGGTGCATAAATTGGGACTGTTTATTAACTGCAAATGCAATGTCAAGACACGTAATTAGCAAATATTGGAGGCTGCCGAGAACCATGCGGTACTGTTTTGGATCTTCAAGGGGAGTGCCAGATTTGGATGAAAGTTAGATATGACGGGTGGCAAAGGTGCGGGAACTGCATTAGCATCCTGAAAATTAACTTTGGCAAGTAACTCAGAGGTATATCGGCATTGGGAGAGAAGTATGCCATCGAAGTTGAAGACGACTTCCACCCCTAAAAAATATGAGAGCTGGCCAAGATCCTTAATATCAAGCGATTCGGCATGTGGTGAATAAATTGAGCAAGTGCATCACTATTATTCCCAATGATAATGATGTCGTCAACGTAGACCAAAACATATATAAGTATGAGTCCCACCATAAGAGTAAATGAACAAGGAGGTGTCCATAATGGAATTTCAAAAACCAACGAGAGTAGATAATGACTGAGTTCATCATACCAAGCTCAAGAGCCTGCTTAAGACCATAGATTGCCTTACGGAGTTTGCATACATAGTCTAGATGTGTAGGATCAGAGAACCCCGGAGGCTGGGATAAATAAATTGTATTAGATAAATGACCCTGCATGAAAGCATTATTAATGTCGAACTAATGAAGCATCCACCCCTGCATAGGAGCCAAAGACAAAACAATACGAATAGTAGTAGGGTTAATAACCGGGCTAAATGTTTCAACATAATCAATGCCAGGACGCCGAGTAAATCCTTTAGCGACTAAGCGGGCCTTATACCGATCCAGAGAACCATCAGAATTATATTCGATGCGGAAGATCCATTTTGAACCAACTACATTAAATGTAGGATCCGGAGGAACCAAGTCCCAGGTGTGATTACGTATCAAGGCATCGTATTCCTCTTTCATAGCACTACGCCATTTGGGATTTTTAAAACTTGAGTTATGGTGGAGGGTCATGGGAGGAAGAAAGTTAGGTGTGGAGATTGAGTTTTGGATAGGTTTTCATATATTGTTCTTGGCACGAGTGGTAATTTGATGAGTGGGTTGAGGGCCGATGAGGGGTACGAGGGGTATGAGGGAGGAGGAGAGGGGGATGGGGAAAGAGAAGATAACGGTGAGGGAGGAGGGGATGGATGATCTTTGGATTGGGGTGGTGGAGAGGGGATTGTTGTGTCAGGAGGGAGTTCGGGAGGGGGTTGATTGTGAAAGGGAACGTAAAGGAAAGACTTCCTCAACAAATTTCACATGTCGGGAGACTTACATGCGAGATTTAGAAACGTCATAGCAATAGTTGGCACTTTGGGTGAGTGAGTAGCCTAAGAAGATACACGGAACATATCAAGGTTGAAGTTTATTCTTGGTGTAAGGGCGAGGCCAAGGGTAACAAAAGCATCCAAAGGACCGGAGTTTGGAGTAATTAGGATGAGAGCCAACGATACAAGGTGGTGATTTCATGGAGAGTGTAGGTGTGGGCATACGGTTAATAAGATAAACCGTTGTGGCAAAGGCATATGACCAGAAAGATAAGGGAAGAGACGAATGCGTTAGAGAGAGAGAGTCCAGTTTCCACTATGTGGAGATGACGTCTTTCAGAGAAACCATTATGTTCCGGTGTGTGCGGGGGTGAGGTGTAGTGAGAAATGCCATGGGAAGCAAGGTGGGACGGAGAGCGATATATTCAGTACCATTGTCGGAATAAATAATTTTAATGTACTTCAAAGAAAAATACTACAACTGTCGGAAAGAAAACAAACGTAGATGCAACCTCGGTTTTCGAGAAAAAGGAAGAACCAGTCCTATTTCATATAATGATCGACAAATATAACATAGTACTTAAAATTATCAAAGGATAAAACTCGGGAAGTCCAAACATCGAAAAATATTATTTCAAGGGGGCGGAATGATTGTAAAGTAGATAGACCAAAAGTGAGTTTATGACTCTTATTTTGAAGATAAGTGGAACAATGAGTAAAATTATAAGAAACAACATCCAAATAAGTATTCGAAATTAAAGACTCGAAAAGTAGAACGGGATGGATGGCCAAGTCTATGGCGCAAGGTTTGTTGATTAGTCCGGTTGGTTGCAAAAGCTAGCAGGGGTTGAGATGGCCACTCATATAATCCATCCTTAACCGGTCCATGCATCAGGGTGCGATGGGTCCGAAAATCCTTCACAATAAATTTAGATGGTAAGAATTCAATAGATAGGTTATAATCATGACATAGTTGCGAAATAAAGAGTAAATTACGGGAAATATGGGGGACACATAAAGCATTATTAAGATTAAGAGCATGAGAGGGATAGATAGGTAAAAGAGTCGACCGGTATGTGTTATAGATGGAGATGAGCCATCACCCACCATAATGTCATCCGAGCCGGAGTAGGGTTGATGAAGGGAGAGGTTCTGCAGGTTGGAGTTGATATGATTAGTAGTACCACTGTTGAAAAGCCAAGAATTGGTAGGAGGGGCAACAACATGGGCCTGAGGTGGGGTGGGCTGCCATGGTGCTAAAAAACGAGCAGGGGAGTGGGCTGAGTCGGGTTTGAAATAGCATGACTTGAAATTGTGGACACCATTTTGTAGAGTGGCCTTGAAAGGATAAAAGTTGGCATTTGCCTAAGTAGGGGAGACGACCACGTTGCGGGGCTGACTTGCTATGAATTTTCCGGACGAGAAGAAGAGCCAGACGGACGTGGAGCAGAACTGCAGAAGGAGGTTGGTATGCAGAATGGGCCACGGCTTGGCCAAATGGTGGTGATTGATCTTAACGCCGAGGAGTATAATTTACCAATTTTTTTCGTGGAGTTCGTCGAAGGAAATAGTGGTGTCTTGGACTTGAATTGCTCAAGCAAGATCAAGATAATCATCACCAAGCAGCTCAAAAATGAGATCAACAAGATCAGCGGCGTCCATGGGAGCATCGAGAATGGCGAGTTCGTCGGTGTTTTTCTTTTTATGGAGAATAAAAAATATACTATAGTTCGATCCTTTTTGCGAATTGATTTCAGTGTCGTTTTTAACTGTCTAATACGTCCCTAGGAAGGCTTGGGAAAAACCTCAGCCAGCCTTTTCCATGCTTCGGCTAAACTCTTGACTCCGTAAATGAGCGGTGTTGCGTCTCGAGAGAGGGAGGACATGATAGCATTCAATATAAGGTTGTCTTGTCTTTTCCAAGTGTTGTGTGTCGGATTAATTTGAGTGTTTCAATTTATAGTGACGGTGGGGGGAGGGCATGGTTTGGTGCCGTCAACAAAGCCGAACAAGTCGTAGCCGAGAGATTAGAGTCTCAAACTGCATGTGCCATGACGTATAGTTTGTAGTATCAAGCTTGATTTGGGTTTGTGTTGCAGAGTTAAAAGCAATGATTTGTGGGAGGGAATCGGCGGAGTTGGCTTCGTTGATAATGGTAGACATGGTGGAGGCAGCGGAAGAGAGGGGTATGACTGACAAAGAAAGGCTTAAGGAAGAAGAAGACTTTTGGTAGAATGAAACGTAAGGGAGGGAGAGAAAATTTCGGCTAGAAAGGAGAGGTCAATGAAGGGAGAATGGAATAGTTACCTAAACAAGAGGATTGTGCTCTGATACTATGATAAATGGTATTGATTGTATTGAATGAAATGATTTTTGTACTACATGTATACGTATATATATATACCAGTACAATGGAATATTCTAGAAGATTTACAATAAATACACAATAAAAGCGTACACACTATTATTCATAGGAATATACTTTTATACTCTAATACCAACGTTGTGTTGACTACATCCAGAAACAAAAACCAGGTTTTTATTTTCACCAGAAAATTTACAAAGATTCGGCTCCCAGCCCTAGGTTACAAACATACGTATTAATTTATAGTTCTAAAAACCTAGCCGACACAGACACACAGCTTCAGACGTGACTTCTCCGAATGAGACTTATATCAAGACGAAAACTCCACTTTAGATAAGAACGTCTCAGATTCAGATGAGATTCAAAGTTGTCTTTAGATTTAGACGATTGTGCCGAGACCATACGCTATTCCCAGATTCATATTTGATCACTATACCTTTGATGAAAACATCAGGGGTGATGCTCACCTGAGTATTCAAACGCGTATTACGATTCATCACCAACCAACCAGTTTCGGGCGCATGAGATCAAGGCACCGAAGCACCTTCGGATTTTGGGTCAAGGTGTTTCATATGACATTGCATATCTGTAGACACACAAGCACTTTCGTATACAACAAGTCAAAATCTATGTTCAGTGTATGAAGTGTTAGAGATAATGAAAAGATTGGGTCAATAGTTTGTTTAGATAATGTTGTTTGAACATCAATTATGATAGAGTTGTTGGGATAGATTATTTGGTTTAGATATAGTTCTATTTGAATACATCTCTATCATCAATTAGTCTATAAATATTGTAATCCGTTCATTATTATTATCAATGCAACTCATTCCTATTTCTCTGTTATGCTATCGGAGCTCTCGGACTAATGTCTTTTTGATATCCTGGGCGATTATTTTAGAAATTTGTCTGGGTGCGGGTTCGTTACATCAATCTAAACGAACCCTCACCCATCCTCTTAAACATTTCTTTACATTGTCTTATTCTTTTTTCTAGATAAATTCACTGCTATCTACAACGAAAGGCTCTTCATGTTATAAGAAACAATAGCCACCTCCCCCCAACATTCATTCTCTCTTCTTATATGCATCATTTCTCTACTCCCCATCTTCATCTTATCCTATTCACCACGTAATCACTGGCTATTCTTCCAAAACCCTTATCTTATTTCCATAATAAAAAACCTTTTTCTTATCCGCTCGTATATAACCACTTCATTGATATGCAAAAAGTGGGATAGTTGAAATTTGTTTTTTTGTAGCATTCTGGGTTTCGGGCCGTTGGTTTTGAGATGGTGTCGGGTGGAAAAACGGATGAGGAGTTACAATATATGGATATATGAGTGTTACATGCAAAATGATGTGCATACACTCTCACCTCAACTTAGCGAAAGTTTCAGCTGATACACTCATCACAGCTCGATTCAGCTCAGTTGACTGAAGAACTCAGCTGACTTTGCATTCAACGGACTATGTTCAGTTGTAGCATCTATTCTGTTGTAATTGAATGTAACTGCATTTTTTAACCGTTGTCATGATGTATATTCTATAAATACTTCATGATTAGCAGCATTGTAACTTAACTCATTGATTTTACTTTGATAAATATGAAGTCCGCATTATATTTATTTTTCTTTCAATTTCATCAATTTCAACATGGTATAGGAGCGTTTCTTGCTCAACCTATGAAAACTCTTATGATTAGCAGAATGAACTTGAGAGTTATCTTCAAGATTCCTGTAGTTTTCAACTTGAGAGTTTTTTGTGATATTTATTCTTTTTCTGGAATTATAATCCAGTTCTTGATCAATTCATGATCATTTTTTCTTAAATTTTCTACAATTTTATAAGGTCGCTCTTTACATCCATGGCAACAAAGAAACAATAATTAAGCCCATCTAGTCCCTTCTATGTGTATCCCAATGAGAATCCTTCATTGGTACTAGTTCAACCATTGATGAATGGCATCAATCATCATCAATGGAAAACGTTATTGGAAATGGTGTTGATCACATAGAACAAGTTCGGGTTTGCTGTGTGTGAGTTCAACAGAGTTTCAAAGATGAAGACAATGTGACACCATGGTGAGGACCTGGATACTCAATTCAGTAGAGAATACGATTTCTCAAATTTTGATGTCTTTCAAGAGTGATCATGCCGTGTGGAAGAATCTTGTAGATAGGTTTGCAACTGTGGATGCTTACAAATTTTAAGTCATGATTGAAGATATGAATTCACTGAATCAATGGACTTATTCAGTGAATCAATACTTTACTAAGATTATGGTTCTTTGTGAAGAGGTCGAGACTACCAGGCTCATTCCTGTGTGCACACGTGAGCCTCAATGCCACTGCAATGCAATCAAATCTCTGCTAGATCACATGGAGGCAGAACATGTGATAAATTTGTTGAAAGCATTGAGAGATGAGTTTGAGACAATGGTGTCTCAGGCTATGTTAATGGTGAAATTTCCTGAGATTCAAGATTCCTTGCATTGACAATTAAATTCGTAAGAAAGAAGACCTATGTAGCCAACAAGGCAAGAATTCAAGATTCTACGATCTTGATGGCTCAAAAGTCAGGACTCAATAGAGCTAAACATGACCGGTTCGATCCAACCCTTTTTCTCACTATAATAAACTGTCAAACCCTAAATTTGTAACTTTAGCCAATGGTTCTTCTTCTATGGTTTTCGGTATCGGTAACACATATCTTAGTCCTAGTATTCACCTTCCATCCACATTACATGTTCCTGAATTTCCTTTTAATTTTTTATCCATTAGTAAAATGACAAAAGATCTTAATTGCTCAATAACATTCTTTCCTCATTCGTGTATTTTACAAGATCTCTAGACGAAGAAGATGATTGGTACGGGTCATGAGAGTGGAGGACTCTATAAGTTTAATGATTCAAGTATTTCACCTGTCGCTTTTCACACAACTTTGTCTCTTTTTGAATGCCATTGTCGGTTGGTCCACCCATCCTTATCTATTTTGAAACGCCAAATTGAAGGCATTAATAATATTGTCCTAGTCATGTGAGTCTTGTTAGCTTGGTAAGCACCAGCGATCCTCTTTTAAAGTTAGTAGTCATAGCAACTCCATTGAACTTGTTCACTCAGATGTTTGGGGTCATTTTCATATCCCTTCCAATAAATTTCGTTATTTTGTTACATTTGTGGATGATTGTTCTTGTATGACTTGGATTTATTTAATTAAGTCTCGTACCGGAATTATATCTTGCTTTAATTTATTCCATCAAGAGGTTAAAACTCGCTTTATTCATCGTGTGCGGATTGTTCGATCATATAATGCCAAAGAATATAACACCAATTTTATCGATTTCTATCTGAGTAGGGTATTATTCATCAATCATCTTGTCCCCATACTCCACAACAAAACGGCGTGGGCGAAAGAAAAAACCATCATTTAATCCACGTTGTTCATACCTAAATGATCCATACGAATGTTCCTAAATATTTTTTAGGAGATGTTGTTTTGACTGTGTGTCACTTAATTGATCGTGTGCCTACAAGAAATCTAGAAAGAAATTCACCGTTTTCCATTCTTTTTCCTTCGGAGTCTTCTTTTCCGTTCTCACCAAAAATATACGGGTATGTCTGCTATGTTCAAAACTTAGGGCCTGGCTTTGATAAATTTGATCCTCAGGCTACTAGATGTATTTTCATGGGGTATTCTCGTACACAAAAAGGCTACCGTTGTTATGGTCCTACACTTCATCGATACTTTGTTTCGGCTAATGTCACCATTGATGAACAGTCAACCTATTTTTCTTCCTCGCTATCGGTGTTTCCTTCCTTGATACAGTGATGGAACATTTACCTCCAGAAAATGGCTAAATTACAATTTTGGTCCTCTAACTAGACACTTTTTCGATTTTGGACCTAGTTTTTCTCCGGCGACATTTTTAGTCCTGTAAGTGGTCTTTTTTGCAAAAATAGTCCTGAACGCCGGAAAGACCACTTACGGGACTAAAATTGGTCTTTTCGGCAACAATTTTAGTCCTGTAAGTGGTCTTTCCGGCGACAATTTTAGTCCCGTAAGTGGTCTTTCCGGCGTTCAGGACTATTTTTGCAAAAAAAAGACCACTTACAGGACTAAAGTTGTCGCCGGAGAAAAACTAGGTCCAAAATCGAAAAAGTGTCTAGTTAGAGGACCAAAATTGTAATTTAGCCTCCAGAAAATTATCCCTTACATGTACCTGTTACTACAAATTACTGGCCGACCACTTCTTACTCAAGTTTACTCTTATCAACCATGTCCAGTCTGTGCACTCTCTGGCCTGTGATTAACTCATTCCGAGATTAGGGAACCATGGATCACCATCCCATTGATGTCCGTAAGTCAAACAGGTCTTGTGTTATTCAACATCCCATTAGTAATTTTGTTTCCTTACAACACTTATCTCCTGCTTATACATCCTTTGTCACAAATTTAGAATCTTTATCTATCCTTTAGACTTTGCGGGAGGCCTTGTCTCATAATGGATGGACGTATGCTATGAAAGAGGAGATGAAGGCTTTGCACAATAACAGTACTTGAGAACTTGTTCCCGCTCCAACCGGTAAGACTATATATAATCGGTTGTCGTCGGGTATATGCAGTCAAAATGAGTCCTACTAGGTTGGTTGAGCGCCTAAAGGCAAGATTAGTAGCTAAAGGCTACACACGGACTTATGGAGTTGATTATTATGAGACTTTTTCCTCTATTATATTCGTATTTTAATCTCTTTGGTTGTAGTTCATGGTTGGCCCTTGTATCAGTTAGATGTAAAGAACACCTTCTTGCACGGTGACCTATGAGGAGGTCTATATGAAGCAACCACCCGGGATCGTTGCTCATAGGGGAGAGTAACCTTGTGTGTAAATTGAAGAAGTCGTTGTATGGCCCGACACAGTCTCCACGGGCATGGTTTGGCAAATTTTATGAGATGGTTAAGTCATGTGGCCTGAAACAATGTCGAACTGATTACTGTGTGTTTCATTTACGTACAAGTGCAGGATATGTAGTTCTTGTTGTATATGTGGATGACATTGTTATTACAGGAAGTGATTCAGGTGGTATTACGAGATTAAATGAGCTTTTGGGTCAGAAATTTCACACCAAGGACCTTGGGAAACTTCGTTACTTCCTTGGGATTGAAGTTTCTTGTTCACAAAAGGGTATTATTTTGAGTCAACGGAAGTATATTACTGGCCTCTTGACTGTAACAGGGATGCTTGGACCTAGACAGGTAGATACACCGATGGACCCTAATCAAATGTTGTTGAAAGATGTGGGTGAGGAGTTTGAATCACCCGGTGCATATAGAAGACTGGTTGGAAAACTTAAGTAATTGACGATTACCAGAACATATATTGCCTATTCAGTAAGTGTGGTTAGTCAATTCTTGAAGTGTCCAAGAAAGCCTCATTAGGGAGCGGTCTTGCGTATTGTTCGATACTTAATCAAGCCCCGGGGCTTGAAATTATATACCGACCAAATGGTCATATCATAGTGGAAGGATACACAGATGCTGATTGGGCTGGATCACCGTTAGATATGAAATCCACCACAGGTTATTGTACTTTCTTAGGAGGTAGTTTGATATCTTGGAAGAGTAAGAAGCAACATGTAGTAGCTAGGTCAAGTGCAGAAGCTTAATATCGAGCCATGGATCATACGTGTATTGAGCTGACTTGGATCAAGTACTTCTTGAAAGAGATATGTATGGAGACTGAAGGGCCGATTCCCCTTTATTGTGATAATCAAGCTTCTCTGTACATTGCTACTAATCCTGTTTTGCACGAGAGGACTAAACACATTGAGGGACTGTCACTTTGTTCGTTAAAAGATTCTGTCAGAAGAGATTTGCACACCATTCGTTCACTCAGGAGATCAATTAGCTGATGTTATCACTGAAGCTTTATTCAGAAGTCGTCTCAAGATTAATTATACGTAGCAAGTTGGGCATGTATGACATGTATGTTCCAACTTGAGGGGGAGTGCTGGAGAATATGATGTAATAAAATAATAATAAAGTCGTCTAGGGTTGTGTGGTGACGGCTAGGGTTTAGTCATTCTAAGGGTGTAGTTGTCTTTTTTGTGTAATTGTTTCTTGGGATCTATTCTATGTAATTCCTATATAAAGGTGTGATATAATTCGTACAAGATCCTTCTTTTCTGAAACCTTTGTATTTTACAACACATGTAATGAACGATTAATAAAATGTCTTTTTGACTAACATTTTTACCTCATTTCGTTATGAATTTAAGCAATATTGAATATTGCTGGTCCATGGTTTTGGGCCATATTGAATAATATTGTAATTTCAGATGGCAAGATATGTAATGGCCTAAATTTGGACGGAGTGCATTTCTACAATAATGTCATCGACGAGCTTGTAAAAAACGGTAGCAAACATTTCTCCTCTTCTCCCACCGTTTTCCAATGATAATTACATCATGATGATTATATTTTAATTATTTAAAGATTTCTATCATTTTATTTATCAGATATAAAGCCATTTGTCACCCTTTTTCATTGGGATGTTCCACAAGCCCTAGAAGAGGAATATGGTGGCTTTCTAAACTCCAAGATCGTGTAAGTTTGGTTTTTTTTTTTTTTTTTTTGTGTTGTGGTGGGGTGAAGGGGGGGGGGGGGGGGGGGTAGGGGATTTTTTTTATAGGGACGTGGATGGAGATTTGAACTTTGGTCAATACCATAAAGTGTAATGACATTTTCCAATAAATCAAGTTCAATCCCATTGTGTAAGTAGGTTTTAGCATCATTCAGAAACCATATTTCTTTGACAAATTTTACAATTCAATCGTTGTATCGAGGTTGTAGCAAATTGCATACATTACAACCTTTTATTTCTAACGTCTCACACACGATAAAAGTATATTGATGATGGCCGACCCGACCTACGCCACGTGTCCTTTTAAGTCGTATAATAAATGACTAGCCTCTAAATGTAAGGCGTTAAGGGCTAAAAGCCCCAAAAGCATACCTAAGGGCAGGTCCCTTACCCCAGGTGGGAGATCGGCAGAAATTCCTCCTCCAGCCACCGCAGGTCGGCTAAGGCTTGGCGAAGAGGAGCTGCCCAGATCGGCCATAGTGGCCTTGGGGGTTCGGCGCAAGACGTACAGAGGAACCCCGGCTGTTATTCCACGTGATGGATGGCTAAAGATACATAAGGAAAGAATCCTAAGTCATAAAGTCTCTGATCTTGACATTCAAATATGTCTATAATTATCCTTAAATTGTAGGGATTTTGCGTGTATATCCTTAGGGAAATAATATTAATAATAATACGATGTAATTCCTTGCAGGACAAGGAAAGGGATAAATCATCCCCTATATAAGCAACCCTAAGGAACTACGAAAGACTTGATTCCAATTAAGCTATTGGATACGTAGGCAACTCAAGAGAAATAACTTGAGAGCTCAGTCTAAAATACACCTAAAACTGTTGGTCCCTTGGAAAGGCTAACACAAGTTTAGAGGGGGGTGAATAAACTTGTCCCTAAAAATGGATTTAAAACAAATTAAGGTTCAGTTAAAAACTTGTGTGGAGTTAAGCTGACAAAGCTGAGATTAAGTCAAGCGAGTCAACCGGCGGCGGATATGATTTAAGCCTTTTTCTTGATCTTGTTATTCGTTATGGCGAGTGTTGTGAGCGAATTTCGGTGAATGTCGATTGTGATTTCGTGAGGAGTATAACAATCAAGTATCACAATGCTGTAAGTAAATGAGTAAATGCGTAAAGTAAGTAAGGCGGATATTATAGAGGTTCCAGGTGGTGTAATCCTGTCAGTCCTCTCTTCCCTTGTGGTGCGGAGGAAAATTCCACTAGAACTTCTTGAGGTGCACTGTTACAAAAAGTCCTAAACAATAGTCCTTGGCTAATCCCTAGCGTCACTATCTAAACAGTTTGTAGAACAGGTAGAATTGCTGCTCTTCAAATGCTTGAACCACTGGTCCTTAGAGTGTAGGATTGCCTCTTCACCAGCTACCACCACAAACACAGTCTACCCGACTGCTTGTCAAAACTGTCCTTGGCGAAACCTTCCTGGTTTGCTTCACAGTCTAACACCTTTGATATTGAATCAAAGTTGGGCTGAGAATCAATAAGTTGATTCTTGTTTGTGGTTCTTCAAAGTGTTGGATTCTTGATAAATTCATTGCAGCTTGAACACTTGAAGAAATACTAGATATGATCTTGTTATAATTCAGAGATGATAGCAATTCAAATAAGATGACTAGTAATACTCCTGTGTCTGTTTGCAAAGTCTTCTCTATTTATAGTGTGAAGTCCAACGTTCAACTGGCTTCAATTTGAATTGTATCAACGTCTATCTTGCAACGGCTATATTTTCTGACCGTTCTGCTGCGTCAGTACTTCATCCAATGAAATTGTTTTCTTTATAACGTTCGACTGTACTTTCAGTTTGTTGGATGGCTGACTTACAAAACTGAGTTTCCTTATCAGTTTTATACTGAGTTTTTACTTGTCAGTTTCCTTGGAGCATTAACTGAGATTTTACTCTTCTTCAAATATCAGTACTCCAGTTTTCATCTGATTATAATTGACTTAATCAGAGTACACCATGATTTATTATCATCTAAGAATTCATTGTCCTTATGATTCTTAGGTCTTCATACAAGATCCATAAAGTCGGTTCAGTCACCACAATCTTGCTCGAAGTCCAACTTTACGATCTCGACTTGTAATCTTCATAAGCGAGTTTGAACCCTCGTTCTTCATTCTTCAATAACTAAGTCTGTGTCCCTCAGTTCTTCATTCTTCTAGATAAGCCAACCGAGTCTGTAACTCTCAGCGAACTTACCTTCTTCAGTTCCATGTAGGTGTATTCTGAGTCTGTTTACTTGTCTTGATGATTTCCAGTTTTCTAAATGATTTCCAGTTTTCAGTTTTACGACACACTAACTATTACAGTGCTTGTCTAATGTAACCTATACAATTATCAGACTCTAGTAAAACTTATACATTCAGTTCTAGACATCTTTTAGCTTTTCACTATAACAGCTAGCTTCAGCACTTCATCAATGGGGTTAAGATAATACTTTGAACAAATAAGATGAATTATCATCAAAACATAAATTTTATTTCCAACAATTTCCCCCTTTTTGATGATGCCAAAACTCTCCCTAAAAGAAAAGCTTAAAGATCAAAACAATGTAAAATAAAGTAAAACTGGAAAACTGGTTTTCATTAGAATGAGCAAAAACTGGATAAGTACATTTTGTTCAAATAGCTGTGATTAAAGACTAAGCTTTTTCTTAGCTTTTTGCATGACTGAGTCATATTTTCTTACTTTGTCATATAATAGAAAATCTTCTTCTAGCTTGGAGTCTTCCTTTGAGAAAGTCTAATTGTAGTCCACTTGACTAGTTTCTTTCCATCTTCTCCATTGATTTAGCTTGGGTAAGCTTGAGTCTTTCAAGTAGTAATTTTAAAATTCTACTAGATCAGCTTTCATCTGTTCAGTCTTGTCTTTAATCTTCAGTTTATCATCAATCCTTTGATACTTCTTATGTTGTGCAATTTTCTGCTTTGAGTAAATATCAGACAGAAAGTAGTTCAAGGATTCTTCAAATGTTCGTCCTTGTACTTGGCTTTAATAGGATTGTAATCTTTGATGAAGCTGTGTCCACGAGATCCTTTGTAAGAGTAACTCTTTCGTCTCCGGGTTGATTTGTATTTTGCAATAAGTTGATTATCGGTTAACTCTTTCTTAAAAAATTTAGGATCGATCTCGTATCTTTGTAGTTCTTCTTCAAGTCGCTTCATTTCTCCAAGTAACTTGACTTTTCTTCTTGACTTCCCCCTTTTTGGCATCAAATAAGCGATCTATCGGGGCATGGGTTGCTTTTTGATCTTCGAAATCTATCGCCGAGAAATAAGTACTTCCTTAATTTGAGTTTCTAACCCGTAGATATCTTGATTCATATGCCAATGAGCTTGAGCATGAGTTTCTCTATCTACTTTGCGGTTGAATCTTCGAGTTTTTTCTTGAGTAACACAATCTCGACGAAGCGAACTTGAACTTGATTTGTGGATCATCTCTAATCTTGCATGAACCGAAACATCGGTTCTAGTTCTATAGTCAAGATATCCAGAGATATTTGACAAAAGACCATTCTGTGTATCTCTCTGACTGAGTACAATTTTCAAGTTTTCATGAACTCTGGCTAATTCATCCTTAGATAAAAAATCTGAGGGATCATAAGTAGCTTCTATTTGATCATTGTCCTGAGCATTATCAGCAATAACCATCAGTTGTCTGGTTTCATCAGCTGCTTGCTGATTGTCAGTTGTCTGATTTCCAACTGGCAATTCTTCTTGCTGTGGTACAGTTTGTGTTGCTAGAGGTTGAAGTTGAGTGATTGTTTGCAAAATTGTTGTATCATCAGCTTCTTTTCTTGACTTATCAAGGTCATCATCATCCTTTTTCTGTGAGCTATCTTTGGATGATGTTCCTGAATCTCTTTTTGCTAGTTCGGTAAATCTGTTGAAACAGTTGTCAAGAAATTCTGTAATAGGAAATAGAGAGTAAAGATTTCTAACTTCCAATTTCTCTAAGAGTAATTTCTCTTCAGTCTGTAAACAGACATCTCGAGAACCTTCAGGTTGAAGTTTCATTTTCATCAGCTTAATGATTTTGTCAGCTTCAAAGATCGGTGCGATTTTCGAACCGATTCTTTGTTGAGACGAATGATCAGCAACGACATTCTCTTGAGTAACTTCGGTTGTCAAATGATGTTGTTGTTCCCCTCGTTAGTGCTTTCTCACTTGATATTTCAGGGTACAAACATCTTGCAACTGATCTTCCTTCTGTGGATTCAGCTTTTCGCTTAGTCCCTTTGTGTTCAGCTTCCTGCTGAGACACAGTTGTCTGTCTTGCTTCAGGTTGGGAAGTTGTTTCTTCGATTTCCTTCAATGTTGCAGTAGGTCTTGCTTCCTTCCCTTCCTTGATTCTTTCTAAATAAAACTGAATGATTCCACTAAGAGTTTTCTTCAGTCGGAATCTGCCATCAGTTACTTGTCCTTCAGCTTGTGCTCTTTTCACACTTTCTAATTCAGCTAAGTGTTGCTTCTTGAACTGATTTAGAACATACCCTGCCCAATTGAATTCTATAGTATCCCAGATTATGTTCATCAGCAAGATATTTTCTTCCGAAAGTATATTAATCCCTTTGGATTTTCCAATGACGTGTTTGCTGAGCCATCTGCTGAGATTTCCAAATTCCGGCTTGATTTTGTCGACATGAATACCAGGTTGGATTGGTTCTGTAGACAAGGTAATCATTGCGAGAAAAGCTTCTTTCTTCAATGGTAGAGTGGTTAACTCTGTTGAAGTTGCTGTTGTATTTGCAAAGCCAAAAAGTGATCTCAATACTCTTTCATTCAGTATAATGCGATCTCCACGAACAGTAGTTGTCAAGGAATCTCTGACTAATCGCATGTTTTGCCAAAATTGCAAAATGCCTTCCACATCTCGTTTTTCTTTGAAACTAACTTCGAGGATGTTGTTCAATCCTGGTTGTTTTTCGATTTTATCTCGGACACAGCTGGCTAACAAGGTGTTTGGACACATACCTTCATACATATCAAGTGTTAGTTCATCCAGCTCTGTAATCAATCGTTTGTCTTTTGAATCATCTGAAGTGGCCATAATTGAGTGTGAACACAAAAATTTGATTTTTGAAATAGAGGGTTGCAAAGAGTCTATTTGGCTTTCTGAAAGTAATTTGAATTTAGATAGAGAATAGTGTGAACGGAAGTTGAATAAATAGGTAGGATATTCTGGCGGTTGAGTGGTACAACTTTTCAAATTCCATGATGGTTTTGATAACCGATGCGTGTACTGTTCTGACAATCGTGGGGTGTACACACGAAATTCTGACAAAAAGAGCTGTGGTAAATTTAATGCGATATAACCGCTGTTGATTCTCTTATCAACCTTTGACTAAATTTGACTGGAATGAAAACTGATGCTGAGATTCAGTTTCTTGAGATAATTCAGTTCCATCAAATTGTTCAGTTTGTCGAATTCTTCAGTTTGTCAGTTTGAGATCATTGATGTCAATGACTAATCTGTTAAGTGAGCGCACCCAACATAACAAAGATTAATCCCCTTGACGGATCTCTGGCTTAACTGACTCAACTGACTTTGATTATTCCCAACTCAGTTCTTAATTTGGCAAATCTTTCTTTGCCCAAAGGCTTTGTAAAAATGTCTGCCAATTGATCTTCAGTAGGTACATAAAGAACTGTTATATCCTTCTTTTCTGCATGATCTCTTATGAAGTGGTGACGGACATCAATGTGCTTCGTCCTTGAGTGTAAAACTGGATTATCAGTAATTGCAATTGCACTTGTGTTATCACACATTATGGGAATTGTTCCTTCTTCTATCCCATAGTCTCTTAATTGCTTTCTGATCCATAAAACTTGAGCACAACAACTTCCAAATTTGCTATATACTCACTCGGCTTCAATTTGTAGAAGTTGAAATTGAGTTTTGCTTCTTGCTAAACCATGACACAAGTCTATTTCCCAATAACCGACATGTGCACGATGTGCTTTTTCTGTCCACTTTGCATCCAACATAGTCTGAATCTGAATAAGAAATCAGCTTGAATTCATCTTCTTTTGAATACCAAATTCCAACACCATCTGTGTCTTTCAAATATTTCAAAGTTCTTTTTTCAACTGTGTGATGACTTTCTTTTGGTCTTGATTGAAATCTTGCACATACACCGACAGTAAAAGATATGTCTGGCCTACTTGCCGTAAGATAGAGTAAGCTTCCAATCATCCTTCTGTAGAGTGTTTGATCAACATCTTTACCTTCTTTGTCTTCATCAAGCCTGATGTTGGTCCCCATTGGTGTAGAAATTCCAGTAGATTTCTCCATACCAAACTTTTTAATAAGTTCTCTTGTATATTTGGTTTGGTGAATGAAAATTCCATCAGCTAATTGTTTAACTTGCAATCCTAGGAAATAATTTAATTCTCCCATCATGCTCATCTGAAATTTTCTTTTCATCAAACTTGCAAATTTCTCGCATAACTGTTCATTTTCTGATCCAAAAATGATATCATCAACATAAATTTGAACAAGTAGAGTATCATCTCCATTCTTCATCCTGAATAAGGTTTTGTCGATTGTTCCTTTGATAAATCCATTATCTACTAGAAACTGAGATAGAGTTTCGTACCAAGCTCTTGGTGCTTGTTTAAGTCCATAAAGGGCTTTCCTTAGTTTGAAAACTTTATCTGCTTGATCTTTGATTTCAAATCCGGGTGGTTGTTGAACATATACTTCTTCTTCAAGAATTCCATTCAAAAATGCGCTCTTAACATCCATCTGATAAACTTTGAATTTCTTGTGAGCGGCAAAGGCAAGAAATAATCTGATTGCTTCCAATCTTGCAACTGGTGCATAGGTTTCATCAAAGTCTATGCCTTCTGCTTGAGAGTATCCTTTGGCTACAAGTCTGGCTTTGTTTCTGATGATATTCCCATCTTCATCAAGTATATTTCTGAAAACCCATTTGGTTCCAATGATATTGACATGAACTGGTCTATCTACCAATTCCCATACTTGATTTTTCTCGAATTCATTGAGTTCTTCTTGCATAGCTAATATCAATCAACGGATCTTTCAAAGCTTCTTCAATTTCTTTGGGTTCGATTGAGATAGAAAGCATGCAATCATTGCATCTAGTTGATGTCTTGTTCGAACTCCAGCTTGAGTATCACCAATAACTTGTTCTTCAGGGTGATCTCTCATCCATTGATGTG
Source organism: Gentiana straminea (assembly GCA_036785695.1). Classification (NCBI taxonomy): domain Eukaryota; kingdom Viridiplantae; phylum Streptophyta; class Magnoliopsida; order Gentianales; family Gentianaceae; genus Gentiana; species Gentiana straminea. Next base: position 17,689,545 of record JAVUPR010000183.1, read on the forward strand.
TGTGAGTTTGTATCAACCGATTCGCATCTTGTTCAACCGATTCTTCGTAAAGCGGTTCTTGAACTTGTTCAACTGAGTCTGAATGGAGTTGTTCAGGTTGTTGAGTAAATGGAAACTGAGGCTGATCTTGATCTGAACATTCTGAAATTTGTAATATTCCAATGTCAACTGAAACTGGTTCTAGCGTGACTGGTAACTGAGACTGAGAAACTGGTTCTGGTCGGTCTTCAGTTGTTTCACCAGGGAAGTTTGGTTCATCAAATACTACATGTATTGATTCCTCATGCTTTAGTGTCCTTTTATTTAGTACTCTAAAAGCTTTGCTGACACTTGAATATCCTAGGAAAATTCATTCATCAGCTTTGGGCTGAAAAACATGAAGTTGATCTTTTCAATTATTGTGTATGAAACATTTGCTTCCAAAAGCATGAAAGTATGAGACATTTGGTTTTCTTCCATTCCAAATTTCATAAGGAGTCTTCTCATGTCTCTTGTTCATAAGAGCTCGTTACGAGTGTAACAAGCCGTGTTAACTCGCTTTCGCCCAATATCTTTCGTGTAGTTTAGCTTCACGAGATCATAGTCCTCCCGGCTTCTTTGAGTGTTCTATTTCTTCTTTCGGCTACACCATTTTGTTGTGGTGTTCCCGTGGCGACAAGTTGGTGTAAGACACCATTTTCTTCACAAGTATTCTATAATCACACCGTTGAGGAATTCGGTTCCTTTATCGATCTTATCTTCACAACCGAAACTCCTTTCGATTCGAAGTCTCTTGAGAAGTTCGTGAGCTTCGCTTGGTTTCACTTTTCTTGGTTAGAAAAATTACCCAAGTATATCTTGAAAAATCATCTACTACCACCAAAGTATATTTCTTTCCACTGATACTAATTGGTGTAATAGGTCCAAATAAATCCATGTGTAGCAATTCTAGATGTCTTGTTGTAGAATGCCGAGACTTGGTCTTGAAACTTGCTTTTGTTTGTTTTCCTTGTTGACACGCATCACATAAGCTATCCTTCTTATATGATATCTCCGGTAGTCCAATGACTAGCTGCTTCTTAACAAGTGTGTTGATGTCATCAAAATTGAGATGACTTAGTTTCTTGTGCCATAGCCAACTGATTTCTGATTTGGTATGCACAAGTAGACAAGTTTCAACAACGGCAGTTGTCCAATCTACTACATACATGTTTTCCTTTCTTCTTCCGGCTAGGACAACTTGATAAGCGGATTCGCTGATGACAATGCAGAAGTCTTTATCAAAAGTAACTTTGTATCCCATATCACAAAATTGACTTGTGCTGAGTAGATTGTAGTGTAGTCCTTCTACATAGGATACATTCTTGATTGTAAGTCCATTTCTGATTAAGGTGCCGTAACCTCTCGGTGTATCCAGGTTTATCTTTACTTCCAAAATTGACTTTTGTTCCATCCTTTGCAATAAAATTACTAAGACAAGTCTTTGCTCTTTGTCATGTGTCCGGAGCAACCACTTTGTCAAAGTACCAAATATCCCGCAATAAAAGTTAAAAGTTTTTAGGTACCCAATTCGGTTTGGGTCCATGGGGGTCGATTGTCGGTACAACACGGGAATATATCCTTTAGGTATTCTTCGGATATTGTTGCACCTGTTTTCATATATATAAGCCACACTCCCATAATGTCTATGTTTGGGTTGTATCTTATTTATATGATCTCTCAGATCTTTTGGCTGAAATTTATTTCCACCATGCATTCTGTTATTAAAACTTGAATTATAACTATCATTCCTTCTGTACTGAGGTCTGGACTGACCTTTGTACTGTGACTTATGCTGAGAACTGAAATTAGTCCTTTGCTGAGTTTTGGACTGAAACTTGTGATAAGTTTTTGGTCTGGAATGATTGTCATTCTCAGTTTTACTAACAGAATCAGTAGAATTCCAATCATCGTCAGTGGGATATAGTCTTCCTTTCCCCCTGAATGTGTGAATCCTTGAATTCTTGGATTTACTTTGATTGTAATTTTTCTGGTTCCTGACTTCATTGGTTTTTGTGGATCTGGCAATTGATTTGCCTTTGCGGTTTCCATTGGATACAGCTGATCTACCACTTGACTTACTTTTGTTGGTAGATGCAGTTGTCTTCTTAGAAAACTGATTTATCCTTTGTGATACTGGCTTTACTGGTTCAGCAATTTTCTCAGTTTGTGGTAGTTGCTCAGCTACTAACTTAATACCAGTTTTGGTACTAGGCCCAGCAGCGTTGCTAGTTCCATTCTTTGAAGATTGTTGTGTATCAAATACTAAACCAGTTTTGTCTCCATATGGTTTTCCTGATTTGAATCCAAGAATCGAACTTGATTGAGCAAACGATTCGATTCTTTCGTCGTCGTTGCGATAGGTCGATGCGTCGAATCTTTTCTTTATCATTTTTAGTCAGTTTCAACATTTTTAGTTCGACTTCAATCTTTCAACTTCAAGAATTAGACTTTCTTTCTCAGCTTTGATTGATTCATAACCAGCTTGAATAGTTACTAGCTGATTCATCAATTCGACAAGCGTTTCTTCTAATTCTAGATTTTTTGGATTGGAGAGTCGATAGCCGAAGAACATGCATTTATCATGGAAATCGAGTGAAGAGTATTTAGAGTTGGATTCACATGCCTCATTTGGATCTTCCATGTGTGCCATTAAAGCCGTGTCATCCGATAGTCTTTCGCATACCGGCTTCATAATCCGATTCATCTCCAAAGAAGGAGTGCTCTTCTACCAACTCTTCTTGGTGGGGTCTTCTTGATCGATTCGGACATTCGACTTTATAATGTCCTGGTTTCTTGCAGTTGAAACAGAGGTATTCATCGTCTTTTCTTTTCTCAGGAGCCCTTTTGATGAATTTTTGAGTGACTGGATGTCCACTCTTCATCCTTCGAATTCTGTTCATCATTAGAGCCATTTGTTCCTCCATCTCATCCAGTTCATGAAGATTGCTAGATGAGTTTTCTTGAATGTCATTTGATGCTGCTGCAAGTGCTGTGGTTTTAGGTTCTTCCAAAGCCTTGATTATTGCAGCTGTGCTTGTGAAATCTTCACTGAATTCATAAGCTTTCAAATCTGAAAAGATCTTGAATGAATCCTCTACATCAAGTCTCCTGGATTCTTCCATAGCAGTGACCTTCATCTTCCAGCACATTGGTAATGCCTTCAAGATTCTTGTGTTGATAACTTTCTTTGAATATTCAATCTTGAGTAGGTTTAGTTCATCCATGATAGCACTGAATCTTGTCTCCATTTGGTCAATGGTTTCTCCAAATTTCATTTTGAAATTCTCAAACTTTTGTTTTGCAACAGAAATTTTATTTTCCTTGATTGAATCTGTTCCTTCACAAACTAACTGAAGTTTGTCCCACATTTCTTTGGCTGTTGTGCATTCTTTCACTTTCAAGTACATGTTGCTATCAAGAGTTCTGAGGATAAAGTCCATGGCAACATTGTTGAGATTGTTTCGCTTGCGATCATCACTAGTCCATTCGGATTTGGGTTTTGCAACTCGAACTTGCTCTCCACCAACTGTACCGCATATGAGTGATCCGAATTGGTCCATCGGTGAGTACATCCATCATTTCATCATGAGTAGTTGCTAGAAATGCTCGCATACGACGTTTATATTCGTCAAATCCGTCCATGTTGCACATAAGCATTTGTCTTGCATATTGATTGTTATCCATTGTGAGTGAGTGAGGATTGACTGAAAAACTGAGCTTTCAAATAAGAACAACTAGAGGAGATAAAGAGCAAATGATATCTTGTTAAAGAAACACTGCTCCGATACCAATTGTTGGTCCCTTGGAAAGGCTAACACAAGTTTAGAGGGAGGGTGAATAAACTTGTCCCTAAAACTGGATTTAAAACAAATTAAGGTTCAGTTAAAAACTTGTGTGGAGTTAAGCTGACAAAGCTGAGATTAAGTCAAACTGAGTCAACCGGCAGCGGATATGATTTAAGCCTTTTTCTTGATCTTGTTATTCTTTTATGAAAACTGAGTGTTGTGAACTGAATTCTGGTGAATGTCAGTTGTGACTGTGAGGAGTATAACAATCAAGTATCACAATGCTGTAAGTAAATGAGTAAATGCGTAAAGAAAGTAAGGCGGATATTATAGAGGTTCCAGGTGGTGTAATCATGTCAGTCCTCTCTTCCCCTGTGGTGCGGAGGAAAATTCCACTAGAACTTCTTGAGGTGCATTGTTACAAAAAGTCCTAAACAATAGTCCTTGGCTAATCCCTAGCGTCACTATCTAAACAGTTTGTAGAACAGGTAGAATTGCTGCTCTTCAAATGCTTGAACCACTGGTCCTTAGAGGGTAGGATTGCCTCTTCACCAGCGACCACCACAAACACAGTCTACCCGACTGCTTGTCACAACTGTCCTTGGTGAAACCTTCCTGGTTTGCTTCACAGTCTAACACCTTTGATATTGAATCAAAGTTGGGCCGAGAATCAATAAGTTGATTCTTGTTTGTGGTTCTTCAAAGTGTTGGATTCTTGATAAATTCTTTGCAGCTTGAACACTTGAAGAAATACTAGATATGATCTTGTTATAATTCAGAGATGATAGCAATTAAAATAAGATGACTAGTAATACTCCTGTGTCTGTTTGCAAAGTCTTCTCTATTTATAGTGTGAAGTCCAACGTTCAACTGGCTTCAATTTGAATTGTATCAACGTCTATCTTGCAACGGCTATATTTTCTGACCGTTCTGCTGCGTCAGTACTTCATCCAATGAAATTGTTTTCTTTATAACGTTCGACTGTACTTTCAGTTTGTTGGATGGATGACTTACAAAACTGAGTTTCCTTATCAGTTTTATACTGAGTTTTTACTTGTCAGTTTCCTTGGAGCATTAACTGAGATTTTACTCTTCTTCAAATATCAGTACTCCAGTTTTCATCTGATTATAATTGACTTAATCAGAGTACACCATGATTCATTATCATCTAAGAATTCATTGTCCTTATGCTTCTTAGGTCTTCATACAAGATCCATAAAGTCAGTTCAGGTCACCACAATCTTGCCTGAAGTCCAACTTTACAGTCTCGACTTGTAATCTTCATAACTGAGTTTGAACCCTCAGTTCTTCATTCTTCAATAACTAAGTCTGTGTCCCTCGCTCTTCATTCTTCTAGATAAGCCAACCGAGTCGTAACTCTCGGTGAACTTACCTTCTTCGGTTCCATGTAGGTGTATTCGAGTCGGTTTACTTGTCTTGATGATTTCCGCTTTTCTAAATGATTTCCAGTTTTTAGTTTTACGACACACTAACTATTACAGTGCTTGTCTGATGTAACCTATATAATTATCAGACTCTAGTAAAACTTATACATTCAGTTCTAGACATCTTTTACCTTTTCACTATAACAGCTAGATTCAGCACTTCATCAATGGGGTTAAGATAATACTTTGAACAAATAAGATGAATTATCATCAAAACATAAATTTTATTTCCAACAAAAACACATCCCCCTTAACACGATTTAGGTTTCATAGGATAAAAGATTGTTCACACAAAGGTAATTGGCACGAATTGATTCATAGACGAGATCCAGCATCGTCAATTGGCGCTAGAAGGAGGGTTCGAACCTCCGACCTTGTGGTTAATAGCCTTCAAAGGACAAACTTCATAAGTCTGCAAGACAGACGATCAGAACTTAGCTGCAGGTCAGACTCAGAAAAGTTTGCAAAGGACAAACTTAACAAGTCTACAGGACAGACAATACGAACCGAGCTGCAATGTAGCCTCAAAAGTTGGTAAAAACCAAAAACTTTATAAGTCTGCAGGATAGATGATCAGAACTGAGTTGCAGGTCAGACTCAGAAAAGTTTGCAAAGGACAAACTTTATAAGTCTACAGTACAGACGATCAGAACTGAGCTGCAGGTTAGACTCAGAAAAGTTTGCAAAGGACAAGCTTTATAAGTCTGCAGGACAGACGAGCAGAACTGAGCTGCAAGTCAGACTCAAAAAAGTTTGCAAAGGACAAACTTTATAAGTCTGCAAGACAGACGATCAGAACTGAGCTACAAAGCAGACTCAGGAGTTAGTGAAAACCAAACCTAACTACAAAATAGACGATCAGACCCGATGTACGCTCAGAACTGAGGTGCATTATATACTTAATTTTTTGAAATAATCAAACTTTCTTAGTCTGCAGGACAGACAATCAAAGCCAACACTGAAGCACATCATTCAAAAAGCACATCTTGTAAATCATGTACTTCGGGGGGCAAAGGACCTTAAGTTATGCGTGAACGAAAACAAAGTCTATACCAAAAGCCAAAAAGAAATAATAGAACAAGTGCCTAAAAGACATACATTGTAAAAAACAAAAGGCAATAGAAAAATTTGGAAATTATTACAAATTTTTTAAAAGAAAAAATAAATCACAGGCCTAAGAATCGGCAGAAGGATCTTGTTGAGAAGGATGACTGGGGAAGCACCAGAAGGTTGAGCTGAAGAGGCATTGGCTGGATGAGCAGCAGGTCTACGGGCATATTTAACATCCAGATCTTCACCGGCCTAGAACTCCCTAAGTCTAGCCTCATAGACTAGGTTGCCGCCCGGCTTGTGAAGTCCCCTATGTGGGAGATTCTCAATGATCAGCTCAGGACACTGTTCTTTGGCCTCATCTACGCCCAGAGTATACCCATGATTTAAGATTGGGCCAAGTAAAACTCTTAAGGCCCCGGTACATACAACCGAGTTCTTGAACTCATGAATAGCTTGAGCCGCCTGCGCAGGCATCGCAAGCCTTGAACCCGTCATTCTTAGTACGGAGATGATCCATTGTGGTATCTAACCCCGAGATCTGCTTAACATAGTCAACAATGGCCTTTTGAAGGTCGGCGACGTGATGATCCCTTATCTGTTGCAGTTCGGACTGCTGAGCCAGGAGCTGGGCGTGTAGATCAGCGATATGCTCGTCTTTGGACAGAGATTCATCATTATGTTTTTGACGGCTGGCCGAAAGGTCAGCAATCCATTTCTCCAGAGAACTCTTGTGGGAAGAGAAGTTATTCAGCCTCTTCAAAACCTCTTTCCCAGCCTTGACAACCTGAAGAAGCATTACAGGGGTCAGTATGGTTAGAAGGTAATTATAAAAAAAAGAAACAAAGACAAAGGCAAGAAGAAACTTACCATAGTGGCTAGATCCTTGTCTGGCAGTTAGACATATAGTTTGTGGGGAGTGGAGCCCCTCTCAAAAATGTCCTGATCACCTCGATCAGGCCCGTTCCTCTTCCGCCCAGACCGGGAGCACACTTGAAGTTGTCCATCTGCTATAGTAGGCTTGGGACCATCTAGGACGATCAGGCTCTCTTCCCGCTGGTCTGTACGCTGCATAGGAGCAGTCAACCCATCCTGCTGAAGATCTTTCACAGTACGAAGATCCTCAAGATTTATGCCAAGGTTCACCAGGGGAACCTCCGGATGACCACCAACCCAAGCAGCGTCTGGGTTTATACCCTGTTTGTTGTGCTCAACCTAACCTCTTCCTCACCAACTTCATTAAGGATGTCGGCAAAATCGGCCACTGAAAAGTAAGGAAACCGGGTTAGAACGTACATACAAAAATTTATGCGTTATAAGTAATACAAAAGGAAAAGGCCCTACAGTTATCATTTTCCATTTGGGTAAGCCTCGGGTAAGGCTCAGGCCCAGAGTCAGCAAGACGAGCTGCCTCGATCAGTTCGGGGGACCACTTCTCGTGGTCCAGAGAGACACCCGATCCGGGAATGTCCTTCAACATTCGCTCATTAACCCCAGTGGGGCATACATCAACAGGAAGTAGATGATAATTCCAAACACCTAGTTCGGGGTGCCCGCCGTGACGGATAAAAAAAGTGGGTTTTCCATTCATGAATAGAAGATGTCCCCTTGGAGAGCATGGGGATACCCACCAATGATATGTTCGGCGAGGAAAGTAGTACCACCCGCTGTGGTTTCTAACTTTTTTATGTTGGTAAAAGGTCCTAAATAACTCTACGAAGAATTCAGTATCAATACACCTGCACCAGATCGCGAAGACGATGATCGTCCTAACTCCGTTATGGGCGATCTGGGTAGATCCTAGATGGTAATGACGGAGAACGGCCAAGAAGGCCGGACATAAGGGGACCTTAAGGCCACAGGCGAATTTCTCCATGTACACAGTACAGTACCCCTCCGGGGGTTTATGAGCATATAAGTTCACACCCCCAGGAAGACGAGGGGAGTACTAGTCCAAGTCAATGTTATACCAATTGCATATTTGAAGGATATCGTCCTGTTTAAGTTTGGATCTTACCCCGAAACAACCTATGGCTGACCTTGCAGTCATGTGTTCTATAATACTCTGATAAGGAAGTAAACCCAAAATAGGAACAAAGCCTATATGGATTAATTGGCTGGGGATCTACAGCTAACTGCTCGGTTTCACTACGGTCAGAGACAAGGGTAGAAATAGGGATTTCTAATTGAACCCTAGATTGGCCGATTTCTCCCTCCGATGAAGATTGGGATTCGAAGTCCCTTTCGATTGAACTACCGGTTACTTGGGCCAAACCTCATTAACCGGAAAGAACTAGAGAAGAAAATAAGATGACACACTTAAAAAAAGAGGAAATAAAACGCTTACTTGTAAATACGCAAGTCTTGGAGAGAATATGAGTTTTTGTAGCAGAAATGAAGAAGCGGGAAAGTCTGATGTGAAAGGACAGGGGTTATAACCCCCTCCCCCCCCCCGTGGACGTGTAAACGACGTCAGTTATGGAAAAAGAGGGAAAACGCCTCGGTTCCCGGAAAAATCAATAAAGACCTAGTTAATAGTCCGCCACCTGGCAGCTGGTGAATTCAAAACGCGAGGTTGGATATGTTCGGCCGAACTGCACTAGCGCAAATCTGACCGTCTAAATGCAAGATCAGATCTGCGGGGCTTATGATGATGGCCAACCCGAACTACGCCACGTGTCATCCTTTTAAGTCGTATAATAAATGACTAGCCTCTAAATGTAAGGCATTAAGGGCTAAAAGCCCCAAAAGCTAAGGACATGTCCCTTACCCCAGGTGGGAGATCGGCAAAAGTTTCTCCTCCAGCCACCGCATGTCGGCTAAGGCTTAGCAAAGATGAGCTGCCCAGATCGGCCATAGTGGCCTTGGGGGCTCGGCGCAGGACGCATAAAGCAACCCCGGCTGTTATTCCACGTGCTGGATAGCTAAAGATAAATAAGGAAAGAATCAAAGTCATAAAGACTCTGATCTTGACATTCAAATATGTCCATAATTATCCCTAAATTATATGGATTTATGCGTGTATATCCTTAGGGAAATAATATTATTATTAATACGATGTAATTCCTTGAAAGACAAGGAAATGGATAAATCATCCCTTATATAAGCAACCCTAAGGAACTACGAAAGACTTGATTCCAATTAAGCTATTGGATACGTATGCAACTCAAGAGAAATAACTCGAGATCTTAGTCTAAAATACACCAAAAACACATCCCCCTTAACACGATTTAGGGTTCATAGGATAAAAGATCGTTCACACAAAGGTAATTGGCCTGAATTGATTCATAGACGAGATCCAACATCTTCATAAATTGAAAGGCTCTAATGTGTGTCATTTAATACAACATTCTTACAACCGTTCCACCATAAAATCTATATTATGAGAGAGATAGTAAAAATGAAAGGCTTTAATATGTCACTTAGTACAACCTTCGTACAACCGTTACGCCACAAAATATCGCAATTCCTTAAAAAAAAACATAAATAAAGTTACATCGGATTGTGCTTACATCGGAAAAAAATTCATTACTAGCACCAATCGATGTATCAATGGATGTGGATCACTTATTTGATAAATACATAATTCATTTTTTTTACCATTCCTTGTCAATAATTGTGGAAAAGGTTTTCCTTGTCATTGATCAATCTCATATATACAATATATATAGTACAATCAAGGGCTTCGCCCTCTATCGATATTTACCAAAGTACCCTTACAAGGTAAATACAAAAATACATCATAATATGAAAATATCGTAATACACCCCTCAAGTTGGAGCATGAAGACCGCAAACCCCCAGCTTGCGTAATAGAAACTCAAATTGTTGGCGTCCCAAAGCTTTAGTAAAAATATCCGCCAACTGATACTTCATGGGAATATAGGAAGGAAGAATCTACCCATCTGTAATAGCATCACGCTCGAAATAACAATCCCCTTGATATGTTTCGTGTCCTCATGAAAAATCGGATTATGTGCAATGTATAATGCCGATTGACCGTCACAAAAGAGCCGTATACCAAGGGGTGCCGAACTCCCAAGATCAGCCAGCAATTGCTTCAATCACTTTAACTCGCATGTAAGAGAGGCCATAGACTGATATTCAGATTATGCAGAGGAACGGGAAACAATGGCTTGTTTCTTGACTTCCAGGATATAGGTGAAAGGCCAAGAAAGACAAGCCATCCACTGCCGAGTAAGGGGGCAACTAGCCCAATTATAATCACACCAACCCTCAAGAAGAAGAGAGCTATCAGACCGCAATAAAATACCTTGCCCAGGATGCTTCTTCAAATAGCGCAACGCAGCTTCCCATTGCTCAATCCGTGAAGCATGCATAAACTGAGACAAGACATGAAGGGAGTAAGCTAGGTCGGGCCATGTCACCTCAAGATAAATAAGCCTACCAATCAAACGACGTTATTTGGCAGGGTCACTCAATAACTTCCTATCGGTAAGGGCTTACTTGTGATTCTGCTCAATAGGAATGTCAGCTGGTTTTCTCCCAAGTAAACTTGCTTCATTAATTATGTCAAGTTCATAATTCCGTTGGTTCAAAAAAATCTCATATTTGTTCCGTGCCACCTCTAACCCAAGAAAGTACTTTAAGACGCCCAAATCCTTCATCTTAAAACACCTCCCCAAATATTCTTTGAAGATAGTCACGGCCATTTTATCATTCCCGGCAATGATCATGTCATCCACGTATACCAAGACGTTTAGCTGAATTCAATCCCCAAATATTCCTTGCAGAAAAACATTATGGAAATCCATCTAATGAATATCACATCGTTTCACATAACCACTCTAAGGAAAGTACGTACCATCACCATTTTTGCCACAGGAGCACATGTCTCAGTATAATCAATTCATTCTTCCCGATGATGTCCAAATGCCTCTAACGGAGCTTTCAATCATTGCAAGGTCCTATGCTCATCATATTATTCGGTATACACTCACTTACTCCCCAACGCCTTTTTCCGGGGAGGGAGTGGCTGTAGCACCCAAGTTCCCTGATCATCCAATGCCGTAACTTCATCGGTCATAGCCTTACGGCATCCATCATGTTTCATAGCCTCGTTATAAGTATAAGGAGGATTCCATGTAATAATAGCTATGAGATACTTGTGGTGCTTGTCAAAAAATAAATCGTAATTAACAAAATGCATAAGAGCTAGGAGTACCTGAGGATGCTGTTGAAACGGGTGAACAAGATGCTGGACTTTCGTTTTCCACAAGGGTATGAGTAACAAAATCCTAAAACCGAGAGTCAGGAATCTTTTGTCGTCGTACTCTACCCAATTCGTCCATTACAAGGGTATCCTGAACATGTTCGCGGTTGTAATGAGGTGGAAGGGGAGCAGGTTCATCAGGTGTAACATTTTCTACGGGTTGAATCCCCCCTCAACCGGTGTAACAGGTTCTAGTATGTTTACCGGTTGAGAGGAGGATGTAGGAAAAAATCATCTTCATTCACTTCATTAGCTACATTTGGCTGGGGTTGGTCGGGTCGAGTCACATGGAGTTCAGAAAAAGGAAAACATGTTCGTAAAATTTAACATCCCGAGACACAAAAATCTCCTCCTAAACAAAAAGAGTCCAACCTTTCTTATTGAAAGGATATCCAATCAACACACACGTACGACTACGACTATCAAATTTATTTTTGGAAGGACGATGATAATGTGCATAACTCAAGCATCCCAGAACACAAAGCATCGAAAATCGGGTGGATTTCCAAACAAACATTCGTAAGAAGTTTTATAATTAAGAACGCTAGAAGCAATTCGGTTAATTAGACGTGATGCTTCCAACACACATTCCCCCCAAAACCGAAGAGGTAGGTGACCCTCGAAACGAATTGCCCGGGCAATATTCAAGATATGTCTATGTTTACGTTCTACACGACCATTCTGCTGAGGGGTGCCGACACACGACGTTTCAAAAATTATCCCATGTTGTCTAAAATGAGGATTAAGGGCACCTAAATTCGGTCTCATTATCACTATGCACACACTTAATAGTCGCATCAAATTGGCGTGAAACTAATGCTACATTTTCCAACATATCTTCAACCTCGGTTTTATTCAACAAATAAATCCAAACTGCCCGGGAAAAGTCATCAACATTTGTCAAGAAATAAGTGGCCCTACAAGTCAAGGAAGTACTGTAGGGACCCCACAAATCACAATAAACCAGTTCACAATTACGACTTGCACGACTTTCACTCACAGAAAATTGTTCACGTTGCTGCTTCGCTCGATAACAATTATCACAACCATCTTTATTTAAATTCTTAGAGATAATAGTATTTTGAATATGTCCAAGAACCTTTTCTAACGGGTACCCCAAACGCCGGTGCCACAACTCCATAGACTCTTTTCCATCAATAGCCAAGACCCGAGTTTCTGAAACTCCACGAAAGAGAAAATTCCATCTCTACGTTCATCCATTCCAATCAACGTTCTCATCACTCGGTCCTGCATAACACATAATGAAGAAGGTAGTTGAATGCGACAATCATATTCATCTAAAATTGAGTGACAGAAAGCAAATTGCAAGTCAAATTCGGGACATATAACACATTTCCCAGTTTTATATTTCCGGGTAACATCATAGTGCCCTTATGCGATGCAAGAGAGGTGCTCCTATCCGGTTGGCCGACAGGGCATTTACCAATCTCTCGAACATCTATCAACAAATTTATGCATCCAGTTACATGATACGTCGCTACTGTATCGATAATCCACGTTGATTAAGTTAATTGTCGATCACTCGATTTGAGAAAATCATCGACACTTTTCCATTGGGTTGGACTAATATCGGTCAGAGCAGCCCGATCATGACTTCGAGTCGAGCTCGACCCGCCTTCTTGCAGCAAACTCGCCATTGCTGCTTCCTTGTTCACTCTCGCAGCATTTTGGTTTCGGTTGATTTAGAGAGATTGAATTGTCAAAAAACCATTTCCACCGTTCAGATTTTAGGAAATAAGGAGACGAACACGCCCTCAAAATTTCGTCACGGTTTGAGCCCGTTTTAATTTCCGATCGTCGCCAGAAAGATTATGCTGAAACAATAAGCAACAGTTTGGTCGCGATCAATTTAAGAGAATTTGAACCGTCGATATTCCACCGTTAAGATTGTAGAGGAAACAATTACGAAAAAGCCCTCAAAATGTCGTCATCACGATCAGAGTCCGTTTCAATATCCGATCGTCTCCCGAAAGTTTCTGCTGACCACTTAACAAACCAGCAATTTTTTTTTTTTTTTTTTCAATCATACCATGTCAAGAATTTTGGAAAATGTTTAGCTTGTAATTGATCAATCACACAGGTACAATATATATAATACAATTCAGGGCTTCCCCTCTATCGATAATTACCACACTACCCTTACAAGATAAATACAGAAATACATCATAATATCGATATATTCTTGCTAAGTTTTACATATGTATGAACCTTGATCGACCATGGTGTGTTTGCAAATTCATATGAATATCTAATTAATTAATATATTATCCCTAATTAGAAATGACTTTCGAGACTACGTGGATATATGCTTCAACGAATTCGGAGATCGGGTGAAGTATTGGATGACAGTAAATGAACCGTTCATGTTCACCACAATTGGTTACAAACTGGGAATAGGAGCACCTGGACGTTGTTCTAAAAATGAAGGAAATTGTACAGAGGGGAATTCTGCTACTGAACCCTATATAGTAGGACATAATTTGCTTCTTGCTCACGCTGCTGCTGTCGATTTGTACAAATCAAAGTATCAGGTTTTTATTCTTGATATATATCTATATATATATATATATATATATATATATATATATATATATATATATATGTATAATCGATGACCTTTATGAATTCAGATGATAGAATTTATATATATATATATATATATATATGTATATATATATATATATATGTATATATATATATATATATATATATATATATAATCGATGACCTTTATGAATTCAGATGATAGAATTTATTTTATAAATAACAAGAAGACATACAATTTTCTGCTAGAGTTGTCAAAAAGGAGAGATTGGAGTCGTAGAAGTAGCCAATTGGTATGTGGACCGAGAAGAAACAGATACTGATTTCAAGGTATCTAATAAGGCTATGGATCGGACATTAGGATGGTTAGTACTACTAGCTCTTTCTTAATTTCTGCACATTTATCATTAAAGTCCCTGAACTTCGGAAAAATCTTAAACGTTAAGACAATATTACTCGATCCGTCATGGTCACTCTCTTCTTATTTTTCTAATATAAGTTATTCTAAATTACAAATAAAGCATTTATTCCTATTCTATTTATCTTATCTCTAATTTATTACCAATCCAAATGATTTGTTCCATTTTATCAGAGACAGCTACATTCCAATGTATGATTTATTCTGTTTTTCCTACATCTAACCTTATTTATTAAGTGTGTGAGAATAAAAACTAAATTGCATTAATTATAGTGTATGAGGTTTCTAGTTATTTTGGATTTCAATTTAAAGTATTAACTCACCTCATTAATATGCGTGTTTTTAACAACTTCATATATCAGTTATTTTTTAACGAGGGAGTACTTTATGAGCATTTCATTAATGATAATCAAAAGATGTTTTTGATATTTCTCCTTAAAATTTATGATATTCAACCACTTTCTTAATTTGTCTAAAAACACTCAAAATGACTTATATTTTTGAAGACTCGAGTACAATAAAATCAGTCAACGTTATTGTGTTTTTCAGGTTTTTACACCCATTAGTGTATGGAGACTACCCATCCACCATGAATGAAATTGCTGGGAAACATCTTCCAAAATTTTCTGCACTTGAGTCAGAGATGCTGAAAGGTTCCTATGATTTTATTGGCATCAATTACTATCTCTCGGCTTTTGCATCTCCTACAGGAGAAGCTGTAAGTGTGTAATAACCTTTTTTTTTTTTTAAACAACAAAATATTTTGATTAATAGAATGCTCTAACCATAAGCTAGAGCATAAGAGTAAAAAAATAAAAAAAAAAACCATCAAAGTTCACAAGCAAACCAACACCATCATCAAACGATCTCACCAAACCAGTGCCAAACCCGAAAACCTAAATGCATCGAAGCATACCACTGCCCAGCTAAAACTCCAAGAAAAGAGCCAAAGCCACCGCGCGCACAAGAAAACAGATTAACCCCCTTGAAACAAGAGCACACCACAATATACCATAGTTTCATATGCATCGAAGTACCTTAATGAAAGCCAATAGCTAGCTCTAGAGAAAACGAATTTGAAACACCTAAAACGTACACCAAAAACATGTACCCTCAGCCAAATTTAGAGAAAAGTAATACCTAACACCATACCAACTTGAATTTCTTTTTTGTTCGGCAACTTGCATCAACAGTGCAAAAGCTGTAAGTGTTAATTTTTGCTTAAAATCTTATATCAGTTTTGGACATATATTGATCAAGAAAAAAACAAAAACAAAATTTTAATAATAAAACTCATATACAATATTTAGTAACTTATTCGGAAAGGATTATCTAAGTCCCGCTCCCGGATACCGAGACCTTATCTGGAAAGGGAAGATCATCACGTGACACTTTGAGAAAAGCTTAAATCCCACGTAAGCATTACATCGTATTAGAGTTGGAAAGAAGGAACGGAATAAAATAAACATGCTAAAACTCGGGGGACTGATCGCGTGCAAAGCACTTACTAGCAATAGGACTAGTCTATCGTAGTAGAGTACTGGTGAGTCCAGGCCGATCCCACAGAGACTCGTAAGAACGTCTAATTATCAATATTGAGCTTGTCACGATAATGGTCTACGACCAACTATAATATAGACAGTAGTAAACTTGGTGCCTCAAACTAACAAGGTTATGCTTGTTCACACGAAGCAAAAAAAAACGAGTTTCTAATGTATTAGTTCAATTATGAATAATTAGTTATTCCCCCCACACATGCAACAGTTCTCCCCACTAGTGAATTTATTCATTGTTCAGCTACGGGTACAACTTCTAACCCTATCTACTCCGACAATGGTAGTAGACAATCTATACGCAAGCTACCCTCCTTAATTGGTCCGTTATAGCTCATTCATTCATATTCTGGCTCTGTTAACGTAAAGACTTCCAATTCAGGGTTATACTTGTGCTCTAGGTAATGTTTCAGCCTGTGACCGTTAACTGTGAAAGTCTGCCCAGAGTATTCATGTCTAACTTCACATGCACCTGAATTGAAGACTTTCGTGACTACATGTTGTCTATACCATCTAGACTTCAACTTCCCAGAAAAAAGATGAAGACGCGAGTTGTATACCAGCACCTTATCTACAACTTGAAATGTGCGGTTCAGAATCTTCTTATCGTCCAGACGCTTCGTTCTCTCCTTGTAAATCTTTGCATTTTCATACGCTTGAAGTCTAATCTCCTCCAATCTATTAAACTCTAGCATCCTCTTTTCACCAGCTAAATTCTCATCAATATTTAGAAACCTCGTAGCCCACAGCGCTCGGTGCTTGAGTTCTACCGGTAAATGACATGCTTTTCCAAACACTATCATATAGGGCGACATCCCAATCGTGGTCCTATAAGCTATCCCGTACGCCCACGTAGCGTCATCAAATTTCAAAGACCAATCTTTCCTCCTAGGATTCACAAGCCTTCTCTAAGATCCTCTTAATTTCTCTCGTTCGTGACTTCTACTTGTCCACTCGTCTCTGGGGTGATATGCTGCTGCAATCTTATGTCTAACCTCATATCTCTTCATCAACTTCTGAAACAACCTATTACAAAAATGACTCCCTCCGTCACTAATTATGGCTCTTGGCACTCCAAACCTCGTCAAAATGTTTTTCTTAAGAAACCTCAGGACAACCCTGGCATCATTAGTAGGTGAAGCCACTGCTTCAACCCATTTGGAAACATAATCGACTGCTACCAGGATGTAACGATTTGATTTTGACGATGTGAATGGCCCAATAAAATCAATTCCACATACATCAAATAACTCCACTTCTAAGATACTCTGCAGTGGCATCTCATTCCGCTTATAAATATTACCAGTCATTTGACAGGAATGACATGATATTGTAAACTCGTAAGCAGATTTATGAATTTGACCAATAGAATCCACACTGCAGGACCTTTGCTGCTCTCTTGTCTGGCCTATAGTGACCTCCAGCTTCTCTAGAATGACACATGTACAAAATACTTGGAATCTCGTCATCATGGATGCATCTCTTAAGAATGGCATCAGGGTACAATTTATATAGGTAGGGATCGTCCCAGTGATAATGCTTTAGATACGTGCTCAAATATTGAGTGCACTGATAAAATAATAATTAATAAGTTACTACTTCACGCAACATAACATATGCTCATTCTTCCATACTAAATTTAATATGCTATAGCTCACTTCAAATTGATCTTGGGCTCCTTTTCTACCGATTCTTACTCGAAAACGTGCAAATAGAAGCTAAAAACAATGTTAAAATTTACAAAAGTATTCCCTTTTTCGATTATCCAGCTAAGACGCCTACCCCCACTTATTATAGACATTGTCCCCAATGACTAATAATAAAGAAAAGAAAGGTACTTAGCTCTGGAAATGTCAGCTGAGTCAAAATGAATCCCGGAGCAGAATCATTAGCTCCTAGGTCATTCCTCTTCCAAGTTGTTACCTGTTTTCCAAAATTCTTTCAAAAATTGTGAGTAACATGCGAAGGGCAACAAGAAAATAAGGTGGCGGTAATTGTGCATACCGGAGGAATGCGCAAAAACTGTTTAAGCCACTTTATTCTGTTATTAGCCTAAGCAAGACGTGAAAACTTTTACGATGGTATCAAATGAGAATCGTGAAGGAAAAAACCACATATATCTCTAGCCAGATGACCGAAGATATATGTGATAAAAAACACCTTGAGATTGTTATGCTACTTTATTCAAAATAATTCATAGGGTTTAGAAATAGTTCGAGTTTATTAACGTAAAGACTTCCAATAAAGACGGGGTTATACTTGTGCTCTAGGTAATGTTTCACTCGTGACCGTTAACCGTGAAAGTCCGCCGCAGTATTCATGTCTAACTTCACATGCACCTGAATTGAAGACTTTCGTGACTACATGTGGTCTATACCATCTAGACTTCAACTTCCCAGAAAAAAGATGAAGACGCGAGTTGTATACCAGCACCTTATCTACAACTTGAAATGTGCGGTTCAGAATCTTCTTATCGTCCAGACACTTCGTTCTCTCCTTGTAAATCTTTGCATTATCATACGCTTGAAGTCTAATCTCCTCCAATCTATTAAACTCTAGCATCCTCTTTTCACCAGCTAAATTCTCATCAATATTTAGAAACCTCGTAGCCCACAGCGCTCGGTGCTTGAGTTCTACCGGTAAATGACATGCTTTTCCAAACACTATCATATAGCGCGACATCCCAATCGTGGTCCTATAAGCTATCCTGTACGCCCACAGAGCGTCATCAAATTTCAAAGACCAATCTTTCCTCCTAGGATTCACAGTCTTCTCTAAGATCCTCTTAATTTCTCTGTTCGTGACTTCTACTTGTCCACTCATCTGGGGGTGATATGCTGCTGCAATCTTATGTCTAACCTCATATCTCTTCATCAACTTCTGAAACAACCTATTACAGAAATGACTCCCTCCGTCACTAATTATGGCTCTTGGCACCCCAAACCTCGTCAAAATGTTTTTCTTAAGAAACCTTAGGACAACCCTGGCATCATTAGTAGGTGAAGCCACTGCTTCCACCCATTTGGAAACATAATCGACTGCTACCAGGATGTAACGATTTGATTTTGACGATGTGAATGGCCCAATAAAATCAATTCCACATACATCAAATAACTCCACTTCTAAGATACTCTGCAGTGGCATCTCATTCCGCTTATAAATATTACCAGTCATTTGACAGGAATGACATGATCTTGTAAACTCGTAAGCAGATTTATGAATTGTTGGCCAATAGAATCCACACTGCAGTACCTTTGCTGCTCTCTTGTCTGGCCTATAGTGACCTCCAGCTTCTCTAGAATGACACATGTACAAAATACTTGGAATCTCTTCATCATGGATGCATCTCTTAAGAATGGCATCAGGGTACAATTTATATAGGTAGGGATCGTCCCAATGATAATGCTTTAGATACGTGCTCAAATATTGAGTACAATGATAAAATAATAATTAATAAGTTACTACTTCACGCAACATAATATATGCTCATTCTTCCATACTAAATTTAATATGCTATAGCTCACTTCAAATTGATCTTGGGCTCCTTTTCTACCGATTCTTACTCGAAAACGTGCAAATAGAAGCTAAAGTTAATCTATTCAACTCGAGCTACCATTGAGACGGCAAAAAGTTGTTCATCAGGAAAGATTTCCCTGACCTCAGTCGGTTCTCTTCTTCCAGCAAAGTTAATCTTGACAGGTGATCAGCCACCTGATTCTCAGTTCCCTTTTTGTCCTTAATCTCAACATCAAACTCTTGTAAGAGTATAATCCATCTTAAAAATCTCGGCTTGGAGTCTTGCTTGGTTAGAAGGTATTTCAAAGCTGCATGGTCAGTGAATACCGTGACTTTCGATCCTATCAGATAAGGTCGAAACTTGTCAAATGCAAATATGACAGCTAAGAGTTCCTTCTCTGTAGTCGCATAATTCCTCTCTACACTGTTAAGGGTACGAATGGCGTAATAGATAGGCTCGTAATAGATAGGCTTAAAGATTTTATCCTCTATTTGTCCCAGGGCTGCTCCAACTGCCGTGTCGCTTGCATCACATATAAGCTCAAATTGTTTGTTCCAATCTGGTGCTACCAGAATTGGGGCGGTTATAAGCATCCGCTTTAGTGTGTTGAATTCTTGCATTCTTCTCCAAATATGAAAGGTACATCTTTTGCAAGTAATTCCGTCAAAGGTCTAGAAACTTTAGAGAAGTCCTTGATAAACCTCCTATAGAATCATGCGTGGCCAAGAAAGGCTCGCAACGTCTTCAAGTTCGTTGGAGGGGGTAACTTCTCTATTACCTCTATCTTTGCCTTATCAATCTCCATTCCTTTCCTTGAAATCTTATGACCCAAATGACATTTTTCCCAGTTAAGTACAAGGTTGGTCTCTTCACATCTCTTTAGCACTCTACTCAAGTTGTCCAAGCATTTATCAAAGCTATCTCCAAATACCGAGAAATCATCCATGAAAATCTCCAGAAAATCCTCCACCATGTCCGCAAATAATGACATCATGCACCTCTGGAAAGTTGCTGGTGCATTACATAACCCAAAAGGCATGCGATTGTACGCAAAGGTTCCATAGGGACATGTGAAAGTTGTTTTCTCTCGGTCCTCAGGGGCAATATGGATCTGATAGTAACCAGAATATCCATCTAAGAAACAATAAAACGCATGACTACTTAATCTTTCCAACATCTGATCAATGAATGGTAGGGGAAAATGATCTTTACGAATTGCATCATTCAGTTTCCTGAATTCAATGCAAACTAGATGTCCAGTAATTAGTCTCACAGGGATAAACTCATCAAACTCATTAGGTTGGACAGTGAATCCTCCTTTCTTGGGCACCACATGAATCGGGCTCACCCACTCACTGTCTGCAATTGGGAAAATGATTCCCATCTCCAACATCATTATGATCTCTTCCTTAACAACATCCTTCAGTTGTGGTGCCAACCTCCTTTGTGGTTGTGCTATTGCTTTCTTCTCATGATCTACAGAGATCTTATGCATTCACATTGATGGGCTTATTCCTTCAATATCCGCAATCGTCCACCCAAACGCTCCCCTATGCTCTCTTAGTACTCTTAAAAGTTTCCCCTCCTCTAAAGGTGATAATAACAATGAAATTATGAGGGAAGGGTATCATCTTGTAAGTATATGTACTTCAGGTGAGATGGCAAAGGTTTCAATGTTAAGTTCCTTGGTGGCTTTTCTAATGATGATCTTAACAGCTTACCAGTCAATTGTAAGTCAAAGAACTTGTTCCAGAAATGTCTATGAATGGTTCCTCCTAAATCCACGGAAGATATAGGCTCTATTTCTCGCACTTGACCTTCGCTACACCCAGGCCAAGTTTCCTCATAGCTTTCTTCTTCCTTCAGGAGTAAAGTCTCAGCTACTTCAGGGTCTAGTGCCACTTGCTGATATAATTCCAACACAAGTTTGTCTATGGCATCTAGCATATAGCATGCTTCTCCTTCATCTTGTGCATACTTCATTGAATTCATCACATTGAATACTACTTTATCCTCATTCACTCTCAAAATCAGCTCACCCTTATGAACATCTATCAATGTTTTACTTGTAGCTAGGAAAGGTCTTCCTAAGATCAGTGGAACATCGTGGATAGCTTCCATGTCTAGCACCACAAAATCTACAGGGAATACAAACTTGTCAACTTTCACCAAAACATCCTCCACCACTCCACAAGGTTGCTTCATAGACCGATCATCCAATTGAAGAGTTATAGATGTCTCGCTCAACTCTTTCATGCCTAACTTATGAAAGATGGAGAGTGTCATAAGATTGACACTGGCTCCAAGATCACATAATGCTTTGTTTAGGCATACTCCTCCAATTGTGCAAGGTATGAGGAAGCTCCCAGGATCTTTACACTTAGGAGGCAATTTGTGTTGCAAAACTACTGAGCATTCCTCGTTAAGGCATATAGTCTCAAGGTCCAATAACTTCCTTTTGGTAGAGATTGTTTCCCTCAATAACTTTGCATACTCTGGCATTCCGGCCAGAGCTTCTACCAAAGGTATGTTTACTTGCAACTTCTTAAACATCTCTATGAACTTTTTATAACGAGCATCATCGTTATTCGGCTTATATTTCCTAGAGGGATAGGGTAAAGTAGCAGGATTAATAGTTACAGTTCATGAAGACTTACCTATTAACTGCTGCTGCTCTGCCTGCTTGTCTGCTGAATTTTGGACACTCGGTTTATCGGGTAGCATCCCGATTTACCGGCCCCTCTTTTTCTCCAGATTCTGCTGCGTTATGTTGCTGACTGCTTTTTGATCCTTTTTGGACAGTTGGTATAATTGGTCCAGGCAGTTCCTTTCCGCTTTTAGTCATGATTGCATATTCACGTCCTTCGGGTTTTTCTAGTATTACTTGGCAATCCTCCCGGAGGACGGGTTGACACTTGTTCTGCAATCCGCCCTACTTGGTGCGACAGATTCTGCACCAAGGCTTCTTGATTGGTTAGTGTTGTATCATTCTTCTGAAAATAAGTGGTGAAGTTTGTATTTAGCTCACTCATGGATTTCGTAAGTTGATTGACCGTGTCGGTCACAGTTGAGCTTATTTTATCCATGGCTCCTTCCCAACCACCAGACTTGTTGAATTGAGGCATGAATCCACCAGCTTGTCTCGGTATCTCTCCACCAGTTGAATCACATTGTCTATACCCCCCAGCAGGGTCACATAGTCTAAAACCAGGGTGGTCATGAGAACCTGGGCGATATCCGCCCCCATAAGTATTTCCTTGCCTCCCTATATAGTTCATGTCCTCAGTGTTGGTTGCTTCAATATCTTTAACTTTCTCAACCTTGGCTATGAGATCTTGCATGCCATCTATCTTTTCATTCATTGCCATTAGCTGGTATAAGATCTTTTGAGAAGTATCTTCTCCAAATACACCTTCAGCTACTCTGGCCGTCTTTACTTGATGCGTTTCCCATTGACTTGTCAGTGCGATTTGCTCCAGTTTCTCTTCAGTTTCTTCAGGTGATAGCAACGCAAAACATCCGTTGCATGATGCATCAACTCTCATTTGTTCACTTGGCCGCAATCCGTGATAGAAGAGATACGTTCGTAAGGGTAAAGTGATATCATGGTGAGGCATCTTCTTTGTGCTTCCTTAAATCTTTCACATGCTTCTTCAAACGTTTCAGTTGGTTTTTTCTTGAAGTTCATAATGTCTTGTCTCGTTTGTAGTGACTTCCCATGTGGACAGTACTTATTCATAAACTTCTGCAACAGATCGGTCCAAGTTTGGATCGATCCCGGTGCTAGAGACAATAACCATATCTTCGCCTTGTCTTTTTGAATGAATGGAAACAACTTCAGCTTGATATGATCTTCAGGTACTCCGGCTGGCTTGACCGTGCGGACTATCTCTAGAAAGATGGTGATGTGTACACTAGGATCTTCGTTCATTACTCCATGGAAGGTAGTGTAGTTAGTCACCATTTGTATCACATTTGGTTTCGGGTGAAATACCTCAGCTGCATCCTCAGGCTGAACAATTGCTGGCATGAATTGCTCAATTTTTGGCATTCCATAACTCTGTAGAGTTCTCCTATCTGCTTGTACCACAACTCCTGCTCCATTATGTCCGTTCTGTGCCATGTTGATTTATGTATCTTCCAAAGGTGGAATCTCTTCTTCACTCTCGATGTGATCTCCTTCGTGCGTACTCACGTCATCCGCCAG
The DNA here is from genome assembly GCA_036785695.1 of Gentiana straminea. NCBI lineage: Eukaryota > Viridiplantae > Streptophyta > Magnoliopsida > Gentianales > Gentianaceae > Gentiana > Gentiana straminea. The sequence continues at coordinate 17,713,338 of JAVUPR010000183.1, forward strand.
CCTAACAGATCTTTCTCAAGTTTTCTTTCTCTTTTGTCTAGCAAACTTTTCAATCCCATGTATGAATCTCTCGAGTTTGGCTGCTGAACTTCGTGTAGTATACTACAAGACACAAAAAGAAAAATAAAAAGGTTAGTGACTTGCCTCGGCGGCTATTACACATGCCTGGCAGACTCAAAAATATAGATTCTGACTACTGACTTGACTCTGAGCTAAAAGAAGCAATTCTGCCAAAACTAGACCATCGGTTTATAGGGGTAGACCCTCGGTAAACCGGAAGCAATTTTTTCAAATTTTACAAAATTGACTCTGTACAACTCTAGTATAAACAGACTATAAAACAGACTCAAATATATACAGAAAACTCAATCTTAAATAAAAAGTATTCTTGACACGAGTCCCCGGCAATGGCGCCAAAAATCTTGGTCACGTGCAAAGCACTTACTAGCAATAGGACTAGGTCTACCGTAGTAGAGTACTGGCGAGTCAAGGTCGATCCCACAGAGACTTGTAAGAACGTCTAATTATCAAGATTGAGCTTGTCACGATAATGGTCTACGACCAACTATAATATAGATAGTAGTAAACTTGGTGCCTCAAACTAACAAGGTTATGCTTGTTCAAACAAAGCAAAAAAATGAGTTTCTAATGTATTAGTTCAATTATGAGTAATTAATTATTCCCCCCACACATGCAACAGTTCTCCCCACTGGTGAAATTATTTATTGTTCAGCTACGGGTACAACTCATAACCCTATCTACTCCGAAAATGGAAGTAAACAATCTATACGCAAGCTACCCTCCTTAATTGGTCCATAATAGCCCATACGCATAAAGAACTAGAGTTGTCGATATTGAGCGCTAACTCATACCACAAACCCGCCTAGACAACTGTCGACATTGATCAGGACGTTCCCAGGGTCCATTCTAGATAATGTCCAAACATAGCACTTCCATTTTCGTATTTCATGCTAGTTTACGATAACATGCAAATATTTGATCAAGCTAAAAACATGTAAATTAAATCTATCGATCAACGTAGTTGGCGCAGATTATCATGAATTAGTAATTTACTAGGTATTCAGATCTAGCGATATAGACCGTCGCAGATCTGAAGAACGCAACTACTATTCTATGATTTCTTCACCAACGAATTAGATGTATAACACATGGGGTAAAATAAACTAACTACTTTTAATTAAACTAAATAGGTAATTAAACCATACTAGTCGAATAGAACAACGATAGATCTGCATTTTGGAAAAGAAAGATAGAAACTCATACCCTTAAAGATGAGCGTAGATCTCCCTCGGATCTCTCCCTAGGCGGAGACTCCGTCGTCTCTCCGACCAAAACTCATAAAATAAATAAAATAAAGAACAAAGAACTTTTATTGCATAATTTTCCTTGAATAATTTGGGTACCAATGTTACATTGAAGTTTGAGGCGAAGCCTCTTATTTATAGCTATCTAAACCGACTTAAGAACATCTAGTTCTACCCCTCGTCCAAGAAAACACGTTTCGGAAGGATCTCGAGCCTCGGTAAGTCGGCGCCGACTCTCGGTAAACCGAGGGCAATTTTGTCCTTTTTCTTCAGCCGACTTAACTTGGAAGGTTCTGGAATACCCTAGGCACATTCTTTTCGTTCAGTCCATTCCAGATTCGTCCATCATGCTCAGCCCAATATTTCGTATCCTGAAAATCATCACGTAATGCACAAAATAACATCGAAATAGGGAAAATAAATGCTAGGTGCAGATTTCTCGACTCACGAACCCGACATATGATATTCAACTCAATTGGTTCATATTTATAGGTCGAAACAACTATTTTTTAGCTCATAATGGATATACTATTTTAACCGTCATCAGGGACAGACTATTAAGGCCTTCCAAAACCACCAACAACTAGAACACCAATGTTGTCAAACTAGAACCATAAATAATTAGAATTAAATGCTAAAATCCCAAATAACAAACATGTCTGAACAGAATCAACAACAACTACTAGCAATCATGCCATATTCAAGAACAACTACTATAACCTATTAGGAACCTCCAAAGATCCATTCTTAACAAGCACTCCAAGCTTGCAATCAAACTTTACCTCAACCTGTATATCTTCTTATTCCATAAAAAATGAGTGAGCACTAGTATAATGTAGAGTAAGGAGAAAAAAGATCAAAAGGTATATTCGTGTTTGTCAAATGCAAGGAGTCATAACATGAATCTACTTCATCCAGCTTACAAAATGGTTCCAGGTCATTACTTGAAACATTAAGAAAACTACTTAAAACACAACTTGATCTATGAATGAAATACTTGTCCTATTAACTACCTAAGTTCGTCTTGCATGTACTTGTTCACTTTCATTAATTACTTATTTATCATGTTTGTGTTCTTGTCATGTTCTAGTATCTTGTCATGTTACATGACTTGTTCATGTTTCTTGTTTAACACAGAAAAGCCAGATATTTCAAGGTACAACACCATGGTGAAAACCCACCAATGTGGTCATGGTGCAACTTTGAGTAATATGACTAACACATCCCACGTGACATGTTAGATTACGGTAATTTGTAATACATTGAATTTCAACAAGGGTTATAACTAGCCATACATCCAAATACAGTCTGTGAGTTTGTCGCGGTTCTCTTGTAACACACAATGCGGGTAAGTAACTACACTTCACCAAGACTATCAAGAAACAAGTAAAGCACACAGGAACACATAAAGCGCATAAGGTCATGTTAAAACCATATCTAACCTACGTGAGCATACAAAAGACATATAACAACACTGAAATACCATCTTATTTTGACTCCTTGTGTAAAAACAAATATATAAAAGTATCCAAAAAATAGAATGACATGCTGAAAACACTGTTTACATCACAGAACGAGCCAGAAACCAATTCTAAAGTTTTCTACATGCGTTTTCCAATGAGTGTGGCTTGGAAAGCAGCCCACACTTAGAGTGCAGAATTGTTTCACGACCTAACAAACACCCGACAACTATTCTAACACTCGGCATGTCCAATTCATGTCATTTAACATAAAATAAATTAAAACATAAAATTAAAAATAAATATGTATCGCTCCTAAAAAAATTAAATACGGATCATTTTGATACGAAGAACTCATTTCATTACCTTAAAGACGAGCCGAACCTACGAACCAAACAACGAACAACTACGACTATCCTTAGAATTCTTGTGAATCTACATATAATATGGTAAACCGGCCCTAACATCAATTCTATGATCTCCAACTTAAACAAGTTAAAAACTTACGAAAACAACGAAGGACTACGATGATTACCATCACAAGATGAACCTAATATTGAAACTGATGCTGGAATCGAAATTGTTTCGAACCACTGATGTGATCTTCAGAACAATCCCAGATAGTCACCCTGAGCCTTACAAAACATTGAGTTGGTCGCTTTCCCAGAAGATCAGTGTCTGGGAAAGTGGGCTATTCTTAAACTAGGGAAAATGTGAACTGATAATGCCCAGGGCTAACCGGAGTCCTTTTTATAGGATTTTCCTAAGCCGTATGTCGGTTTAAGCATCCTGAGGCTCAAGAAAGGATTAAAAGAAAAGGACAAAAGAAAAGATATTTCGAATGTATTAGGAGATATGGTGTATATTTTGTAATTAATACGGATATTCTATATTTATTGTACATAATTCTAGAATCCCCTAGATAGCTCCAGTAATTGTATATAAATACATATTGTACTATACACATTTCCAATCAATGAAATACGTTTACCTATTATTATTTGTCATGGTATCAGAGCGTTGAGAATTTGATTCTCCTGATCCTCCTTTTTTTCTTTTCCCGTCATCTAAACACCTCATTCCTGATTTTCTTTTACCGCTGTCCCACCTCCTTCTTCTCCGATCATCGTCTTTTTTTTTTTGTCCTTCACAGCTTGTTTTTTTCTCATCAGCACCATGTTTGAATCATCTTCGACCTCCATCAATCCCACCACTCCTAAGCTTCCAACCCCAGCCGCCCCTATCACCAACCCTGCACCCACCGTAATTGCCCTCAATCCGGCCATTCATGCCCCTCTCAGGCTCACCAATAATAATTACACGGCATTAAATTACAAATCACCAATTTACTCTCAGGTTACTATATTTTAGTGTTCATCAATGGCAAAAATCTGGCTCCTCCAAATGCTTACCGTCAACGGTCAGCCCACTCCCAATCCTGAATTTTCGTTGTGGGCTAGACAAGATGCTTTTGTGGTTAATTTTCTTCTCGGTTCCCTGTCCAATGATCTCATACCAATTATTCAGAATGCCAAATCTTCTGGGGAAGCTTGGGTAGAATTAGAAGACACCTTTGGCCGCCCCAATCGAGGCCGGATCAAGCAGCTTAAATACCATCTTCAGGCTACAGTCAAAGGTAATCTCTCAATTTCAGCATACATGTTGTCCATTAAGGCTAAAGCTAATGAGCTTGCGGCACTCAGCGCTAAGGTTGATCTCGAGGATTTCATTGATTTGGTTTTGAATAATTTGGGGCCGGAGTATTCTGATTTATCCCGTGCGGTGCAAGCTCGCGACTCTCTTATTTCATTTGAAGAGCTACATGAATAGTTACTCAATCATGAAGCTGCTTTTCTATATAATCAACCACTACCGGGATATACAACTTTTCCGGCTCAGTACCCACTTTGCCCGTATGCTCCCCCACATACGCCCTCCGGTAAATTTCCTCGCCCTCCATTCCCCACCCCACCCCATCCCCATCCCCAGCCCGTCCTTCTCTACCTACTTCTTACCCGCACCAAAACTACAACTCGGCAATTCCTCATACCCTCCCAATGCTCGTCCTCCCCCTCGATCCTATTTAGGCAAGTGCCAACTTTGTGGCGTTCATGGACGCTTGGCAAAACGATGCCCCCTACCCGTTTTTCCGGCAGCCTCCACGTCCTCCTACCAGTACTCCTCGGCCACCACCTCCACAGTCCAACCCTGCTCAAGCCACCAACCCTTGGCTACTTGATAGTGGTGTTTCTCACCACATGACACATGATCTCAGTCTCCTGTCTCTGCATGCTCCTTACATAGGTTCGAGTAATATTATTCTTGGCGATGGCCGCTCTTTAACTATTAGTCATATTGGAGATTCATCTGTCTCTGCCATTCGCTTGTCTAATGTTTTCCCCAACTTTCCCAGAATTTGTTATCTGTCTCCCAATTTTGTTTTGATAATAACGTAACAATTGAATTCTTACCTAATTCCTTTTTGGTGAAGGATTCGAAGATAGGGAATTGCCTCCACCAGGGTCAGGTTAAATATGGTGTCTACGCCTGGTCCTCTAGTCCTTTATTTGCCTTTTTCTGCCAATAAGACGTCCACATTTACCTGGCATCGCCGTTGTGGACACCTTGTATTTCCTATTATTCAACATTTAGCTAAAAATAATTATTTGGAACTTTCTTCTGTTGTTTCATTTCCATGTGATGAATGTTTAAGTAATAAAATCCATCGGCTCCCATTTTATGATTCTACTTTATGTTCCATCCATCCCCCTTGAGGTTGTAATTTTTATGTCTGAACAGCTCCTATTTACTCTGTTGATGGCTTTAAGTACTACTTTATTTTTGGGGATCACTGTACTCTCTTTACTTGCTTTATCCATTGACTCACAAATCTGATGTCTACGGTGTTTGAAAAATTCAAGTTGCATGTTGAAAAACTTTTTTCTACCTTCAATAAAATTGTGTATTCTGATAATGACTCTGAGTCCATTGCTCTCCACCCTTTCTTTAATTCCCAAGGTATTTCTCATCATACTTCCCCTCCACACACTTTCCAACACAACAGAATTTATGAACGCCGTCACTTACATATAGTTGAAATTTCACTCATCCTCCTGAAGCAAGCTTCTATGCCTATCAGTTACTGGTCCTATGCCGTTCGTGCTGCCGTTTATCTTATTAACCGTATGCCTACTAAACTCCTAAATATGCTTTCTCCCTACAAAAAAACTTTACTCCTCTTCTCCAAAATATTCCAAATTACGTGTCTTCGGTTGCCTCTGCTATCCCTGGATCAAACGTTATAATCAACATAAGTTGGAGTCCTCGTCCTTACCTTGTCTTTTCCTAGGTTACTCTCTTACACAAAGTGCCTACCCTTGCTATGATTTATCTGGAGCTCGGCTGTATACTTCTCGTGATGTCTGTTTCGTCGAAGATGTCTTCCCTTTTGCCTTTCACCCTATACATGATGACATCCATTCTCTTGATCACTTACTTCTCCATGATTTCCCCTCCCCCCTACATTCATCCCTTCCCCTACACCTCGGCCTTCCTCACCCACTCCCTCTCCCTCCCCTTCCCTCCCTCACCTCTCCATCTCCCTCCTCTATCAACTCTTCTTTTGCCGCCTCATACACCTCACCCGAGCCCTCTTCTTTTTCAATCTCACCCGAGACCTCTCCCTCACCCGCCCCTCCTTCTCACCATATGGTTACCCATGCCTGTAATAATATTTACAAACCCCGTCAACTTCTCAATCTCACAGCCTAGTTGGATTCTCAATACTATGATACTGAACCTACCACCATTAAACAAGCTTTACAAAGTTCTCATTGGCGGCAGGCTATGTCTGCTGAGTTTGATGCTCTTGTTAGTAATGGTACATGGTCATTGGTTCCCGCTGATCCTTCACTCATTGTTATGGGTTGCAAATGGGTGTTTCGTATCAAACGCAATCCGGATGGAACTATTGAGCGATATAAAGCTCGTCTCGTTGAGAAAGGTTTTACACATCGCCCTGGCATCGATTATTTTGAAACCTTTAGTCCGGTGGTTAAGCCCACCATTGTTCGCTTGGTTCTTAGCATTGCGGTCTCCTCAGGCTAGTCCCTTCGTCAGCTCGATATGAATAATGCCTTCTTGCAGGGTTCATTAGCTGAAGATGTTTACATGACTCGACCACCTGGTTTTGAGGATTTTGATTTTCCCACACACATTTGCAGGTTACATAAAGCTATTTATGGCCTCAAGCAAGCCCCACGGGCTTGGTACCATGAGTTGCACTCTTTTGTCTTATCTCTTGGATTTATTAACTCTGCAGTCGATTCGTCTCTCTTTGTTTATCACACTTCCTCTACTATGACTATTTCGCTTGTCTTTGTTGATGATATTGTTATCACAAGCAGGTTATTGATGCCCTTGGGCATCGGTTTTCTTTAAAATATCTGAGTCCCTTATCTTACTTTCTGGGAGTTAAGGTCACTCCCAATCCGCATGGTCTACCGCTTACTCAGACCAAGTATATTCATGTGTTACTCAGTAAGGTTAACATGCAGGATGCTAAGCATGTATCTACGCCACTTCCTGCTAATGCTTTCTCTTCTCCAGATGCTACCTCCTCTGATTATTCGGATGTTACTCAATACCGCCAAGTTATTTGAGCCTTGCAGTTCCTATTATTTACTTGTCCTGATATTGCCTACGCAGTCAATAAATTGTCCCAGTTTATGCATGCACCAACTGAGTATCATTGGAATCTTGTCATGAGTATCCTTCGGTACTTAGCCGGAACTCTCCGCGAAGGTCTTCAGCTTTTTGCTCATTCCTCCCTTGACCTCCATGCTTTCTCCGATGCCGACTGGGGTGGAAACGAAGATGACGATTACTCCTCTACTACTGCTTATCTTGTGTTTCTTGGCAGGAATCCCATTTCACGGAGTTCTAAAAAGCAGACATCTATTGCTCGCTCATCTACTGAGGCAGAATACCGTTCCGTTGCAGCCACTGCTGCTGAGATTGCTTGGGTTTCTTACTTGTTGTCTGACCTTGGGTTTTATTCTGCCTTGGTTCCAGTTATTTTCTGTGATAATGTTGGTTCTACTCAGCTCTGTGCGAACCCGATTTTTCACTCGTGCATGAAACATATGGCTATTGACTACCACTTTATCCGTGATCAAGTTCAACAAGGTCTTATTTGAGTTTCTCATGTCTCTAGTTCGGATCAGCTTGCAGATGCTCTCACCAAGCCACTCTGTCGCCTGCCATTCTCGACATTCAAATCCAAGCTGGGCCTTCACTCCCCTCGTCTTGCTTGAGGAGGCGTATTAGGAGATATGGTGTATATTTTGTAATTTAATACGGATATTCTATATTTATTGTACACAATTCTAGAATCCCTAGATAGCTCCCTAATTGTATAAAAAAACATACTCTACTATACACATTTCCAATCAATGAAATACGTTTACAATTATTATCTGTCAGAATGGACGAAAATAACCTGACGAGTAGGTGAGAGGTTTTACGGATTATAGCAGAGATTTTTAAACATTTGGCCATGAACAGAATCCAACACCTAATTGTATATAAAAACATACTCTACTATACACATTTCCAATCAATGAAATACGTTTACAATTATTATCTGTCAAAATGGACGAAAATATCCTGACGAGTAGATGAGAGGTTTTACGGATTATAGCAGAGATTTTTAAACATTTGGCCATGAACAGAATCCAACACCCAGATACGTTATTTCGAGGGTACCAAGAAGAAGCACAATAATAATTTGTAGACTTCATTATAGCAGAATAAGTAGTAATATATGTTTTATTGTTCTTGGTTTTTGAATTTCTTTTCATTTGTTTGATATATTTCGATTCCATATGCAGCCAATTTTAAAACATACTTTTGTCTACCCAAAAGGAATTCGAGACCTCGTATTGTACATCCAAAAGAAGTACAATAACCCAGTCATTTACATCACAGAAAATGGTAAAATTTTCTACTTATATTGCACCGAGAAGATTTGGAAAGAAATTTAAAATTGTAAATAACCCTTTTTTTTTTCGAAAATCCATCCCTAAAAAAATAAAAATTCCACAGGCCTACCACAACAGCGAAATCCTTCGCTGTCACATAATGAAGCAAGAAAAGACAATGCAAGAGTTCGATACTACAAGCAACACCTCTCATATCTCCAGAAAGCACTCAAGTGAGTATATATATATATATATTTTAAGTAATTTATAACATCTAGTGATTTGATTCATAATTATTCAATCTTGAAAATGTACTATTGTTGAGGCTACTCTAGAAGAATCCATTTAATATTTACTATCTCAGTCTCAAAATATAAGTCTATTTAAACATTTGCACACAGATTAAGAATGTGTTAAGTGTCACTAACTTTAAAGGCGAAAGTCTAGAATACCCTTTGACTCTCATTAATAGAATAGTTGTAAAGTATATGAATGTACAATAAATTAGGGGTAAAAGGAAGAAAAATGTAATAAATGTTCCATTGGTATTCTAAATAGGCTTATATTATCTGACAAATTCAAAAAAAAAAACTTAACGGGACTACATTATGGGATGGAGGTAGTATTATTTATTCATTATTATTGCATTTCTTGTTGCCTAAGTTTGCATGAACCGTAAATATGTATTAGTGCCTTTGAATCAATGAAATGAAAACACTTTTTGATTACACATTTATTATGGTATCAGAGCCATAATCGATTCCTCTCATCTGGCATAACATCATGCTAAACAAGGTGTTTAGAGGTCTCAGTGTAAGAGATGGGTTCAAGAGATGTAAAGGCGGCAAGATAGCCCTTAGGTAAGGGATAACGAATGAAATCTCGATGCCATTTGGGTTTAAGAGAGTTGGTCTTTGACCAAGTGACCTGGGGATGATGAGGAGGCAATGGGGAATCAATGGGGGAATTAGTGGAGGAGTCTATGGGAGATGAAGAAGAAAGGGAGGAAGGAGGAGTGGGGCTTAGTGGTGAAGTAGGGATGGGGACAATAGTGGTTGGGAACTGTGTCGGAGCTAGAGTAGCTGATGTAAGATAGAGAGGCAATTAAGGGTACCGTTAAATCAGTGTAGGTGAGTGGAGTTGATGGTGTGTGATAAGGAATGGAAGTTTCATCAAAGTTGACACGACGAGCTATATAGATGCGGCTAGTAGTGAGGTCGAGACATTTGTAACCATGGTGATCCGGGCTGTAGCCGATGAAAATACATGTTTTGGAGCAAAAATTAGCTTTGTGGCGGTTGTAGGGACGGAGACACGGCAAACAGGCACACCCAAAGTCGCGAAGGAAAAAGTAGTAAGGAGGACGACCATGAACCATTTGATAGGGATATTTGTGCTAGAGGATGGGGGTGGGAAGGCTATTAATGAGATATGTGACAGTGACTGAGACATCTTCCAATAAGGGAGAGGGAGGTGGGATTGGGCAAGGAGGGAAAGGCCGACTTCAACAAATTCGGATGACGATGTTCAATGGCACCCATTTGTTCATGTGTATGGGGTTTGACCATGTTGAATACCCAAGGTCGTGAGTTCTTTGAGCAAATGACAAGATTCACCACCCACTCAATTTGTAAGGATTTAAAGGTTGTACTAAATTGACTTTCCACCAAGGATTTTATGTTAAGAAAGGTTTGCTCAAGATTAGATTTTAAACACAGAGGATAAATCCATAGAAATTTTGTAAAATCATCCAAGAAACTAATATAATAAAAATTGCCGTAAATAGAGAGTTTGACACAAGGGCCCCATACATCATAATAATTAAATCAAGTCCAATGGTGCAATAGAAGTAAAATGAGATAAAGGTAAATGAGACCTATGACTCTTAGCTAACTGACAGGCTTCACAGACAGGTTCTGGAGCTTTATTCTCACTAAACCACTTGGCAATCCGCACTTCCACAACTTGAAGACCAATCTTCATGTTCACTCTGTTCCCATGAGATTGTTGGAACGTGTTGAAATTACTCTAGAATAATTCATATAGTATTTTTTATTTATTCATTATTATTGTATTTCTTGTTGCCTAAGTTTTCATAAACTATAAGTAGGTATTTGGCGATGACAAATTATGTCACTCTAAAGATCCGGGCTTTTCATTATGTTAATGATGAATAATCAAGAACCCTAATGCCAAGAACAAAGAAGGGGTTTTGTATATTTGCGACTGAGTCTAAGTGGAATTCTTAGAGTGCCTACGTATCCTGTTATTATTCCAGGAATCAAGCCATCCGTAGTTCCTGGAACGTTGTATTTATAAGGACAATGCTGGACCTAACCCTAATATGAGTCGGTTTGTAGCTATTGTCATATTTACCCTTAATTGGGCTTTACCCCTTGCCCAAGTTACCCTGTGGGTACTGGGCCAACGTAGCTGGTGTGGACTCTGTTCTCGATATCGATCTGCCCGACCTGGGATGATCGACTCCTGGAACTCACGTCCTACACTGCCCGTAAGTCGATAGTCGTGACTTCGAATCCCTAGCCATACTTCAGGCTCGAGGATCGACATGCGTGCCATGGCTTCCAAGTCGATAGTCCGACTGGCATGCCTTATCTGGCTCATGTGCCTTAGTAAATATTTAATCCATGAGGTCCACTCGATGATGATATATCGAGGTGCGTAACCCGGTATCGTCATAAGCCCCCCAGACTTGAGAGAGGCGACTTCCGTTGTCCGAGGTCAGATCTGCCAATTTGAAATCGTCTTCGAGTTGGACTAAATCTTGGGCTGGAAATGGTGCATGTATCTGCTTCGTATGCCACATGTCTCCCTAGCCAATCGTGGCCGTTCGCTGTGACATCAAAGCGCACTATCTTTTCGTCTTCTGCCATAAATGATGTCGTCATTTATTCTCGCGATATCTAGGGGGTTATACTGCCGGTAACCCCCCCAATCACGTCTTTTCACTTATCATTTGGCAACATAAACGCATAAAGAGGGAGAGGAGTCCAGACGGTGTTTCCCACATCGCCATCCGTTTCCTTCTTCAACTCCGAGAAAACAAGTAAGCAACTTTGTCTTCATGTTGTCTTCTTCTTCTTCCTACCGCATTCGCTCAAATCGTCCATGTCTAGTAGTACAACAAGTCTCCGATAGAATAGAGGGGTCTCGTTCCGGATCAAACACCACTATCCGCTCCTTCCGAACAACCTCTACAACCAAACCTTGAGGAACCCTTGGGTACGGTCAGGGAGCCCAAGAAACTATCCACCAGAATGGATGGAAAGGGGCCTAATGGGTGCATTTCTGTCTCACCATGGATGATCTCAACCAAATGTGGCGGAGATATGGGCTTTCTAGCCCTCAACTGGTGGTTCAGCTTCCTTCCGGCCACCATCAGTTTGCCGATAAGCCCCCAGAAGGGTTCTGTACGGTCTATGAGGCCCAATTGTCGAATGGGCTAAGGTTCCCTCCGTGTCCGGCGGTCCCGGGTCGTTCTTCGTCATTACGAGATTGGCGTATCTCAACTGGGCCCAAATGCAATCCGGACTTTGATGGGCTTTTTGATTGCCTGCCGAGTGGCGGGTATCGGTTTTACCGTTCCTTTATTCCGGTGATGGTACAAGATCGCTGCGCCGCCGGATAAGATGTGGTACACATTTCAGAGGCGTACCAATCGTCATGAGTTCGTGTCTCTGGGACCTTTAAAAAGAATCGATTCCATACATTTCTTATGTACCCATAGGTACTATATTGGATTTGAATCAGATTTCGGATCAATCTATATTGATTGACTGCCCCCATTCTGTTGTTGCTAGCAAATACCACTATTTTTGGTTGTGAATCTTCCAAATCATTCCCGCAGAGATCCGGACCCATTTTTTTCTGATCCTTCGATAAAAGGATTCATTCTCTTCATAAAAAATAGGAGGTAGAACCAATAAAGATTTCTTCAAGAGAAGGTCACGGCGAGACGAGCCGTTTATCATTACGATAGGTGTCAAGTGGAAGTGCGGTGATGTATGCGGTGAGGCATCCTAACATACCGGTAGACTTGAACCTTGTTCCTACATGACACGATCAATTCGATCGGGCACTCGCCATCTATTTTCATTGTTCAAATCTTTGACAAATCCGCAACGATCCGCACATAGTATCTCATAAAGGGGTTAGCAAGTAGAGGAACATCAAGATTTGGCATAGTATGACGCAGATTGTCTCGGATCAACCGATGGGCCCGATCGATTTATTTGACCGGTAGGTAGCTATGCCAAGGCAATGAAATTGTTCTCGAATCGGCAAGAGCTAGTCCTACCTTTTTTGCTATGCCCCGAGGGTCTTGAAAGCGGAACTCGAATGTCCTAATCCGACTTCCCCAGAGCCTCCGGTAGCACAGCCGAGACAGCGACGGGTTCTCTGCCCCGCCTAGGTTTTTCTTTCTCCGACATGGATCGGATAATCCTTATATCGGCTTATGGAGGTCGAGAGACGGAAGGGATGACAAACTGGGTCGTGAGGCCGCACCCGACGAGGCTCTTTCTCTCGAGAGATTCAAGTTCGAGGTGACTACATTGGACCTGAGTCTCCTTTACGACCTTTCCCGTCTCGAGGAGGCGGGACCCTTACCCTACATAAGCCTTCCTGCTGTCGATCAAGAAAATTGTAGGAAACTTTATTATTTTGGTGCTAAGTCTAATTGCTCTTTGAAGTTGTATCTTTACTATTTCTGATACTGACTCATTTTTCCTTTGTGTAGTGGGAAGATTTTCGAAGGTCGTTGTCCCAAAGGCTTCCGCAGTAGCTGCTGCTGTCAATGCATCTAGGTCGAGGGCCTATCCCCCAGTGTCAGAGGAGAGACCTGCCACCGTTGACGACTCGACCGAGGGGGTCGAGACAACTACCCTTGTCACACGGCCCAACTCCGCCTTCTACCTCGGGGGACTCACCCATGAGCACCGGTCGATACGCGAAGAAGATGATGTTATCGACTTTCCGTGAGAGGGGTGAAGAGACTTCCGGCCCCGAGGCAACCCGGTTGCGAGAAGAAGAGGTCGGCTCTCGGAGAGCCGGTGAGAGACCGGCAAAAGCAAAGCTAAAAAGGCCAAAGTCACCAAACCCTCTCTCGATCTTGCTGCCACGGGTAAGATGTCGGCCGATGATGTCGAGAAGCTGGACGGCCAGGTCCTGGTCTCTTCCCTCCGAGAACTGGGTCGCGTGGTAAACACTAACTCTTGTCGATTTCTTTTTTTCTTCTTTTTTGTACCTCTCGAAGCTTTTGCCTTAACTTCTCCTTTTTGGCAGCACTACTTTATGAGTCGAGAGGCTTCTCGACGTATGAACATGCCGTCCGAGACTGAGGAAGAGCTGCAGACACAGATTCGGAGGTTGAACGACACGATCATTGCCAAGTCGGCTGGGATCGCTGGTCTGGAATCGCAACTCAATACTTTCAAGAAAGATGCTAATGCTGAGATAAAGAAAGTACAGGAGGAGCGGGAAGCTGTCATCGCCGAGCTGAAGAGAAATCTGGCTGCGGCTGAAGGGAGGGAGGCTGCTCTAAAAGAGGCTCTCGAGCAGGAATTTGCACGGGGAGCGGCCACTGCAAAAGAGAGAGATCAGTTGAAGACCGAACTGGATCAGGTCCCTAGGAAGCTTGAGGAAGTAAGGGCTGCCACAGTACTCGAGTATCGGAAGTCTGACGAGTTGGGCAGGGATCTCGATGTAATCATGCAGACGGCCATACTTGGAGGATTCACCAAGGCGGTGGACCAAGTAAAGAAGGTCTTCCCGGAAGTCGAGATCGACCAGCTTGAAGAGTCCTGGCTGTTATGACCCTGACTCGGAGGCGTTGTATGACGTGTACTTCGATGAATTTCAGCAGGGTATGTCACTTGCCCAGAAGTATGGTGGTCCTATGACAGGCTCGACTCCCGATAATGCGACTTCTGCTGCCATTGTTCCTACGCCGATCCCAGAAGATGCTATTCTGACTCCGACTCCCGATGCTTCTATTTAATTATCTTGTTTCCTTCGAACTTTAACTTGCAATTATTTGTAAACTTTATTAACTTTGAGCCGACTTGGGTGAATATTCACTTTATCATGGCTGGTCATTTCAACCTGGCCTTAATTTGTCTTGAAATTTCTGCCCTTTTGTCTCTATTTGTTGTTATTTACTCTCTCATTTGTTACTGTCTTTGGCTTTCTTGCTTGTCGAGCCTTTGGCTATGTTCGCTTTTGCCTTGTCGATATAATATTGCCCCCCCCAAGTGTTTTATCAACTTTAGTTCATAATACACTTGGGCTCTATATGGCTTTAGGTCGATCCAGTTGCCTTGGCTTTTTAGCCTTATAGGCATGCTAGATTTTCGAGTTAGTCCGACATTCCGAACTGTCCTTGTCCCGGTCTAGCTGCCCCTTGGGCTGGTTAGACTTCCGACTTGGACGTTTGGCCCGACCATGCGAACCGTCCTTTGTCTGCCTTATTCGACCCTTAGGCACGTTAGGCTTTTGACTTGGACATTTGACCCGACCTTGCGGGTCTTCTTTTTGCTTTCTGCATTGTATGCTTATGGCGTTGTAGGGAGTTCCGACTTTCGGATTGCTCCATTCTTTGTCGATTGTAACTTCGTGCCCTTTTGGACTTAGGATATTACAAAAATAACGTAGTAGAACTAGTAGAAAAAGAAATCATCATTTATTATAACCAAGATAGAATTGTCCCATGGACTGATTACAAATCTTATAAAACAAGTAGAAACAAACTGATCGACTAAGGCTTAGACGTAAAATTTCCTCAAATTATTCGCGTGCCATTGTCGAGGAACTGTAGTTCCGTCTGCTCTACCTAGATGATATGAACCTTTAGGGTGGACTTTTAGAATCTGATACGGGTCTTCCCGGTTCGGGGTGAGTGTCCCGATCTCCTCTTGTCGACTTGCTTCGTTCTTCCTTAAAACTAGATCTCCGACCTTGAAATATTCGTATTTTACTCTCGCGTTGTAATATTGAGAGATCTTCTGCTTGTACCTTGCCATTATGGTTGAGGCCATTTCTCTCCGCTCCTCGAGATTATCCTTCTCCTGTCGGATGTCGGGGTCGTTCGTCTCAATATTATACGCTAAAACTCGAGGGGAAGGAACGCCGATCTCCGCAGGGATAACTGCCTCGCACCCATATGCTAGGGAGAAAGGTGTTTCACCCGTTGATGAGTTTGGAGCTTTCATGTATGACCACAGGATGCTCGGGAGTTGCAACGCCCAGTCTCGTCCTTCAGCTTCTAGCCTTTTTTTCAATCCGAGTTTAATCTGTTGATTTGTCTGTTCGACTTGACCATTTGCTTGGGGGTGAGCCACTGAAGTGAAGTGCTGGTCGATATGATACTCGGCTAACCACTCTCTAACTCTCCGATCTTCGAACTGAGTGTCGTTGTCCGAGATTAAAGCCTTTGGAATACCATACCTACATAAAATATCGACCCATAGGAATTTCTTGATTGTTGCTGCTTTGATATCGGGTAAAGCCTTGGCTTCTACCCACTTAGTGAAATAATCTACCGCAACTACTACAAACCGATTGTTCCCTGGTGCTCGAGGTAGGGGTCCTACAATATCGACTCCCCACATGTCGAAAGGCCATGCTGACGAGATGACATTCATTTCTTGTGCCTGTTGATGAGAGATGTTATCGTGGATTTGACAAGAATGGCATCTCTGCACTAAATTGTTCGCATCTCGTTGCATTGACGGCCAGAAGTATCCCGCGAGCTTGCATTTCCGAGCTAACATCCTAGCCCCACAGTGATTTCCACAAGCTCCTCTATGGATTTCTTCGAGAAGATACTCTCCCTCTGTCTCAGATGCGCATCTCAACCATGGACTCGTGAATGACTTCCGATAAAGTATGTCGTTGAAGAATGCATATCGAGCCGACTGTAGTCGGACCTTTCTTGACTGTACTTTATCATTGGGTAATATTTTGTCCTTTAAGTAAAGGACAATCGGATCCATCCATGTGGCCTGCTGAGATATCGGCTGGGCCTCTATCTCTTCATAGCTTCTTTCTCGTTAGCAACTCTACTAACACCTTTTTACTAGAGACGAAATTCGATGCTAATTTGGACAGAGCGTCGGCCCTCTTGTTCTGATTTCGAGGTACCTGTTCAATTTGAATCGTGTTGAATTTCGGCTTGAGGCCTTGAACTACTGCCAAATACTTCTTCATAGTCTCTTCCTTAGCCTCGTATTCCCCTTTGATATGATTAACGACTAATTGCGAGTCACTGTAAACGTTGAGATTTTCGACCCCCAACTTCAGGGCGAGCTTCATACCAGTGATAATTGCTTCATACTCTGCCTCATTATTAGTTGCCTTAAAATCGAATCGGAGAGCGTATGGAAACTCCTCCCCCTTCGGGCTGACTAATAGGAGGCCTACGCCTGCTCCTTCTTTGCTCGAGGCTCCATCAGCATGGAGCATCCATCGTTCTTCCTGACTTTGCATTTCTTGTTCAAGTTGCACTGATATACCTTCGGCTAAGAAGTCTGCTAAAGCTTGAGCTTTGATCGCGGTACGCGGCACGAACTCGATGTCGTATTGAGCCATCTCGATTACCCACTTCGCGAGTCGACCAGACGTGTCGGGCTTCGCTAGAATTTGCTTGAGTGGTTGGTCTGTAACTACCACTATAGGATGGGCTTGAAAGTATGGCCTAAGCTTTCTCGACGCGTGTACCAACGATAGTGCGAGTTTCTCAGCTGGCGAGTATCGGGCTTCGGGGCCATGCAGAGCTTTACTTACAAAATATATAGGCACCTGGCCCTTTTCCCCCTCTCGGACCAAGACCGAACTCACTGCTTCCTCGCAGACCGATAAATAAACCAACAACCTTTCCCCCTCTCGAGGAGAAGTGAGAGTAGGTAGTTCTGATAGATATGCTTTTAATTCTTCGAAGGCTGTTTGACATTCGATGTCCCAGTGGAAAGGACTGGGCTTTCGAAGAATTTTAAGGAACGGTAGTGCACGCTGGGCTGACCGAGATAAGAATTGATTCAGTGCTGCCATCCGACCTGTGAGTCTCTGAACCTCTTTCGTATTTCGAGGTGCCGGCATGTTCTTTAGTGTGTCGATCTTGTCATGGTTAGCTCGAATCCCGTCTCTCGATACCATGTACCCTAGAAATTTGCCTGTTCTCACCCCGAAGGTGCACTTTTTTGGATTAAGTTTCATTTCAGCATCTCTTAACACCTCAAATACTTCCCTGGCGTCTACCAAAAATTGCTTCATCGATCGGCTTTTGATGAGTAGATCGTCCACATAGACTTCCATGTTCCTACCAATCTGCTTCGCAAAAATTTTATTGACTGCCCTTTGGTATGTAGCTCCGCATTCTTTAGTCCGAATGGCATGGTAACATAACGAAGGTGCCGAACTCGTAATGAACGCGGTCTTCTCCACATCCCGAGGGTCCATAAGAATCGATGGTATCCCTTGTATGCATCGAGAAACGCGAATACCTCAAAACCGATGGTCGAATCAACTAACCCGTCGATCTGGGCAAAGGCGGCGGATAGGAATCTTTGGGGCATGCCTTATTCAAATCCGTGAAATCTACACACATGCGCCACCGCCATCCGGTTTCTTTACCAACACCGGATTAGCAAGCCATTTCGGATAAAGTACCTCTTTTCACTATATTTGCCGACAGTAACTTCCCGACTTCGGACTCGATAGCTTCCAACCGATCTGGTGCGAAGTTTTGCTTCTTCTGTTTGACTGGCTTTCTGGCCTGGTCAATCTCGAGTTTATGGATGGCGATGTCTGTCGGTAGACCGGCACGTCGGACGCCTTCCATGCGAAAACGTCTTGAACTCTTTTCAAAGCAAGTCGATCAATAACCGTTTTTTCCCGAGTCGGGATCCGGATCCCGACTTGGACACTCTGATCGTCTTCCTCTTCCCACAAGCTGACATTTTCAACTGCCTCACTCGAGGCCCAACACTTCTCTTCCTCTTCTTCTGGAATAAGTTCCTCGACGAGGACTTGTTGTACCGCCATCTTACCGTTCATCACTATCGAATTACAGCTTCTGGCGATTTCAATATCCCCTTTTACCTCGTGGGAACCATTTCGAGTCGGGAATTTCATGCTGTTATGGAACGTCGAAATTATAGCTCGTAACTCGAATAAGGCCGGTCTACCCAAAATGACATTATAAGCGGAGGGAGCTTTAACGACCACGTAGTTTAACTCTAGCGTCCTCCCTCTCTCTCCCTCACCTACTGTCGTGAGTAGCTTTATGGAACCCATGGGATGGACTGCCTGACCTGTGAAACCGAATAGTGGAGAGGCTATGGGCACTAAGTCTTTCTCTTTGAGCTTCATACCCTGGAATGCCGAGTAGTATAAGATATTCACAGCGCTGCCATTATCGACGCATACCCTCGATACTCTGGTGCGACTTATAACCGCTTCAATCACTAACCCCTCACTATGACTTGTCGACCTAGGGACGTCGTCTTTAGGGCCATACCCGACTTCCGTGGTTAATCTCGGCTGCTTGCGTGCCCTCGAGCTGTCGTCTGGTTCTCGACTGGCTCGCTCTTTCTCGCTCTCCCCCGGCCCAAATATCATATTCACGTAATTATTTGGGCGATTATCATCATAGCGGTCCCGACCATAGTGGTCCCTATCGTTATCAGGAGATCGGTCTCGTCTAGGGGATTGATCTCTTCTCCTCTGATTCTCTCGACTTCGACCTCTATCCTGGTCAGGATTTTTTCTTTTGAAATCTCGTTGCCCCCCGGGCTCGTGTAACGCGATCGTCAACGACCTCATCCAACTTCCCCTCTTGGATGCGAGCTTCGATGTCTTTCTTCAAGTCGAAACATTCCTCTGTCGAATGACCTGTATCCTCGTGGAATCGACCTTCATTTTTCTCGAGGTTTTTTGATCGGAGGTGGCCTCTTGGCTAGGTTCTTGGAGACCATGATTGATAAAACCTCCGTACGTGACCGATTGAGAGGAGTAAAATCTTTATCCTTCTTACCCCCTTTTTCTCTGACCGGCCCGAGACGGGTGCCTCGATGCGATCCCAAACATATGTTTTTCTCTCTACATCTTGATGTCGAGACTGGTTCTTATTTGCTCCTCGACCATCTTTCCTCGAGTTGTCCATCCACTCGGCTTGGGTGTGCCTACGCACTGCCTCCTCGCCTTGACAAAATCGGTGGACGACATTCACACATTCATCCATGTTTCGGGGGAGGTTTCTGCTTAACTTCTCATATAGCTTTGTGTTGCGCAGTCCCCCTACAAATGAAGTGATCAAGACTCGATCCTGTGGATCCTTGACCTGCATGGCCTCAAGGTTAAACCTCTTCAGATAATCTAACACCGACTCGTCTCTATGCTGCCTCACATTTGTGAGGTGCGTCTCGCTCAACTGAAACTTTTTGTTGACGATGAAGGCGTCTCTGAATTTTCGGGCGAGCATAGTGAAGCTGGAGATGGATCCGGGTTTCAACTTGGTAAACCACTCTCTTGCTCGACCTACGAGTAGAGTCTCGAATGCCCGGCATCGCATCTCGTCCGGTGCACAATCTAGCCTCATCCGGGATGATACCGTGAAGATGGTCCTCCGGGTCGGTGGTGCCATCATACGGGTCTATCTTAGGAATCTTAAATCCCTTGGGTTTAGGATAATCTTCAATCTCCTTGGTGAAAGGAGATTCTAACCACAACGAACCCCGGGTCTTCCCTAGGATTATGTCTAACTCCCCGCCTAACGCTATCTTCATCGATGCGTATGTGCTTTCGTTGGATTTCTCGCTTCCTCCTTTCGACAGAACTTGAGGAAGCGCTGATCTCTTCGAACTGAACTGGCTTAGGCTTATCGACGGCGATATTCAGACCGCCTTCCGCCTGGTGCTGCTGTTGCTGAAGTTTCGTCGTGTAAATGCTTCCGCCATTATTTTTCTCGAGCATTGTGATCCGTCGTCGCCAACCGATCCACCATGGCCTGATACTCTGGGGCAAGGCCCTGAGTTTGCTTTGGTGGATTTTCTTGGACGGTCTCTAAGGCTGGATCTTTATCTCCCTGAGTCTCCATACCCGCCTGCTCACTTATCTGCGGATTCTGCGGATCTACGTTTTTGGAGGTGGTTTTTCTGGCGGTTTTGTCTTTTGGAGGCATGATGGTCTTGACGTATTCAACAAAAGAAGGACCCTCCTTCTAGCGCCAATGGCGATGACAAATTATGTCACCCTAAAGATCCGGGCTTTTCCTTATGTTAATGATGAATAATCAAGAACCCTAATGCCAAGAACAAAGAAGGGGTTTTGTATATTTGCGGCTGAGTCTAAGTGGAATTCTTAGAGTGCCTACGTATCCTGTTATTATTCCAGGAATCAAGCCATCCGTAGTTCCTGGAACGTTGTATTTATAAGGACAATGCTGGACCTAACCCTAATATGAGTCGGTTTGTAGCTATTGTCATATTTACCCTTAATTGGGCTTTACCCCTTGCCCAAGTTACCCTGTGGGTACTGGGCCAACGTAGCTGGTGTGGACTCTGTTCTCGATATCGATCCGCCCGACCCGGGATGATCGACTCCCCGGAACTCACGTCCCGCACTGCCCGTAAGTCGATAGTCGTGACCTCGAATCCCTAGCCATACTTCAGGCTCGAGGATCGAGATGCGTGCCATGGCTTCCAAGTCGATAGTCCGACTGGCATGCCTTATCTGGCTCATGTGCCTTAGTAAATATTTAATCCATGAGGTCCACTCGATGATGATATATCGAGGTGCGTAACCCGGTATCGTCAGTATTATTACTGCTTCTGATTCAATGCAATGGAAACACTTTTCGATTACACAATTATTAACTATTTTACTTGACAAGTTGATATATCTGCATTTGTTTATAAGTTTTAGTAAAATAAATAAATAATTTGTTTATAAGTTGACCGGTGAATCTTATCTAAGATTCCAGAAATAAGTCAACAGTTCAAAATAAATTTGTTGAAATGTTTAATATCTTAATTATTTGTCGTTCCGAAAACTCAAGCTTTCAAGAGAGACGACAATAGGTTGAATTTCCACATTTCTCAACATCTTAAATTATTGGAGATCGTAATAACAGGACCGTCAGGGATCAAAAACGGATCGCAATAATCAAGAATAAACGAGAAAGTATAAATCACACAAGAAACAATAACACATGATTTAACGTGGTTTCCGGTAATATGCCGACTAGTCCACGGGCAGAAACGAGAGATTATATTATCACTAGAGATTGTACAAACTCCGCAATTGCATAAGCAATTGCTCCTGATACCGACGTTGCTGCTGTTGACTGTTGCAGCTTTTGCAAATATTCTAGGTTACAACAGATGAGTATTTCACAAAACCTTAGACCTAGCCGAGATAAATGCATGTTCAGATTGACTAAAATACCCTAGATGTGAACTCACTCAGCTAACTCCACCAGGCATAACTTGCTGATATTTTACCTGCTGACATTGCACTGCTGACTTATACTCAGCTGACTTCGCCCTACTGACCTTGCTCAGCTGACTTCGCCCTGCTGACCTATCTCAGATGACTTCACCCTACTTAGTACTCAACTCTGCTGAGTACTTAGCTTTGATGAGAGGTCAAGTCACCTTTCCAAACAATCTACACCTTGACTTGACTCTAGTTCAAACAGATGTACCAGATGTACTGTACCAGATGCATTCGTCAATGCCAAATGTACTGTAGCAGATTCCTCCTCTTTCTTCAGACTTAAGAGCTACAGATGTGATTCCTCCAGGTGAGAGTTAACTCCAGATGAGAAACCAACTTCAGATGAGAGCCTCCCAGATTTAGATGAGATCCTCTGCTATCAACAGATTCATACTTGATTGAGTTGAGAACAAATGTGACCAACAAATTCAAAATTGATCACCAGACAAGATGTGATTACCAAATTCAGATGTAATCACCTCAGCTGAGCGCACTCAACTGAGTTCTTCAGATTCAAATTCAACCAAACAGATTGCAGATTCATATTCAGATTTTGAGCTGACCAGATGTGAACACAACAAACTCTAAGGTGAGACTTCTCTAGACGAGACTTAACTCCATATGAGAACTCCTCTTCAGACAAGAATCTCCCAGATTAGATGAGACTCTAATTCAGACATGTTCACCAATTTACTTAGTTGACTTCACTCAGCCGAGGCTTCCAGATACAGGTGTAGAACCAGCACAGACATGTTCAACAGATTTATCAAGCACCACCCTGCCGACAGATGGACTCAGCTGACTCTTCACTTAGCCGACTTCCTAGACTTGAACATTCCACTACTCAGCTGACCTTCACTCAACTGGTAGTACATCAGCTGACCCTTACTCACCAAACCTCCAAATTTTGGTTCCACCAGATTCAGCTCTTGATTCTTCAGGTTCTGATGCACAAGCAAGTGCCAGATTAGTGTTGACTATTCTCAGATGAGTTCAGCAAACTCAGATGAGTATGGGCTTGAAGCTCCACATGCTTGTAAACACTCCAGATTTAGATTTAGATCAGATTTGCATTAGGGTCTTTGGAATGAATCTTCTTGAATGTCTTTTTTCAGGATTTCCATTCCCTATGCAACTGCACCTAGCAATTAAACCAATAGCCTGATTGTCTGAACACTGCATTATGCCTTAGCTCTTGATTATAGAGAGATGCTCTAACATCCTCCAATGACAATGTGTTTCTTCCAACAACAAAAGACTGCACACAATTCTCATATGATGCTGGCAGTGATACCAACTAAATTAGATATGCATCCCCATCTTCAATCTTAATACCAATACTCCTTAAATCAAGCAATATTATGTTCAGCTTTTCTAGATGATCTCAGGGAGGCATTCCTTCATTCAACTTTAAACTAAACAGACGTTGCTTCATCAGCAACTTGTTGGTCAACGACTTTGCCATATAAAGACTCTCAAGTTTCAGCCACAGCCCTGCTGTTGAATCCTCTTCAGTATAGTGATAACATCATTAGACAAGCACAACAATATTATTGAATATGATTTCTCCTCCAGATTGGCCATCACAATGTTTCCAGCATCTACCGCCTTTGTCAATAAAGCCCAGAGGCTTAGTTTCTTCAACAGAGCACGCATCTTGATTTGCCACAGATTGAAATTGTTCCTTCCTGTGAATTTACCAATATCTACATCTAACCCAGACATCTTGATCTCGCCGTAAAGTTAGTGTTAATCCCAGAACCTACGACCTTGGTGACAATCAACCTAACTCGAACAGATTTTGGATTCCCCGGTGATAACCTGGCACTAATAGCTGTTTGTTATAATAGGACAGTCAGGGATCAAAAACGGATTGCAATAATCAAGAATAAACGAGAAGGCATAAATCACACAAGAAACAAAAACACAGGATTTAACGTGGTTTCCGGCAATATCCGACTAGTCCACGGGCAGAAACGAGGAGATTATATTATCACTGGAGATTGTACAGACTCTGCAATTGCATATGCAATCGCTCCTGATACTGACACTGCTGTAGCTTCTGCAAATATTCTAGATTACAACAGATGAGTATTTATAGTCACAAAACCCTAGACCTAGCCGATATAAAGACATGCTAGTAGATTGACTAAAATACCCCAGTTGTGAACTCAGCTCAGCTGAATCCACCAGACATAACATGTTGATATTTTCCCTGCTGATATTGCCTGCTGACTTATACTCAGCTAACTTCGCCCTGCTAGCCTTGCCCAGCTGACTTCGCCCTGCTGACCTTGCTCAGTTGACTTCTCCCTGCTTAGTACTCAACTCTGTTGAGTACTTAGCTCTGATGAGAGATCAATTCACCTTTTCTAATAGAGATGTAGATAATTATCAAATCAAATACTTCAACAAACTTATTTTAAATGTGACAGTGAGCACACAACAAAGAGTTTGATTTAACATAGTACACAAATCCAATAAAGTGGTCCGGTAATTGCACAATATAAATGGAAATACAATGTTGAGACGTGAGTTTGAACACATGACCCTCCTTCTTTAATACCATGATAGAAATATAGGCCCAACAACATACAAGAGTAGGCGCCTTGTTAGTCAGTGGTGACTAGATCTCTGCATCCAAAATCTGAATCTCACAAAGCTGATATTTGAAGACTAGGCTATAAGTATTATGTTGATATAAAAATGTATGAGTACTCAGCTGAGAAGTTCTCAGATGAGGTGTGGTGATCAGAGCTGAATTTTGGTAGTCACATCTAAAGTCTGAAGTGTTCAAGCCTGATTTGCTTTGAGTTTGAATCCGGTTACATCTGGTGGTACTCGCCTGTTTTCTATGAGCAACACATCTGGAGGGTATTTTATAAAAATACCATATTGGTCATTATGGTGGTTAGGGTTAAGTCCCCAGCGCTATAAATACCAGCATTTAATGTAACATCTTTGTAACATTCTGTGCATAATACAAAATTCCTCTTTATGTTCATGGATTAGTCGGCACAATGCCGGATAACACGTTAAATATATGTTCCTTCTTATATATTCTTGTTTGATTATTTCTCTTGTTTTAATTGCGTATGTTATTTGTGGGTTCTCTCTCGTAATCTGTTACAACAAACTAGTATTAGAGCGAGGTTTCTGGGAATGCCACAATCTGTTCGAGCAAGATTGATCGTCACCAATGTTGTTTTCAATGCTAGGTCCTGAAATCACGGCTTGTTCTCCGATGATAAGGATGTCTTCAATTAATGTGAAAATTGATAAGTTTACAGGTTGAAACAGCTTCAGATTATGGCAGATCAAGATGCATTCCTATTAAAGCAACAAGGGTTTTGGGCTCTGTTGATGAAGACGGAGGATACCAGTTCTGCTGAGATGGCCAGTCTAGAGGAGAAGGAAAATTCAACCATCATGTTGTGCCTATCAGATGATATCATTACAGAAGTTGTCGAAGAGGACACTACAGGTGGGCTGTGGTTGAAGCTCGAGAGTTTGTATATGACAAAAGCGCTAACCAACAAGTTTTTGTTGAAATAACGTATGTTCGGTTTAAGATGCATGAAGGGACACAGCTGAGAGATCATCTTGATCAGATGAACCTAATGTTACATTATCTTAAGAATATTGATGTTAATATTGAATATGTGGATGCAACTTTGATTTTGTTGGTATCATTGCCTGCATCATATGAGAACTTTTTACAGCATTACGTTGTTGGATATGATAAATTGTCATTGAAGGAAGTGAGGCCATCTCTCCATGCTCGAGAGCTACTCTTTAAGGCATCTAGTCATGATACAGATAGTCAGGTTGCTGGTTTTGTTGCCAGTAGCAATGGTGGAAAAGGACATGGAAATCATGGGAAAAAGAAATCCAAGATATCTTGTTCCAATGGTCCTAAGTCCATATATGTCTGTAACTACTGTAAGGAGCCGGGACATTGGAAGAGCAATTTTCCAAAGAAGAAGAAGCAGCACGAGAACAAATCTGGCACAGCTGCAATAGCTGAGCATGACACAAATTCAGATGAAGACATGGCTCCAGTGGCTGGTGGGTCAAAACATCTCAATGATGTATGGATTCATGATTCTGTAGCATCTTATCATATTTGTCCACACATTGAGTGATTCTCAACTTATGAGCAGATACATGGATGGCATATTTCTATGTTCAACAACAAGGACACATGATGGTAAATTTTGTACACTAAGGATGTTAGACATGTTCCGTAGATGACCAAGAATTTGATATCTCTTAGTCTACTAAAAAATAAATGGTTTAAATTCAGAGGTGAAGGTGAAGTTTTGAATGTCTATAAAGATTAAGTTATGATTCTCAAGGGTGTCAAGAGGGGAACCTTGTATCTGCTACAAGGTTCTAGTGTATCTAGTTTTGTTGTTGTCACGTGATCAGAATTTCATTAGTCATATTTGACCAAGTTGTGGGAGATGAGACTTGGTCATATGGTGAAAGAGGGATACATATTTTGTCTAAAATTGATCTTCTTGAGGGATATAAGGTCAAGAATCTGGACTTTTGGGACAGTTGTGTGTTTAGAAAGCTACACAAAAGCAAGTTCCCAAAAAGAAATTCACAACACAAAGGCAACACTTGATTATATTCGTTGTGATATATAGCTAAGGGGCATCAAAAGTGGAATCATTGGGTGGTCATAGATATTTTGTGTCATTCATAGATGATTATTCAAGAATGACTTGGTGGTCATGATGAAACATAAAAAGGATGCATTCAAGAGTTTCAAGCAGTGAAAGGCTCTGGTACAGAATTAGATAAGAAAGAAAATGAAAAGGCTCCAAACAAATAATGGTCTAGAATTCTGTTGGTTTGAGTTTGATGAGTTCTTCAAGGATGAGGGTATTTCCATGCACCATATAGTCAAGGATACACCTCAATAGAATGGATTTGAAGAAATAATAAATCTAACACTTCTGGAGATAGAAATGTGCATTCTCTCTGACGTTGGTTTAGCAAAGAGATTCTGGGCAGAGGCAGTGAATAAATATTTGATCAATAAAGGATATCACACAAGGATCAATCTCAAAACACCATTTGAGATGTGTCTAGGCAAGCCTGCAGATTACTCCAATCTGAGGGTTTATGGAAGCACGGTTTTATCATATTAGTGAAGGTAAGATGGAACCAAGAGTCAAGAAATAAGTGTTTGTAGGGTATAGAGGTAGATTTAAAGGATATAGAATCTGGTCATCAGCTAAAAATATGGCTATACTCAACATGAGTGATGAAAATTCTATGGTATACTCATTTGTGAGGTCCATCATTGAATCTTAATGTGGGAGAGTTGACAAACAGGTGGATCTTCAGGTTCAATCAGCTGAACAACAACATTCAGTTGAGAATAGCCAACACTCTTCTGATTTGGCCGAACTAGATCTGAATTTGGAACAACCTCAGGTCTGATGCCATCAGATTTAAATCAGTCAGCTCAACAGAGTTCAGTTGAGACTAAAGTAGTTGATAATGGTCAGTAGAGTATAGCTATCAGCATAGCTAGAAGGACCAATGTTCGACCTCCTATAAGGTATGGGTTTGAGGACACGGTTGGTTATGCACTTTAGGGCGCAGAGGAGGTGGATGGTTTTGAACCAAACACCTACAAGGAAGTTTTGACATGTTCAGAAGCATCTCAATGGCTTGCTACCATGGGAGATGAGACAGAGTCACTTCAAAAGAGTCAGACTTGGGATCTGGTCAAACAAATTTAAAATGTGAGGATAGTCAATTGTAAATGGGTCTTCAAGAAAAAGTAAAGAATTTCATCAGTTGACGGTTAAGATATAATGCATGTATTTCTGCAAGAGGGTTTAGTCAAAAAGAGGTGGTGGACTATGTTGAGATATTCTGATCAATGTGCTACTAACAAAGGTTGCACATCAAGATCTTGAATATGAGCTGTTAGATGTGAAGACAATCTTCCTACATGGAGATGTTGATAAGGAGATATATATTGTTGTAAATGATCAGAACCATTCACAGACCCGAAAAAACAAGTTCGACCCATTTCCTAAGAGAAAAGATGTGGTAAAAAATAATAGAATGTTCTATGAGCACAGAACCTTCGGTAATCAACACAAAAACTTCTTTGATGCCAAAAATTTCATTAACAGAAATCATATTCCAGATCATCTCATTTTTATCAAATACGAATTGCAGCGGAAACATAATGTTGAAACACTTAATATACGAATTTTGGAACTCATTATACTAAATAAAATCTAAATCTACAAAGTGGTTTCTAGAGATTATACCATCACTTGAAGAAGATAATGTTGAAGATATAAAGATAGTGGAATCCAAGATGTTCCAAGAAAGCCTACTCCACACTTGGTAGTGAACCAAATCCAAGCAAGCTCCAATATTCTTCAAAATGAACATTATCCGAAAATCCAATCTTCGAAAGATCTAACTTTTTCTACTTTGGATCTATGTATTTTTTTAAGAGAAGTTTCTCCTACTTTCATAGTATACGTAGCACTCCAAAACATGGAATTATGATTAGGTTTTCATCTCACGAATGCTCCCTTAAATAGAGTAGATTAGGACATTAGGTAAAATACAATTTTACAAAAAAAAATGGCTTAATGATATTTTATTTTAGGATTAGAAGCCCTTTAAAAAATCCTTACTTTAGTAATTAAAAGGCTACTTAATCATATTAAGTGAAGCCCAATAAAATAGTCTCTCATTTAATCTAATTAAATTATTTGCACAATTTACTATCTATTTAATTTATTACTTAGCCACTTTAATAGTCATATTAAGTTAAATCAATCTTATTCAACTAATTTAATTATTATTTATCATATAAATAATCCATGACTATTTTATATAATGTAGAAAACTATTTTCCACGTGCACATAAAATACTTAGTTTTGAAGAAAAACGATTTTTCCTTCATTCCGAGAAGAACTTATTTTTCTCTTGCAGTGCTTCTTTGTGATTTACGAGTAGACAAGTTGGGGACCATGGGCCTATATCCAGAAGCTTTAATGATCCGAGTGACCGACCAAACTCTTCAGTTAAATCACCCGTTTTGTTAATCATGGCGTCGTATCACCATAGAGCCGAGACTGTATCGTCCGCGGGACCTCTCTGTAACCTCTTATCCCCAAACAACAATAAACCCCTAAACACAAATATCCTCTTATCATATTAGAGGTGCATGCTATCGATCAGTACCAGGATTAACTAACGCGTGAACCTTATATCTACTTCCCCTTACGAAGAAGGAGTGGACCCATCTTTGTGAATTCATCCCCGGCTACCGATCCTTGACTGATGCTAAGATGGTCGAGGTTAAGGAAGGCACTACTTAGCCAACCATAACACCAAATCAAACATCACCCCTGAAAAGGAATTAGTCTATAATGACATCAGGATTATGATTTAATCCATAAATGGACATCTTGTGATTCAATTAGAATTTCTCATGACAGACTTAGTATGAGATCATCATATTGAATTGGCCTAGTCCTATGGAACCGTTTTCACATATAAGTGCGACCACTAAAGTGTCCAACACTGACGGGCTGGATCAGGTGGTCACACTCTAAGTGTTCTGGGGAACTAATTGTGGTTTAACTGTGAGATCATGAACTCCAGTCAATTATGAAACAAGTCAATTCACCACGGACTAAATGTTTAAGGTAGTACACCATACACTCAATCCTCAACACATAACACTTATGCACTGATCTTTATCATTACATAATGAACCCCCAGGGATTTTCATGCAATGTCATTTATATCTATGCAATTAAACAAATAAATATTACGAGAAAATGTTACTTTTATTTAATTTAACACAATGCAATATTGATTTTCCGGGCACCATGCCTAACATATATAACTCAACCAAAGAGGCTCCAAGTTCCTAGAAAAGAAGTGTATGTTTGCGGTTGATGAAATCCTTGTATGGACTTAAGCAGGCTCTAATGCAGTAGTATAAAAACTTTGACAGTTACATGATTAGTCTGGGCTGTAACACAGGTCCATATGATTGTAGTGTGTGTTATATAACAAGCTGAAAGATGGTTCGTTCATCCTTTCGGTTCTATATGTGGATGATATGTTGATAGCATCTGTAAACAATTCTGATGTTCAGAATATGAAGAATCTGCTCATTGCTATATTTGAGGTGAAAGATTGGGGTGTAGCGAAGAAAAATATAGGGATGGAGATCTATAAAGACATGAATCAGAAAAATCTTTTCTTGTCTGATAGAGATTATATTCAGAAGATATTTCCATATTTGGCATGTCAGCTGCCAAGCCGATAGATACTCCAATGGCACCGAATACTCATCTGTTTATTTATTCTTCATAATCAATTGAGCAAAAGGAATAAATGCCAAAGGTTCCATATTCTAGTACAATAGGAAGTCTGATATGTTCCATGGTGTTCACTAGGCCTGATCTGGCATAGACAATCAGTGTTGTCAGTAGGTTTATGGCTCAACCTGGAAATGAACACCAGAAGGCAGTGAAAAGGACGTTGAGGCACCTTGGGGTTGCAACATATATTGGTCTTATTTATGGATGTGATACTCAGTGTTTAGTCACAAGGTTCTGTGATTCGGATTATGCTGGAGATGTGGACAGCGGGATCTGTG
Organism: Gentiana straminea; assembly: GCA_036785695.1. NCBI lineage: Eukaryota > Viridiplantae > Streptophyta > Magnoliopsida > Gentianales > Gentianaceae > Gentiana > Gentiana straminea. The sequence goes on from JAVUPR010000183.1 coordinate 17,744,285, forward strand.
ACTTTGTAGAAACATTGGCATTATCTACCACCTAGGCAACCAATGAGGGAATATGGTTAAAAGGATTAGTCAGTGCTTTGGGTCTGCATCAGGATCGACCTGAGATATATTGTAATAGTCTAAGTGCAATATGCTTAGCTAAGAATCATGTTCATCATGAGAGAACCAAGTATATTGATATAAGGTATCATTTTCTGAGAAATTAGAAGAGGATTCATGTGAGGAAAATCAGCAATTATGTCAATCCTGATGATATGTTCACTAAGTCTGTTTAAAAGAGCATACTTCAGTTGTGTGTGGATTTGCTTGACATACTAAGTTGTTAGTTTGTTGAGACAAGTCTGAAGAATAGGAATTTGTTATTGTATGTCTGGAACTAGCAAGTGCGTCTGGTACATTACGCCTAGAAATCTGGTTATGCATCTGTTTCAATGAGAGTTCAAGTCAACTTGAAGATTTGTTAATCATTGGTGACTTAATCTCTGCGTCTACGAATACGTAAAGCCGGTGGTCCGAAGATCGATTTGGAAGTATTTAGCTGAGATGAACACGTCTGAGTACTCAACTGAGAAGTTCTCAACCGAGGTCTAGTGATCACATAAGATCTGGTGATTGCAACTGAATATGGTTACAACTAAATTGCGGTAATCACATCTGAAGTTTGAAATGTGCAAGCTTGATCTGCTTTGACTCTGAATCTGGTTATATATGGTTATACTGGTATGTTTTCTATGAGGATCACATCTGGATGGTATTTTAGGAAAATATCATATTGGTCATTAATTACGGAGGCTAAGGTTAAGTCCCCAAGCCTATAAATACCAATAGTTATTGTAGCATATGTGTAACTTTCTGTGCATAATACAAAATTCCCCTTCCAGTCCGTGGATTAGTCGGCACATTGCTGGATACCACATTAAAACTATGTCTCTTTTTGTTTCGATCTGTTATTGTTTGATTATTTTTCTCGTTTGAATTACGTCTGTTATTTCTTGGCTCTCTCTCGCAATCTGTTACAACACGTCTTATCCTCAAAACCTTTGTTTTATGGATGGAGTATCTTGTATTATACATTGTTGGATCATGTTTTCAACATAGTATCAGAGTCACTCATTTATATTGTTGAAGTGATTGACTATTTGTTGTAAGCCCGCATTTGAGGAGACTTGCAAAAGTCATCCTACATTAAGTATTTTCTATTGTTTTGTCTGTCATATTAAAATATGAATTTCTTTTTATCTCACAACATCAGTTTTGAGAATGATGTTTTTATCATATGTTGTTGGGCATATATTTTCATAAAAATTGAATATTTTTATTCTTTTAGGAGAAATAATGTTGAATTTATTGCCCTTTTTGTTATGTTACTATTACTACTTAATAATTTTAGAATATTTTTTAGAGGATTTTAGTGTTAAAGGTGCCTTTTATTAGGTAATCGTAGAAACCTAATCATGTTTGATTATTGCAGAGAGGACGCAAATGTAAAGGGGCATATGGCATGGTCAATACTTGATGATTTCGAATGGTTTAACGGCTATACAGTCGATTATGGCCTAATCTATGTTGATCGTAGGAATGGATTGAAAAGATATCCAAAACTCTCAGCCAAGTGGTACAAAAAGTTCCTCAATTAGTTCAAAATAATGATATAAACTCATACAACGCATCTGCATGTCAATAAAACTGATATTTGTAAATGAGCCAAGCATACTTGCAAGTAGCTCATGTTCACTTTATTAATATTTTGTTTAAAATTATGTAAAATCTATATGAATTATCTCAGGTAGCTCGGTGAGTGAATGAGCTGATCTTGTGCATCGGAATGCTTTGATCAAGTGATGTCGATATAAATTAATTGAGCATACGATACTAGAATATATATATATATATATATATATATATATATATATATATATATATATATATATACACGAATTATTTTTTCACAAAAGTGTAGAGGTTTCTACAAACCATTTCTGCTGGGCAGATCAAGAATTTCAATAGCCAAACTCAGTATACTTATGCGAACAGCCCAGCTCGCTCAAGTATACTCAGGGGGCTTTTGCGGGTATACAAGCATAAAAATAAAGGAGACAAGGGAAATAAATTTTCCATTGAATTTTTTTTTCGAATTTGGGAACTATATCTTACTAAAGACTCGCATGACAAGATTCCAGCATATGAAGGCCCGTAGGTTGGGACCCGCATGTCAGGGGCAATTTATCCATTATGCTCAAAAGAAAAATAGAACATGTCCAGATCCGCAAGACGGCAAAACAACTCATTTAGACGTAACTTTATTTTCCCCGTAGGTTGGGTCGACATTATGTTAAGCCACATACTTGGCGTATTATCGTTATTTCCCTGCAGGTTGGGTGCCGTAGGTCGGAAGCCGAATACTTGGAATATTATCTTTATTTCCCTACAAGTCAGGTGTCGGAAGTCAAATTCTCTTAAGACAAATACTTGACGCTTTGTATTATTTCTCGGAAGATCAGATAGGAGCTATCTCACAAACAAAATCTGGCTAGTCATATATTACTCCCATGCAGGTCCGGTACCCGCATGTCGACTTTATCTTGTCGTGAGCCCAACTTGGCGTATTTATTTACAGGTTGACCTCTCGGCACGTATCACGTCCTCTCTGAACAGACCTAACCCACTATATACGTTCTAGCTCAGGTCCGAGGGGCTTCGATGTGGGTATGACCTAACTTCATACACATGGGACTTATTAGCCTTTAGACGGAATGACAAGGGCCGCCTCCGTTAATCGGCCGAAAATAGACTGGCTCGATATTGGGATAATGTATTTGATGACTTCGACAAAGCTTGTCTCTTCACATCACATATCACCCTCATTATATCGACATGTCGCAAACCGGCTTATGTTTGACACGGCGTATGCCATATGGAAATCTGATTGACGCACTAGCTATGGCAGCAGAGTGCCCTGTTCTAGCGGCTAATGAGAGAGTTGAGTCACTGCCTATTCTTCACAGCAATTTAGTCACAATCACGAGACGGCGAAGGAGAAGGCCACACACACCAGTGCATGAAGATGCACGAACTCAGCCGGAGTTCCAAGAGGACGTCACTAGAGAGATTGCGATGATGCACGCCAAGATTGATCATATGATTACGCATCTATTGGTCCTAGAGAAGGGTGAAATATGGTCAAAAGGGGGTGAATGACTATATTAGGAGTTCAAAAACTTTTCTTGATGAAAAGCTTTTGTGCAGTGGAAATGAAACCCTTCTGAACGTACTTTCAAAACACTTGATCAATCACAGACATATAAAATAAAATACCGAATGTAAATGTAGAAAGTAAAGGCTATGTTAAGGGTGAAATTATATGTTTTATAAGGTTATATTTTGTGATGTTTTCCCCTTTTATTTGTATAATTTGCATAATAATTGGTCTTTATATTAAAATATTGAGCAAACGATATTTTTAACGGCTTAATCGCAATATCGATTTATTTATGTGATTTCATGGTTAAAATATGATTATTTGAATATTACTACGGTTTGCGATGTTTTCCATGTGTTATAGGTATGTTTATTGTGCTCAAATGATGATCAAAAGAGATAAATTTCGAGCTATAAAGATTGAAGGAAGAGATAATGATCAAGTGGAGTGAAGGAAAAAAGAGATAAATATGAAGAAATCACCTTCAAGTCATGTTGGACGAGCGTCCATACTCCGTCCGAGTGGACGGGCGTTTGATAAAGCGGACGGGCGTCTGAGGAGCGATTTTGATACGAGAGAGTTTGGACGCCGTACGAACGGGCGTACGAAGCGATCTAGGGTTATCTGGACGGGCGTTTGATTAGGCGGACGAGCGTCCGTCGGCCGACTTAGTGAAACCGACTTCGAAATCTATAAATAAGCGAATTTGTTTCTCAACCTAAAAAAGAAGAATTCGACATCATACAAACCACTAAACCCTAGGGGCGGCTAAGGCTGCGTTTTTACACTTTTTATTTCCGAGTTTTATGCAACTTTAAATTCGACCAAAGTAGGCTAGTTTTATGTTATTTTCCTGCTTTTACGGGTTGCTTGAGGATGCTCGAGAGGCTAGAACCTCCTTCAAACGAGAATTGTGAAGCCATCGGCATTGAATTGATCTATTTATTTCGACTTTTCTTGTGAGTATTTACTACGGTTGTTTCTTATCTATGCATATTCTTGTTTTAATGCAATTATATTGGAAAATATGTTGTATGCTTGATATGTTATTGTTTGATGGAAATCTTTAATAGCATAGATCACCATAGATAAGAATAGTTCATTAGATTTACATTAACGGAAGTTAGTAAGTCTAAAAACTAGATCGTTAACGTAAAAGTTGACACCTTTGATCTTTTTAACGTGTTAATTTAGTATTGGAAGATACTAGGTTAATAGATGGATTGCCCAAGGAATTAGGAGTTCATGTTTAGGTAAGGTGAATCACAAGCTAAGTAAATACCACGTAAAATCGAGATAATAGATCAACGCATGTTGATAGGTTGATCAATCCTCGTTTGTCTTTTATAAACTTGATTTACAATCCTCGTAGCTTAGTTTAGATTAGTTAATTTATTTTCTGCACTTTTAGTTTATTTTTATCGCTTTCAATCTCTCCTAGCATTGGATTAATCACCTCTGTCTAGTTACTTTTATGCATATTTGTTTAGGTTAGTTCGTTTAGGTTAGTTTCGTGACATATATTAGTTAAAACAAAAGCTAGGATTCACATTCGTCTAGTTCCCCGTAAGATCGACCCGGCATTAGCCTCCATACTACGATCCTTGCACTTGAGGTTAACCGGTTTATTACTTGTTGTTTTATATTGATAAAATCCGGGACAAGTTTTTGGCGCCGTTGCCGGGGAACCGGACGGTTGTCTAGTTTTTGTTTTTCTTCGTTTTTACGTGTTATTTTTGTTTTTAATTCGTTTTAATTTCTGTTTTAATTGATAAACGTTTAGGTAATTAGATAATTAGGGTTTTAGCTTAGGATTTAAGGTTCTGCGGTGATTAGTTCTCCCCTCTATCCGCTTCTCTCTGTTTACATTCGATTCTTTTGTACCCCAAACCATACTGTTATTTTACGCAATTTTTTTTTTACGCACATTTCTACTTTTCCACACTATCAAACGGGCGTACGGGATATTGGACGCCCGTCCGGCTGAAAAATTTTCAACTCGATTCTGTTTTATTCACTTAGACGAGCGTCCATAAGATTTGGACGCCCGTCCAAGTATTCCACCTTTCGGACGAGCGTTTGGACCATTAAACGCCCGTCCGGTCCAAACTTCACCCGGACGCCCGTCCAAAGTATTGGACGTCCGTCGGCCTGTTTTCTTCAATAATTTTGTTTCCTTTTCTTCTTTCCCTTCCTTTTCTTTAGGTTTTTAATCTCTACTCTAAGCTTTTAATTTTTCTTTAGTTATTAGTTTTTAGGTTCAACATCTTGAGTAGGGTGTCGGTTTATGCAAACTCGAAGTCGAAAGGACCCTTTGTTCTTTTCACACGACCCCGAGCGGACCATAGTCCGACCCGATAGGCGAAAACTTCGTTTTACCGATCCTTCGGACGAAGGAAGTTCGGCCGACCAAGAAATTGAACGGAAGTTGATAAAAGAGATCGAAGAAATAGTAATAATGGCGGCGAGAGGATCGACGTACGTTGGCGGACTACGCCATGCACAGTGCGATCCTTTGTCAACCCGGCTATAGTCTTGCCCGCCATTCTTGCTCAAACTTTCGAGCTCAAGCCGGGGCTTATCCGGATGATGCGGCATGCATCAATTTTTTATGGCTACCAATCGGAGAATCCGCATACCCACTTACACACGTTCTTAGAGATATGCGGTACTACCCGCATCAAGGTGTAAGTGAGGATGCTATCAAGCTCAAACTTTTCCCTTTTTCCTTAAGAGGGGAGGCGAAGGAATGGTATCACTCTCTTCCTCTGAATCCATCACTACATAAATTTGGACTCGAGAGGGAGTTCTTGAGTCAATATTTTCCACCCTCTAAGACGGCCCGGTGCTTAAATGAAATTTTCACATTCTCTCGGAAGGAAAATGAATCATTTTTCGAGCCTGGAAGAGGTTTAAATCTCTTCTCGGAAAATGTCCCCATCATGGCTTGCCTTTGGAGAGGCAAGTCATTACTTTCTTTAGCGGATTGACCGAGCTCACCAAGGGCATGGTCAATAGTTCATCTGGTGGGGCGTTTTTGAGAAAAACACGACGAGGGGTGGGCATTGTTCGAGGACATTGCCAAGTACAATTACGCCCCATCTATCGGGCAATTCAAGCTCCTCCTCCTCAAGGTGGAGGAAGTAAATGTTCAAAGTCGATTGCCATCTTTGCGAGGCGGATGGCCAATCCTCAAACTCCGAATCCTATGAATCGGACTCCTTCGTTTCCGCGAGAACCCTCGGGTTACGTATTGCGAATCTTCTTTGTCGAATTTGGTCATGTAAATGGCCAATGTCAATTAAACCCCAATTCTTCATACCAAGTCAATACTTGTCCATGATGATGGACGGTACACTCGAGCCCAATGCCAAAGCTGCGATAATATGGGGCATACTTCAGATTACGTCTATGAATGGGCGAGAATCTTTGAAGTAAATGCGTTCTATGGCGAGAACAACCAAAGATTTAATCAACCATCGGCGAGAATCAACTCGAGAACCAAGGGTTCAATCAAGCTTCCGGTTTCAATCCGAATTCGAGTTTTAATTCGAATTCAATTTTCAATAGGAACCACTGGTTTGCTCAAAACCAAAACTCTAATTTTTCCAATCAAACACAAAGGTTCAATCGAATTGGCCTTCTAATTCCAATTCGAATTTTCAAAATCGGCCCGGCCCGGCCATACTCTTCAAACTTCCGGCCTCTCGAGGTCCCTCGAATTCGAATGATCTTAAGGTGAATGGAACTCATTCAAAGAAGAGCAAAACAAGAATATTCGGCTCTAATGAGTACGAATAAGAATCTTGAGAGACGAGATAGGGCGGTAGGTGAGCAATTAGCATCAAGACCCCCGGGCATGCGCCGGCTTTGCGAGAAAAATCTAAGGGCGGTCATGTTGCTCGGGCCGATTTAGCGGCAACCAATGCAGCGACCTCGTGCCAACAATGCAATACGGTAAAGAGGAGGCCGGTGCGATGAATTTAAGAAGTGGCACTCGGTGAGTGGTCCCCACGGCTTCCGGGGAAACCACTAGCCCCTCACGCCGCGATAAGGCGGGGAGGGGAAGTTGAGCAACCACTATCCCCTGTCTGCAAGAGCGTACTCGGGAGGCTGATCCCCCGAGAGATGAAAGAGTTGAAACACCTCGGGTGGTGAGCCCACGAGAAAAAAGATTCGGTTGAGAGTCGGGGAGGTGATCCACGACCAATAAGACGTACGACAAAGTTGTGAGGTGGAAAGATGCGGAAGACAAGGCCGTAAGTGCATCCTCAAAGAAAGTATTTTCCGAGAGTGACCTTAAAAAGCTTCCATTTCCACCGAGGAAGAGCAACATCTCTCTGAGTGAAGACAAGAAATATGAAAAGGTGCTTAACCTTTTGAAAAATACTCAGGTAAATCTGCCATTATCCGAGGTCTTGGTCGAGATGCCTAGGTATACAAAATTCATCAAGGATGTTGTGTCTTCGAAAAAGAAATTGGCAGGCATGGAAAGGCAAATTGGTGAGGATTGCTCCTTGATAAATCATCAAGACTTACCAACCAAGAGGGGTGACCCAGGCAAATTTGTGCTCACATTGCAAATGGGAGGCCTAGTCTTCCCGAACTCCTTATGTGATCTGGGTGCATCCATCAGCTTGATGCCATTGTCTGTTTGCAATCGGCTTGGTTTACGAGTCTTTAGAACCCACTACCATGAACTTGCGGTTCGATAGGTCCTCTAAGAAAGCTTCGGGGATCTAAGGGACGTATTAGTTCAAATAGATAGGTTTACCTTTCCGGTTGGTAGTACGTCTTAGATATTGAGAAAAGTGAAAATGTCCCTTTGATTCTCGGAAGACCTTTTCTATCTACGGCTAGAGCCCTCATCGATTGTGATGGTGGGCATGTCACCATTCGAGTTGGTGACCGGGAGGTGAGCTATAGTGTTTCAAAATCTATCAATGTACCTTACGGATCTCCAACCGGGTACATTCCATTGAGGAGACGTCGATGACTTCAATGACTTCATGGATAAGCAAGTCTTGGCTGTAGAAGCGGAATATGAGCGATTGATCGATAATCTGAATAGCCATGGTGCGGTCAATCTAGATCAGTTGGCAGCTGAATTCGAGGATGAGCTAAGAGAAGAAGCTTTGGCAGTAGGGCCACTAAGTAAGCTCAACGATGTTGAGTTGAGGAGTGGAGATCTTAAATCAAGTCTAGAGGAACCCCCTGTAGACTTGGTTCTGAAGCCGTTGCCTAAACATCTTAAGTATGTATTTCTGAGAGAAGGTGACCGGCTTCCTTTGATCATCTCTGCCAAGCTATCTCGAATAGAAGAGCTTAAGCGCTAAACGTCTTGCGCAAAAATGAGAAAGCCTTTGGATGGCGGGTGGGAGATATCCGAGGGATATCTCCCGACATCTGTATGCACAAGATCAAGGCGAGGAGGGTGCAAAACAAGTTAGACGACCTCGAGAGAAGGCTTAACCCTCGTATGCAAGAAGTAGTCAAGAAGGAAATTATAAAGCTTCTAGATATGGGTATCATTTACGCCATTGCGGACGGTGAGTGGGTATCCCGACTCAAGTAGTTCCCAAGAAAGGTGGAATTACTATTGAGAAGAATGAGAAAGGAGAAGAGATAGCATTGAGGCTCGTCCTTGGATACGAGTATGTATCGATTATCGAAAGCTCAATGAGGTCACCTTTGAAAGATCATTTCCCCCTTCCATTCATTGACCGGATGCTTGAGCGTACGGCGGGGCACGCATTCTCTTGCTTCTGGATGGATATTCGGGATACTTCCGGATACCCATCGATCTGTTGACCAAGAGAAGACCACTTTCACTTGCCCTTATGGGACATTCGCCTACGGGCGGATGCCGTTTGGTCTGTAATGCCCCGACCACCTTTCAAAGGTGTATGATGGCAATCTTTGACGGGCTAGTTGAAAAGTGCATGGAGATTTTTATGGATGATTTCTCGGTCTTTGGTCAATCCTTCGATGATTGCCTCGATAATCTTGATCGGGTGTTGTCTAGATGTGTGGAAAAGGACTTAGTGCTTAATTGGGAAAAATGCCATTTCATGGTAGATGAGGCATAGTCCTCGGCCACAAAGTGTCGGCCAAAGGTATAGAAGTAGATAGAGCCAAGGTTGAAGCTATTGAGAAGATGAGTTATCCTAAGAATGTTCGGGAGGTCCGAGGTTTTCTCGGGCATGTCGGTTTCTATAGGAGGTTCATCCGGGACTTTTCAAAGATTGCCAAGCCCCTGTCTACTTTACTCAAAGAAGACGTTACTTTTGATTTTGATGAGAATTGCAAGCGCGCGTTTGGGAGCTTAAGAGTAGGCGATCTCTGCTCCGATACTTATATCTCGCGGATTTGGAACCTACCCTTTGAGCTATGTGCGATGCATCCAACTATGCGGTTGGTGCGGTCTTAGGGCAAAAGCTTAACGGAAAGTTCCGGCCTATCTATTATGCCGGTCACACACTAAATCCTTCTCAAGTTAACTACACGACCAGCGAAAAGGAATTATTAGTTTGTAGTCTTTGCTATGGATAAATTTCGTAGTTACTTGCTTGGTGCTCAAGTGATTGTGTGGGTGATCACGGCTGCTTTGCGTTATCTCATGACCAAAAAGGAAGCTAAACCGCGCTTCTTGCGTTGGATGCGACCCTCCAAGAGTTTGACGTTCAAATTAAAGATAAAAGGGCGGTGAAAATGTAGTGGCGGATCACGTTTCTAGAATGTTAAGTGAGGAAAAGGATGAACCGGATGATATAGATCTTTACTTTCCTCTAGAAAACATTATGTTGATAGACGGTTGTCCTCCTGATGTTCCTTGGTATTCTCTATTGTAAACTACCTTCATGCCCGTTATCTCGATCCGAAATGTCTTATCGGGAGAAGAAGAAGTTCTTCTACGATATGAAATATTTCGTTTGGGATGAACCTTATCTTTTCAAGATCTGTAAAGATGGTTTGCTTAGGAGATGTGTTCCAGAATCTGAGCAACGTGATATTATTGAGCAATGCCACAGTGGACCCACCGGAGGTCACTTTGGTCCGTGGAAAACCGTTGCTAAGATCTTTCAAGTCCGGTTTCTATTGGCCTACAATTTTTAGGGAAACGAAGCTTTCTGTAAAGCTTGTGATAGATGCCAAAGAACCGGTGCTCTGACAAGGCGGTTTGACATGCCTTTGAAACCCATCCTCGAATGCGAAGTCTTTGATGTATGGGGTATCGATTTTATGGGACCATTCCCATCATCTTGCGGTAACAAATACATCTTAGTACGCGTGGACTATGTATCGAAATGGGTAGAGGCTCAAGCCACTCCTCACAATGATCATAAGACGGTCATGAAGTTTCTAAAGAAGAATATCTTTGTGAGGTTTGGATGTCCACGAGCCTTGATTAGTGATGAAGGGACACATTTACGCAACCGACCCCTAGAGAAAGTCCTTGAAAAGTATGGTGTTCGTCATAAAGCGGCACACCATATCATCCGATGACTAGCGGTCGGGTTGAAAGGAGCAATCGAGCATTAAGAAAATCCTGGAGAAAACGGTAAACGGTCATAGAAAAATTTGGAGTTTGAAATTGGATGATGTACTTTGGGCTTACGAAGCGCCTATAAAACTCCTATGGGTACATCCCCATATCAAATGGTCTACGGGAAACCATGTCATCACTGTCGAGTTAGAGCATCGAGCTTATTGGGCTACAAAGTTTCTGAACTTTGATTCCCAATCTTGTGGAAAACATCGACTACAGCAGTTACATGAGCTAGACGAGTTCAGACTCCAGGCTTACGAAAGTGCCAGGATTAGTAAAGATAAGATGAAGCTACTCCACGATGCTAAGATTAAGAAGAGAGAATTTCTAGTCGGCGAACAAGTTCTTCTATACAATTCTAGGTTACATCTGTTTCCTGGAAAGTTAAGGACACGTTGGTCCGGCCCTTTCGAGATCCTCCGAATCATTCCTGGAGGCGTACTAGAACTTCGTGGTTATAGTGGCGACCCGTTTCGAGTGAATGGCCAAAGGTGCAAGCATTATATCGGTGAACCTAAGGATAAGCCTTTGATTGTTAAATTCCTCGATATTCTCGGGTGTGGTGCTACGGAAGTCGAAGAATTCGACGAATCTTCACTCAACTTTGTTTTCGAGAAGAATTTGTAGTGGTCCTTACGAAGAAGTTCTATTTGGTAGTTGGGATATGGAAGAATTGGAGAGGGAGCGTCAATTGAGGCGTCATCGGAGGGCTCGAGAGAATGAAGAGATCACCCGTGGGGAAGTTCAAGCGTATATGGAAAGCCATTAAAGATTTGACCCCGTGTGTTAAGTCTTGTTTACGCGGCCACAATCTTGATCGAGAACTTAAACGAGGTAATGGGTGGCGAGAAAAGTCGAATGGCACGATCCAGTGAGCTTCAAGCGTGTCGAGCTAACGACATAAACCAATAGCGCTACTTAGGAGGCATCCTAGATATCCGTATTATACTAGTTACTCTCTATGTGTGTTTATTTTTGTTTTAGTTGTTAATCCTTTAAGCTAAGTCTAATTAAGTTTTGTACGTTTCTATCGGTTTAGCATTCGGTTAGATATGGGGTACGGTATTTTGCCGGAGGAGTTCACTCTCATTAGTAGGATTTCCCTTCTCCTTGTTTCGGATGGACACTGGGGGCACGATAGTTACGGATATAGATATAGATATTCTTACCCGCGTCGGGGATTTGTCACTTATGTTCTCATTGTTCCCCGATGCTCGGGGGGTGGAGATTTTACCATTGAGGAGTTGCGGGCGGCTTTAGGAAGACCATACCGGATCCTTAACGATCCAATGCGACGGATTTAGCCCAATCTTGCGGGATGAGCATTTCCGGGGTGTAGAGGCGGTGATGATGATTGGGGTGTTCGGGATGACTATGACTTTCCTCCATTTGTTGATTTACTCCGTCGTTTTATCGGGGTTATAGGCGAGCTTTATGATGACTAGCTATTGTTTCTTAGTTAGTTTTGTCTTCGTCGAGCTCCGACGTAAAATGAAAAGCGCTTAGTAGGAGGCAACCTCTTGTTTAAGTTGTGTTTTTCTTTTAATTTTACGGTTTTTATGTCTTCGTTATGTCATTATTGTACTCGTTTGAATTTTATCAAGTATTAATAAAAACTATCGATTTTATTTCCTTATGTGTGAAAAAAATGGAATTTTGTGAGTTTCTCGATGGACGCCCGTTCACTAGAAATGGACGCCCGTCCGGACCTAGAAATGGACGCCCGTCCATTCAATCTGATTCGATTCCTCAATTAGGACGCCCGTCCCTTATAGTGGACGCCCGTACGAAACACTCCCTCCTATCACGTATTCAAATATGCTTATGGACGAGCGTACGAATTTATGGACGCCCGTCCGGTTCATGCGATTACTTGTGAACGCCCGTCCGTCGGGGTGGACGAGCGTCCACTCGAGCCTATATATATATGTTCTAGACACGAACCTTCATTTTTTACGCAAAATTCAAAGGTGAACCCGACTTTCCCCCTTCTCCAAACATAAAATCCTTGTTTTTAAACCAAATTGGGCGATTCAAGTTGCAAAAGAACGCTCTAAACACCCTCTTTTCCCTTCCGTAACCCAAATTCTCCAACAATCAACAAAATTTGCGAATCGAGAGATTCTTCGGTGCGGCCATTTTGACAAAAAGTCGGATTTTGGGGGCCAATCCTGGTGTTTACGGGACTCAATCTGTTCGATCATCATTCCCTCATAGTGTTTGGTAAGCTTGATACAACTTTTCTCGTTTTAATTCACGTTTTTGTGAGTTCGATTTTCGAGTCGGCTCATTTTCTTGAATTATCAACTATTGTTGATTTTCTTTCGTTTTTGTTGGTTCTTTTCTTCTTTCTTTCCTTTGTGGTGGTGTGGTGATTGTGATGGTGTGTTGTTGATGTTGGTGGTTTGGACGGTTTGCTTGAAACCCCGCTTTGGATGTTAAACGGGTAACCTTTGTTCTTGTGAATCGTTTGGTTTAGCCATTTAGGTTGATATGGGGAAGAAAGCGGTTACTAAGCGAGGCCTGGTAAAGAGAAGGTTGTTGAATCGGTAAACGTAAACGTTTGGACGATGAGCCCTCCAATTTAGACCCCAACCGAGGCATAATCTTCCGTGAGCAACCCCCAGGGCATCTCGACAAGCCCGGGCTGATTTGAGAGATGAATCCTCCTCCGATTCGGATACACGGGATGATGTTCCATTGGTTAGACATCCCGAGTTTTAAGAAGGGTGCGTCATCTAGAAATTTGAACAAGTTCGAGAGACGAATGTTGATGATGTGGTTAGGGAAGAAGTTGAACCCGAACCTAGGGCACCTCACAGAAGAAGTCTAAGAATGTTACCCCTCTTTCGATGCCACGTCGGTTTGTCAATCCTCGAGCTCACGATGCCTACACTAAACATTACTCGACTAGGAGTCTTATCTTTGATAGGGAGGTCAAAGTGCTTCAAGTTGATCCGGCATTTGTTGAGATGTTAAAGGCTAGGAAATGGAGTGCCTTGCTGAAAATCCCCCCTACTCCTGTCAATGACTCTATTGTCCGAGAGTTCTATGCAAACTTTTCTGAGGCGGACTTGGATGAAGAGTATGTTACGGTGCGAGGTGTTAAGGTTCCTTTTACGCTACGGTGATAAATGAGAAATATCGGATGCCGGCTTTTGAGGGTTTAGATTATAAAGAGGAAATTGCGCGGAGGCAACGTGAGGATGGTCGTGACCCGATGGAGGAGTTGAGATTACGAGTATGTCCGGATGTGGCTTGGACATTGAGACCCAATGGCCAAGAGAAAGGAGTTGATCACTACGACATGGACCGAGGATTGGAGAGTCCAGTGTCGATTTATTCAGAGTAGGTTGATACCAAAGAACAACCTCACACATTTCCATATTAGTGATCTCGGGATGTTATATGCTTTGACGTTCGGGTTGAATGTAGATGTAGGTCAAGCCTTATTCGATGAGATTTCCAGGAACCAGAAAGTTTACACTCGGAGTTTGATAGTCCCTCATTTGATTCACCAGCTGTGTTTGGATGCTTTCAGAGTTGCGAGTATACATCGGATCACAAGACGAAGAGTTTCCCCCTATTCGTAGGGAGAAGGGTGTACCTCCGCCATCGAGCCGGGATCTACTTTCATGCCGCCCGAGCTTCGGCCATTTCTGGATTGTCTTCTTCCGAGATTACTCGGTACGGCATGGCCAACGATCTACGAGATTGGATGACGGATATCCGGGAGACGCAAAAGAACATGATGTACGTCTTTGAAGTGCATTGTGGAGGGCAAGAAACCGAAGGATATGCGGATTTTCAAGGAGAGTGATACGGAGTTCGTCTTTTCCGATGCGATCGAGCGAGGTTATTGCCGATGTGCTTGATATGGAGAAAGAGCCCGATCTTTGAGGAAGTTGCGGAGGAGAGACCTCTGGGCTGCTCTTGCCCCGGTTACACGGCCGGCACCTTCACGGACGACGTCTACGGCTGCTTGTGCACTGCTTCGGATCCTCCTTGTTGATGCTCCTGCTTTGGTGACTCGTTGCGATCCTTACTACGGCGAGCCGACTCCGGGGCTGCCTTGAGTTTTTTTTGCTATTTTATATCTATCTTTACGGTTGTTGTTGCACTTTTTGTTACATTTAATTCGATTTGGGCATGTACTATACATTTTGCTACTTTCTAGTTTCTCGTCCTTTGACTTGTGTTGACAACTTGACATGTTTATCGATGATCTTTTCTTTTCATTCCGTTTTGCTTTATTATCTCTATTGCCATGTTATACCCCGTTTCCCCCGAGTTTTTGTTTCTCGAGTGTTGCGGCGGTAGTTTTTGTCGAGATCCGATTGGGTTAGTTTTGGGACGTTTTTCCACGCTTTTTGCGAGCGTTGGCCTTTTCATGCTCCGGACGACCAACGGCTCGGTTTTCCACGCAAATTCAGCTAAGTTTCTTATCCTTTTTACTTTCTGCACAACATGAGGACATGTTGATTTTTTAAGTGTGGGGGAGGGGATAGTTCGATTTACTCCTATGCATATGAGTTTGTTTACTACGTCAGATTGTTTATTATGCAAAATGAGCTAAAATTTTCGAAATTTTCCGACACTTTGGTCTTTGGTTGGTCTCGAGTAGGCAATTCAATCTGAAGTTCGTTGTTTTTATAGTCATCTATGCGATATTTCATGTACTTGATAAGTTAGTTGTTTCACTGTCACTACTTTTCACGAGCCATAGTGACGATGAGCTATTTTATAAAGCTATACCCCGTTTTGGATTAGTGATTTTTGATTTTCTTATAAGTCATGTGCTTAGTGCTACGTATATATCTCGCGAATTATGATAGTTTGTATTTAGTTCGAAGTATGATATCTTGTGAATATCTAGAAGTTTGAATGTGATAAGTACACGTAACTATTGTCCAAAGTGAAAAAGTTGAATTAATGAATTAATTGTGTGTGTCGAAAGCTAGTCGATGATTTGAGTGAGGTAGGGTGTACCACGTATGTCTATTCCACCATGATGACTAAAAGCTCACGACGAGTTAGGAAAAAAATTGCCTTATGATTTGAGTAAGGTAGGGGATTATCTCGAAATGTCCTATTACGCTATGAGGGCAATAGCTCATTCTAATGTGTGTTTAAAGTGAATAATTAAATCAACTTATGAGAAATGTGTTATGAATTGAATATAAGACTAAGTTATCGTCTATCTTATCCCCAGGTATAAGCGAAGGATATGTTGTAGGGATTATCCTACGAGTATTTCGAGAAAGGCCACTAGATTCATTCGATCATCTTTTTAGGGATATGTCACGTTTGTAGGGTACATCTTATGAGTGTCATTTATTACTATTCTACGAGGGGGTATTAGCTAGTTTTACTTCGAGTTCCTCAAGTTTGGATGTAGTGGAAGTTTTTATGGCTATGCACACACACGTGGGTGAACTCTAAGTTATTGAATGTATGTTATATTTGTTGAGATGTCTATACTATCTCGAGCCTAATTTTCGTTTTATTTTGCTCGGGACGAGCAAAAGCTAAGTGTGGGGGAGTTGTTAAGGGTGAAATTATATGTTTTATAAGGTTATATTTTGTGATGTTTTCCCCTTTTATTTGTATAATTTGCATAATAATTGGTCTTTATATTAAAATATTGAGCAAACGATATTTTTAACGGCTTAATCGCAATATCGATTTATTTATGTGATTTCATGGTTAAAATATGATTATTTGAATATTACTACGGTTTGCGATGTTTTCCATGTGTTATAGGTATGTTTATTGTGCTCAAATGATGATCAAAAGAGATAAATTTCGAGCTATAAAGATTGAAGGAAGAGATAATGATCAAGTGGAGTGAAGGAAAAAAGAGATAAATATGAAGAAATCACCTTCAAGTCATGTTGGACGAGCGTCCATACTCCGTCCGAGTGGACGGGCGTTTGATGAAGCGGACGGGCGTCTGAGGAGCGATTTTGATACGAGAGAGTTTGGACGCCGTACGAACGGGCGTACGAAGCGATCTAGGGTTATACGGACGGGCGTTTGATTAGGCGGACGAGCGTCCGTCGGCCGACTTAGTGAAACCGACTTCGAAATCTATAAATAAGCGAATTTGTTTCTCAACCTAAAAAAAAAGAAGAATTCGACATCATACAAACCACTAAACCCTAGGGGCGGCTAAGGCTGCGTTTTTACACTTTTTATTTCCGAGTTTTATGCAACTTTAAATTCGACCAAAGTAGGCTAGTTTTATGTTATTTTTCTGCTTTTACGGGTTCTTGAGGATGCTCGAGAGGCTAGAACCTCCTTCAAACGAGAATTGTGAAGCCATCGGCATTGAATTGATCTATTTATTTCGACTTTTCTTGTGAGTATTTACTACGGTTGTTTCTTATCTATGCATATTCTTGTTTTAATGCAATTATATTGGAAAATATGTTGTATGCTTGATATGTTATTGTTTGATGGAAATCTTTAATAGCATAGATCACCATAGATAAGAATAGTTCATTAGATTTACATTAACGGAAGTTAGTAAGTCTAAAAACTAGATCGTTAACGTAAAAGTTGACACCTTTGATCTTTTTAACGTGTTAATTTAGTATTGGAAGATACTAGGTTAATAGATGGATTGCCCAAGGAATTAGGAGTTCATGTTTAGGTAAGGTGAATCACAACCTAAGTAAATACCACGTAAAATCGAGATAATAGATCAATGCATGTTGATAGGTGGATCAATCCTCGTTTGTCTTTTATAAACTTGATTTACAATCCTCGTAGCTTAGTTTAGATTAGTTAATTTATTTTCTGCACTTTTAGTTTATTTTTATCGCTTTCAATCTCTCTAGCATTGGATTAATCACCTCTGTCTAGTTACTTTTATGCATATTTGTTTAGGTTAGTTCTTCGTTTAGGTTAGTTTCGTGACAATAGTTTAGTTGAAAACAAAAGCTAGGATTCACATTCGTCTAGTTCCCCGTAAGATCGACCCGGCATTAGCCTCATACTACGATCCTTGCACTTGAGGTTAACCGGTTTATTACTTGTTGTTTTATATTGATAAAATCCGGGACATCCTTTCTACTTGTGCTTATCAGTAGATATTTGTGCAGCTAATAGAGCTTCACTTCATTGATCCTTGTTTTGTGTGAGATCAATGTACACCATATTTATAACAAAGTTGGTTTCATCACATGTAATGTATATCATAGACTTATCCAAGTTCATCACAGACTTCCTTGATAATAAGTCGGTCCATAAGAATCTTTACTTCACTTGTGCTGGTCTTTGGCTGTCTTCCCGAGCTAGTCCTGCATCTTTACTGAGCTGTCCTACCAGTCTAGTATAGTGCTTGTCTGAGTGAACTTATACAAAATGTCAAACTCTAAGTAAAGTCTCATACAAACATTACTAACTCATTTAGACTTATTTCAGGCTTGCTATAATAGCTAGTATGGTCATCATCAAAACAACAAAATGTTCCTAACAATTTCCCCCTTTTTTATGATGCCAAAATTCTTATAAGCCTGAATATAAGTACATTAAATTCATATAATGAACAAGAATAAAACTCATAAATTTTATTCACCCGTAAAGGGCAAAAGGTTCAAAACTTAAATATTGGAGAAATTCTTTCTACTTTTTCTCTACAAATAGGATACTTTTCCTGGTAGAACTTTCAGGCTTACCACTACCTTCCCCTTTTTGGTAGCATCATGTTGAGCTGATAGAGTCTTGTTGGTGGTCTCTGAGATTGAGATGATTGTGTCAATTTGTTTGACAGCATGATCCAGGGTGCTATCATTGACTTGAAGTTGTTCATAATTAGTGTCCAGGATATAAACCATAGGGTTTAGCCTTTCATCAAATGCATTTCCCAGATGTGTCAGCTCTGTATGAACATGTTGGGTGACCAGGGAATTCAATTGAATTAGCAGATCTCCCTACTTCTCAATGATTTCATCTTGCAACTCAATGTGACTGAGTAAAGCCTCAATTTTTTGATTCAGTGAAGCACCAGCATCTCGCAATGTGGTTTTAAGATTTTCCAAGCTTGGGCCTTTCTTTTCAATATCAAAAATTAGAGGTACAATGTCCAGACGGAATTCTCTGTCTGGAACTCCAGAGTGATCTTCTGATTGTGGTGGTGCAGCTGTATCAGCAAGATTTTCTTCAGCTGCTTCTTCTTCAATCTACATATCAAAGATAGGGCTTTTGGTACTTCCAATCCCTGAGGGGATTTCTCATCTCTTTGCTCTGCCACTTCTTCAAATTTTTCATTGGCATCAAGAGTAGGTGTATCAGCTAACATTCCCTCTTGCTCAATGCTGGGGATGCCTCTTGATGTGCCTTTTGTAGAAGTGTTGCTGATGGCATTCCTTCAGCTGATCCACTCAGTTGTTGTTCTGTTACTGCTTCACTCCTTTTAATAACATCAAGGGTGAAAAGTTGTCATCAGAATCATATTTTTCTTTATGATCATCAGAGTGATGATCATCCTCCTTCTTTTGTTCAGATGGTTCCTCTTCTTCTTCTTCTTCTTCGTCAGATTGTGTGTTCACTTCTTTCTCTGGATCTTCTTCATCCTCAGTAATCACCAGGGTGCTTCCTCATTACTTGTCAAATTTCTTTGTTGAGCTTCTCTGGTTTGAGATATAGTTCTCCTCCTGAACCCAGGAGTACTGATTTCAGACTGCTTTCTTTTATGGCCTGCTCTTGTCTGCAACTTCCTTGGTTGTTTGACATAAGTGAAAATCACTTATTCATTGTGTGGTTTGTGCATGTGGACAGGTCTGATCTTCATGCAGTCTAGTAGGTGTTGGAGGGGAATTCCAAAGGACTTCTTCCTCCAGAAAATACCAGGTTTTATCCACCATTTTTCTTCACCTTTTGTTGCAGCATCAATTTCTACATGTATTTGTTTCTTGATTCAGAGGAAGATGTACCTGGCCTAGTTGAATTCCAGGCCTAGATAGATGATGGCCATCAGTTTTGTCCTTACTTCAGTCATGCCATGTAGGGATCCAAGCTTCCCTTCAATGCAATTGATTATTAACAAACCAAATTCCTCAAACGGCTTTTTGAGGTCTGATATGTTGCAGTTGAATTTTTTGTTCTCAGATGTGGAATGCTTTCCATTTTCCAACCAGAAAGCATGAGTGTCCATATTTATGTCTTCAACCTTGGCTGATCCAGTTGACGGTAACCCCAGAAAATGACTGATAAGTGTTGCCGTAATCACCAGTTCCTGCCCTTGTAGATTGCTGATGATTTGATTAGGAGATGAGTCTCTATCGTCTGAAGTGCTCCTACCACGAAACTTGCATTTTTCCAGAAAGAAATTAGGTTTTCGTTACAAATTCCTGAAATGGGAGGGTTTAGAAAAGTCATTAACCTTAAATTGGTACACCCATCTACCAAATGCCGTGCATGTGGGTCATTGTTGCATAAGGAGAGATAATGTTCGGGTTTGACGAATGACCCGGTGACAATTGATTTCTCATTTGTTTTCCAGACTTTTTGGTAGAGGAATATGAAGCCAATTTTGAAAATTTGAGAGAGGAAAAGCTTTGAAATTTTTGAAAATATGCTTTGAGAAAGTAAAGGAACGTAGAGAATTTGGGTAAATGCCGAAGTGTTGCTTATATAGTGGAGAGATTTGAGAGTGAACGTAATTTTGCACGATGGAGTGTGGAGGGAGTTATACACACGTGTTTGATATAAATGGCATGATTTTTTGGGTATAAATCACGGAAAATAAGGATAATGGGGGAGTGGATCAAGATAAGTAATGATGAATCCCGCCTTTTTAAGTGTAGCCTTCATTCCCTCTTTTCAAATTACAACCTCCGTCATTTAATCCTTGTGTCTGATTAAATTATGCAATATCCACGTGTTTAATCTTCATGATTAATGTCGAATAATTCTCTGATTCTCCACATATGTAAATTATTTATTCATTTCTCACTTATCTACTATGCTGGTGATGTTGAACGACTGAGTGACTTTGCTCGTTACTCAGCTAGTACATTTATTGAGCGGCTCCATCAAAACAATTTTTCCTAACAACCAGTGAAGTGAACTTTACTGGCACCAGTGCCTTACCTGCCAAGTGAGCACACCCGAAATGGAAAAAGGTTCAGTTAGCCGGTGAAGTCACTAAGCTTGTTACTCGAGTTTGCTGCTCTTGTACTTAGTCCAATTCAATCATGCCCAATTCAGTCCTTAATTTACAAAATCTTTCATGACTGAGTGGCTTTGTGAATATGTCGGCCAATTTATTTTCAGTAGTTATTTATTCCAATATAACATCTCTTTTATTCACATTATGTCTAATAAAATGATGTCTCACATCAATATGCTTTGTCCTGGAGTGAAGTACATGATTTTCTGTAATTGATATTGCACTTGTGTTATCACACATAATAGGAATTGTCTTTTCCTCTATTACATAATCTCTCAGTAGTTGTCTTGTCCATAGAACTTGTGCACAACAGCTTCCAACTGCAATATATTCTGCTTCAGCTGTAGATGTAGATATAGAATTTTCTTTTTTACTAAATCAAGATACTAGTCTGCGGCCTAGCATCTGACAAGTTCATGAGGTGCTTTTTCTATCAACTTTGCATCCTGCATAATCTGAAACTGAAAATATGATGAAACAGAACCGATTCCTCCTCAATTTCCTTTCCTGCTTAATAAGTCATTCCGTGTTCGATTCTTATATTCCGCACTCGTAATTACTGAAAAATAACAAAATGAAAATGCCACGAGTAATTCCGAGAATGAAATAAAACTAGTAGAACTATAGTAAAATGTTGGATAATTATTGCGTTTATACTAAAATAAAAGTGATTCAATTTATAACAGATTTCACTATAATTGAAACGAATTATCAATATATACTAGAGAATAGGGGAAAAATAACGTGGAATATGATCATCCGGTTGACATACATCAACCACTCTCCACTTTGCTTTTTCTCGCCCTCGAGCAAAAGAGCGATAAAATAACTAGTGTTAGAGTTAAGATAATGCAACGTCGGGAACTGGATGCTCAACTAGGTAATGCAACTAAGGAAAATTATAAATGATCGGTTACCGTGATCCAAGATTATAGCGGAGTGTGTGTGTGTGTGAATATTCCTTAGATTTATTATCAAGCAATCAAGATATGAAATCATGCATGCAGAACTCGTAAAATTCAACATATAAACTTAAGAATGATACCAATCTCCACTAATCGAGGCATTCGGAGTCAAGGAGATAGATCGAGCAGGACTTGCAAGCTTGTAATGTTAGGCTCGGAAATTGGCTTATCGAAGGGATAATAAGGATGTATCAAAAGGGAATGGACAAGATAGTAAGCATTCTACACCTTCGACTCCAATGAAAAGTGAACCGGTACTTCTACTCTCATATAGTTACTAAAGGCGCCTCACACATAACCAACACGAGAATAAACATACACCATCACATTAATTAACTTCCCCAACCCACGTTACTAGAGATTGATGGGCTATCCTCCCGATATTTCTTTGAACTACAACCTTTATTTGATAATATTTACAACACAATTGGAAAAAAAATTGATTAACTATATACAATAATGGCGCCGAACTCGATAAAATACCATCTCAACAGCACGCCACGAATGTATCCAACTCTCAACTTCCTAAGTCGTCACCGCACAATCCATAGAAACTTACCATACTTGCGGGATAACAAAGAAATGTAGACCAAAATTAGGTTAAGGGTCGGATTATAACGAGGTTAATCAGGAATAGCTATTTCGAGTGGGGTCTCGCCACTCTACAAGTCTGAGATGGGGACAGGTGGAAATTCATGTTCGGGTAGGCCATTTGGCTCTAGCTAATTCAAAAAAATGCCAGGACCGTCATTCCTAACTCCGACTCTGAATACCTTTCTATTTCGCCTCGAAAGGATATCAAGTCTAAGTTCTAGATGCTTAGTGAGCATGCTTGCATGATTACATAAAAGTTTACTTGTTAACAAAAATTGAAATATACGTACTCTAAGGGTTCACACTATGATCACGGAATCACGATAGCATGCATTTATAATTCATTAAAGTTACTTACTTTGTTAAAACATCTATTCTTTTAATTACTTATCTTAGCTCGTACCAAAATTTATGTTATCCACTTAAGTGTTCAAGTTTGATTAAATTTAAGTGTTTCTAAAGTATATAGCGAATATATTCTCGTGTTTTCCCGATTACGGCTCCACTCCTCACTTACGATCTAGCATTGTCCTCAATATCTAGTGAGGATAGAAGTATTAGGAGGGAAGGACACGACGAATTATAGCAAAGCATGAAAAAAATCAAATCGGGAGAATGCATGCATGCAGAGCAGGTGCAGAATAGATAAAAATAATGGGTACAGGGTACGCCGAAGGAGTCCTTGGCGCAAGCCGGACGTATGCATGGATGCATGGAAAGAAAATGGTTGAACATAAATTTAATACTCAAAGGAAAATTTATTCAAGAAACATACTATATTATACAGAGAAAAGAAAATAAAAACAAACACACGGGCTAAGGTGCCGAGCACCAAATCATTACAATCAAAAACATAAAAACAGGAAAGAAAAGCAGCAAATGCAACAACTGGTTCAAACTGGTAAGACTGAAAACTGAGAAGCTAACCAACAACAGGGAAACCTCTTCATCATTCATCATCAGAACTTGAGTGGGAGTGGGGTGGAAGAGCTACCGGGCGGGTCAATGGGTAGAAAACCGGAGTGGGTCACACGGCTCGGCAGAAGTTCATCCCCCATCTGAGTAGGCAGCCCAGTGACACGAGTGCATAGGTGCGTAATCAACCACGTGAAAGGAAGTGGCTGGTACGGGTGACTCTGACCTGCAGCAAAATGGATAGCCGCGCTATGGATGAGGACGCCCCGGTTGACATGTGCACCGACCCGGATAGCATGAAGGAGGATAATCTCCTCGTCTGAGATGTGGGAAAAAAACTGGGATGGCATGAGGCGGGAGTTAATAAAGCACTTCCATGCACGCGAGTCCGGATCAAGGTCGGCGGCAGTTAGGGTGTCACCAGGGCCACGGTTAGAAGGAAAAAGAGTGCCCATAGCCTTGTAGACTCGAAAAGCAAAGTTCTGAGGGTTATCAAGCTCCCACAATTGGTCGTAAGGAGCCATGGGTTCGACGTAGGACTCGGAAAGATGGTAAGCTGAATGTTGGTCCCAGAGAAGGGTAAAACTATAGTCAGGGGGGTGAATGACTATAGTGGAGTTTTAAAAACTTTTCTTGTTTTTTTTAAAAGCTTTTGGGCAGCGGATAAGTCCATTCTTACTATATTGTTTAAAAGTAGTTTAGGAAATCACAGATATAAGATATAATATAAGCAATTAAATGAATGCAGTAAGGTGAATTGAAGAAAGTAAATTGACACAAGGCTTATAGTGGTTCAGGGTGGTGTAATCCCTTAATCCACTCTTCTCATGTGATGATTGGAGGATTTCACTATTGTTTTCACAGATACAATGTACGATTGTCCTTGACTTCACAAGCTTCACAATCTACAAGACTATCACTCCTTGACTGCAACAGCTTCAGTGACTCAGTCTCTTTCATTGCTCCTTGGGATCAAATCCTTCAGCAGCTATCACAAACACAACTACTTCTCAGATGGCTCTGATTCAGTTGCTTGATTGATGTGAATTGGATTCATAGACTTGTTGATCAATCTTAATGCTTGATGTTTGAATTGTAGCTCTCAGTTTTGAGTTGATCACTAGATATATCTCTTTCGCACTGATAGAAGGCTTTTTACTTTGACAGAGTTTTTGCTCAGATTTATCGTTCTTGCTTGTCTTGTTTTGTTTTTCTGTCAATGCCTTCTATTTATAGCCTTGATTATCCTTGATTTGAATTTCCGTCCATTGGCTATATTAATGAGAGGAATAATCCTTGATTTTATTCTTGATTCCCCCTTAATTGTATTCTCCTTGATTTCAGTGATCGGATTTTTTCTTCAAACGTTTATCAGAAAATCCGTCCTTGATTGATCTTCTATTAATTGTGCATTCAATGCTCGATCCTCTGAATCTTCATCATATTTCAATAATCTGACTCATTAAGGTTTACTCATCCGTTCTCTGAATGGTCAAGTGATCCATCTAACTTTGCCGCTTAGATCTTCCTTCACTACTTTGTCTTCACTCGGCCGAAAGTCAGTTTACTTTGCCGATTCACTGTTTCCTTCATTCTTTCAGTTCAAGGAGAATCCTTGTACTTCACTGATCCTTGATTTGTGTGTGATC
This sequence comes from Gentiana straminea, assembly GCA_036785695.1. Taxonomy (NCBI): domain Eukaryota; kingdom Viridiplantae; phylum Streptophyta; class Magnoliopsida; order Gentianales; family Gentianaceae; genus Gentiana; species Gentiana straminea. The sequence continues at coordinate 17,769,333 of JAVUPR010000183.1, forward strand.
AATGTACACCATATTTGAACATTAAGTTTCAACACTTAAAACATAACTTAGACTTACCCAAGGTCATCATATACTTCCTTGGTTATAAGTTAGACCATAATGTCTTCATTGCTTCTCTGCTGGTACTTGGCTGGCTTCACTTTGCCGAAAATCTGTTTTTACTTTGCCATCCTACCAACTAGTACAATACTTGTCTGACTCAACTTATACAATATGTCAGACTCTAAGTAAAGACTTATACAGAGAATTCTAACTTATTTCAGGCATGCTATAACAGCTAGTATGACCATCATCAAAACTTAATAGAATGTTCCTAACACTGAATTTATGATACTTGGGTTGAAAGGAACTTGAACACCACGCATAATAATAACATGAGTGCTACTCACCGATCCGGCCCCGTAAAGAACTGAATAAAACTCACGTACCATGGACACGTTGATGCAACCCGGGGAGCCCTGACAAACCGGGACCAGCCGCCCCAGGCAATTCGGACCTTGGAAAACTCATGTAGTTTGCTAAGATTGAGCCATTTCTCAAACAGGATTGGGGCATGGTTGAAACAATTGATGCGGTGATTGACTGTTAATTATGAACCAGAGTTGACGATGGGCGGTGGGGAACGAGGAGAAGAGTAAGGACTCGGAGAGTCTGGAGGAGTCAAAGATGGTGAAGGTGGTGGAGTTATCTCATTGTTGGAGGACATGAAGAGAAAATAAAAATGCAGAAGCTAGGGGAATAGTTATTTTATGGTGAAGATGGAGAATAGAAGAAGGGAAGTATAAATAAATGAAATGGGAAAGAAAAAGGGCCGAGAGGGCACTAAACTCTCTGATGAGCAATAGTAATAGTCGGCGCACGCCACCATAGGTCAGGGCACACGCCGAGTGACTGAAAGCGGTCAATTAGAGCTGCAGGTTGGACAGGGTGGTCAGAGAGGGCTAAGGTGTTTCGGCGCACGCCGGAATAACGCATGGTGCACGCCGATACACAAATAACCTGGCCAAAAATCAAAACGATGCAAGTGGGTGTATAAAATACCACTATATGTCCAATCAACAGATATTAAAACAAAATAAAACTTCAAATTGACCCCAAAATAGTAAAAAGAAATCCTGACAAAGTTAAAATTGAAAAGGAACACGTTCATAATAGTTTGAAGTTACAACTAGAAATGAAATAAAGTAAGCAAAATAGTCAAATGACAGATGATTGAAATGTTTGAAATAGGACATTGTACTAAAAAAATAAGTAATTAACTCAAGACTCGTCCTCATCCTCGCTACTCTCATGAGACACCGCCTCGAGATCGACGCTATGCAAACCCACAAGTGCTCGTCGGAGCATAACTCATCTGACTGAGAAGATTGTCTCCTTGAAAATCCGCTGTGTGAGGGTTACTGAGCATCTCAATCGGCTCAGAGGAAGCAATGCCAGCAGCGAGCTGTCCAGAACACGCACCGATAGTAGTCATCATGACCAAAGTCTCTAAACCCAATGTATCGAGACTAGAACTGAGTGACTCCACTGAAGATGGTAAGCTCATGGTAGCCTGAGATAGAGTCTCCGAACCTACACATGTGAAAACCGACCCAGACACACCACCACTGGTCGCAGACGGATAAGGATGATAAAGGGTGTAAACGGGAATGGCGGGCAACCAGTCAGGAACGGTGTAAGCAGTCTCAGAATAGGTAGGGTACCGGTTGGTATTCTGGGCAAGGGTCGGTTGAGCGAGGCAAAATAGTCGCTTTGGCCTCGGACACCAACATGGATGTCGTTTGCCCACTGACATAGCCTATCAAAACCTAAGGTCATATTTGCACTCATGGAAGCCTGGCTACCATGCAGGAAAGCGATCTCAGTGTCCTAAAAATCTAGACGGCCAGACCGTGGGGCAGGCTGACTAGAGGATGGAGTAAACTAGGGTGGAACTCCGGATGACTGAGACTGAGCTATAGGAGGGACTGGGGAGCGACGAGGAGGGGTCTTAGGCAAGTTCGGTCCAATCAGAACCGAAGAAGAGGAAATCTTTGTCTCACTAGGAAGTGGTTGTTAGTAATACCATCCGCAACGGAAGCGATTTAAGGATCTAGATCTATAAATTACACGTAATAAAATAACTAGATCTACTCTACAAGGGGTTGTAGAACATATCTCTTAGATCTCAAAATCCAAGTAGAAGAACTGCAATAGGAAGAACGAAAGAAAGAATGAAGAGCACCACGATCTTCCGCACGTGTGATCCAAGCAACTCCCGGTGGAAGGAAATTCTCATCTCGAATCCTTCCGATATGCTACCCGGAAAAATCTCCAAGATTTTCCTCCCTACACCCTTGGCCGAAATTTTTACTTCTTCTCTCTAAGAGGAGAAGTCGAAAATTGTGTTGTATTTTAGGCTTAGGAGAACTCTCTTTATATAGGAGAGTAATCCTTGTCCTCCAAGGATTTAATAATTAATACAAAATCAATTATAATAATCCTATTAAATAAAAGATAATCCCATAATATTCTAGAACAAATCTAGAATAATATTTATCTTTATTTCTTACCATAAATATTTATCCAATAAATATTTTGTGCACATGTCTTATTAATACACAAGAAAACCAATTTCTTGTTGAACAAGACTATGCTATGGCCGAAAATTCTAGCTTGTGACCTAGTCACAATAATTTCAACTATACACACTAAATTGGGTCAAGATTATGAAAAATGTCTTTTTCACATATTTAATTATTTAGCCCAACTAATTTAATAGTCAACTAAACAAATAATTCACATATCGTTTTAATTAAATTCTAATAAGAACTAAATTAATATTATTACGATTCGACGTCCGAGAATAGCTATGCTATATTGGAGGCACGTCGGGGACCATGGACTAATAATCAGCGGCTCCGATAAATCAAATAAATAACTATCTTACGAACAGAATAATTATATTCGATAAATCAATCACAGGAATATGCCACCATAATCCCGTGACTGCACTCCTCCGATTATGAGATTATATTTATCTCCTCACGAGAATGATAATGAGCGTCCATTGATATAATCATTACATATGGATTAATCCTCCATAGACTGTTCATTCTAAATTGGGAAGTTACCGTTAACCCTTTTTAGAACCTCTTATACTTATTTACCATTAAACCCCTAGTGATCAATTAATTCATACAACTCACTGGTAGCTAATCAGTGTAATATGAACTCCATGGATCGATCAGTTTCTAGGATTAACAAATAAAGGAACTGTCTATCTACTTCCAGAAATGGGAAGCAGATGGCACCTTAGATAGAGCCTCAGAGAAAGTTGAAATGGCTGAACCTGAATTTATTCAAACTCTACTGAGAACAGACACCAATGAAAGACTAAGGACATCAGTCTTTACATTTGCAGTTCTATTCAAAAGCAAATTCTTCAAGAAAAACAATTTATCTCAATCATGGAACATTTGGGCAAGCATTCATGGAATTGAACATTCAGCCACAAATGATGAAATGAGAATTGTTGCGGAAAACTATGATAATCAACCAGGAAACTGAATTTAGTTGTTTTTACTTATTTTGTATTTCATTACTCAAGCATTGTAACTCAGTTATCAAATAAAGTTTCAGTTTCTCAGTTCATAGTGTTACTTACTGTATTTTGTCTTTTATCTTTTTGCATTGGTTTTAAGGAGGGTATTGACATCATCAAAAATGGGGAAATTGTTGGAAATAAAATTTATGTTTTTATGATGATTCATCACTTATTTGTTAATTGTTCTTAACCCCATTGATGAAGTGTCATAACTAGCTGTTATAGTGCAAAGTAAAAAGAAGTCTAGATATCAATGTATAGCATTTATTAGAGTCTGATATTTGTATAAGTTAAATCAGACAAGCACTGTAATGATTCTAGGCTGGAACTGAGAAATGAAGAAACTGAGATTTAATCTAGCTGAGATTCTACAAGAGACTGACAATAGAGCACACCAACAGAAGATTGAAGAAGATAAGTTCGCTGAGAGTTACAGACTCGGTTGACTTATCTAGAAGAATGAAGAACTGAGGGTTCAAACTCAGTTATTGAAGAATGAAGAACTGAGGGTTCAAACTCAGTTATTGAAGAATGAAGAACTGAGGGTTCAAACTCAGTTATGAAGATTACAAGTCGAGATCGTAAAGTTGGACTTCGTGCAAGATTGTGGTGACTCGAACCGACTTTATAGATCTTGTATGAAGACCTAAGAATCATAAGGACAATGAATTCTTAGATGATAATGAATCATGGTGTACTCTGATTAAGTCAATTATAATCAGATGAAAACTGGAGTACTGATATTTGAAGAAGAGTAAAATTTCAGTTAATGCTCCAAATAAGTTAGAAAACTGACAAAAGAAATACTCAGTATAAAACTGATAAGGAAACTCAGTTTTATAAGTCATCCATCCAACAAACTGAAAGTACAGTCGAACGTTGTAAAGAAAACAATTTCATTGGATGAATTACTGACACAGCAGAACGGTCAGAAAATATAGCCGTTATAAGCAGGATGAACGTTGAATGAACTCCTATAAATATATTACCTCCACAAACATCAAAGAGGGGAAGTGCAGGCATATGATAATAAAGCAAGAAAATTAAAAGGAATCTATCTAGTCAAGAAAGATCAAATTGAGGGGGAAAGCCAAATCCAAAAGAATACCTGCAAAGTACTTAATTGCAAGATCAAGTAATTTCTTCAAAGTGTTCAAGAATATTCAAGCAGATTCAAGATCTAACATTTGAAGAAATACAGAGCCGTGCTTAAATTAATCATTCAGAAGAAAAGATCAAATCACAGTTGAATCATAGTTATTGATTCAAAGTCTCAACTTTGATTTTATCAAAGGTTTAGACTGTGAAACACCAAGAAGGTGTGAAGGACAGTTGAGTGCAATCAGGAAGTCTGTGTTTGTGATGAGCTGGTGAAGAGGCAATTCTACCCTCCAATGACCAGTGGTTCAAACAATTGAAGAGCAGCAATCCTACCTGTTCTACAAGTGTTTAGATAGTGAAGCTAAGGGCTATCAGTTTAGAACTTTTTGTAACCAGGCCATCTCAAAGAAGTTCTAGTGGAATTTTCCTCCGCATCACAGGGGAAGAGAGGATTGACAGGATTACACCACCTGGAACCTCTATAATTCTTGTTTATTTACTCTATGCATTCATTTATTTTTATTTACGTGATTTTCATATCGAAACTAAATTAACTAATTGTTAAAGGCTAATATTTTATCCGCTGCCAGTTAACAAGACTAAATATAAGTCAGCATTTACTTATATTCAGTTGAGCTAACTAAACTCCGTACAAGTTAAGGGATAGGAACAAAACTGAACTGAAGATCAGTTTGAGTTTCAGAGAAACTCAGTTCCTGAGGCTTTTCCAACTCAGGATTAGTTTTTGGTGACATGTTTATTCACCCCCCCCCCCTCTAAACTTGTGTTAGCCTTTCCAAGGGACCAACAATTGGTATCGGAGCGGTTCTTCTAGCTCGGAGAGATCCGGATTAATTCTTTCCGATACCAACAATTTGTATCGGAGCAGTGCTTCTGTTTTAAAGAGATCCATTACTGATCCAATATCAGTTTGTCTATTTGAAGTAACTGTCCATCAGTTATTTCCGATACAAGCAACCAGTTGTTGAAAACCCCTTTCTGTATCTGTCTTAAAAGTATTTTTAATGGATACATCTAGAATTAGAAATTGGCTAAATAACCCCCTGACTGACTATTTGCAAAATGTTGTCTATGATTTCCAGGATCAAGTATTTGAAAGATTCAATACTACAAGCTCTCACACAAATCTGGAACCTCATTTCAGCTATGGTGAAGATATTGAGTTTAATGCAGATGTTGATGATGAATCCAAAGGATTTCCATCTCTAAGCGATCTTTCAGAAGAAGCAGAAAGAGAGTTACTACGAGTAGCTGATTCTATAGAAGAAAAGCTAACCAGAAATCCATCCAGTGCAAAAGCCATAGATATTGATGAGACTCTACCTACAAGCCATGGAGGTGAAAGTGATGAAGAAATCATACTGCTAGGAGCTACACATACGAATGCTATTGATAAAGGAAAACAAGTTCTAATCAGTGAAGATTCCTCAACGAAGGTTTATCTTATCTATCAAACATCAGGAGGTAAGTGCATCTACATCCAAATCTCACACTATCCTAAACAATCAAAGAAATGAAGATTTCAATGAAACCTTGGACATACATAAAACAATTAGAGATTATTCAAAAGAATTATGAGAATGTCAAAAAGGAGAAAAAGTTATTGAAAACTGAAATTTCAAGATTGACTGCTGAAATCAATCTAATCAAGACTAATAATGGAACCAAGGTAATTCGACCAACTGATGAACCAACAAAAGTTATAAACATCAGTGAATCATCAGTTGATCCAATTTCCAAAGTTCAATTCAAACCAGGAAAACCATTTGGAGATAGATCTGGTTTAGGGTTTGATAATCAGTATAATTCTGAGTTTAGACCAAAATCAGCTGCAATAAAATTTGTGATTGCTCAACAGTCAAAAACTCAGAAATAAGATAAAGTTATTAGAACTGATAGATACTCAGCACAACCAAATGCACAATCTAATAAAACTGAAAAATCAGCTGGTAAAATTCACCAAGCCAACAGATTTTACAGAAAGATTCAGAAGGCTGAAAACAGTAAAACGATCCGAAATCAGTAAGAAAAATCTTCAAGTCATATCCATCTAAGAATGAAGATCATTCATGGAATAATAGACTCAGAGGGAAAGGAAGATTATTTCCCACTAATGAAGATTGGAATAGACCATCACATCAGTTTCACAAGCTGAACAAATTTAAAACTGTTATGACAAAACAGGAAAAGTTTGTGAAAACTGACTTCACTCAGTCAAAATGTCAAGAGAGGTATAAAGTTAAAAATACAGTTGTGCAATCAAGAGCTAATCAGTTAGGACCCAAAAAGATATGGGTACCAAAAATTTATCACCTTGTTTTGCAGGAGAAACACCACCAGCTGAGAACTGAGAAATGCAATTCACAAAGGCGAGTTGTATTCACAACTGAGTTTTTGAATTCAGCATAAGGACAAAACTGAGCGTATACAGCTGTTGATACACCGTACCTTCTTTATTCACTTTTATCTAGCTACGGTTATCAAAGAAAAGGCGTGGTCCCTCTCAATCTAGACCGTTCATAATTTCCACTCACCCACCTTTTCGCAATCTCAACACATTTATGACAAGACGTTTTAAGTCCTACTCAATTCTTAACTACCCCCACTCCAAATTATAAATACCCAGAATTTTCTTTTATATAAATTCTTTACGCTTGAATTCTGAATCTACTCTCTGAATTTCAAATTTTCAAATTTTTAATCTAATCCAGAAAAATGACCTTCACTCGTGTTGAACCTGGAATGATCGTTTCTCTTGATCAATATATTGCAAAGTATGTTGATCAAACTCTAGTCAATTCTATTGCAACAAAAATCCAGAAAATTAAAGGATTGGAAGATGTCTTCAACATCGATCGAAAAAGTGTTTGCTTAGAAAGCATCGGAGACTTCTATCAATTTGGTAGAACAACTATAGAAGGAGAAGACACACAAACCTATATCACCACTGTCAGTAATAAGGAAATCAAAGTCACTGAAGATTTAATTGCAGAAATCTTTGGGTTTGACAAATCCGGAGGAGCAGCAGCCATTAAGTTGACTAAGGAACAGAAAGAAAAGTTATGGAAAGATATAGCAATTAATGGAGAATCTGCCGTCTTACAGACGGGGAGCACAAGCCTGCTCAAGCCAGAATATAATTTTCTCTCAAAGTTGCTGGCAAATTGCATAATTGGGAATGCTGGAAACTTCAGCAATCTATCTGGAGCAAAACTAGATTTGTTATATGTAATTTGGTTTGAAAAAGATTTCAATTGGGCAAGGTATCTATTTGATCAATTGATAGCACAGTCAATTGATGTGCCCAAAAAGAAGACAGATGTGAAGAAAGGACGATTTTATCACAAGAAAACTCTTGCGTGAGTAGTCCAGAGGATACTCAATCACTTTGGAGTTGCTAAGAGAAAAGAAACACCAATTGCTGACGGAAAGATTGCCATTAAGGAAGAAAAAGCAAGAAAAAGGAAAGCTGAGAAAGCTGAGACTGAACTCAAAAAGAAGAAAAGCCGGAAATCGAAAGAACATGCAACTGGAGATGAAGTGTTGACACAAATTGAAGACTTAAAGAAAAGAAGAAAACAGCTGGAAGAAACAGAAAAAGGCTCAACTGATCTAGCTACTGAGAAACCAATAGAAATGTCATCAATTCAAGAAGCTAGAAGTGAAGTTGCTGACAGATCAGCACCAGAAGTGCAAACTGAAGTTAATCTCACCGAATCTTTTCCAGTTTCGGTAATTGAGATTTTACCAACTCAAGAAGAAGCTATGCATTCACAGGAAATGGAAATAAAAAAAAAACTGAAGCTGTCAACAGAGAGCAGACTGTTGAAACTGACTTGCAGAAAGAAGCTGTAACTCAGGGGGAACAGACCCTGAGAACTGAGTCTGATGATGAAGAATCTGATTGTGATGAAAGACTGATTGATGAAACAACGTTGAACATGCTTATGTTGCTTTCAAAGTCCAAGTCTACTCCCCAAGAATATGTACCCAGTTTGGAACAAGAGGAAACTGCTAAAGAATTTTCAGCTCCTCAAACTGAAGAAAAGGAGGCTGAAGCAGAAACAGAATCAACAAAGATTATTCAGTTGGATGAACAAGTTCATGTGGCTGAACCTACTGAACACACAACGAAAGAAGTTCCAGTTGTTGAATTGGAACCTGAGCAAAGTGAAAGACAAGCCGTTGAAGAAGTTACAAGTGAAAAAGTTTTGCAAACTGAGCCAATAATCTCAGTTCCTGATATTGAAAAAGAAACATCAGTTGTCCCAAACACTGCTGAGGGAGAAATCAGCAGAACCAATCTTATGCAAACTAAAGATCCCATGCAAATTGAAGTTCCCACTCAAGAAGAAGACCATGAGATCACAAGAGAATCCGAGGACACCCTCACACCATTCAAATCCCCATCTGATCATACAGAACTTATGAAAGCTGATTTTGAGCGATTGCAAAGATACAGAACTTGGAAGTTCAGTTCTATAGATAATCAAAGAAGTCAGCGTGCAGAAATGGAGATTATTGAGAAATGGGTATTCGATCTATACAACATTACAAGTTTACTGGAAATAATCAATACCGACGAATTCTTAGATCAAGGTTATGCGCTGATCAGAAATAGCTATTGGAGGGAAGTGACAGGAACCAACTTTACAGTACATTTCTGTACAGTTCAGCCCACGATTATCACATTTCTGGCATGTTCCGGGTGAGTTTAGACCCTATTTTGAGTATTAAATGAGGTTTTATTGCACGGCGAGTGACTCGTCGGTTTTCCGTAAACTCGACCTTATTTTAGCATTTTATACTCGTTTTTCCCGAGCACCCGTAGTTTGCGGGGTTATGCGTTTGCTTGTTGTTTTCATATGGATGCGGGACTAGGGTGTCTCGAGAGCCCGAAAGGCGAGAAGTATGAAGTTTAGACGTGCCCGAGGCGAAACACGGAGGTTGAAGGTGAAAAAGTGAAGATTTTGGGTCACATGGGTCCGGACGCCCGTCCGGACACCTTGGACGTGCGTTCGGTGGCGGTCCGGACGGACAAAAACCTCTCATCCGGACGGCTAACTCTCGGAAAATGGATTCTTGGCTGCAAAAGTTTGTCCGGGCGGACAAGGTGTGGTGTCCGGACGGCTAACTCTCTGGAAATTGGGAAAACTTTGATGAAGAATTCGTCCGGACGGAAAGAGCCAGCATCCGGACGGACAGAACTAGCATCCGGACGGACAGAACCAGCATTTCATCCGGATGGACATCTATGCATCCGTCCGGACACCTGGAAAATCAAGAACAGTCCGGCCGGACATGGCGGATATCCGTACGGACAGAAGACTTGCTATATAAAGCTGCTCATTTCACACACAAATGCAGGGAGAGTTGAAGAAGTAGATAGCAAGTTTCCCTTTTTAGCTTTTTTGGAGATTTTGGGTGATTTTCTTCGTCTTTTAGAGTTAGACTAAGTATTTTATATCATTAGAATCCTCATTCAATCCTCTCATTGATCTACTAACTTTTAGCTTCGATCCGTAACTTTTCATTTGACAAAAATTCGATCTTTTGTAAGCACATTTGGCACCTCCTTCAAGTTGAGTAAAGTAAGTATGTTCTTTTGTTATTTTATTGTTGTTGTGATGTTTTTCTTCCATTTTTATTGCTTAGATTCGATTATGAGTAGCTAGATTCCTCGTATGTTTGAACTATGTGAAGGCGGATGAAACGCCGTTAGATTGATGAACCGGGAGGTAGTGTAGTGCGTAAGTAAACGTTCTAATTGATAATCCGTATCTCGAAACTTGTTTGAATCATTTTTTGAGCTAGATTGATCACCTAGTTCACCATTGCACACACTTAGCTTATAAATGTATGTTGCGGCGACGTGTGGGAACGGGGTTTCGGGACCGTAGAAGTTTTGGGCTTGAAAGGTTGTCTAACACCTACCCGTGTACTAGATTGATGCCCTAGTCATCGAGTCCAGTTCCAATACGGGGTTTGTCCTTTGAGTTATCGTTAGACGGCAAGGTAGAGTAAGGCACACTCCCGGGGTAATCTGTTTAAGGGTAAAGTAATCCGTTGGATCGTAGTTCGGCCATACTTCTTTTAACTCGTTTAGAATTTCGAGTAGTGTAATCTTTCTTTTATGCAATAGTATAACTTCATATCTATCCGTTTGACCCGAACCGAGTGCTAAGTCATCCGTGATACTCAAAAACCAATCTATGTGGGTTCGACCTCGGACTCCTCAAGCACTATCCTACAATCGACTCGGTCCACTGCCGGTTAGAAAGTAGATTTTGCTAAGGTTTCGAGTTTTTACTTGATCGACCGGACCAAGAAAATCCGCTTATCAGGAAGCCATAACCAGTGGAAGTTCTAAGAAAAATGTTGATGATGATTTTGAGGAAGATCCTGACCTACAAAAAGGGATTCTTGCCTCTATCCAAGAAAAGGAAACTGCAACAGAACGAAATACTGATGAAAACTCTAGTAGTTCTGATGAAAGCAGTGGAAGTTCAAGTTCTGAAAGCTTATCTGAAACACAGCTGGACAAAGAAGCAGAAGGAGGCTACCAATCTCCCACTGATAAATCCACACTTGAGATAGCAAGAACTTTGGCAGACATACCTGGAGAAGAATCAGATGATGAACTTGAAGTACATCTGTCACCCACTAAAGTTATTGATTCATCAAGATTGGAAGAAGCTGAGAAACAGTCTGAAGAGAAAAGACAATCAGTTGAATTTAGAGAAAAACTGAAGGAAGTTGTTCTCTCACCTCTAAAGCAAGCTAAATTAACAGAGGGTGAGACAAGCAAAGCAAAGGAACAACAAGGGGAAATTCACAAGATGTTCCTACTCAAGTTGATCTCATTAGGTATTATCACAATGAGATACTCAGAATTCAAAAGGATGATAAAAGCTTATTCGGAAAAGTTTTAAAATCTTTAGAAGCCAGTAAAGATGAACGAACCAAGCTTGAAAAGAAGATGGACACTGTGAATGACAACTGTCAAACCACTCTGCTTGAGATTCGGAAAACAACCACTGAACATGTCACAAAGATAAATGAAACTCAAGACAGATGGGAAGGCATTCTTAGTAATCTAGTCGATAGAATGTTTTTAATTGAACAGGGCTTAAAGGACTCAGTCTTGGCTCAAACCATATTGGCATCAACTCAACAAACATTGAATGCCTACATCAAAATCCTGATTAATAAAGATGATGTCAATAAGGGGGAAAGTTTGGATATCTTAAAAGTCCATGCAGCTGAAATGCCACAAGCCCTCACAAATATTGATGATAAGTTGAGTGAACTGAAGAAAGCAAGAGGAGATTTTACTGATGATGAGATGAAACTGATTGTTAAATACTCAGAACCAACTGACAAAAGAGTTGGTCTGGATTCTCGTATCTACAATCTATTCAAGAACTTACCAGAGAGGGGAGTATCAAAAGAGGAATCTCTTGAAACATTTCTACACATGCAGAAGATACTCGTGTACTATTGGAATAAACTCGAAGAAATGGGAAGCGAGATGGCACCTTATATAGAGCCTCGCAGAAAGTTGAAAAGGCCGAACTCGAATTTATTCAAACTCTATCGAGAACAAACCACCAATGAAAGACTAAGGACATCAGTCTTTACATTTGCAGTTCTATTCAAAAGCAAATTCTTCAAGAAAAACAATTTATCTCAATCATGGAACATTTGGGCAAGCATTCATGGAATTGAACATTCAGCCACAAATGATGAAATGAGAATTGTTGCGGAAAACTATGATAATCAACCAGGAAACTGAATTTAGTTGTTTTTACTTATGTTGTATTTCATTACTCAAGCATTGTAACTCAGTTATCAAATAAAGTTTCAGTTTCTCAGTTCATAGTGTTACTTACTGTATTTTGTCTTTTATTTTTTTGCATTGCTTTTAAGGAGGGTATTGACATCATCAAAAATGGGGAAATTGTTGGAAATAAAATTTATGTTTTGATGATGATTCATCACTTATTTGTTAATTATTCTTAACCCCATTGATGAAGTGTCATAACTAGCTGTTATAGTGCAAAGCAAAAAGAAGTCTAGATATCAATGTATAGGATTTATTAGAGTCTGATATTTGTATAAGTTAAATCAGACAAGCACTGTAATGATTCTAGGCTAGAACTGAGAAATGAAGAAACTGAGGGTTCAAACTCAGTTATTGAAGAATGAAGAACTGAGGGTTCAAACTCACTTATTGAAGAATGAAGAACTGAGGGTTCAAACTCAGTTATGAAGATTACAAGTCGAGACTGTAAAGTTGGACTTCAGGCAAGATTGTGGTGACCTGAACTGACTTTATAGATCGTGTATGAAGACCTAAGAATCATAAGGACAATGAATTCTTAGATGATAATGAATCATGGTGTACTCGATTAAGTCAATTATAATCGATGAAAACCGGAGTACCGATATTTGAAGAAGAGTAAAATTTCGTTAATGCTCCAAATCGCTAGAAAACCGACAAAAGAAATACTCGCATAAAACCGATAAGGAAACTCGCTTTATAAGTCGCCCATCCAACAAACTGAAAGTACAGTCGAACGTTGTAAAGAAAACAATTTCATTGGATGAATTACTGACACAGCAGAACGGTCAGGAAATATAGCCGTTACAAGCAGGATGAACGTTGAATGAACTCCTATAAATAGATTACCTCCACAAACATCAAAGAGGGGAAGTGCAGGCATATGATAATAAAGCAAGAAAATTAAAAGGAATCTATCTAGTCAAGAAAGAACAAATTGAGGGGGAAAGCCAAATCCAAAAGAATACCTGCAAAGTACTTAATTGCAAGATCAAGTAATTTCTTCAAAGTGTTCAAGCAGATTCAAGATCTAACATTTGAAGAAATACAGAGCCGTGCTTAAATTAATCATTCAGAAGAAAAGATCAAATCACAGTTGAATCATAGTTATTGATTCAAAGTCTCAACTTTGATTTTATCAAAGGTTTAGACTGTGAAACACCAAGAAGGTGTGAAGGACAGTTGAGTTCAGTCAGGAAGACTGTGTTTGTGATGAGCTGGTGAAGAGGCAATTCTACCCTCCAAGGACCAGTGGTTCAAACAGTTGAAGAGCAAAGAATCCTACCCGTTCTACAAGTGTTTAGATAGTGAAGCTAGGGATTAGTCAAGGACTATTAGTTTAGAACTTTTTGTAACTGGGCCATCTCAAAGAAGTTCTAGTGGAATTTTCCTCCGCATCACAGGGGAAGAGAGGATTGACAGGATTACACCACCTGGAACCTCTATAATTCTTGTTTATTTACTCTATGCATTCATTTATTTTTATTTACTTGATTTTCATATCGAAACTAAATTAACTAATTGTTAAAGGCTAATATTTTATCCGCTGCCAGTTAACAAGACTAAATATAAGTCAGCATTACTTATATTCGTTGAGCTAACCGAACTCCGCACAAGTTAAGGGACAGAACAAACCGAACCGAAGATCGGTTTGAGTTTCGAGAAACTCGGTTCCCGAGGCTTTTCTAGCTCAGATTAGTTTTTGGTGACAAGTTTATTCACCCCCCCCCCTCTAAACTTGTGTTAGCCTTTCCAAGGGACCAACGATTTGATAAGACTTCTCGATTACGGAATTATATCGTGAACTCCAATCAAATCGGTCCACCCCTATATGATATATCTATCATATATAAATGCCCCACTAGGTTCTCTTAACCGAAAGTCCGGATAAGACAATCACACCTATTGTGTTCGGGCGCATTAATAGCACGTTAAAGGAGAGACCCGATACTCTCGATTAACTTCACTACGGGCTAATTCTATTTTAAGTACATCTTCACTAACTCAATCCTCCCGTGTATATCCCATACACCGAGTTAAGTGATTACATAAACGATATACTTTAGGGTTTTTTGTAGTGTAAATACTATTGTCACATCGGTGAATATGAGAATAATAAATATGAATAATAATATCATTTCATTTATTAAATAAAACAATTACAAAAATTGTCTTTCGGGCATTACACCTAACAGTGGTGTGACTCGATGACGCATTCAGAGGCCGGAGATAAGACTGGAAAAAGGTATATTACCATCCTTTCTACACTGCTCATCAAACAACAGGGCCTTGGCAAAAATAATGCTGCCTACATTGACCGGAAGACCCTCAAGAATAGCAGAGGCAATGCAGGCGTCCTCCATGGTAAAGCTAGATAGGTGGTGAGATGGGTAGACGTTATGACCAAGAAAGTGCTTAAGGGCTCTAATCTCTCTCGTAGTATTCCCTAAGGGGAATCGGCCCTGGACCCAGACAGCAGTAGGGTCAATCTTCTTCCTAAAAGCTTCGGCACTCTCCCACAACTTAGATGGACTATCTAATTCCCAAACGGTATTGTACTCAGCACTCACATGAATGGCAGGAATACGAAAATATTCAATAATGATTTTGGGAGAAAATGGGACCGTAGTAGTGCGGATGGTGACAGAACGAACCATACCATTCTCAACCTCACCCGGGGCAATACTAAATAATATCGAGTAAAACTCTGCAACCATCGTATAATTAATGGGCTCGACACGTTCGGCTGCCAGAGCGCCCCACTGACGGTCATCAATGATTTTCGCAAGCCTAGTGGTGTTATGCCGAAAACTAAAACTATGCTCTAAAAGGAGAGGACACTGACTAAAAACGTTGGCAAAGTTGGCACGGGATGCAGCCGAAGCGGTGTTCTCGAAAAGAACATCCTGCTTGGCTTGGGTCAGGGCTCTCGACTGAGGTGTAGAAACAAGAATAGTTTTCCGCCTTTTGCTCAATGGATTTTTTCGACTACGAGATGGTTGGTTAGACATCTATGGTTATGGTGGTGGCAAAAACAACAATCAACAAAGCAACAACAACAATTCATCCAACAAACAATTAAATCCCATCCTTAGGTTTGACATTGAAACGAAATAAATTACGGAAAAGATAGAGGTAGTATTGAAATAAATGCAGAAAATTTTTACCGTGTTGATGAAGTAAGACCGCCGGAAATTATGGTCTAGATGCCGGAAATTAAAGGAGATGGCCGCCGGAAATTATGGTGGCCACTTCCTAAAGCACTGAAATTTCGCCCTTAGATGCTCCTAAGACCGTCCTTACGAAGAGAGAGATGGTTGAGGCTGAATTTGGCTAAGGAGAAGAAGAGAAGAGGTGGCTTTGTGTGTAGATGTTTGGAAAAAAAAATTAAAAAAAATCTGATAATATGGAAGGAGGCGTGAAAGGGGATGATTTGTTGTAATGAAGGAGAGAGGAAAAACCGATACGGTTTTCGAAACAGAAGAATTCGGCACAGGCCGAGACATCTTCACGGCGTAGGCCGAATTGAATTTAAAATCAAATTATGAGATTTAATTCGGCGCACGCCGTGACATCTTACGGTGCACGCCGGATTACTCAGCTTCGAATTCGAAATCCACTATTCATATATAGAGAGCAAAACACACATTTCCATACTTAGAAAAAATTTCTAACACACCAAGGAAAATGCTAGACTTGAAAATGAAAATTCCTACGGGTTGCCTCCCGGTAGCGCTTTTATTTAACGTTGACTCGACGAGATTATACGGTAGAGTTAATGGACTTATACAGATGAATCTTAGGGCGTACTACCAACTAATACCACTTAAACAAATAGAACATAAGCACATAAACCTACCAAAGTGATGCATAAGCGGTAAAAAGCTAGATTGTACCCGGAGTTGCTAAGTTTATAGTCTATAGCTAGACTATGCCATGTCATTAGTCAGATGGGGGGTCGGTGAGGAACATCACCTCCTCCGTTTGAGGTATTCCTTCCTCCTTGACAAATAATTTCACTCTGCGTCCATTGGCTAGGAATGTGGTCTTTCCGTCAGTGAGCTCCACTGATCCGGATGCATATAGCTTGGTTACCTTAAAGGGACCTGTCCACCTCGATTTCAACTTTCCTGGAAACAACTTCAAACGAGAATTATACAAAAGCACCTCATCATCTACATGGAACTCATGATGAAAAATCTTTTTATCATGAAAAGACTTCGTGTGTTACTTATAGATGCAGGCGTTTTCATAAGCGTCTACGCAAAACTCCTCAAGTTCCGTGAGTTGGAGCAATCTATGGTCACCTACGGCCTTGGGATCAAAGTTAAGAAACTTGATAGCCCAGAATGCACGATGTGCTAACTCAACCGGAAGATGACAAGATTTCCCAAAGACTAACTTATAAGGAGAGCAACCAATGGGTGTTTTAAAAGCCGTTCTATATGTCCATAATGCATCATCAAGTTTCACCGACCAATTTTTGCGGTTAGCGTCCACCGTTTTTTCAATGATCCTTTTCACTTCTCGGTTAGACACTTCCACTTGACCACTAGTGTGTGGGTGGTATGGTGTACCGATATTGTGCTTCACACCATACTTTTCAAGCAATTTGGTGAATGGTTGATTACAAAAATGAGATCCTCTATCACTAATGATGGCCCGAGGAGTGCCAAATCTTGTAAAGATGTTGTTTTTAAGGAAATTCATCACTACCCCGGCATCATTGGTGGGAAGAGCTTGGGCTTCAACCCATTTGGATACATAATCGACCATTACCAAAATAAACTTATTACCAAACGATGGGGGAAATGGGCCCATAAAATCGATGCCCCAAACATCAAATAACTCACACTCTAGAATAGGGTGGAGAGGCATTTCATGTTTCTTAGATACATTTCCCCATTTCTGGCATGACTCACAAGATCTAGCATAATGATGTGCATCCTTATATAACGTAGGCCAATAAAAACCACATTGTAAAACTTTTTAAGCGCTTTTCTATCCACCGTGGTGGCCTCCAACTTCACGTCCATGGCAAAAGGATAGTAGACTCAAAATTTCATTATTGGGAACGCACCTCCTAATGATGCCATCCGAACACCTCCGGAAAAGGTCCGGTTTCTCCCAATAATAGAATTTCAAATCATGGAAAAACTTCTTTTTCTTTTGCCATGTCCAATGAGGTGGAATATAACCATGTGTGAAGTAATTAACAATGTTACCAAACCATGGTGAGTCCTCCTTTTGCATCGGGTTGTTTCCAATGAGTTGCATGGACGGGGATGCATCAATCACCATAAGTTGTTCATCCGGGAATGAGTCTTGCATCTCTTTTCTTTTGCCTTCCTTTTCAACGATCTCTAGTCTACTCAAATGATCCGCCACCACGTTGTCTTTACCTTTCTTATCCTTAATCTCAATATCAAATTCTTGGAGAAGTAGGATCCATATTAGAAGTCTTGGCTTTGCATCATTCTTGTTTAATAGATGCCATAGTGCCGCATGATCGGTGTGGACAATAACCTTAGAACCGATAAGGTAAGAAAGAAATTTATCCAAAGCGATAATAACCCCTAAAAGCTCCTTCTCGGTCATGGCATAATTGATTTGTGCCGCATTCAAGGTGTGAGATGCAAAGTATATTGCTTTGAGAACTTTATCATGACGTTGGCCTAACACGGCACCATCTGCTAGATCACTTGCATCACACATTAATTCAAATAGTAAAGTCCAATCCGGGGCTACTAAAACAGGTGCACTTACCAATCTCTTCTTCAAAGTTTCAAATGCTTCCATACACTTCTCATCAAAGTTGAAAGGTACTTCTTTCTCGAGTAGATGGCTTAACGGTTTAGCAATTTAAGAGAAATCCTCTATAAAACGACGATAAAAGCCTGCATGTCCGAGAAATCCCCTTAAGGTCTTCAAGTTTACCGGTGGTGGTAGCTTCTCGATCACCTCGATATTTGCCTTGTCAACTTCAATACCTTCTTCTGAAATTCGGTGGCCTAAAACAATACCATCGGATACCATGAAGTGACACTTCTCCCAATTTAGAATCAAATTCGTATTTTCACAACGTTGTAGGACACGTTCCAAATGAGATAAGCATTGATCAAAGGAATCTCCAATGATACTAAATTCATCATAAATATCTCCAAAAATTTCTCAACCATATCAGAAAATATTTCCATCATACATCTTTGAAATGTGGCTGGAGCATTACATAAACCGTAAGGCATTCTTTTATAAGCAAATGTTCCATAAGGGCAAGTAAATGTTGACTTTTCTCGGTCACCGGCCACAATGAAAATCTGTAAATATCCCGAATAGCCATCAAGGAAACAATAGATTTTTTGTCCACATAGCCGCTCTAACATTTTGACAATGTATGGTAACGGGTAGTGATCCTTCCTTGTATGCTCATTCAGTTTCCGTAAATCAATACACATGCGATATCCGGTCACTTCCCTTGTAGGAATCCATTCATGTTTTTCATTCTCCTTGACTGTGAAACCGCCTTTATTTGGTACCATTTGAGTAGGACTAACCCATTCACTATCCGAGATAGGGAAGATCATGCCCATTTCTAGCAATTTTATAACCTCTTTCTTCACTACTTCTTGCATATGTGGATTGAGAAGGCGTTGTGGTTATGCACACGGCTTGGCATTGTCATTCAAGATGATTTTGTGCACACAAATTTCTAGACTAATTCCATGAATATCCGCTACCGTCCAACCGAATGCTTTCTTGTGCTTCCTAAGCATCCTTAACAATTGATCTTCCTGCAAATCAGTTAGTGATGAAGAAATAATAACAGGAAGCAATTTATCATTTACAAGAAAAGCATATTTAAGATTAGAGGGGAGAGGTTTCAACTCCAAATTTCTTGGTGGCTCTTCCACCGAAGGCTTTAAAACTGGTCCACTCAAATCTAGTTCCAAACACCGGTGCCATGGTTGTCTCTTAAATGGACCGCCGGCATCTAAATGAAAAATAACTTCCTTCATTTCCTTGTCATTTTTCTTCTCCTTTGTAAATTGATAAAGCCAAACATTCTTCAAGTTTATCTTCAAAGGCCTGCATTAGTACGATCCACACAAATAGAAGATATAGCACCTATAAAAGAACATGACTCTCGTGAGTTGTATGGATGTTTCATTGCCTTGAAGATATTAAAAGTGACTTTATCTTCGTTAACTCTCAAAATTACCTCACCTCGTTGAACATCAATAAGATTTCTTCCCATGGCTAGGAAAAGACGACCAAGAATAAGGGGCGTTGAATACCCTTCCTCCATTTCCATCACCACAAAATCAACCGGGAATTAAAACTTGTCGACCTTAACTAAAACATCTTCATGACTCCTTTAGGGTACTTAAGTGATCGGTCCGCTAATTGGAGAGGCATTTCCATGTTTTTAAGTTCTCCTATTCTAGGTTTCTTATAATTCGCATAAGACATGAGATTTATACTTGCACCGAGGTCACAAAGCACTCTCTTAAACAAAAATCCCCCGATTTCACACGGAATGGTGAAGATACCGGGATCCTTGAGTTTAGGAGGAAGCTTATGTAGTAAAACCGCGGAGCATTCCTCATTAAGACAAATTTTCTCATATTCTTCTAAACGCTTTTTATTGGAAAGGATGTCTTTAAGAAATTTCCCATAAGTATGCATGTTAATTAAAGCTTCAATTACGGGAATGTTAACATTCAAATGGCGAAAAGTGTCAAGGAAACGCGCATACTTTTTATCCATCTTCAACTTTTTAATTTGTTCTTTTGGGGGATACGGGAGTGATTCAAGGTCAATTAAAGTTGGATTAGAATTTATACCTCCCTTACCTTTGTCGCTTGGTTGAGATGGAGAAGCTTCTTTGAAATTTTGGGCATTAGGTGGTCACCAATTGATGTCATCTTGCTTTTCCTTCCTCGAATTTTTCATTGGTTCCCTTTGAGCTTTTTGAATGTGAACCGGTGGAGAGTCTTTAGAAACCGCGTCTTCTTCAACATAATCTTCTCTCACATGTTCATTAAACAAGGTCCTCCCTTTCAACATATCGATCCCTTCTCAAAAAATTGTCAACAATCTCCTCTTCTTCCTCGCTCAACTCTTCCTTCTCAAACTTGTCGTCCAAATCATCTTCCACTTCGTTATTCCCGGAATTCTCCACACCGTTTCTTCCACAAACTCTTCCACTACGAGTAACAATAACATTAACCTCCCTTGGATTTCTCTCGGTATTGCTAGGAAGTCCACCGGGTGGTATACTACTCTTCCTTTCACCTTTCCTACTCATGTGCTCTTCCACATTCCGCATTGATGCTTCTATGGTTTTCATTGTCGTGTCATGACCACTCATCGTAGTCTTCAAAGTGCTAAGCTCTCTAGTAACCGTACTCATAGAAGTCGTCATGGATTCCATATTCTTAGCTTGAGTAGATACAACACCCATAAGATTATCCATCAATGCTCCCCATTTATCAACATTTTCATTTAATCGAGTTGGATTTTGAGTAATGGGAACGCTTTGAGTGGTGTGTTGTCGGTAAGAATGAGTTGGTGGTTGTTGTGGATAGTTGGAAGAATTTCCTTGGAAATTTTGAGTTTGGGAATTTGGATTGTATGAAGTTCTTTGTTGTAGAGGGAATGGTGATAAGTTTTGTTTCATTGCATTTTCGGACCAACGGGAATTGGGATGATCTCTTCTTGTGGCATCAAAGGAATTTGAGTAAGCATTATTTAAATTCCGATGTTGTTGCATAAAACTCACCTCTTCATTTGTAGGTTCTCTTGACTCATCCGTTACAAAGGTTGTATCATCATCATACCTCATTTCCTCAATTGGGCATTCACCTTGTGCATAAGTATCCGAATCTTGCTAGCTTACATGACATCGAATTTCTTGTTGAGAGAGGCCAATTGTCCTAACACTTGCGATTGGGATGTAGCTTCTCCTACAAAAGCGACTTTTCTTGTACTCGATCCGGTTTCCCACATTCTATTTTTTTCGAGATTCTTTCAATAGCATCATACAGCTCTTGTGCATCACGCATCATCAAACAACCGCCACATGCATGATCAACATCCGCACGGGACTCGTGTCTTAACTATCTACAAAAGAGTTGGATTTGCATTTCAAGAGTATAACCATGAGCGGGACAAGCTCTCAACAATTTTTTAAATCTTTCCTATGCACTCCCGAGAGATTCCTCAACTCCTTGCTTGAAGTTAGCAATTTCAACCTTTAATTTCAAGTTCCTTCCGGGTGTGAAGTATTGCTTCAAGAATTCATCTTGTATTTCTTCCCAACTAGTCAACGAATGATGAGGAAGAGATGAAAACTAATTGTTGGGTATACAGCACTCTGCCCGCCTATGTGCGTTCAACCCATGGCGCTGTGAAGGTGTGGTATAAGGAAATAAAGTAAAAATTTCCTAATTGACAAGTGAGGTGAGTAAAAAAAATTTCACAAGAAGGAACTGATTGGTGTACTCAGTGAGCTGTCTGATTCTTCAAAAAAAGTTACTCACCTCATGGCGCTGTGAGGTGAGTAAAAAAAATTTCACAAGATTCTCCAAATTTATTTTCTGATACCAGTTTTTAAGATCAAGCGCTTACCGTTGTACTAAAATTTATTTTCTGATACAAGAGAATCTAAAAACAGTTCATGATACTCACTTTTACTATCCTGAAACTAGCTCCTCATCACAAACTCATGAGGCATCCACAAGCAAATCAGCATTTGGAGAATCTCTGGTTCAAGAAACTGAAGCTGAGAAACTGAAAAATCTGGAAGAATTCATTGAATGTTTAATACAAAATCTACAGGAGAAAATGTTCAACCTGCATGAATTAATTGGAAGAATACATTATTCAGGTTTGAACAAATACTCAAACATCATCACCCTACGTAAGTTATTTGAAGATTGCTATCGCTTATCTTCAAACAAGGGGGAAGATGAAGTTGTAGGTGATGATGATGCGTAAAGAAGAAAAGACTGAAGAGGCTTATGCCAGACAACTGATAGAAGATCAAGACAGACAAGTAGATGCTGATCTACTAACTACTCAACTTGATGAAGAAGCAGTTGACAGTATGTTTGAAGAGCTGATTGTAGAAGGAGACTTTAAAGACACAAGAACTGAGGATGATGAGAAAGCCGCAATTAAAGCAGTATTGAATATCAGAAAGAAGCTTTTAACCTGTGTCAAATTCCTTGAGAAGTTGGCAGATAAGAAGACACAAACAAAGGGGGAAACAGAAAAGAAATCAGAAAGAAAAGAGAAAAAGGAAAATCTTATCTCAAAAGAAGAAGAGAAATTGATGGAAGAAGAACTCAAAGAAATTCTGATCAAGTTCAAAAACCAAGAGAATGAAGAAGGAAACAGACTGCTGAATGAATATCTGGAAATCAAGCCTAAAGATGGTGAAACTGGAGAAGAAGGGAAAGCAAGAAGATCTTTAGAGACAAAAAGGAGTATATTTGCTGGTGAAAAATTAATGGCACTGGAAAATGAAAAGATGTAATCTAATTCAGTTTTTAACTCAGTCTGTTCTATTTTGAATCTTGTGATAAACTTGGCTGTTCTATTTTGCTATCTTAAGATGTTTCGTTATGATTTCTTGCACCATTCTTTAATTATTGCTTTTAGGGAGGGTTATGATACATCATCAAAAAGGGGGAAATTGTTGGAAATATTATTTATGTTTTGATGATGATTCGTCACGAAATTAGACAAATCACTTACAACCCATGATGATGAAGTCGTAACTAACTGTTATAGTGCATAATAAAAGAAGAAGCAAGAAATGGTCTAGAAATAAATGTATAAGTTCTATCTAGAGTCTGAACCTTGTATAGGTTGTTTCAGACAAGCATTGTAATAGAATAGGAACTAGGCGAACAGCTGAGTCACAACAAGAAAACTGAGTTATAACAAGAAAACTGTATATGCACTTGAAGAACTGAGGGTTCAAACTCAGTTATGCTAAAACTGAAGAAGATAAGTTCGCTGAGGGACACAGACTCAGTTGGCTTATCTAGAAGACTGAAGAACTGAGGGACACAGACTCAGTTGTTGAGGATTGAAGAACTGAGGTGGCAAACTCAGTTAGAAGATGATTAAGTCGTGACTATAAATCAGCATTCAGGCAAGTCTGTGGTGACCTGAAACTGAGTTATAGATCATGTAAAACTGAATAATATTAAGGACAAAGATTATCAGCTACCTGAAAAGAAGGAACTGATTGGTGTACTTTGACTTAGCCAATTGAAGTCAGATATTAAGTATACAAGGTACTCAGTTTTGAAGAAGAGTAGAAAACTGAGTTAAAGCCTTATTGAATTTAAACTATCAATACGACAAAAGATCGTACATATGAACGTTGGCTAAATGACAAGTGTAACGGCTACAAGAGCTAGTAACCGTCACATCACCCCTATAAATACACAAGAGAATCACTCAAGAAGAGAGAGAGGAGGATCAGAAAAAGAGCTTTACAAGCATACATTCAAAGATCCAAATCCAGATCCACAAAATCAGATTATATATCTAGAAAAAGGGGAAGCCAACGAAATTGCCTTGAAGACTTCAAAGAAAGATCCAGTAACCCATCAAGGGGAAAAGAAGGCATCTTGGAGCTACAAAGTCGATCCGAAGAATCGTACGACTCACCGAATTAATCCTTGATTAATTCTAAACCTAACCTTTGTGAAAAGGGTTGGCGTGCATAGTTTGAAGAGAGCAATTCTACCTTTCTTCATACGGTGTTGCTACAGATGTTGGTGCGTACCGAGGACTGTGTGTTGGTATTAGTGGTGAGCTGGTGAAGGAGCAATTCCACCTCCAAAGGATCAGTGTGCAGAGTGAAGGGAGCAATCTCACCTTTCTTTTTTTATGTCTTTTTTCTTTTTTTTCTTTTTTTCTTTTACTTTTTTTTGTTTATGGAACTGGTATCAGTAAAATAATTTTTTTTTAAAAATTAAAAAAAAAATTTAATTTAAATTTTAAAATATATATATATATATATATATTTTAAAATTTAAATTTTTTTGGAGGTGAGTAAATTTTTTTTTAAAAAAATTTTTTTTTTTTAAATTTAAATAAAAAAAATTTAATTTTAAAAAAAAAATTTATTTTCTCGATACCAGCTTTTAACTCGTCTCCAAATTGAGTAAAATTTAAAAAACATTTTCACAAGATTCTCCAAATTTATTTTCTCGATACCGCTTTTAGGATCACCGTTGTACTAAAACCAATTGGTGTTAGTAAAGCGTGCTACTTTATTTCCTTATATCACACCTTCACGGCGCCATGGGTTGAACGCACATAGGCGGGCGAGTGTCGTATACCCAACAATCTCCCCCAAAGACTCGCTACCCACTCAACCGTGGTTTACCACGCACGTCGTTGCCGGGATTCGAACCCATGACCCCTCTCGATACCGCTTTTTAGGATCAAGCGCTTACCGTTGTACTAAAACCAATTGGTGTTAGTAAAGGTGCTACTTTATTTCCTTATACCACACATTCACAGCGCCATGGGTTGAACGCACAAGGCGGGCAGAATGTTGTATACCCAACACTAATATTTAGACTTTCCGGTCAATGAAAAAGGAAACATTGACATCCTTGTTAACTCCTTGTGAACACCATGGCTCTTATCCGTGTTGCAAAATTGCTCAAATAGATGAAGATGTTGATGTGGATCTTCGTGATCTTCACCAAAGAATTGACAACGAGTATCAATCAACCCAAAGAGATGACCTTTCACCTCAAAATTGTTGGCTCCTTCATTAGGTAAACGAATAGGATCATTAGGCACATTCCTTCTAACTGTTTGATCATAAAAGGGTCGAAATGGAAAATTGTTGTTTTGATTGTTTCGGTTATTTTGATTCCGATTATGGTTACGGTTTTGGTTTTGATTTTGTCGGTCATTGGGATTTTGATTGTTTGGATTTGGGTGAAGTGGATGAATGGGTGGTGGATTTAAGTTGGCTTGGCTTTGACTATGTCCTTGGGAATGATTCAATCCTTGTTCGCCTTGTGCTTCATCACTAATCTCGGCCATATCTATTTCTTGGTTAGATGATCCTTGGGAAGTTTCTTCACCAAGTTTTCCTTGGCTAGTTTGACCTCACTTGTTCTCAACTCATAACTGCCTTTCGTAACTATTGATGTCGGGCTTGTATGGAGTGAGAGGGGCCTTACTGCTTCTATAACGGGTCATCAACTGCAAAATAGAAACAACAAGAAAACAGTGAACGACACTTGGAAACTTACCAAGAGGTAAGCACCAAAAAGTAAAATAGAATTAGGTTAGAAAAAAGTGTTGATTCTTTCTCAAGAATTTTTTAACTAATGCAAGTAGTAACCGTTACCGATCCCCGGCAACGGCGCCAAAAACTTGATGCAAACCTCCTAGGGTTCCAATCTCATCGGTAGTGTACCGGGTCAATCGTAGTCTAGTATGGTGGTCAAGGTCGTGTCCCATGGGACTGTGAGGTTAAACACTAATTAGTTGCTATTATCTTGATCCGAATCGCAATTTTTGTTTAATAACTTAATAATAAGCTACAAAGATTGTTCAAACGATAAAAGAAACCAACTAAGATGACATTTAGTTCAAGTTATCACCCTTAGATCGATTGGAATTGATCAACCTACCGCCTTCCATTAATGTTCTATTATGAATGGTGCACTCATAAACATGCGACTTTCCCTCATACGAGTGTACAAAATCACACTATGCCTTATCCTTGGTTTAAGCACCCTAAAACACTTGAATGAAATACTCCCCGGATAAGGAATCGAATTCCGCGAGGGTCGATTCTACCTTCCATCCTTCTTGCCTTCGTCTCACGACTAACGTCTCCGTTCGGTGTCTACTAGTCATGTAGGTACATACATTGGTTAATTACTCCAACATACATATCATCAATCAATGCAAACAAGAAGATTTTCAACACAATAGAAGCTAGCAACATAAACGATCAATTCCAAACAAAAAACGGGTTAACTATCATTACTATATCATCTTAGCTAGTACAAAGAACTAGACACTCATTATTACAACTACTAACAAGTTAAAGCTAGCATTCATAATGATAAGAACAATTAGATCAAAGTAAAAATCAAGATAGTACCAATTTTGAGTGATGAACTCAAAAATGGAGGTCATCCACTTCAAGTTTGATGAAAATAGAACACAAGCTAGTTGCCTTCCACATCCATTGAAAGCCTTGAGTTCCAAAATGATAATTCTAAATTGTTTACAATAGATTCAAATGTTAAAATGGTGGAATTTTTTGCTAAGGGAAGCCTTAGGACGAAGTTGTCTGCAAGTCTCTCCCCAAACTTTCTAAAAACCAACTCCTCTTTTTCATCTTTGTTGTGCAATAGTTAAATTGCATTTTTCCGCCTTTTCTGTAATACGGCGTGCGCCATGATGTCCTCGGCGCACACCGGGCATGACATTAATTGTTGAGATTTGACATCACATTTAATGCATCTGCAATAATACACTTGGTCTCTCGGCGTGCGCCATCAACATGTCTCGGCCCGTGCTGGAACATCTCTTGTTCTGAAAATATGATGAAACAGATCCGATTCCTCCTCAATTTCCTTTCCTGCTAAATAATTCGTTCCGTGTTCGATTCTTATATTCCGCACTCGTAATTACTGAAAAATATCAAAATGAAAATGCCACGAGTAATTCCGAGAATGAAATAAAACTAGTATAACTATAGTAAAATGTTGGATAATTAATTCGTTTATACTAAAATAAAAGTGATTCGATTTATAACATATTTCACTATAATTGAAACGAATTATCACTATATACTAGAGAATAGGGGAAAAATAACGTGGAATATGATCATCCGGTTGACATACGTCACACTCCCTGGCTACAAAAGCTTCAGTGACTCAGTCTTCAACATTGCTCCTTGAAAAAAATCCTTCAGCAGCTATCACACAGGGTTTCAATTCCTTCCCAGACAATCTTATTCAATTGCTCAAGTTAGGTGTGAATTGAATTCACAAGGCTTGATCAAACTCAGTACTCGATGTAGATTTGATGCTCTGTTTTCTGTGATTGATATTCTAAATATTTCTTGTAAAAACAATTAGAAGGCTTGTGTAATTTGACAGAGTTTCAGCACTTAGAATTCTTGATTATCAGTCGTTGTTATCCTTGTTTGTCAATGCCTTCTATTTATAGCCATGATTCCTTGATTTTGAATTTCGGTCCGTTGGCTATTTAATGCAGAGAATAATCCTTGATTCTTCCTTGATTTAATTCTCTTAGATTTTATTGATTCGGATTTTAATCAAACGTTCTTCATAAAATCCATCATTGATTAATTCAGCGTTAATTGCTTGATTTCCATATTTTCCACGTTCCAAATTAAGTGTAGATGGTATGCTTCACTGGGTTGTTGCTTTGTTACTTAGCCGGTTCAGTGACTACTTTACTCAAGTGCTGGTCACTGGGCTGCCATCAGCCGGTGCTTCCTTTCAGTTTGTGCTTATCAGTAGATATTTATGCCGCTAATAGAGCTTCACTTCACTGATCCTTGTTTTGTGTGAGATCAGTGTACACCATATTTATAACAAAGTTTGTTTCATCACTTGTAATGTATATATCTTAGATTTATCCAAGGTCATCACAGACTTCCTTGGTTATAAGTCAGTCCATATGAATCTGTACTTCACTGTGTTGGTCATTGGCTGTCTTCACTGAGTTGGTCCTGCATCTTCACCGACTCGTCCTACCGCCTAGTATGTTTGTCCGACTAAACTTATACAAAATGTCGACTAAGTAAAGTCTTATACAAACACTACTAACTCATTTATACTTATTTCAAGCTTGCTATAACAGCTAGTATGACCATCATCAAAACAACAAAATGTTCCTAAAAGCATCTCAACGTTCCTCCCTATGCCCCGCCACCTTGTAGAGCCCCTAGACATGCTCCACCTTCTTCGGGGGCTGGACCGTCCACTTCTGCACCGCCTCCTGGTTTCAAGGATTATCCGATGTCTGACTCGGATGAGTAGATTAGTTTTTCTCTTTTTTAGTACTTTTTCTCCATTGTTGTTTTTATTTCTTTATTTTTCTTTTTCTTTATGACTTTACAATTTCCGGTAGCTTTTCTCAATGAATTATGAAGTACTCCCTCCGTCCCAATTTGTTTGGGACATTTTGAAACTCACAATATTTAAGGAGACATCAATTAATGAGTTATCTGGTCATTTAAAACTAGACTAATTTACTTTTTTATCCCTTTATATGTAGCATTATTTTCACAATATTTAAGTAGACATCAATTAATGAGTTTGGGCAATTTAGGCAGTTAAAGCAAAAACTTTAAGTTTATTTAGAGTTATAGGACTTATTTTAGGACAACCAAAAAAGGAATAAGTCTCAAACAAATTGGGACGGAGGGAGTATTTTGTTGGCTTAAATTGTTTGCAGTTGTAATTACTACTTACTGCCACATGAATAGTTTATATCTTATTATGTTACCCCGAGTGCTTCGATTTGTTTTGTATGTACGATTTCTAGTAGATTTTCCAGATTTCCATTGATGTTTGCCCAAACCACGCGATACGGATTCAAATTTTTCTTGCTCGACGCTTAATGTAGCTAAGTTCCTTTCTATTTTTAATCTTTTCATCTTTAGGGACAATGCTTTGTTTAAGTAGGGGTAGGAACATCACTTAGCTTTCGACTATGTATTTCATAAGTTCTTGGTTTGTCTCGATTCTTTTTCGATGCATTTTTCACCACTTTACCTTCGAGTTGTTTTCGAGTAAGACTGAAAAGATATGAAGTCTTTGATCTTTTGGAGCTAATTATTCACATCTTTGTTTCACGAACGAACGGATGAAAATCATGTCAACTTTTGAAGTAGTTGCGTATTAACCGCATATTCTGTTTATGACCCGCCTTTTTAAGCACGTATAACTCACTTTCTTCAGTTTGTAGTCTAGATGATGCGTTATTTTGACTTGTTTTGACCTTAGTTTTCCGAGTTTTGTTCTACCTATGGTCATTTAGGTCAAGTTGTGGATCTTATAAGGGCTAAGGAAAAATGGATTCGGTTGTTTATCAATGAGCGGACCGTGAGGATAGATAGATTTTTGAGAGTGCCACCCCGCCAAAAAGAGAAAAAGCAAAAAAATAAGATATATATATACAATAGATATTCTCTTTGGCAAGAGAGAAGCAAATTCGGAGCGTAAGACGCACGACCCTCGCATAAATAATAGACTTGATAAACGTGAGCCTCGGAGTAGTACTCGGTTCTCGGTCCATCTTGCCCAGTTGACTTGACCTATGCTATCAAAATAAAAATCAATCAAATCAATGGCGTAAAGGGACGAGCATTCTCGTGATTCGCAGCTAAACCTAAGTCTTATGTCTACGATACTGGGGGTTGAGAGATTTTGCACACACACACCGGTTCATGAATTGAATATTGCTTAATGCGTTGCTTATGGATATTTGTTGACGTGATTCTTATCTTGACTTTGTGGCGTTTATTTGTTTATAATTAACTTGTATATTGGTCCGAGAGTTCATTTTTTGCCTTTTTGCTCGGGACGACCAAAAGCTAAGTGGGGGTAGTTGATCACATGATATTTAGTACCATAATTTACACCGTTATTTACCCCGAATTATGCTCAATTTATAAGTGACAGTTCGATTATTGCATGAAATACACGTCGATTGCTTAGTGCTTGTTCCTTGGTTATTAATTATGTATCTATACATTTATCCCGTGAATATGGTACTATTCTGTCTCGTTTTCCATGCTTTTAGGTATACCGTATTCAGGAGCATTAAAGATGGATCCGAGTTATTACAAGTCATTGGACCAAGATGTTGAAGTCCATGGAAGAGTCTGCTGGGCCAAACAGATGGCAATTAGGCTCGCAATTGCAGAAACCCTAGCCGCAACTGCAAAAATTGGGAAGCACGAAATCAAAGATGCCGTGGTTCGTATTAGGTCGGTTAGGGTTAGGATAACTAGGTCGGTTTACAGCTCTATAAATAGGCTGGTCCAGTTTCATTATGTGTGTAACATCAAAACTATTCACAAGTTTATGAAATAAAGGTTTTCTTGTTTTCCATGTAAGTTGTTCCTTTGGTTTTCTTCTATACGTCATCAACTAGATTGAGTTGATCAAGCTAGATCCGCCATTGATGAAGGTATGAAGCTTTGAACATTCCTTTATCTTTTTATCATGGTAGATTAGTTTGATTTACGCGATGTAATTAATCTACGTCTCTAAACGAACCGTAATTAACAAGAATTAATCAAAACAGAACAATAATATTCCGGAATTAGGAACCACGCTCCCGCAATTGCAACAGTTTTTACCGTAATTGAGAGGCACTCTCACCCTAAATCTGAAGATTCCGTTGATCGACAAGTTTAATCCACATTTAGTTAGATCTAGCCAATCTGCTCTGTGTTTTCATAAATTAACACAAAGGACTTACATGGTGAAGTGTTAGTTAGGACATAGTATCAATCAATCTCTAGGAACGTGCTAGTCAATCCCGATAGCAGCTTAGGGAGGTTCTCGGTCTTGAGCCGGCACTTTCTAGTACATATTGCTTGTGGGTTAATACAACCAACCAAGGAGGTTAACTGCACATAGGCACCTACTGTCCGTCCCATGGAAGTAGCGTAATATTAGAAGATTGCACCCGTAGCTAAAATTGAATTAAAACAAGTGTTATGGTTAAATCGGGGAATTACGGGAAAAGTAGACATTACAATTAGTTACACTAAGTTAGGAGGTCGGTGAGGTGGAAGAATACCAAGTTTATTTTCTGTCTTTTATTATGTTGGTCTAGGGACCGTTATTTGTGTTCATAGTTAGGTCTGTGAATTTATTATTTGTGTTGCATCATCTCTGTGGGATCGACCTTGACTCGCCCTTACTATACTGTGATTGACCTAGTACTCTTGCTAGTATTTCGTGAATAGAGTGACTTACACGCGGATCAGTTCTCATCACATTGCTTTACTTCAAGTCTTCATCACATAGAGTTACTTTAAGTCATCACAATTGACTTCTTTGAAGTAAGCTGGTTTTTAAATTGCTTTCTTTCACCATGACTTGTCTTCTGATCTTCTAGTCTAAATTCGATCCATCAGTCTTCAGTCTTTTATATTCTACACAGAGTCTGACCCCTCTGTCTTCTAGTCTTCAAATATTCAATATAAAACCGGTCTAGAGTTTCAGTCTTCTGATTAGCTTTGAATCTGGATTTGACTTACTTATCACTAAGATCCTATCAGATCTTTATTATAGTGTTTAGCTTGATCAAACCTATACAAAGTTTTAGGCTTCTGATAAAGACCTATACAAAACCTTATAAGTCCTACTAGGCTTCTATTACAGCTGATTTGGTCATCATCAAAACTAAAACTATTCTAACAAGAGTTGTTATATGAACGTGGAGAATGCCGTGTTTGACTGTATAATCGCAATATGAGTTCATAAAAGCTGATACCGAGCCGCGGTTATGGGGTGAGCCCATACCATGTCGGGGATACTAGCTGATAAGCAACTTTACTTCGAAGTGGCTTCGGTTATCAGGAAATGACGTGTATGTGGTCGGTAGCTCAAGGGCCTTTCTTGCCTCGTAGTGGTCACCGTATTGAGGTCGAGATCCATTTGAAGTCCGGTGGAGCATTGAGCTCTTTAAACCCGTTTTGCTCAGAAAATGAAGAATAGACAATTGGGTGCCACATGTATGATTCGGGTCATACCCACATCATAACTCAGATATCATATTCTCTTTCCAAGAATATAATAATGTAATCATTTTGAAAATGATATTGTTTCCAAAAAAGACTATGTCAATTTGTCCAAACAACCCAGAAATAGAAATTGAATTCCTACGGTTATTCAAGAATAAAATGTCATCAAGTATTACAAGTTTATTTCCTTAACCGGGTCTAATGACTCCCACCGTTTGAGCCGAAACTATTGTATCGATTCCTACTCCCATCGTGAATATTTCCTACTTCCACCTCTTCATAAGAACTCATTATTTTCAAAGTAGATCAAGTAGCACCTAAGTCAAACACTTAGGTGGATGGATCTTTGGAACTTACCACGATCAAAGAGTAGATCAAAGTTACCTTTTATCTTACCCTTTTTGGTTAACCCGTATCCGATACTCGGGATAATCCCTTTCTCTTTCCGGTGGAAACAATTTCTTTGGTGCGGTTGGATTGATGTAATGGAATGGAATTGTTTTTTTCATTTTATTTTATCATTTTGGCGTGTTTGGATGCGAGGGAATAGAATGAATTTTGCTCCATTGGAAAGGAATTTTACCATTTCCGTTCCAAAAGAAATGGATAGAATGAAATGTAAAACATGACTTAGTGATAAAAAAATCAACCACAACCACCAACCACCACCTCCCGCACCACTTGTCTACCCCACCGCCACCCTCCACCACACCACCACCAGCCACCACCGCCTACCATGTCACCACCCCCATCACAACCCAAATAATAATCATCCGCCCTACCACCACCGCATGTTACCTCCCATTTCACGATTACCCGTACCACTACCTACCTCACCACCGTCTTCCCCATCCTCACACATTACATATCCCACCACCTGTTGGTGATTATATCACCAATGTCATTTAGTGTAATTGGACTTAGTTTTGAGATTTGGTAAGCTTGAAACAATCGATATAAGTTAGGAGATGCGGGGTACATGCTTATAATTGACATTTGCAAGCTTACGGAAGTGTTAGATCAAGTGTTGAACAAAACCGGATTTTGCTGCTGATTGGACGGGCGTCCATCTTATGTCGACGGGCGTTCACCTTGGCTTCTTTTTCAGACGGGCGTCCATCTTCACTGGACGGGCGTCTGATGTTCAGATTTGGATACTGGTTCTAAATCTCTTTTATTGGACGGACGTTCGGATTCTCTGGACGGGCGTCCGTGTGTAGATTTAGATATGTGTTCTAAACTTGTTTGGACGGACGAGCGTTTGAAGAAACCGGACGCCCATCCGCTTTGCTTTAGACGGACGTCCGCATCT
This sequence comes from Gentiana straminea, assembly GCA_036785695.1. Lineage (NCBI taxonomy): Eukaryota > Viridiplantae > Streptophyta > Magnoliopsida > Gentianales > Gentianaceae > Gentiana > Gentiana straminea. The sequence goes on from JAVUPR010000183.1 coordinate 17,802,997, forward strand.
CAAACGGGCGTCCAGTAAGCAGTTTTGAAGCAGTTTGGTCGGTTTTGTTGGTGTCCTTTCGGGTTTTTTCAGTTAGAACTGATTCTGAAAGGGTGTAACTTGTGTTTTATCATTGTATAAACACAAGATACATATATATATAACACTTGGGGGAAACAAGATCAATATAAGAAAAGATCAAAAAGAATTATTCACTCTCTTTTGAATATTTTCTGTAAATCTCAAGTTTCAACATACATATTCTACCAAAACTTTTATAGCATCCTTTCATCTTGTTGCCAAAGATAAAAGGGGACGTAGTTTTATCCCGCGATTATATTCGAGAAAAATTCCCGGAGGTAAATAATAGGGAACGAATAATTTTCGCAGGAAAGAGTCTCACCTCGACTCTACGTTTTTGTATCTAGTTTTCTTGGTTTGATACTTTTGTTCACATCATCACAAAATCCCCAACAATCTGCGAAAATTATTGTTGTTTTGAACAATGTCGAGTATCAAGGAGATGACTTCTAATTTCAGCAAGTTGGAACAATTCAATGGTGAGGATTTCCGAAGGTGGCAAAAGAAAATGCATTTCCTTTTGACTGCATTGAAGGTTGTGTACGTGTTGAGTACGCCATGCCCTCAGATTGATGATAACAGCACCATGGAAGAGTCGAGGAGAAAAAGTAAGTGGGAAAACGATGACTATATATGCCGTGGTCACATCCTGAACGGTATGTCTAATAATTTGTTTGATACCTATCTTGAAATTGAAACATCTAAAGAGTTGTGGGATACTTTGAAGGCTAAGTATGTAAGTGAAGATGCATCAAGTAAGAAATTTCTTGTTGGTAATTTTATGAAGTATGTTATGGTCGATAATCGTCCGGTTATGGATCAATATCATGAATTGTTGCGTTTGTTTGGTCAGTTCTCTATGCATAAAATGGCTATGGATGAGTCCATTTGTGTTTCAAGCATCATTGAAAAGTTTCCTCCCTCTTGGAGGGATTTTAAAAATTCCTTGAAACATAAGACGGAAGAACTTTCTTTGATTGAACTTGATTCTCATCTTAGGATAGAGGAAAGTTTGCGTTTGCAAGAAAGTGGTAAAAATGTTCTAGGTTGCGGCAAGAACATTGCAGGTGGCTCAACTTCAATCAACATGGTTGAAGTTGGGGAAACTTCTAAGAAAAATAATAACAAGAGAAAGTTTGATTCCAACAACAACAAAAACAAGGCAAAGTTCAACAAGAAGCCTAAAGGCACTTGTTGGCATTGCGGTAAAGAAGGCCATTTCAAGGGACTGTTTTGCTAGAAAGCAAAACAATGGTAAGGGTAAAGGCCCGGTGAATGGGGCTAAAGACCCGGATCCATCAAAACATCAAGGTACACTTGTTAATGATTGTGGCTTTAATTCTGATATGAATTATGTACCACTGATTTCCGAAGCATGTTATTTGCAGGATGATGATGTTAGTTGGTGGATAGACTCGGGAGCGACAAGACATGTATGCAAGGATAGATCGTGGTTCTCAACATATAAAAAGGTTGAAGACGGATCCATTGTGCATATGGGAAACGAGTCTAAGTCCTTTGTTGTTGGAAGAGGAATTGTTAATTTGCAATTTAGTTCTGGAAAATTTGTAACCTTAAACAATGTTTTACATGTTCCTTTAATCCGGAAAAACTTGGTTTCCGGTAGTATTTTATGTAAAGAGGGCTATAAACAAGTATATGAGTCCTCTCGTTATGTATTAACTAAACATGGCATGTTTGTAGGTTTTGGTTATTTAAACAATGGTATGTTTATGCTTAATATTGTTAGTAATGGTTTGTATGAGAATGATGCTATGAATGTTATGACTATTAATGTTGATGATTCATACTTATGGCATGCAAGATTAGGTCATGTGCATTTTAGAAGAATGTTGCAAATGTCTAAAAATGACTTAATTCCTGTTTGTGGTACGACTATGAATAAGTGTGATACTTGTAACTTAACTAAAATTGTAAGACAACCTTTCAAAGGTGTTGAAAGGTCGTCTACTATTTTGGAACTTATTCATAGTGATCTTTGTGAATTTAGTTCTACACCATCTTTTGGAAACAAAAAGTATGTTGTTACATTCATTGATGATTGCACTCGTATTTGTTATGTTTACTTGCTTTTTACCAAAGATGAGGCTTAATGGAAAAGTTTAAAGTGTTTAAAAACGAAGTAGAATTGCAACTTGAAACTAAAATAAAGAAACTTCGTACGGATAGAGGTGGAGAATACTTTGATCCACCATTTTTCGAATCTTGTGGGATTATACATGAACGAACTACACCTTATACACCACAAAAAAATGGCATAGCTGAAAGAAAGAATCGAACTCTAAAAGAGATGGTGAATGCTATGCTTTCTTACTCGGGATTGAGTGAGGGTTTTTGGGGAGAAGCTATGTTGACGGCTTGTTATTTATTGAATAGGATTCCTAATAAAAAGAGTCCTATTACCCCATATGAGCTTTGGTATAAGAAGAAGCCAAATTTGCATTATTTACGTGTTTGGGGATGTAGGGCGGCCGTAAGACTACCCAATCCCAAGATTAAAACCTTGGGGGAAAGAGGCATTGATTGCATTTTTATTGGATATGCATTGCATTCCAAAGCATATAGGTTCTATGTTATAGAACCAAATGATTCGGTTGCGGTTCATTCCGTAATTGAATCAAGGGATGCTCTCTTTGATGAAAATCGCTTTTCTTCTATTTCAAGGCCTAGAAATATTGTTCCTATAGGGATTAATGAAAGTTGTGGTGGTGTGGAATCACAAGATGAGCATTTAGTGCTTCGAAAAAGCAAAAGGGCAAGAAAAGGAAAATCTTTTGGTCCCGATTTCCAAACTTATTTGGCGGAGGGTACAAGAGATGAAGTAGGATTTCAATATGCATATTGTTATCATATTGATGATGATCCTAGAACTTATAAAGAGGCTATGGAGTCTCGGGATGTTGCCTTTTGGAAGGAAGCCATTAATGATGAGATGGATTCCATTTTAGGCAATGATACGTGGATATTGACGGATCTTCCTCATGGATGTAAACCATTGGGTTGCAAATGGATCTTCAAAAGAAAAATGAAAATTGATGGATCCGTTGAAAGATATAAAGCCCGGTTGGTGATACAAGGCTTTAGACAAAAAGAAGGCATTGATTATTTCGATACTTATGCCCCGGTTGCTAGAATCTCCACTATTAGATTGTTGATTGCCTTGGCAGCCATTAACAATCTTGTTATCCATCAAATGGATGTTAAAACAGCCTTCTTGAATGGGGATTTGGATGAGGAAATTTATATGAAACAACCGGAGGGTTTTGTCATACCCGGAAATGAGCATAAAGTATGTAAGCTTGTTAAATCATTGTATGGGCTGAAACAAGCTCCCAAACAATGGCATAATAAATTTGATGAAGTTGTATTGTCTAATGGTTTTAAGCTTAACCAAATGGACAATTGTTTGTATAGCAAATTTGATGAAACCGGAAAAGGTGTAATCATTTGTCTATATGTTGATGACATGTTGATATTTGGTACAAACCAAGATCAAGTTGACCAATGTAAATCATTTTTGTCATCAAGTTTTTCAATGAAAGACATGGGGGAGGCGGATGTTATCCTTGGAATAAAAATCATAAGGAATGACAAAGGAATTACTTTGACACAATCTCACTATATCGAGAAAATGTTGAAGAAATTCAATTGTGAAAATTCTGTTCCGGCAAGAACTCCCATGGATCCTCATGAGAAATTTGAGTTGAATTCGGGTAATCCGGAGTCTCAACTTGAATATGCTCGAGTTATAGGATGTTTGATTTATGCAATGACTAGCACACGTCCGGACATTGCATATGCGGTTGGAAAACTTAGTAGATATACTAGTAATCCAAGTAGTGTTCATTGGCATGCGGTGACACGTGTGTTAAGGTATCTTAAGTTTACCAAAAATTTTGGTTTAACTTATGTTGGACATCCTTCGGTTATACAAGGCTACTCGGATGCTAGTTGGATATCAAATGAAAATCATTCTTCTACGAGTGGTTGGGTGTTTCTACTTGGAGGTGGTGCCATTTCATGGGCTTCCAAGAAGCAAACATGTAATGCAAACTCAACAATGGAATCGGAGTTTATTGCCTTGGCTTCGGCCTGTTTAGAGGCGGAATGGCTTAAACATCTGATTTACGAGATTCCATTGTGGCCAAAACCGATATCACCAATTTCTATCAATTGTGATAGTGAAAATACCTTGGCTAAATGTTATAGTCAAGTGTACAATGAAAAGTCGCGACATATTGGAGTTAGGCATAGCTCGATGTGTGAGTTGATCACTCACGGGGTGATATATGTTGCTTTTGTGAGATCTCAAAAGAATTTAGCCGATCATTTGACCAAGGCATTGGCTAAGGACTTGTTCATCAAGTCAGTTGTCGGGATGGGTCTACAACCCATTGAATCTTTGCATTAGAATACCCAATTCCCTCCTAATACGACATTAGGGGCTGAATTCAATGTGGAAGGTCTAGTGACTTAGATTTGGCACATGTGTTTTGTCCCGAAGGTATGTGCTAAACCTGCATGTGAGGTTGATATTAATCTTAATAAGTCTTATGAAAAAGTGTTGTTGCAGGTACACGATTAATAAGACTCACCTATATGAGTATGAAGTTTGGCCGCTTCAAGAAAGTTAGGGTTGGCTTTCTACATGCTCATGAATTGATATGGACACAAGGCCTGGATAAAGAGTGTCATGCAAGCTATAATAGTTGTCCTTTAATTCATTTGTGTATTATCTTTGAAATATTCAAATATGTAAAGGGGTTCAATGCTTAGTCACACCCCAATACTAGAATGTTTTGGAATGTGTAATATACTAGATGGTAATTCAATGCGTGATATTATCATTGAAAGATGAATTGTTGTATGTTGATATGTTTTAACTAAATCAAGGGTTACACTAAATGGGGGAGGATTGTTGGTGATTATATCACCAATGTCATTTAGTGTAATTGGACTTAGTTTTGAGATTTGGTAAGCTTGAAACAATCGGTATAAGTTAGGAGATGCGGGGTGCATGCTTATAATTGACATTTGCAAGCTTACGGAAGTGTTAGATCAAAGTGTTGAACAAAACCGGATTTTGCTACGCGATTGGACGGGCGTCCATCTTATGTGGACGGGCGTTCACCTTGGCTTCTTTTTCGTACGGGCGTCCATCTTCACCGGACGGGCGTCGATGTTCGATTTGGATACCGGTTCTAAATCTCTTTTATTGGACGGACGTTCGGATTCTCGGACGGGCGTCCGTGTGTAGATTTAGATACGGTGTTCTAAACTTGTTTGGACGGACGAGCGTTTGAAGAAACCGGACGCCCGTCCAATTTGCTTTAGACGGACGTCCGATCTCAAACGGGCGTCCAAAGAAGCGATTTTGAAGCGCTTTGGTCGGTTTTGTTGGTGTCCTTTCGGGTTTTTTCGGTTAACCGATTTCGAAAGGGTGTAACTTGTGTTTTATCATTGTATAAACACAAGAGACATATATATCTATATAACACTTGGGGGAAACAAGATCAATATAAGAAAAGATCAAAAAGAATTATTCACTCTCTTTTGAATATTTTCTGTAAATCTCAAGTTTCAACATACATATTCTACCAAAACTTTTATAGCATCCTTTCATCTTGTTGCCAAAGATAAAAGGGGACGTAGTTTTATCCCGCGATTATATTCGAGAAAAATTCCCGGAGGTAAATAATAGGGAACGAATAATTTTCGCAGGAAAGAGTCTCACCTCGACTCTACGTTTTTGTATCTAGTTTTCTTGGTTTGATACTTTTGTTCACATCATCACAAAATCCCCAACACCACCAATCCTTGCCACTATCCTTCACCACAACCAACTTCATCACCACCGATCTTCACTCGGTCACCACTACCCACGTCACCATCACCCATCACCACACACCACACCATCCTTGTCACCACCACCACCACCCATCTTACCATCACTGCACACCACACCACTTCCGTCACCACAACCATCGATCTTTTATCGAAATTTAATTCACATTCTCAAACTTTTTTTAGTGCAACAATTCTTATTACTCAGCCACATTTTACGAATATCGATTTACTCAAGTTCTAAATAATAGTAAACTAATCTGACAAGACTATATGTGGGAAAAAATTGACGAGAATCATTCAATCAAAAACATCAATAAGAAAATTTCAAGAATTATAAACATGATGTATTTGTTGGATCGATGCGCAACCACACTTTAGAGGGGTTGAATAGAGTGTGGGGAATTTTTGCCTATTTAAAACTTTAAAACACTTAACAAATATTGCAGGCATTGTATTATATAAAATCAGAGTATTAAAACAGTTAACACACTTAGCTAAAATCTGGATGCAGGACTTTTAACTAAGTTAGATGTTTAAACTGTTATACCTAAGTCAACTTTAAAGGCAGTTTGATTGATAAACACTTAGCACAGATTTAACTCAGATTAGGTGAGGTTGTTTAGCATGAAATATTCAACTTAGAATAGTGCAAAAGATTATACTGCAAGCAATGCAAGATATGTATATCAAAAGCAAAACTGAATTTAATATATTCACACAGAACTGTGAACAAAAAGATACAATACACTTCAGCAAATCTCAGTTCACAAAAGCAGAAGTAATACTACTGAAAAATACCAGATTACACTTTAGTAGAGTGTAATACAAAAAGAAAAAAATAAAGAAAAAAAAAACTTAGCAAAAAGCTATATGAATTACAACCTCAGCAGATTTATACTATTACAGAAACATTCAGCAGTTCAGTACAGGTTATTACACTAACTCAGCAGGTGTAAAAAAAATATACATTACAAGTTCAGTAGAGTACAAGTACTTATCAAAACTAAGACTGAACTATCAGCTAGCTTCAGCAATGATAATTTAGTTCAGTGAACAGAATTATCAAGACTGAAGTTTAACAGGTTGAATACATTGTTCAGTCAACCTAAAGCTACTGCCTAATGACTATTACAAGATGATATACTCAGTAGGATGAACAAGAACTTCACAGTCAATATGAGGCAGCAGGCAAGATCAAGGCAAGACAAGTTCAGCAGGATTGACAGGATGCAGCAGATAGCACAAGAACTTGCAGACTCAAAGTAGAAAGGGGTGTTACAAGACTTGATTAACACTGAGAATCAGTCCAGTCAAATCACTAATAGAAAGTACGGACCTACAGCCTTATCCCCAAGGCAAGGCACCACTAGCACTTCAAACTAGTGTGCTCTATAGTCAGTACTTGAAGGGACTTTGAATGGCAGACTTAACAGCAGTGTCAGATTCGCACACAGAAAGCACAAAGACCAGAATCAGACTCAAACTTCTGTCTAGTGCAAGAAACAAAGACTTATAGTGTTGATTCAAAACAGACTAAAAGTATAGACAGTATACCCCACTGGGCAGTCTTGACTTGGCACTTCAGACCAATCAACATGTTGTCCACTACTTTGATCACAATGAATTAACCACTATAATCAGTGTTTCAAAACCAGAATACACACATACACAACAGGCAGAACTAGTATCAAACACGACTACTATACTGCAAATAGAAAGCAATCAACACATTCAAAAACCAAAAAGAAACAGAACTGAGTCAATTGTGTTTACCTCTCAAAGAGAACACAGAAGTCCTCAATTCTCATACTTCTGTGTAGACCACTGATCATAATCACACTTCTCAGTGTCAGACACAAAATTCACAACTTCTCAACTTCTATGCAGACCAAAAAGGAAAAACAGAAAAGATAACTTTTAAAGTGTTTTAGAAATGTTGGATTGCTCAAGAGAATGTATCTGAGTTGTTGCAATCCAAATTCACTATTATGTTCTATTTATAGCCTAAGGGTATGAGGAACCCTTAAGTCACAAGACTCTTAACCAAGTCGGCTCAAAATTTAAATTTGAATTTCAACTAACCGAGCCACTAATACTCACATGCTAAATTCCTGAAAATTGGTTATGTTTATGAGTTTTGTTAACAAAATCACTTATGCCACCCCGGTTTGCCGGTTAAGAATAGAGGTATTTTAGGTTGTGAAATTGTTGAACCAGTTTAATTAAACCAACCAGGAATTGACCTTAACATGTGAGGAGCTTGACTTTGGTCAAGACTTCCACTAGAACCAGTTAAACTGCCCAATTGACCAAAACCGAACCGAAAATATAACAGGTAGTAGGCAGAGGTTCGGAATTAGCCAAAACGACTAATTGACTTAGAATTTAACCAAGAAACCGAAGGTCAAACCTGAGGTTGGTCAAAATCATGTTAAAAACCGAATAGCCAACCAAGACATGATTTTGACCCATCATTTTGGTTCTCAGGGAATGACTCAAACCGAACCATACATGACCTCAGAGGGTATTAAACCCTCGGTCAGACCAGTTACAAAATTAATGCAGGTCAAAGCCAATTTACCAGAGCCAACCCGGCATAGAACTCGAGTTTGAAGATTATACGTTGAAAAGAGGCAACTGGAACTGGAAATGGACTTTGATAATCCAAAGCTTCGATCTTTAAGGAAACCGTTCAAATTCCATAGAATCAACGTGACCAAGTCCCTGATTCTTACGCTTCAACATCTCAGATGGCCAAGACCGATAGATGAACCATCTTATTATGATATGCAAATCAAAAAGATGTTAATCACAAAGATTGTTGCGAAATCAAAACAGAAAAGAGATAAGATGAGGAACGATTTCACCAATTTATGTTCCGAAATCCATTGACGAAGCTGGAAATCGTAGGGTATTAAATCCGGGGCTGGTTTATCTTAATGACAAACTAGTCAAGCTTCAAGAAAAATAAAAACGATACATGGGGGTGGTTTTGTGATAGTTTAGACTGGACCTAAGAAATTGTATCTCAAGCTGCCTAAGTATCCTGTAATTATTCAGGAATCAAGTCTTTTGTGGTTCGTTAGGGATGGTTTATATAGGGGGCATTATGCCCTAGGCCATCATCGGACGTGTCCTTGTTGGACTTCGATTTCTTGTTCCCTAAGGAAGTAGATAATTATGATTTGACCCCCTTTATTATAGGAGATAATCGTAAAGACTTAAATATCGGATAATCAACCTTTATGACTGAGGACTCTTTCCAAGCTTATCTGATTAAAATGCACGTGGGAAATTTGGTTCGAGATAAACTCAAGGCCAACTGTCAGGTCCGAGCCGAGTCGGCTGAACTCTTGCACTTTAGCCGACCTGCAGAGGTCGGGGAGGATGGCCGAGCTAGGCTCAGCTCGGGTTCTTGGGGCTTCTGGACCTCAAGGTGTTGACTTTCTCTGTCTTTATTTATTGTTGAATTGATGCGGGGATGACACGTGGTGACGTATTGTCCGACCTCCGTCATGAGCCCCACAATTCGGTTTGAGCTCTTGAGGTTAGCTCGGATCTGTCTAGGTTGCAGCTTGGCTCGGTCATCTAGACTCATAGACTTTGTACTTTGACTTCCAAGTGGCACGGTCTGCCGTTATGACGTTGTCGTAATTGTCCCGGGGTTCGAGGCGTTGTTGCCCACTTGTTTTGAACGGGGGCGGTTTTGAGACGTGTTGGTGGTTATAACCCCGTCATATCAAACGTTTTCCACTACCGTTACTATTAAATTAGAAGATTGGAATCCGGCTGCTAGTTACTCTTCTTCTTCAACTCATCTGTTTTTTGATTTTTCAAAGTAAGTCGTCTTTCGTCCTTTCTGGCATATATATTTTATTTGGGTCCACCTTTGTCAAATCGGTAGACGATTTTATTCAAGTCTTTGTTTTAACCCTCGAAACGTAAATGGCCGACGACGAAGTAGTCATAGGCAGCGAGGAGGTTGAATCTGGGTCCAACAACGAAGTAGTCTTAGGTAGTGAAGGCATCCAATCTATCCTTTCTCTTGAAGATGTGGATGAGATCTGTGAGACTTATGGGATAGATACAGCAAGATATGTCCCCAGACTCCCCATTGACCCTCATAATTTTGCTCACGAGCATCCGGAGGGATTTTGCCCCTTTCACAAGGAATTCTTTGAAGTGGGACAAGGTTTCCTTTTGGCCCGACCCTCCTAGCGTACTGCACTACTATGACCTAGGAATCTCTTAGGTAGCCCCTAATGGGATTAGGGCTATCATAGGGTTCGCCATCTGGTGTAGATTACTCTACATCAAGTTTTCTATACGGAGATTTAGGTATTTCTACCATCACGTCCGGGTGAAGGACCATCCCGGGCGGTACTATATCTCCTGTAGGACCGGATGCTCTATCTACGTTCCCATCATTCCCAAGAGGAAGACATCACACAAATAGTGGAAATAACGGTTCTTCTTCGTTCATCATGAATGTCATCCGGAGCTGAGCCGGTGGAACTCGTGGGAGCTTTTCAAAGATGATTGTCCAATAAATGACGATGATTTAATACAGAAGATTCATAAATTGGGTTATTCCATGGAGTTTGAGGAGCTGTATGATGAGTTAATCGCTGTTGCTCGGCTCGAGGATGCGAGACCAAGTCCATACGTTCCTCTTAGTAAAGGGGATTGGGTTACTTGTAGGGATTTCCCTTTTGTGCTTTGTAATATGCATTATTCTACTTTTTTGACTAACCGTGTCTTGTTTGTTTCACAGTGATAGATTTTTCACAGTTGCTAGCTGGCGCCGAAAAGGCGGTTGAGGTCGGCCGATCTGAGTCGGGCCTCAACACGGAAGGTGTGGCGGGTAAGGAGCCTTCTACTCAGGTTACTGATGCCACCGTGACGGACCCATCCTCCTCCGTTCCTACTCGGGGCTGGGAGGACATGGCTCATCTGGATACCTCTGATCCGGGAAAGTCAAATGAGGGAGATCTTGCCTTTCATAAAAAAAGGGCGGTCCAGGCCGACCGTGAGCCCCCAAGAAAGCAGGCCCAAAAAGAAGGTTAAATCAAAAGCTCTCGGGGAGCACAGGACCAACTTGGTCCACAAGAGGATGCGGCTTCCGAGAAGGAGCGGATTTCTAAGATGACGGACGAAGAGCTAGCCGTTGTTGCCTTTAAATCCACGGAGTTTGTAAGTTATTGTTCTCCTTTTTGATTTTGTACTACACTTTTGATAGTCTTGTTAACCTTTTCCGTTTAATCATGTAGGGGACCTGGGTTGGCCGGGAGGTTTTCCGGAGGTTGGGAAAAGCCTCAGTTGATTTGGCTGAACAAAAGAAGAAGATTGCTGAGTTGAGGCAGATCCGGGGAGAGCTCAGAGCATCTGTCGAGATTAAAGATAAAGAGATGAAGCTTCTCCAAGATCAGCTTTGGGATAAAGAGGCCGAGCTTTAGGCTAAGGTGGAAAAGTTTGCCGAAGAGATGAAGAGGAAGGAGCAGGTCGCGGCCGAGCTCCAAGCACAATTAGCTGAGCTGGAGGCTGCTGCTCCAGCTCGGGCTGCTGAGGCTATCCAGGCCTACAAGGCTTCGGAAGATTTTGTCAATGCTTTGAAGTTGCTACTCATCCCCGTCCTGAATCATGGATATACTCGAGGGTGTGGATGAGGCCATGAGGTCAGTTTCTTGGTCTTGTGATAGACGATCTTCCCAAAGAGATTTATTATAAACCGAGAATGAGCAAAGTCTATGATGATCACCTTAAGGAATTTCTAGCGGGGAGGACATCGTGTCCAAGTACTCTGTCACGCATGTGGTTGCTTCTACTTCGGCTCCTTCTTCTTCAGAGCCGCCAAATCCGACCCCCAAAGCTTAGCTCAATAGGGTTTGTGTATTTTTGTTTTGAACTTTATTTTAAATCCCTTGTAATGAAAACAATACTTTCCTTGAGAACTTTATGTTTTAAGCACTTTAAGCATTTCACTTTTGAGTACTTTTAAGTATTTTATTCCTCGTGGGTATCATGTCCCCAGTATACCATGCATTACTCTTTGATGGATGGTATACTTAGGTTTATGTTTTATATATATTAACCGAACTCGACCTGCGGGGCTTGGAGGTTCGTCTTGCCATAAAGTCAGTGAGGCGGACTTAACTAGATGTGTCCTTGGCCGAGTCTGACCCTGGGAGCTCGAACAGGAGAGTTAGTCGAACTGGGAGCTCGTAGGAACTATTTTCAGCGAGCAAGGTGAAAATGTTATTTTCTAGCATTAATCTGTATCGGCGAGTTGGGCCGAATTTTTCTGAATTCTCGCATTAACGTATATCGGCAAGCCGGGCCGGATTAGCTTTTGGCGAGTAGGGGCGGATTTTACCGACTTCTCGCATTAATTTTTGGCGAGCAGGGCCGGATTTTTCCGACTTCTCACATTAATTTTTGGCGAGCAGGGACCGGATTTTACCGACTTCTCGCATTAATTTTTGGCGAGCAGGGACGGATTTTACCAACTTTTCGCCCCGTGGAGCTCGGTTAATTTGTCCTTGTGGACTTATAAAATCATTCATAACAAGATAAAATGTACTCACTATCAAAACAATCATATCGTAAAGATGAAATTGGGTGTTCTCTGGACGCAATTTATTCAAACATCGTTCAATAAATAAAGAGTACTAGAAAAGAATTTGCAAGAATTGAAATAAATCATAAACGCTAAGAACCGCGAGCCTCTTAAGCCAAGACCACTCATTTGCTTTTGATTGTAGCCGCATAGCAGTTCCTGGCTACCTCCAAGTCCCCTTTGATTTCGACCGAGCCATCTGCGGTTGGAAATTTCAGACTAATGTGAGCCGGGAAATCACAGCTCGGAGGTCAATCAATGCGGGTCTTCCAAAATAATGTTGTATGCTGATGAAGCCTTGACCACTACGTAAGTGACCAGGAGTGTTTTTCCCTTCGACTCTTGTCCAAAACTAGTTGCGAGTCTAACCATCCCCATAGGATGGACTGGAGGATCTGCAAATCCAAAGTGGGGCCGAGACAAGAATCAGCTCTGAATCCTTGAGCTTCATGGACTGAAAAGCCGAGTAGTAAAGGATGTTAACAGCACGCCATGTGCCCACGTAAATCCTCTTTACCAAGTTCTTGCTCACTAACTGCCTCTATGACCAGGCCTTCATTGTTCGTAACCATCGGAAGCGGGTCCCGTGGACCATAGGTCACTTCCCCTGCTGGCCTTTGACCTCTGTTGCTAGCAGATGAGTTGGCCGATCGGCTAATTTGGTGGTCTGCCCCAAATGTGTTGTTGGGCCGCCTATAATGGTGTTGATAGTGTTGATGGGCCGGTTATCTATCTGCCGATCTCCATCTGGGGATCGATCTCTTCTCTCTGAGGGGCTTCCTGCCGACCCTGATCATGATTGAAATTTTTATGCTAATAATCTTGCCGCCCTCGCGGCTCAACGGATTGAGGCCGATCCACGACCTCATCCAGCTTGCCCTCAATGATTTCCGTGTCAATATATCTTTGCAAATCTCTACAACTTTCTGAATCGTGCCCAACATCTTCATGGTAGGCACATAACTTGCTCTGATCCCTTCTTTCTGGGAGAGTTCGCATCGGTGGTGGAGTTCGGGCCAATCCTTTCCTCTTCATGATAGCGAGGACTTGCTCCCGATGTCTATTTAAGGGAATAAAGTCCATTTGCTTGCAAACCGGTTTCTTCCCCGACCGATCTGAAGTGGAGGTTGTTGGTCGGTCCAAGGCCGATTTTCTCTTTTCATCTGATTGCTCATCTCGCCTTATCCTTCTAATGTTCTCCTTTCTCCGGTCTCTTTTCAGCCGGTTAGCCTCATCTCATTGGCAATGCATATATGTTATCTCCATGCACTCCTCCATCGATCTGGGGAGTTTGTTGTTCAGCTTGGGGTACAACCTCCTTGTCGCAGCCCTGCCACAAAGGAAGCGACCAGGATGTGTTCATCAGCGTCTCGAACCTACATCGATTCCTCATTGAACCATTTTAGGTATTGCAACACCGTTTCATCCTTCTTTTGTCTAAGAGTGAGCAAATGCGTGGCGTTCGTTTGGAACGGTTTGGCCGTGATGAAGGTGTTGAGAAACATCTTGCCCAACACCTCAAACAGTCTAGATTCATATGCGTCAGGTACGGAAAGAGGTGATACTGGGGATCCTTGGTTCCATCTCAAGGTTCCGATTTTGGCACTTTGAACCTTGCAGGTCGCGGATAATCGTCTATATGCTCGGTGAATGGTGATATGAGGAAGAGGTCCGTAGAACGCTTGCCCAAGATAACGTCCAGCTCGGCTCTGGCCGCATCCATTGCACGGGGGTCTATCAACTGCTTTCCTCGATTTGAGGAGGACGAATGGTCGTCATCTTGGCCCGTTTAGGCTTTGGAGGAGGAGGAGGGGGTGTTTCTTCTTGTGATTCTTCCTCTCATACTGATCTTCCTCCTCCAGATCATGTTCTTGCAACTCTTCTTCGAGAGGATCTTCTTCCACCAGATCTTCATCTTCCTCATCGTCCTCTGCTAAGTCAACGTCGAGGATTTCTTGTTGGTGGCATCATCCATAGCCACCAACTGATCTACCAGTGCTTGGTGGGTAGCATTGAGGGCGATCTCCTCTTGTTTCTGATTCTGATTGTTGGCATTAGAGGCCGAGGCATCATTGGCGATTTATTTCCGTTTGCCATTTGTTGTCGAGTTGTCACCATGGTGATTTTGAAACCTTGAGCAGAATTTTCAGTGAGAAGGCCCTCCTTCTAGCGCCAATTGACGGATGTTAAAGATCAAGCACTTACCATTGTACTAAAATCAATTGGTGGTAGTAAAGGCGCAACTATATTTTTTAATTAATTTAAGAGTGTGGGCAATCTCTCCTAACACCCCCTCAAGTGTGGGAAATCTGTCTCAACACTTGCACAATTTTTCATTCAAAAGTGTGGGCAATCTGTCCGTGTGGGCAATCTGTCTCAACAATTGCACAATTCTTGGGTCAACACATTGAAGCCGATTGTCATTTCATGCGCGATGGTATCATGGAAGGTTTGATTGACCCTACTTATTTCTCGACCAAGGTGCAATTGGCGGATATTTTTACTAAAGCTCTCGGGAAACAGCAATTTCAATCTTTGTTGCGCAAGTTGCGCGTTCATGATCTTCACGCTCCCACTTGAGAAGGGGTATTACGATAGATAAATAATAGATATATATGTTTGACATGTGATTGTAATTGGTTGACATAAGGGGTGGTTTAGTCCGTTCATACAGAGGTAGGGCATACATTGTACACTATATATATGTTGATAACGTGACAATGAAGGGGGGAGTTTTACACCATACAAAATATCAACGGAGCTGGAAATCGTCGGGTATTAAATCCGGGGCAGGTTTATCTTAGTGACAATTTATTCAAGCTTCAAGAAGAATAAAAACGATACATAGGGGGTGGTTTCGTGATAGTTTGGATTGGACCTAAGAAATTGTATCTCAAGCTGCCTACGTATCCTGTAATTGTTCAGGAATCAAGTCTTTCGTAGTTCCTCAGGGATGATTTATATACGGGGCATTATGCCCTAGGCCATCATGGGTCGTGTCCTTGTTGGACTTCGATTTCTTGTTCCCTAAGGAAGTAGATAATTATGATTTGACCCCCTGTATTATAGGAGATAATCGTGGAGACTTAAATATCGGATAATCATCTTCTTATCCGATTATTTGCACGTGGGAAATTTGGTTCGAGATAAACTCAAGCCGACTGCGAGAGGTAGGGGAGGATGGCCGAGCCGGGCTCGGCTCGGGTTCTTGGGGGGATGACACGAATTGTTGCGATGACACGTATTGGTCCGACCTCCGTCATCGATGCCTTCAAATTTTTAATAAAATGTGTTGCAGATTGGATTGATAAGACGAAGAGTGAGAGAGACCAGGACCCATAAAACATTGAACATCGAACAGCCAGACATGGAGGATAACGATTCAGTAAGAATCGTAAGAGTTTTCAACAAGAACATCCAAGGAAATCAAAAAACGGCTGAGAGTTTGAAGGGATTCAAACTCAGAGGATTCGGGTAAGTAGGTTTTATGAAAAATGGCAGAAAATGAGAATGGGAAAACAGGTTTTCAGGGTTGGAGGCTTATATAGCCAGGTCAAGGTCGGGTCAAGTATAATTAGGTTGGGTAAATGGATATTTGGCTAAATGGGCCAGGCTGTTAAAGCTGGATTCTATCAGATTTCTATATAAATTCCAGCAGATTTTATCCAATATAATAATTACATAATTAATTATAAAATTAACTAATTAACCAAAAATAATGGTAACTAATTAATTTAAATAATTAAATTCCTGTAAAATAAAAAATCGCAACATTTTTGCCATATGTAAAAACGTTGAAGTTTCATGGCCATTAGTCCCGAATAATTGTATAACACATAATTAACACATTTTGAGAACTAATCAAAATTTAATACAATTGGGTCATAGATTACACAACAGTATGAATCCAATTTATTCTACCAATCCCCAAGGAATATAATCTTGCATTTGTAGTGTAGGTTAAAATGTAGTGCGGCCAGAGTGTAGGTCAAAACAAATGACAGGTAAACAGTAATTAAATATTCAAAACACTCATGTTTTTAATTTTATTTTTAATTTTAAATACTAACCACCTTTGCATGTATTAGCCTAGACATTGTTATAAGTGTCACCCACCGTCTTAGATACTCAGTATCTCCAGAGCATACATGCCGTAGGGTAGGTCACATTCCCAAGAGAAACCAAGATACTATCCTTTCAGAAAAAAAAACACACACACACACAAAACTCTCCTTATAATGATTTCATGCATTCGACTAGTGACGAAACCTGGGTGTTTTCAAGAGATCCGTTTGCAAATTTTTCCAACTGATGGCTTTGGCGCGGGAGATAGAAAACGATCAATAAAGTGGGGAGGCATTAGCTCAACACCAATTGCTTAGACACAGACTACCAAAAGTTTACAATAAAATCTCAAGGTTAATTTATTCACAGAAGATAGCAATCAGAACACAATTGCACAAACTCTATAAAATAAAATTTTAACTTAAAAACGAAGAGAAAAAACGCAAAACTAACAACCATCCTTGGTACGTCGTTCACTCTTTACAGATCAGCATGCTTACATCGGTACAAAACACACGCTTCTTTCTCAAGTTGTAAAGAAGCTGAAGACAGACCAATTATCCGCACCAATCTTTGCTCTAGTTTTCATCAAGATCAGTGGCTAAGTAAATGTGAGAGTAAAGTAAAAAAGCATCAGTGTCAAGTTTACTCTACATATCTAAGTATGTGTATTCAGGTCAAGCCTTTAGCATATCATTTGTATTGCACCAGGCAAGATCCAAAACTTCCTTGGCAAGAACCCTAAATGCTCTCCATCAGATTGAACATAGATGTTTTCACTCTTGAACATCTCCTCGATTTCAATTGATTGTGCCCTGCAAAAGAGAACTTTCATCTGAATCAGGATATCTATCTGCCCCACAATACTTGAAACTCAGCCAAAAACAGTTTCTTTCTCTTACACACACACACAAACACACACAAAAACCACACGTTTTGGATACGTCATAAGCTGCCAATGTCCCCAATTCTAAGCATTCAGACTCCATTCAAAATCATGACACTAACGGATAATGTAATGTACTAAGGTTAACATTTCATTGCCTTTGTAGAGGGAAAAAGTTACTCTATGCCCTCAAATTTAACCGCGCCATTCAAACTGTGATATGCATTAGTGTTTCTAAAACAAGGTCAATTTGTAAAAATAGAGATATAAACCATTTGTATCCACCAAAAACCATAGCAGAGGAATTCATTTCCTTAGGGCACCAACAACGGTACCCCAGCTCACTACTCAGCTTCAGACATTTTCTACCTATCCATCAGCCGATCATTCTGACTTTGATTAGGCAGAGGTCAGCGACGGACTTGAATGCCGCCTATGATTTTTAGGATTCAAAGACTGATAAATTATTCAGATGCAGAGGGATCAGGATTCGTAGTTTCACGCGAAATGGGAAAAGTGGCTTACGATTCGATTGATCTCTATTTAGATTTGCAAAATAAAATCTTCAAATTTTGTGATACATAATTTGTATTCAAATTATACGTTCTAGGGATTCTAATTCACCATATAATATAAAATATGCAAGAAAATGAAAAGGGAAAAAAATGGTTTTTGAGTTTGTTAATGAGAGAATATGTTAAGAGACAATAATGCATGTGTTGTAACATTGTGAGTGGCCATTGTGAGTGGCCCAGTCAACAGAGTATCTGAGTTAGTATTCTCCCTCCAATGACTTCATTTGTACATGCCAGAACTGCTACGACTAATTTGAATTTTTAAATCGAGGTCACCAAGGGTACACCAACTGCTGTACAGTTGCAAAAAGAATATTGCAAATTGAAGCAGATCATAAACAATGACCAGAACTTCTCACGGACCATGTTTCTTGTAGGCTGTCAGAAGGACCCACACTTGCACCTCCATCATTGAGAGCAAGTAAAATACACACCCGTATACAAATTTTGTAAAATCCATCACCTCATATTTTTTTCTTTTCGAAATAACTTTTGTTTTACCTTTTCTTTTTAAGCTTAATAAATGTTTCTTTGACTTTAACTAAAGGAAAACTGGCCTTGGGAGTCTGAGAACCTTAAAAAGGGCTCTTAGTTGACCTAAACTTCATAGTTTTCGTGGTTTTTGATTTCCTAGGTTTCGATCATCACGCCACAGCAGGATAGCATCACGCCACAGCAGGATTATTTAAGCAAGTTGGGAGTTCTCATCATGTCTATGCTTTGTTCTACAGATTTCTCTAATAAATCAAAAGAATCAGAACAAGGTGCCATGTTGCCAGCCTCCGATTGGTTAAAAGTTGTGTTCCTTGTAGAAGTGATGCTATGATGCAATTTATGTTCGTAGTAGGATTTTGTAGATTCACAGTTTTTCAAGTTTTGCCTGTAGAATTTGATTAAATTACCAAATGAATTCTATCATTATCTCCCTTCAGATAGGCCATGAAAACTCCAACCTCTTACGAAGATCGTTATCATGTATTGTATACGTAAATTAACGTTAGATATGTTAGGTTTTGGTAGCTATTAGATATGTTAGGTTTTGGTAGCTATTAGATATGTTAGGTTTTGGTAGCTAGATTATAAATATTTATGACAAAAGAATATATATACTAGTAACTAATTATCCTTTAGTCAATACCTTGATTGGTATGTAATGAGGCGTTTGGCATTCAGCACCGGTACCCCATTTGGCCACAAGCCATCGATCGTAAAACGAGGTTTTCGTTCACCCTCCTCTTTAGTGCATGGTTGGCCTCTTGGTGGTTTTGTGCAATACCCTGCAGGGCCATAACAGTGAGAAAATATAGTCATGGACAGGGCAAGAGCCGTATGTCAGTATTAGGATAATAAACAGCAAAAATAGAAATCGTGTTTGTTGTTGTTGCAGTTGCATTATGTATGAGTATGTATGACAAATAATTGTATAAATTTCTGAGATAGTGAGATAATTAATTAATGACCGAGAAATTAATATGCATGGGCAAGGATACATAGATTCCCTGATCATCAATTTATAGTACATATTTTTCAGATAATTTACCTTAAGCTTACCGTACTAACCGCGTGACAAAATACAAAATACAAAATACAAATTGTGATGGTAGCCATTATTATGTTTGTCACCAAAATTCCAACACCTTACACATGTAGCAGTTATAGTTTTTTTTTAATTGAAATCAACATAAATAAATTGTAAGGTGTCGGAATTTCGTGACAAACAAACTAATGGGATACCATCACAATTTGTATTTTGTCATGCGTTTAGTGAGTTTAGTGAGGCAAGTGTAAGGTAAATTATCTCAGAAATATGTACTATAAATTGATGATCAGGGGATCAATGCATCCTTGCCCATGCATATTAATTCCTTGGTCATTAATTAATTATCACATAAATTAATACAAGCACTTGTCATACATACTCATACATAATGCAGTTGCAGCAACAACAAACACGATTTCTATTTTTGTTGTTTATTATCCTAATACCGACATACGGCTCCGCTCCTTCCCTATCCATGACTATACTTTCTCACTGTTATGGCCTACAGGTTATTGCAAAAAAAAACCACCTAGAGGCCAACCATATGTATTAAAGAGGGTGAAACCTCGTTTTACGATCCATGGCATGTGGCCAAATGGGGTACCAGAGTGCCAAACGCCTCATTACATACCAATCAAGGTTTGAATAAGGGATAATTAGCTACTAGTATATATATTACTTTTATTTTATATATATATATATATATATATATATATATATATATATATATATATATATATATATATATATATATATGAATTTTTACTATCTAGGTATCAAAACCTAACATATCTAACATTAATTTACGTATACAATACAGGATAAAGATCTTCGTAAGAGGTTGGAGTTTTCATGGGCTAATCTGAAGGGAGATAACGATACAATCCATTTGGTAATTTAATCCAGTTCCAGACCTGGCCCTTATGTTGATGATTTTATTTTTATTACTTTTTTTTTTGGTAATGAGTACGCAATCAAACCTAATTATGTGTTTAGAATGTGTGCCGAGTAATAGCAGAGACTAAAAACCGAACCGGAAGTTTTGACCGTCGCGATGCAACGGGCTTTGGCCACGCCGCCACGAGTTGGGCAGCTTATATGATCTACCTTTGGTTTGGTTTTTGTGTTCAATCTGTGTTAGTACAAAGTTATTTTTTAGTGGTATGGTTGTGGAAATATTTCTGCAAATCGTATCTATGAAATATGTTGCGAGAAATGGAGATATGATTGGTTGTAAGGTGTTGTTATGGACTTTGTATGATCACATTGGTTAGAAAGTGGATTGAACGTGACTTTACGTGCTTTTACGTGCTCCCACGTGTTTTTCTGTGATGCCCACATATTATTGGTAAGATACAGTTATTAACTAGCAATGCACTTAACGGAGTGCCATGTTTTAAGATTCATGTCGGATGTATGACTGGTTGCATTAATTATATTGAACGAGGACAATGTATTGAACGGAGTACCATGATCTTACGTGTCACGTTGGATGTATGGCTAGTCATACTACCTATATTGCAACGTGCCCTCATGCTAGGTGGTACCCTTAAGTATTTGGTAGTGCTTGTACTATATACGTAGATAAGATAACAAACATGGGCAAGCTAAGTAAGTAGGCAAAGAAACTGAACAAGTATGTGCAAGATAATTAGTGGTAATTGAGGTAGCTAGTTGAACTTGTTCTATGCAATGTAGAAAATATGATTTTAAAGTAGTTTTTGTACTCTATCCTTTAAATTGTGTTGCAAACTGGATGAATAGATTCATGTCTCGTCTTTCCCCAACTTAGGAAAAACATGAATATCTATTTTTGATCTTCTACCCCTAATTGAGCATCTAGCTAGTGCTCACCCTATTTTTCGTTGAGAAGATATGTAGGTACATCTAGCTACTGTTTACCCTAAAAATCACATGCCAATATTCCATTTCAAGATAAGGATAAGGACACGGTATCCAAGAGCGGGATGTTACAAGTTTATTATGTATTTCAATGGAAAGTACATATCCATCTTGTTTATGATCAAACATGTTATCATGTTATACAATGTAACCATCAATTGATGAATAATTCGGTGAGAAAATAATAACGTGAAAAATGAATGCTTAAGATATAATATCTAGCCATTTTCCTTCTCTCCTTGGCCCATTTCCCTCTCCAAGTTTCACATTTCGTAATACACAATACTTTCAATGCTTTTAACTGATATAAGGAATCATACTCTTGAAACTACGACAATATTTGCGTGTATAGATCACTAAATGCCAAGTTTACAACAGATTAAAGAAATGTTTTTCACAATCACGATAATCATTATTAGAATCTTCCAGAAGGTAATTTAGAATGACATGTAGAAACAATTTATTTGTTTTCTAAGAGTAGAAACGCACCTTTTGGCGACCACATTCTTTACGGATAGGTGTGTCCCATCATATAGCTTGTGCAGTTTTAAAATAAAGTCATACCATTTGAAGTCTTGAAGAATGACGACCTGCATAAGAAGTTGCAATAAATAAAAAAAATCTTCAGCAACTTTCAGGAAAGCTTTTAAATAATTTTCTAAACAAACAAAACACAATTCACTATCCCAAAAGGGATGCACGTCACTCTACCTCAAAATCCGCACTAGAAGGATTTGCATTTGGGGTGATCTTCATTCCTCCACCAAAGAATTTAGCATTTCCGATGCAGATGGCTGTTACCTGGGACAACACTTCCCATTCGCCCCCATCTACCTAGATCATGGGAGTATAATTAGCCATTTTATGTATTTAACATAAGAAGAAGAAACCCAAAAGGCAGCAAATGCTATGACAAAAACAAAAATTATATATATATATATATATATAAGAGAAACAATAATGACAAGCATTAAAGGAGTTCACCAACCTTAATCTTAATGTCCCTGTTATGGTGTCCAAAGAATATATATATATAAGAGAAACAATAATGACAAGCATTAAAGGAGTTCACCAACCTTAATCTTAATGTCTCTGTTATGGTGTCCAAAGAAAGCTTGCAAAGCACCAATAACGTAACACAAATTTCCAAACTGCTTGTACCTTGATGCATAATAACCAGCCTTTGCACTCCTGCAAAGTTGACCAGGGTATAAAGGGGATTCTCTAAGAAAACAAACAACAACTAAAAAAGTCCCTCCCCATGTTTCCACCAGAGACATTACTTACAGATGCACATCCGCAACGTTTAGGAAGTAGTGAGGATCTCCATCTTCTCCACTAATAACTCCAACACTAATTGGCGATCGCTGCCCTGCAAACTATCTTTATCATAACAGGTTGACAAAACGAAAGAAATGAAGAGGAAGCACTATCTTTATCAGGACTGAAAGTGCGAAAATAAATAAGCATATGAAAGAAAATTGTTCCGCTAAATCCAACCTCTAGCGATTCTGTCAACAGCATCATGGGGATTATTTTTCCTGTTTTAAAAAAGAAGTGAAATGTAGAGTTCATAACGAAAAAAAATTGGAAAGAAAACCGATATTTTTCAGAATCTGCAGAAGCACCATCTTACCAGCCAAATGTTCTAGCGAAATCGGATCCAGTACCTAAAGGCATAAGCTGTAGACAGAGTCACAGAGACAATATGTCATATAAGTATAATGCTCCAGGCCATGCTAATAAAAAAGAATACTTTGTACTAGCAAAAGAATTTATTAAAATGAGACTTGGAATCAGTTGAAAAGAAAAGGTTCAACAATGTAATGCTGGAAATTACATACACCAAGAGCAGTTGTATGGCCAGACTGAAAATCACAGCTAGAAACAGATTTCCTGCCCGAAAAGAAGCCATTTACGACCTGCAAGTAGTATGAAACATATCCGTCAACCATGAGCACACCAACAGAGTATCAACTGAGGTGATGTTGCACACAAATAGTGACAGAGGCTAGACTTCAACATGTAAATTGAAACAAGGACTAGCTCAATGACAAAAGCTGAAATATTCTTCTGAAATTTCCTTATGCAAGTATTTTGACTTGCTGAAAAAATAATTGTTCACTAGCGGGGAGATAGCATAAACATATTAAGACAGTTCATCATTTTCAAATCACTTAAACATGCATAGAACATTAAATCAATTACTAATAAGAAAGAAACGAATCTCCAGATAATAGCAACGAATCTAGCATTCCGTAGGCAAAAGTTAAGCATAAATATACATCTATAACTTTTTTCAAATTAAAATAAATACGCACCGCATGAAGGGTTCCATCACCCCCAACAGCAATAACAGCATCAGCACCCTCACAAATGGCCTGGAAACAGATATCATGTCAAGCTCCAGAGTGCAGAATTATCTGCGCTAAAACATGAATGCTCTGTTTGCTTACCTCCTTAGTTATATCAACAGCGTGACAAGGACTGGACGTCAAAGACTCACGTATCTGCTTACAACATGGACAGTCATCATGCTTAATCGTTATCAGAAGACACAGGTATGCGCAATTACATAATATAAGCAACCTATACAGGAAACAATACTTATGCCCATATTAGCATTTAAATTAGCATTAAATGGCTTATGAATACATTTGTTGCCAAGAAGTTAACCCCACATCCTAACATGAAGCATTTTGGTATTTCCAGAAAAACAAACAGCCTCAATGCAATTAAAATGTTTACGAATGAAAACTAGCTTGCAACCTATCACCACTACTCTTGCAAAAAGTTCAAAAAAAGTTGAGCCAAATTTACCTCTAAGCAAACACAGTTACAAACCGTTTCAATAAGATGAATACCTAGTGAATAATAACAAGAAAGAACCACCTCATTAAGACAAATGAATGCTTAACATTGAACATGGATGTTTGAAGCAAAAACGCTTAATTCATCATGTAATTGCCATAATAAGTATTGGAATACATTGGATGAAGAAATCAAAATGGTATATTATGCTTTGCATATGGCAAAATATCCAGCATCCCTTTAGGTGTCTTTCCACCATTGCTCTTTTAAAGATAACAAACAAAAACCGAACTCCCTTCGACTTGTGATAGGTTCAACATCTCCATAATTTAAAGGTTTAAATACACAGCGATAACAAGCTTCAGATTGTCAAATAACTTTTTTTACCCATCCTCACAGGGACGGAACCAGGGGCTGGGTAGGGTGAGTGCAGCCCACTCGGGTTTTATTTTCGGTATATTAAAAACGTTATATAATTCACTCCAACGAGTTAGTTGCCTTAATCAGCCCATCCGACCATACCAATATAGTCCATGAGCTCACACGACCACCAATTCCCGGTTCCGTCCCTGCATCCTCATCATCATATAAAAGCCTACTACATCACCACTTGCCATCCAAGTACTGATTATTCAATCAATTTGCAAATAATAGCAGGTTAGTGCCTTGTCCTGCATGTGTAATCTAGCATTTGATAGCCCAACATCTTGTGTATTGTAAAATAGTGTAATGCCTAAGGCATTACACTACATCAGGTCAACAGCCCCAAAAAAAAAAAAAAAAAAAAAAGTGAAAACGTAGTTCACTTATCCATCGAAAAATTAATATCGCTGAAATAGAACACTCACATTGTAATCAGAACCAAGACGATATCTGATATAGGGTAGCAGTTGGCCCCATTGCTCAACCGTTCGCCCATTAGCGCCTGCTCATTTGAATCAAAATCCATCACTAAATAAATAATGGAAGAACAGGTGGTAGAAGTAAATCAAAACTCCAATACCTCGAGGATTTACGACGAAGACAAGGTCACGGCGGCGAGAAGAGGTAGTAACCCGGGGAATAACACGATCAGCAGAAAGATCCGGAGCCAACGGTTGTTCCGCTCTGATAATCGAGGGTTTTGCTATCGCGGTTAATGATAATGCTTGATAAGCTAACATCTTCTCACAAAGAGAAATTCATATATTTGCATATGTTGACACATAAAACACAAATGGGATGAAATTGTTCGTTCGTTCGTTATAACTATGTTGAAGAAGATAAAATCGATGTGTTGTTGGATAGTTGCAGGTAAACTGCAGGTGAATTTTCCTTTTCCTTATTCTTGCTTTTCCACAAGCTCCCTTTTTTTCATCAAACGAAATATTATTATTAAATCAGACTAAAATCGGAAAATACAATTGGAAAAACCGGACAAAAGCCACCACCCACTGGATAAAACGAAAAATCCTACTAAATAGAATAGGAAAATTCATTTAAAAGGGTGTGCACCCACCGGATAAAACGAAAAAAATCCTACTAAACTATAAATGCACTTAAATAAAAAGAACAACAACCACCCTTTTAAATGAAGTATATGCACAGAACAACAACCGATACAAAGCCACACAAGGAGTTGATTGAGCCGGGCTGACCATAGGAAGAATTTTATTTGTGCAGACATGCAGAGGTGCTCAGACAGGGCCTCAATAGCAACCGATTGCTTGGCAATACAAAACCAAAACAACTAGAAATTACATAAAAAGAAAAATACACACAAATCTAGAAGAAAAAAACAAAAGCATCGGAAGCCTAGCTCCGCCACTGTACGGTATAGAGAAATCCGAAAGAATAACCGCTCCTCCCGAATAAGTAGACAACAAACCCCAAGAGGCGCCGGAGGACCACCATTTGCAACCAAATCACCGGCACCACCACCAAACAGGGCCACAGAGCCAAGAGAAGACGGTGGAGAGAGCACCGAAAGAAATAAGCAACAGGTGATGTAGCACCAACTCGGGATAGCAACAGGACCACCAAACCGAAGGCTATCCTCTCAAACGCCAGCGACATGAGCAACCCACAAACGCCGAATCATGAACCTAATTCCATCGGTAACTCCAATGGAGCAATAATTGTCCAAATTTCTTATTCCAAAGTATAGCCAGTGCGCAATGAACGGGTGATACAAAGTCAAAATTTTGATTGCAACTCATGAGCCTAATTCCATCGGTAACTCCAATGAAGCAACAATTGTCCAAACTTCAAAGTCCAAAGTACTTCAATAGAAACATCTTTCAACATGTGTTGCAAACACGGAAGAGGATCTTGCAGTTTAAGAAAGATAAAACAATAGCAATGCAAACATAAAGTATGGCGGAAATTGATAAAACACATAAACAAAGAGACACGGTGATTTAACGTGGTTTCCGGCGTTGTGCCAACTACTCCACGGACAGAAAATGAGATATTTTACTACGCACAAAGTTACAAGGTATTTTTCACACTTGTGAAAACAACACTCTTGAAAGACACACTTGCATTGATTACAACATTGGTATTTATAGGCACAAATCCCAAACCCTAACCGCCAAAGATCTTTGTCGGAATTGTCATAAATACCCCAGATGTGGACCCCAGCTCCAGCTGTTATCCACCAGATGAAACTCGGTTCAAAACTGACTCTCCCAGACTTGTAATCAATTGCTCAGATGTAGAACTCAGCAAAACTCAGCAGACCAAAACTGACTGCTGACTTCGAAGAAACTCAGTTTGCACTTCACCACAACTAACTTTCACAGGACTGAATATACTTACTGAACTAGCCATCATTCTCAGTCTCAATTTCTCAGATTAGTTCCACCAGTTTATTAAAAACATCAGTTTAGAAATCAAGTCACCAAAAGTGACAAATCTCCACATTGACTTGAACTCTCATTCACAGTCCATCAGATTGCATAATCAGACATACTTGTACCAGATGCATTCGTCAAAGCCAGGATGTACAGTACCAGACTTCTCCACAGAATCCACTCAGTTGATCTACCCTCAACCGAGTATCTAGATTTTAGTTTATAAGCTTTGAATATTCAGCAAGTCCAGACACAACTGAAACTTGCTCTGCTGAGCTGGTTTAGTGAACATATCAGCAGGATTCTCTTTGGTGTTGATCTACTTCACTACAACCCTCTTCTCATTTCTCAGATAATGATACCTCACATCAATATGCTTGGTTCTCTCATGATGAACTTGATCCTTAGCTTGACAAATTGCACTTAAACTATCACAATAAATCTCGGCTTGATCATGATGTAGCCTCAAATCATTGATTAGTCCCCGTGTGTCTCACATATATGGTCCTTCTGCGGGAAGTAGAAAGATATTAATCCTTATTTGTTAATCCTAGAGCGATCGATCCGCGGAGTTCGTATTGGTTATGAACTAATTGATCACTAGTGAGTTAATGGTAAATAAGGATAAGATGTATTGAAGAAGATTTAGGGAAATAATCCCGCTTCATTACGGATAGTCTATGGAGGGTTAGTTTATATGTAATGATTATATCAATGGACACTTATCGACTCGACGTTTTGAGAATAAGTTATATCTATAATCGATAGAGTTCAGTTTCGGATTTATGGTGACGTAATTCCGGAATTAATGAATTAAGTAGAAATATTATGTTAAATGAATATTTTATTTAATTTATTGTAGCTACTGGTTATAGGTCCATGATCCCCGGGTTGGCTCCTAACACGCGAGTGTTTTCTCGTTTTATGGAACCTCGAGAATAAATTAAATAGTTGGTCTATTTAATGAATATGTAATATTATTTATTTGGTAATTAATATGTAAAATAGAAAATACATTTTCTATTAAATTAATGATGAGAATGGCGCTACAATGTGGATAAGTTAGGAGAAGAAATTTTCCTAGATTTTGTCACATGTGTAATTAATTAATTATCTATTTGTTGGATAATTAATGAAAAAATAAGAGATTGATTTTTGGGAATTATCTTTTATCTTTTGGCAAATATCTTTTCCTTTGTGGGAATAGGTAATTGTGGTGTGAAAATGATAACTCTCCGGACTAGTTATTTTCCTATATAAAGAGAGTTTCTCCTAGCACAGTGAACATCACAAAATTGCGCCACATTCACAAATAAAGAAGAGAAAATTAGTTTCTTGTTCTAGTCATTAAGACAAGAAAAACCTAGGGTTTTTCTGGTGCATATTCGAGGAGGTTCTGCGGCGAGGATCGACGTCCACCAGTCGTCGCTAGGAGATACAATCCGGAAGACTGCGGCTTCTCCATCTGTCGATTTACTGTTCCTCTTAAATAAGGTAAATCTTCAACTTTCTCATAGTTAGATTAATTGTTTATGCGAATCAAATCGTGGTAAAATCACATGCGAGTTTAGCTTCCGTTGTGCAAGATCGAGTGTCTCGATCGGTGCTGTGAATCAGATCTGACGATCCAATTATGGATCGGATCCGGATTCGGGTTTCTGTATATCTAGCACCTTCAACCGTATACCCTCCTTGGCTGCTTCAGTAAGAGCCATATACTCAGCTTAAGTAGTTGATAAAGCCAGTGTTTCCTGAAGAGTTGCTTTCCAGCTAACAACTGAATTCCCCAATGTGAAAACATAACCAGACATTGGTTTTCTACTATCCAAATCACCTGCATAGTCAGCATCACAGTATCCTGTGATCAGTTCTTGAATATTACCTCCATAAATGAGACCAACATCATATGTACCTCTAAGGTACCTGGACATTCTTTTCACAGCTTTCCAGTGTTCCTTTCCAGGTTGAGGCGTAAACCTACTGACAACACTGACTGCCTGAGCCAGATCAGACCTAGTGCACACCAAGGCATACATCAGACTACCAACTGCACTAGCATATGGAACTCTTGACATGTACTCCTTCTCATCTGGTGATTGTGAAGCAAAAACTGACAAATGAACATTTGATGCCATAGGAGTATCTATTGGCTTAGCAGCTGACATGCCAAGCTTTGACAGAATCTTCTGTATATAGCCCGCTGAGATAAAAATAGTTATTTCTGACTTCTATCTCTCCGGATCTCCATCCCTAAAATTTTCTTGGCTGCACCCAAATCTTTCATTTCAAACTCAGCACTGAGAAGGTTTTTCAGATACTGAACATCAGACTTCTTCCTTGCAGCTATCAGCATGTCATCCACATATAACACATGATAGATGTATGATCCATCTTCCAACTGACTGTTGTAAACACAACAATCATAAGGGCTTCTACTGTAACCCAACTGGATCATGTAACTGTCAAACCTTTTATACCATTGTCTAGGAGCTTGCTTCAGTCCATACAAGGACTTCTTCAACTTATACACAAAATCTTCCTTACCAGGAACTTGGAAAGCCTCTGACTGAGTCATGTATATCTCTTTGTCTACCTCACCATGTAGAAAAGTTGTCTTCACATCTAATTGCTCAAGTTCTAAGTCCTGTTGTGCCACCATTGCTAGTAACACTTGATTGAAGTATGTCTAACCACTGTTGAGAATATCTCATCAAAGTCCACCCCTTCTTTCTGACTGAACCCTCTTGCAACCAAACGTGCTTTATACTTAACTCCTTCAGCCTCAGTTATCCCTTCCTTCTTCTTGAAGATCCATTTGCAAGTAACAACTCTCCTATCAGCTGGATGTTTAACTAGATACCAAGTTTGATTCTTCAGTAATGACTCCATTTCATCTCCCATGGCAGCAAGCCATTGAGATGCTTCAGAACATGTCACTACTTCTCTGTAAGTAGAAGGTTCAAAACCATCCACTTCTTCTGCAACTTGAAGTGCATATCCAACCATATCATCAAACCCATACCTCTTGGGAGGTACCCCAACATTGGATCTTCTAGCTCTGCTGACAACTATACTCTGCTGGCCTATATTCTCAGTTTGACGCTCAACTGACATTTGCTCAGCCTAACTAGCTTGGATTCGTTTTGGGTTAAGCAACCGGATCGGATGAAAATTGACTTGGATCGGTTAATTGTTGCATTCCAACTGATCGACTCCACCTGAAGCTCCACCTTACTGTCATTTTTCTCGGTTTAGATCGGGTCCGCTTTATATATCCTCCCCACTGATGAACTGAGCATAGAATTTCCATCAAAAACTGTATCTCTGTTGAGAATAACTCTGTTTTCTGCTGATGAGCAAATTATGTACCCATTTACTCCATCACCATACCTCACTAACACTCCTTTCTTGGCCCTTGGTTCCAGTTTCCCTTCACTGACATGATAGTAAACTGTGCTTTCAAATACCTTTAGAACTGAGTAGTCAGCAGGCTTGCCTGACCACATCTCAACTGGTGTTTTGAGACTGATCCTTGTGTGAGGACTTCTGTTGATTAAGTAGCAAGGTGTGCTTACAGCCTCTGCCCAAAATCTCCTTGACAAACCAGCATGAGAGAGCATGCATCTTGCTCTCTCCAGAAGAGTTTGATTTAGCCTCTCAGCTACCCCGTTCTACTGAGGAGTTTTCATGACTGTATGATGTCTGGAAATACCCTCAATTATGCACAACTCATCAAACTTAGTCCAGCAGAATTCCAGACCATTATTGTACGAAGCCTCTTGATCTTTTTCCACAACTGATTTTCAACTAGAGCCTTCCATTGCATGAAGCTCTTGAATGCCTCACTCTTGTGTTTCATCATCACCACCCAAGTCATCCTTGAATAATCATCTATGAATGACACAAAATATCTGTGACCATTCAATTACTCCACCTTTGATGGCCCCCAACAATCAGAATGAATGTAATCAAGAGATGACTTTGTGTTGTGTACCCCTTTTGAGAACTTGATCCTATGAAGCTTCCCAAACACACAATGCTCACAAAAGTTCAGATGTTTGACCTTACACTCCCCAAGAAGATCTTTCTGAGAAAGAACCTGCATCCCATTTTCACCAATGTGACCAAGTCTCATGTGCCACAGTTTTGTAAGTTGTGACTGATGAATCTCAGCTGATGCTACAGCAGCAGAACCAGCAACAACTGACCCTTGTAATATATACAGAGTCCCTTTCTTGACTCTCTTGAGAACCTCAACTGAGTTTTTATAGACACTCGGTTTCCACTTCCCCCCTTAAAACTGAATCCCCAGTTGTCCAAAGAACTGAGAGATTCCAAGTTTATTGTCATTTGTGGAACATGTCTAACTTCACTTAGTTTACAGAATCTTCCATCCTCTGTCCTCAATTGAATTGAGTCAATCCCAACTACCTTGCAGACCTTGTTGTTTTCCATAGATATATGACCACCATCTATCTGCTGATAACTTGAGAACCACTCTCTATGAGGGCAAATAGGAAAGGATGCCCTAGAGTCCATAATCCACACATCAGTTTGATGTACTGACTCTCCTGCCACTAGGACCATATCCTCATCTGAGTCATGCTCTGCTGCCACAGCAGCTGTGCCAGAACCGTTCTCCTGTTGTTTCTTCCTCTTTGGACAATTGGATTTCCAATGTCCCTGCTCCTTACAATAATTGCAAACATCTGTGGATTTAGGGCCTTTGGACCTTGCCTTCTTGGAATTTTTCTTCCTAGACTGACCATGCTCTTTTCCGCGTCGCTACCGACTATCGGTCCGGCTGACGATTGTCGCCCCAACTGCCTTATGTCTCAGCTCCCTGGCATGTAAAGATGACCTTACATCCTCCAAAGCAAATGTATCCTTCCCAACTATGAAGGACTGCACAAAGTTCACATAGGAAGCTGGTAATGAAACCGGCAAAATCAAAGCAGCATCTTCATCCTCAATCTTAACATCAATATTCCTGAGATCAAGTAATAAGGTGTTCAACTGATCAAGATGATCTCTCAGCTGAGTCCCCTCATGAATCCTCAGGCTGATAGCCTCTACTTCAGCAGCAACTTGTTGGTCAATGACTTAGTCATATACAGGCTTTCAAGCTTTAATCATAACTCGGCAGCGGTGTCTGCCTCAACAACTTCTGTGATAATGACGTGGCCTTTTCTAGTGCTAATACCAGTCCTTAACCGACAGTGTATCGGGTCAAACTGTAGTGCTAGTATGGTGAGTCAGAGTATCGTATCCTCGGGGAACTTTGTAATTCTTCTAAGTGTGGTTAAACACCAAAGAGTCGTTATTAACTCAATCTAAATCTCGGTTTATAGCACAGATAACTACTATTTTACTTAACATAAAATAAATGCGTAATTTAAAATTTATTCTAATATAATATATATAGATATATAAATATATATAGATATGCATAAGTTGCAAAGTATATATATAGATATAAATATATAGATGCCAAATATATTATTAGAGAACTAGCCAAAGTTTATATAATTGATTTATACGATCTTTTCAGTGAATGGAATGTGCTCGATCTTTAGGTTCAATTGAGTAAATGAAACGGTGCACTCCCGAGGTTAACAATTCCTCCTTACATAAGCGTACGAAATTGTCATATGTCCATTGTCATCGGTCCAAGATCCACAATCGTTACGGTTTTTCCGAACGGGTCCCGAGTACGATTCTACCTCTCGAATAAAAAGGAGTCATTCCGTTCGTCAAACGGTCAATTTTATTTAAAGGCTCCGGTTGTCAAGGCCGGCCGATTCAACTTTCCGGTTTAAGTTTCAATTAAGCGATGAATTTAACATTAGTACGATCTTGAGTACAAATTTTAATAAGATTCATCTTTTAGAACAAATCTGCCCCCGGGTAGGAAACTGGGTTCCGTTGTCACGTTTTCACTCGGCCAATTTTACCCTCCGGTTTTTCTATTAACGAGTTCATAACTTAATTACGAGGTGTCAATTCATAATTAGATTATGAATTCTTTCAAGTCAAACTTTATCAATAGAAAAAGATTCAATTAACTCAATTTTACTTAGACAACATTCCTTTACCGAAAAGATCGAAATAAAACGATTACATAACTTTGGCTAGTTATTAGATTTAGCCTACTAACATTATACGAAAATAGAAACGAGACAAAACAAACATAAATACTTTAGAAATTTTACCCGATTACAACGATTGAATCGGAAAATTTCGTATTCTTCCGGATGCTACAACAACTTCAACAACATTGATCTTCTGATAATTTCTCGAGCATTATAACGTTACTACTTTATTTATGGCATAAAGCCTATATATATACATACTACTACTACTAAAGAGAGGTGAAGAAAATATATTTGGTTCCCCCCTTATGTGCCTGCAATGCTGCTCTATTTATAGCGAGCTTTTTTCCCAAGCCGGATCGATCCGAGAAAGGGCCGGATCGATCCGGGAATAAAAAATATTATCCCAGGATATTCTCTGCGGGGCCACATGCTGGTCTAATCATGATGTTTCCTCGGATCGATCCGAGGTAAATCCGGATCGATCCGGATAGATTTTTTCCAATCTTAATCCGAAACTTGATAAAATCATAACTTGAGCTCGGATCTCCAAATGACATAATTCAAGATGCGTTGGAAAGCTCTTGAGGAGATCTATAACTTACATGAAGACTTCTTTTTCAGAAAATGCCTTTTTGCTGGGCCATTTGTTCGTCGAAAATATAACTTGATACGGCGTCACGAACCATTGATCCAATTGAACTTTAAATCTCGTGGCACTTCCTTTATTCCTTCAAAAGATATGATTTTACTCCACAAAATGTCGTCACTCGGGGTCTTGGTTTACCTAAGGTCCGTAAAATACCAAAAATACCCACGTGAATCGACACGACACTCCGGTTATTAACCCGGTACAAAATTTATAACTTTTTATCATTTTTACTAGATTTTTATAATATTTAGATTTATTCATAGCTATTAATATTTTATAAGATTATCTCGTTATAATTACTTATATTTTATATAAAAATAGTCGATAACGTATATAAAACATCGTAATTTTTATCATATAAATGTTATACATCAACTACTCCCCACTTAAATTTCTTTGATCGTCCTCGAGCAAAATAAGCGGTAATATATAAAAATTACGATAAAAATAATATAAGTGGTAGATAAAATTTTTAAATTAGTAAAATATCATTTCAATATTATAAACATATTAATTATATCTTTCTTAGAAATTAATAAGATAAAAAGTGTAGATAACTTTGATAAATTATTTATCAACTATTATTCAAATGAAATTTCACAAAATCTACTCAATAAATATAATTAAAATTCTAGAATTATTTTCCTATCTCAACTTATATGAAATATTTGGAATCAAAGACTAAGTCAAGTAATTGACAAGACGGCTAATACTTTTTAGGATAGGACATTGGTTAATCGAAAAGATAGAAAAAGAAATCAAAAAGAGAAAGAGGCAAGTCGTATGTACTTACACCTTCACGTTTGATCAAAAACAGTTTCGATTAATAATATCTCCTTTTCCAACTATTTTTCAGATTTTCTCTCTTCTTTTTCAATATTAAGAACTAAAAGCGTGAGTGTGTGTAGAAAATCAAATTTACAAGCATTGCTTCATCAAGATTGATCGGAGTAATACTCTTTCGATCTAAAATTACGAGTCCGGTTTCCTTAAACTCGTAATCATTCTTGAGATCTTATGATTCGAATTTTTATCGGGAGCTTTATACCTCATAGTGATATAGGACGTTTCTAGATAACACCCTACTGCACTCAAATCATTGGAAGCTACTACCGATATCTGTCGATCAAAGATAAGGAAGATACCTGGTATTCGATTAATTCTCTGTAAATATGGTGCTTCGTTCTTATATAAATCTTTTTTTTTTTTTTTTTTTCCCTCAGCATACACCATCCTTAGCTTCTGTGCTATCATCTCCTTTCATAAGTACGTACAAACTCGTGGGATTTTTAGGAAATGTAGACCAAAATAAGCCAAGGGTCGGTTATGATCAAAAATGGCTATTTCGAGTGAGGTCTTGATCACTCTAATCAAGGTTGAGGTAATTTTTGTGGTGTCAAAAATCTCATCATTCCTAATCCGATTCCATATTCATATTTCGTTTTACAAAGAAAATTATTCTTAAAAAAATCATTATAAATATAAGTATATTTGCTAAAATTTCATATGAAACTTACTTGATAATATTTATGTATAGTTACATATACTTAAAATCTTATAAAGATCTATAATTGACATATATAATATACTTATAATATATCTAATTTACTTTACTTAATTAAAATCTATTCTTACCAATTTATATTGTTTTTATTCATACTAATTATATATTATCTAATTATTTTGTTCCAAGAAAAATTAAACTAAGTATTGAGCAATTAAGTATAAATTTATATAAGAAAATTTTAATTTTTATTTACTAACTTATTTCCACTCCCCACTTACGAAATGACATCGTCCCGATGTTCAAAGTGAGTAAATAAAAAGTAGTTTGCAAATAAAATTAAAATTTTATATGATTTTGATTATTATTTATTATTTTTAGCAACCATATATTATTTTGATTAAAGAAAATGACATATATATTAAACACTATTACAAACTATAAATAAAAGTAACAAACAACAAAAAACGATTAAACAACTAATTTAAACAACTACCAACTTAACAACATAACTTCTAACTGATTATCAAACCGTAGATGAACATCCGGGAGTATCCACCGGAAGTAATCCTAACTGAGAATCACGAGATGGAAAAATCTCGTCGTAGTAAACTCGTGCACGTGATTCGGTTGGACACAAAGATGAGAGATAACCCAGGCAAACGGTAACGGTCTTCCCCTATTACGTCTTTCTACTGCAAAATTAATTGCAGTCTTAAAAATCAAAACTCCCCAATCAATGTATGCTCCGATGGTTAGTGCATACAACAGCAGCATTTCATCATCCGTAACCCCATAAAAATCTCTAGTTGGATAGATCCGAGAATTAATGAAGCGTTTCCACGCCCTTAAATGAGGGGGTAAAGCCAGAGTTGAAGAATCATAGTTATGATCAAACAACGGAAATACGAACTGAAAGGCTTCTGCAGTACGATTTACAACATTATACGCATCTCCAAGTTCCCAAAGAAACTCGAAGTGTGGGTTTCGATCAAAAGTACATGGTGGGATTTGATAGATTTGATTTATGATGACTGGTGAAAATGAAATAACGATTCCCCTAACTGTAATAAGTTGAGATGAGGCTACTGTCGTTATCTGAGTGAGAGACGCAAAGAAATCTCTAACAATCGAAATGTTTATTCGACCTGCGGGAGTCCTTATCAACTTTTTCCACCCGCAACCTCGGATTAGATTACGTCCCCACTGATCAATTTTTTCAGTGTTTAAGCCTTTCTCCATCAGAATTGGAGAACGGACGAAATTTAGATGTCTCGGGACGTTAGTATGAAAGCAAGAGGCATGCCCTTCGGGAACCACACCATCAGGCTTATGTGGTTCATAACTATTAACCGAGGGAGAGGATCGGTTAGACATTTCGATACGAGAGACTAAAAATAGAAGGAAGGGAAGAATGAGCAAAGTTTATGGTCGTTGCTCTTTCCTTTTATAGAAATATATCTATCAAGCAAAAGTAGAAAAGATCTCTTTTCTCGCGCGTTTTTGTACTTGCCGGATCGATCCGAGAAAGGGCCGGATCGATCCGGCCTCCGAACTAGTAATGCTTGTCGGGTCGGCATACTCACATCGGATCGATCCGGTGAAAATCCGGATCGATCCGGAACATTATCCGTTCACGGACGTAGCCGATTTTGCTTGAAAAAAATGCCTAGTTTTTTTCTAGATGACACGTTTTCTCCATATCTTTGGTTCATTTTCATTGTGTTATAACCATAAATTTTACTACACAATGCGTAATACCATAATATGTAATGAAAACATGAAGATCGTATTAAAATAAAATCCTACCAAAATCAAAATAACCTAAAATTTTACGATAACGAAATTGTACGAAAAATAAAATGTTTCAATGTCAAAAATCATAGAATGTTTAAAATTACTCCTCTTCATCACTCATCTCGACGTGGCTTGAACTTGGCATAGCTTGATAACGGGTCGATTCTTGGGATGGATCTTGAAAATAAGTGGACATCCGTACCGAGCTATCTAGTCCCATCGAGCTCATTTCTCTCGTAATATTAGAAAAAGTGCTTCCCCATCCCGTCGTGGTATGGCCAAATGATCCAGATCCAGCCCATTCAGATGTCGCAGCTGCCGTAGTACCTGTCGAAAAATCCCCTACACCACTAGTTTGAAATCCAAAAGAATGTGGCATTTGTTGGAAGTCCGAGCGAGGTGGCATCGGTGGAATGAAATCGGGCAAGGTATATAAGGCCGGGTTTGGCACCGCGGAATATCCATCTCGGCATAGGTAAGGTTTTGCAAAAGTATATTCATTTGATATAAACCTCGTATGCCTTGACGTAAATCTTCGGACCATAATTTATTCCTTTCCGCAAAAACGACCATATTGGCATTAGCACGATGAACATCATAGGCCATGGATTGAAACATGTCGTAAGTGATGGTATTCGGAAGTTGAGTTTGAGTTTGATTTGGATGAAGGAGGGACAAAGCAGCGGTGGGTGGAGTAGTGAGGTCGTTGACGGTTAGGGTCCAAAAAGTTTATTCTTCCTGCCGGACTAAGTGGTAAACTAGGACCTATAAGTGTGTCATCCACCATCATCAAATTATCACTTGGGAGCTCACGGACACCAATCTGGCGACACAAGGAAGAAATAAAACATGGAAAAGGCATGTGACTGCCGGGTCTAGCATTCAGGGCAAATTCCTTGGCCCTTCTACACATTACTCTGCCTACATCCACGGGTATATCATTGACCATAGCCCAAGCAATACACAAATCCTCTTTACCAAAAGATGTAAAATGTCGAGTAGGGTAAAGAGTGTGACTAATAAAACGTTTAATGGCTCTCATATCCCGGATACATTTTCCATAAGAAAACTCCGTTTTCATGCCGACGGCAGTGGGATCTAACTCATTCTGGGCTAGTGAAACAATATAATCAAAGTCTGCAGGTTCATCCAAATTCCAAACTGTATAATAGTCCTCATTCTCTGGTATATCAGGAATACCATAAATAGCATTTATAATGTGAGGAGTAAATGGCACTGTCCTAGTTCTTATGTTGACAGAAGTTAACTCACCATCTTCTGTAGCATTATGAGTTGCTACCAGAGAATAAAATTCACTACTAAGGTTGTGTTAATTTCTCCCGACCTTAAACTGGCTAACTCCAACCACTGTCGCCTTTCAAAAATCTCTTTTACCTCCCTTCCCAAATCCTTAAAATCCAAACCCCTCTCGACTGCAACTAAACACTTTCCAAATTTATTTTTCAATGCTTTCTTAGCTGCAGCAGACGCGGTTCTTTCAAAACTAACTGCCAATTCTTCTTCTGTTAAAGGCCTAGTTTCTATGACTGGAATTTGGGTAGGGATATTAGGTTTACGTTTTTTACTAGCTTTTGATGATTCGGCCATTCTACGATAGTGACACAATAACAAAACAACACAACAAAACAACACAAAACAACAAGACAAATGTGAGTGACAAAACAAGCTTGAAAATAAAAAATTGCATAAAAATGAAATTAACAAAATAAATGACTACAATATTACCTTATAATGCTTAAAAGGTTGAAAAGTTGGCCGGAAAAGATGAAAAGTCGCCGGAATGAAAGTTGAAGCTTTCCCTTGAAAATTACTTCAATAAAATTGAAAATTTGAAGAGAAGAGAGGAAAATGAGAAGAGTGTAAGGATTGGGGTAGTTTAATAGTAATGTTGTGTGATGATTTGAAGAAAAAAATTCGAATTGAGGGGAAAAGGGGAGGGGCGGCTGTTTTTAGAAAAGTGGAAGAAGAAGAAGAAAGAGGGACCCCGTCCCTTTTTTAGGTTTTTTTTTTTAGCTTCCGGATCGATCCGGGGTTAGGTCGGATCGATCCGACCACTTTTTTTTTTTTATTTTTTTATTTTTAATTTTAAAACCTTAATAAAACTTCTACAAAATTTAAATAAAAACTTTTTATAAAAACTTTATAAAACTTTTAAATAATTCCATAAAGATCCTATTTATAAAATTTTCAAAAGTTATATAAAAATTTTATAAATATTATAAAATTCACAAGGGTCCTAATTCCATCACTTCTAAATCTTCCAGAGTTCTGACGTAACGTTCTATCAACCTAACCTTAAGAAATGAGGCGTTCGAATTTTCCCTTTGATCTCCATCGGGATTTTCGGATAACCACCTAATCGTTCCCTTCTTAACAACATTCAAACACTCATCCCGGGATTTGGTTGTGCTTTCCTACATTTCCCTTCATGCTCACTTTTCCACAGATTCGCACCTTCTTAAAAACTTTGCCCTTCTCTTTATCGAACTTCTCGATTTTCCATTACATAGTTCTTTCGACCGATCTCTCTCAACAATTGCTTGTTTTTCTCAAAAACCGAAGCTTCTATTTTAAACGCGACATCTTTATCCAAGCCTAATTTCAAAAGCAATATAAAAATTCCTATTCTATCTAAAAAAGGCATCCAGTTCTTTTACGTCTATCCGGTAAAAGACGAAACTAATTTAAACATAAATAAAACAAATAAAAGTAGAGTAAAGATAGATAGCACTCGGTATTCGGCCGAGTTTAACTCCTCTCGCTTTTCGCTTTCTTGATTTCTCTCGCTTTTTACTTTGTCGGAGGATCGTTAGTAGCATTATTTCTTCTTTCAAAGTGCGGTTCCTTCTCCTTCCACAAATAACTTTACTCTATGGCCATTGGCTATAAAAGTTGTATTTCCATCGCTAGTTCAACACTCCGCATTTGTAAACTCTCGTTACTTTAAATGGACTCGTCCATCTTGATTTAAGCTTTCCCGGAAATAACTTTAAACGTGAATTGTACAAGAGCACTCGATCACCTACATGGAACTCATGACTATAGATTCTCTTATCGTGAAAGGATTTCGTGCGTTCCTTGTAGATTCGAGCGTTTTCATAAGAATCGAGACGGAATTCTTCTAGTTCGTCAATTGAAGCAATCTATGATCACCGACAAACCCTTAGGATCGAAATTCGTAAATTTAATAGCCCGAAGGCTCGGTGTTCTAACTCAACCGGGAGATGACAAGACTTGCCAAAAACTAACTTATAGGGAGAACAACCAATTGGTGTTTTAAAAGTCGTTATATATGCCCATAATGCATCGTCTAGTTTAACCGACCGCTTTTTTCGGTTTGAATCAACTCGTTTTTTCTACGATTCTTTTAATCTCTCTATTAGACACCTCTACCCGACCACCGGTTTGCGGATGATAGGGCGTTCCTAACTTATGCGTTACACCATATTTTTCAATTATCTTGGTAAATGGTTTATTACAAAAGTGTGAACCTCTATCACTAATGATAGCCCTTGGAATGCCATAACGTGTAAATATATTCTTTTTAAGAAATCGTATGACAACTCGGTATCATTAGTGGGAAGAGCTTCAAACCTTCTACCCATTTCGAAACATAATCTACCATTACTAGAATAAATCTTTTTCCAAAAGATATAGGAAATGGTCCCATGAAATCTATACCCCAAACATCAAATAACTCACATTCTAAAATAGGTTGCATAGGCATTTCATGTTTTTTAGATACATTTCCCCATTTTTGACAAGATTCACAAGATTTGACATACTTATAAGCATCTCTATATAGTGTAGGCCAATAAAAACCACATTGTAAAACTTTAAAAGCAGTTTTCCAACCTCCATGATGACCTCCTGCCTCACGATCATGACAAAATGATAAAATACTTAAAATTTCATTATCAGGCACACACTTTCTGATTATCCCATCCGAACATTTACGGAAAAGGTCCGGTTCCTCCCGGTAATAAAATTTTAAGTCATAAAAGAATTTCTTCTTCGTCGCCAAGTCCAATGAGACGGAATATAATCACAAAAGTTAAGTAATTAATGATATCTCCAAACCAGGGTGACATTTCCTTAGAAGGAATTCTATTCTTTAATAACCGCATGGTCGAAGGAGTATCTATTCTAAACAGTTGTTCATCGGAAATGAATCTTTAATTTCTATTCCTTTCTCAACATCATTTTCCATTCTACTTAGATGATCCGCTACTACATTCTCACTTCCCTTTTTATCTTTAATTTCAATATCAAATTCTTGAAGTAAGAGAATCCATCTAAGAAGACGTGGTTTCGCATCCTTCTTACTTAGTAAATACTTCAAAGTCGAATGGTCCGTATAAATTATTACCTTAGAACCAACTATATACGATCCGAACTTATCTAAGGCAAAAATTACAACCAACGGTTCTTTTTTCGTAGTTGTATAGTTCGGTTGAGTCTGCAGTTAATGTATGAGATGCATAGTAAATAGCTTTGAGAATTTTGTTATATCTTTGGCCTAAAACTGCTCCTACAAACCTAAATCACGGCATCACACATAATCTCAAATGGCAAATTCCAATCGGTGCTACTAGCACCGGTGCGTAGTCAATCTCGCTTTTAAGGTCCGAAAAGCTTCTTTACATTTACCATCAAAGTTAAAAGGTACTTCCTTTTCAAGCAAATGACTTAGAGGCTTTGCTATCTTTGAAAAATCGGCAATAAATCTCCTATAAAATCCCGCATGTCCAAGAAATCCTCTTAGAGTCCTTAGATTAACCGGTGGTGGTAATTTTTCAATTACTTCCACCTTGGCTTTATCAACTTCAATTCCTATTTCGAGATTCTATGGCCTAGGACAATTCCTTCGATACCATTAAATGACATTTTTCCCGTTTAAAATTAAATTGGTATCCTCACAAAAGCGTTGTAACACTCTTTCTAAGTGCGATAAACATTTACCAAAAGAATCTCCGTAAACACTAAAGTCGTCCATAAAAATTTCTAAGAATTTCTCAACCATATCGGAAAATATAGTCATCATGCATCTTTGAAACGTAGCTGGAGCATTACATAAACCAAACGGCATTCTTTTATACGCAAAAGTTCCATAAGGACAAGTGAAAGTAGTCTTTTCCCTATCTCCTGCTGCAATGAAAATCAGTAAATAACCCGAATAACCATCTAAGAAACAAGATAATATTTATGACCACTTAACCGTTCCAACATTTGAACTATGAATGGAAGTGGATGATGATCTTTCTTAGTATGATCATTCGATTTCCTAAAATCAATGCACATTCAATAACCCGTAATTTCTCTTGTTGGAATCCATTCATTCCTATCATTCTCTTTCACCGTGAAACCTCCTTTCTTTGGTACCACTTGAGTTGGACTTACCCATTCACTATCTGATATGGGAAAAATTATTCCCATCTCTAATAGCTTAATGACCTCTTTCTTAACAATTAACTGCAAATTTGGGTTGAGGCGGCGTTGCGGTTGAATACAAGGCTTAGCATCCTCCTTCAGAATTATCTTATGAACGCAAATCTCAGGGCTAATACCTCGAATATCAGCAACTGTCCATCCAAAAGCTTTCTTATGCTTTTTCAACATTCTAAGTAGTTGATCTTCTTGTTGCTCGATTAAAGGCGATGAAATAATAATCGGTAATAGATTATCGTTTCAAGAAAAGCATATTTCGGATTTAAAGGTAACGGTTTCAATTCCAGGTTCTTTGGCGGATCTTCTATTGACGATTTAAGAAGCGGTCCTTCTAGTTCTAATTCCAAGTACTTATGCCATGGTGGCTTAAAGGTAAAACTTTCTCGTATCTAAAGAAAGAATTATCTCTTTCATTTCAATGTCTTCCTCATCTTCTTTATAGATAGACAGAGTTAAGCATTCTTCTAATTGTCTTCAAAAGTTGGTAGCGATTATCGTAGACGAATGAATATCTTCTATAAAAGAACATGATTCGATGATGCATGATTCATAGCTTTGAAAATATTGAAAGCAACTTCATCTTCATTGACTCTCAAAATTAATTCTCCTTTCGAACATCGATTAAAGTTCTTCCCGTAGCTAGAAATGGACGACCTAGAATAAGAGGTGCTTTGAATAACCATCTTCCATTTCCATAACTACAAAGTCTACCGGAAAATAGAATTTGTCTACTTTAACCAATACGTCCTTAATAATTCCTTTAGGGTACTTAATCGATCTATCCGCCATTTGCGAGTCATTTCAGTCGTAGTAAGCTTTCCTATGCCTAGCTTTTTATAATCCTCATAAGACATTAGATTTATACTTGCTCCTAGATCACATAAGACCTTCTTAAACAGAAATCCTCCAATTTCACACGGAATGGTAAAACTACCAGGATCTTTCAGTTTAGGTGGTAACTTATGCTGCAAAATTGCGGAACATTCTTCATTTAGGCATATATTCTCATATTCCTCTAATTTTTTCTTGTTTGACAGAATTTCTTTCAGAAATTTTCCATAGGCAGGTATATTAATCAGAGCTTCAATAACAGGGATATTAACTTGAATATGACGAAAAGTGTCAAGGAAACGAGCATACTTCTTATCAGTTTTTGCCTTTTTGATTTGATCTTTAGGAGGGTAAGGTAAAGATTCTAAATCTATGACCTTTGGCTCCTTTGTCAGTTTCTCTTTTCCTTTTTCCTTAAACCTTCGAGTATTACTCAGTCGCCATGTTTCAGGTTCTTGAATTCTTTCTTTTAAATTGTTCCCTGA
Organism: Gentiana straminea; assembly: GCA_036785695.1. Classification (NCBI taxonomy): domain Eukaryota; kingdom Viridiplantae; phylum Streptophyta; class Magnoliopsida; order Gentianales; family Gentianaceae; genus Gentiana; species Gentiana straminea. The sequence goes on from JAVUPR010000183.1 coordinate 17,846,984, forward strand.
ATCAATCTCTACTTCAGATTCCTTCTTTTCTTCCTGTTTTTCATCCTTGTTTTCATTATCTTCCATTCTAATGTGTTCCTTAAATAAAGTCCTTAAATCTTTATCCATGGGATCTTTCAGAATCTTAGGGATTTTTACCCAATTTTCCCTTTCACTTTCAGGTTCCGAACTTTTATTTCTTTTCAAGAAATTTTCTATAATTTCTTCTTCCTCATCTGTAAATTCAAGTTCATCTTCGGCTTTATCATTCTTACCATCTAAGTCATCTTCTACTTCATTATTCCCAAAGTTTTCAACTCCATTACTTCCACTGAGCTTCCTACTTCTCGTAACTACAACATTTACCTCTCTTGGGTTCCTTTCAGTGTTACTTGGTAATCCTCCCGGGGGTCTCTTGTTATTACGTTCACCTTCCCTACTCAAATGATCTTCCATATTCCTTAATGAGGCTTCTATCGTTCTCATCCCGGTATCATGTCCACTCATAGATGTTTTCATTGAACTCATATCCTTAGTGATCGTACCAATAGAAGTCACCATCGTTTCTATATTTTTAGCTTGAGTAGATACTACACCCATCATATTTTCCATTAGTTTTTCCCATTTTTCAACTCCTTCAGGCCGAGTTGAACTTTGAGTTCTTGGTATACTTTGAGTGGTATGTTGAGGATAGGATCTAGGTAATGATTGTAAATTCGATTAGACGTGTTTTCTTGATAAACTTGATTATTATTCATGTTCCTATATGGAAGCGGATACGGCGGTTGTCCTTGCTTACTAGGGTTTTCGGACCATCGATAAGTAGGGTGATCTCTTCTAATAGCATTAAACGAGTTTGAGTAAGCATTGTTTAAATTCCTATGCCGTCGAAGAAAACTCACCTCCTCTCTTGAGTATCCCGTTGGTTCTTCAATCCCACGATGGCATATTATCCGATTCGAGTATTCAGTTGGTGTACTATTTTCTGAACTTTGGTTCTTATTCTGTTGTAAACCATCAAATTTCCTACTCAAATTTTCTAAATGTGCTAGAACTTCCGTATTAGACGTACATTCTCCTGCAAAAGCTACTTTTCTGGTGCTAGAACCGGTTTCCCACATTCTGTTATTTTTGGAAATCTTTTCTATAGCATCGTAAACTGTTTGAGCTTCACTCATCATTAACGAACCACCACATGCATGATCTACATCAGCACGTGAATCTTTTCTTAATTTACGACAGAAGAGTTGAATTTGCATATCTAAGGAATAACCATGGTCGGGACAAGCTCTTAACAATTTTTTAAATCTTTCCCAGGCATTCCCGAGCGTTTCTTCAGATCCTTGTCTAAAGTTAGCAACCTCGACTTTTAATTCCAAATTCCGTCCAGGAGTGAAATATTGTTTCAGAAATTCAGTTTGAATCTCCTCCCAACTAGTAAGTGAATGATGTGGAAGAGACATAAACCAATCTCGGGCTCGTCCTTTTAGAGAAAAAGGAAACATAGTCATCCTTGTTAATTCCTTGTGAGCACCTTGACTTTTGGCTGTATTGCATAGTTCTTCAAAAAGATAGAGATAATGATGCGGATCTTCATCATCTTCTCCTAGGAATTGGGCTCTTGCGTCAATTAAACCAAAAAGATGAGATTTAATCTCGAAATTATTCGCTCCTTCATTAGGTAAAAGTATGGGATTATTAGTCGATTTCTTCTTCTTATGGTTTGGTCACGTATAGGCCTTGGGTTTACCGGGTTGTTACGATTATTTCGGTTCCGATTTTGATTATTTCTATTATTATTATTATTTTGATTATTAAGGTTAACGGGGTTTTGTCCATGCCCTAGAGCATGTTCCGGCCCTTGTTCGGGTGTTTCATCACCGATTTCGGACCATTCTCGTATTTCGTTTGAAGATGATTCGTCGGGATTTCCACGACTAGTATGACCACGTTTTCTCTCTACTCTTAACTCGCCTTTCGTAAGTGTTTATGTCGGGCTTATAAGGAGTGAGTGGGGCCTTACCACTTCTGGTCATCAACTAACGAAAATAGAAAATAACACGAAATTAATAGTAGTAAAAAATGGTAACTTACCTATAAGGTAAGTACCGACGAAATTAAAAATAGAAATGAGATAAGAAAAGTGTTGACTTATTCTCGAGAATTTTGAGCTAATATAAGTAGTAACCATAGACACAAAAAAAGAAATTAGCGTCGTTCCCCGGCAACGGCGCCAGAAAGCTGACGTGGCCTTTTCTAGTGCTAATACCAGTCCTTAACCGACAGTGTATCGGGTCAAACTGTAGTGCTAGTATGGTGAGTCAGAGTATCGTATCCTCAGGGAACTTTGTAATTCTTCTAAGTGTGGTTAAACACCAAAGAGCTGTTATTAACTCAATCTAAATCTCAGTTTTATAGCACAGATAACTACTATTTTACTTAACATAAAATAAATGCGTAATTTAAAATTTATTCTAATATAATATATATAGATATATAAATATATATAGATATGCATAAGTTGCAAAGTATATATATAGATATAAATATATAGATGCCAAATATATTATTAGAGAACTAGCCAAAGTTTATATAATTGATTTATACGATCTTTTCAGTGAATGGAATGTGCTCGATCTTTAGGTTCAATTGAGTAAATGAAACGGTGCACTCGAGGTTAACAATTCCTCCTTACATAAGCGTACGAAATTGTCATATGTCCATTGTCATCGAGTCCAAGATCCACAACTCGTTACGGTTTTTCCGAACGGGTCCCGAGTACGATTCTACCTCCGAATAAAAAAGAGTCATTCCGTTCGTCAAACGGTCAATTTTATTTAAAGGCTCCGGTTGTCAAGGCCGGCCGATTCAACTTTCCGGTTTAAGTTTCAATTAAAGGCGATGAATTTAACATTAGTACGATCTTGAGTACAAATTTTAATAAGATTCATCTTTTAGAACAAATCGCCCCCGGGTAGAAAGCGGGTTCCGTTGTCACGTTTTCACTCGGCCAATTTTACCCTCCGGTTTTTCTATTAACGAGTTCATAACTTAATTACGAGGTGTCAATTCATAATTAGATTATGAATTCTTTCAAGTCAAACTTTATCAATAGAAAAAGATTCAATTAACTCAATTTTACTTAGACAACATTCCTTTACCGAAAAGATCGAAATAAAACGATTACATAACTTTGGCTAGTTATTAGATTTAGCCTACTAACATTATACGAAAATAGAAACAGACAAAACAAACATAAATACTTTAGAAATTTTACCCGATTACAACGATTGAATCGTTTGTATTCTTCCGGATGCTACAACAACTTCAACAACATTGATCTTCGATAATTTCTCGAGCATTATAACGTTACTACTTTATTTATGGCATAAGGCCTATATATACATACTACTACTACTAAAGAGAGGTGAAGAAAATATATTTGGTTCCCCCCTTATGTGTACTCGCAATGCCGCTCTATTTATAGGCGAGTTTTTCCCAAGCCGGATCGATCCGAGAAAGGGCCGGATCGATCCGGGAATAAAAAATATTATCCCGGGATATTCTCTCGGGGCCACATGCTGGTCTAATCATGATGTTTCCTCGGATCGATCCGAGGTAAATCCGGATCGATCCGGATAGATTTTTTCCAATCTTAATCCGAAACTTGAAAAAATCATAACTTGAGCTCTGGATCTCCAAATGACGTACAAAATTTATAACATCATCAAACAAGCACAATTTTATGATGGTTGAATGTGATAACGTTTAAAACATCGTAATTTTTATCTAAATGTTATACATCGGATAACATCATCAAACAAGCACAACATGATGGTTGAATGTGTTTTCTCCTCCAGACGGCATCTGCGAGGCGGCATCTCTATCGATAAATGAGTCCACAATCCTTGTTTTAACAAGGCCTGCATCTTGATTCGCCACAAACTGAAACTGTTCCTCCCTGTAAATTTATCAATCTTTACGTTCATCGCTGGCATCCTTCTATTTAAAAAACAAACCTTTGATCACAAAATCCTAGCACCGGTCACCGGTCTTGGTGAAGATCAACTATGTTCAACCTGCAACTCTCTGAATCTTGAAAACACAGATGAGAATCTTGTAGTTTAAGAAAGATAAAAAAATTGCAATGCAAACATAAAGTATGGCGGAAATTGATAAAACACAGAAACAAAGAGAACACATTGATTTAACGTAGTTTCTGGCGTTGTGCTGACTACTCCACGGACAAAAAAGGAGATATTTTACTATGCACAAAGTTGCAATTTATTTCTCACACTTGTGAAAACAACACTCTTGAAAGACACACTTGCATTGATTACAACATTGATATTATAGGTACAAATCCCAAACCCTAACCGCCAAAGATCTTTGTCGGAATTATCATAAATACCCCAGATGTGGACCCCAGCTCCAGCTGTTATCCACTAGATAAAACTTAGTTCAAAACTGACTCTCCCAGACTTGTAATCAACTGCTCAGATGTAGAACTCATCTATACTCAGTAAAACTCAGCAGACCAAACTGACTGCTGACTTCGAAGAAACTGATCAATTTGCACTTCACCACAACTGACTTTCACAAAACTGAATATACTTACTGAACTGACCATCATTCTCAGTCTCAGTTTCTCAGATTAGTTCCACCGGTTTATTCATCAATTTAGAGATCAAGTTACCAAAACTGACAACATGGTTTATAATATATTTGCAGATTTATTTAAGTATATACACATTAAACACACTTATTTAAAACTACAAAAGTAGCTACTACATGCCTCTAAGTGATTGAAGTCGTCCTCATACGTGCACAAATATTACGCTATTCTTAGCTTTCATCATGAAATCTTCAGAATCAGATTCCTAAGATGAAAATCAAGTAGAGAAATTAAATATGTAAATATTCAAAATGTATAACCTTATTTTCTAGATATTTATCCATATCATTGCTTGGTTAATTAATGCACATTCTGAAGTCCTGTGCTAAAAATATTCATGCATGATGTAAATACTACAAATAAAAGTTCAAAATACAATAACTCAAGAAAAAAATCCCAACATGCACCTAAAAGTTCTATTTAAACCTAGGTTAACTAAAAGAAGGTGAAATTACAAATGCGCCTTCTTGTGGCTTAACTTCAACTGAAATACATCACTTTAACATTGTCATTAGATGAAATGAAAAACTTGCATTATATGATATAATGCACATCAGCACATGTTTTTTATAAGTATATTCCCCATATGAAGAAATGTCATATTCTTTATCATAGTTGTCCATATTCAGATCCTTGAAAGTATCTGTCGCGCTTCATTTGTGATGATCTTTACCCACGAAACCTTTTCATAGGGTTTCAAGTGCAACTTCATCATCGTCATTAGATGTATCAACATTTGTAAATTTTTCGTCTTTGTTTTCATCATCCCACGGTGAAAACCAAAAATCTATAAATTACACTACACTTACTTATATCACCATCAAAGACCCTTTCATCATTGAATGCTAAATGCACACTATTTTTTGAGGGGGGAAAGGGGTTTTATTAAGCGTTTTCAATCAAGCAGGCTTCAATTACATATGAAGGTGGACGAGTACCCTGGTCTTTAAAAGAAAGATAATCCAAACCACAAAGAGTCAGCAGATGAGCTGGCACGGTGCCGGTTCTCTTTACAAAAGAGAAGGAAATTGAGCTAAACAAAACATAGAGATCTTCGCATGCGTTTAAAATCCCTCCGAACGCAGACAGATCCTCCGTTGGTGATCTAAGCCATTGAATAAGCAAAATGCAGTCTCCTTGACATTCGTGACCTAATGCTACCGTAAGAGAGTGGTATAATACTAGGGCCTTCCCCTGTAAAAAAATCTAGGCACAAGCCCATATAAGAGGAGGGCATCATCCTCAAAACCTAGGTTGTGAGGTGAGGGAAGTTCATCTCTTCATATGACAAGTACCCAATGTGGGACACTTTAACACGCTCCCTCAAATGTGAGCCTATAAAGAGTCTGGGCCACATGGCATATAAAGACACTGTAAGGCCAACAAAGAGGCCAACACTTGCACAATAAATGGGTGTCTTAGATACCATTGAGAAAATCTAGGTCCAAATCCATATAAGAGGATGACATCATCCTCAAAACCTAGGTTGTAAGGCGAGGGAAGTCCATATCTTTTTTTTGAACAGCAAGTGAGAGATTTATATTAAAGCCATAACTAGCAAGATGCTAGAAATGCAAAAAATAAAAATAAAAAGAAGGTGGTACATGGAAAAAATGAAAGCAATGTCCACAATCGCCATACAACTTCAAAAATAAGTAGTAGGAAAGGAAAATTCATCCAAGCCGCACCAAGGTGGAAGCCAAACCCATAAAAAGCGGTAAGCATAACAAGCTCAAGTGTGCAACAATAAGCACCCAATGCTCACCATTCCAAAATTATACCAAACCAAACTCAGAAAAATTTTATACCGCAGCTTTAAGAGGACTCGCCTTCCATTCTTCCCAACTCGTCTTCTTCATTTTTTTATCATGAGATAACCACATATATGATAGCGATTGAACCTCACGAAAAATAGCTTCCGGGTCCAAAACGAGTGAATTGAAGACCACTTTGTTTCTAAAGAGCCAAATAGTCCATGCCGTGACACCAATACTTGCCCTCCAAAGTTGTGCTACGAGCTTACTAGAATTTATCATAGGCCTAGATCTACATAACTCATCAATGAAAGAAGAGATAGGAAACTGGATTTTACACCAATTGAACACATGGCTCCAAATCAATTATGAAACATCACAAGCGAATAGAAGATGATTAACCGATTTCTTAAACTTATAACAAAGTGAGACACATCATCCTGTAAAATCCACTATTGGACACTTTAACACTCCCCGTATAGCACTATTGCAGCCTCCTAATGGCCAAGACAATGCTGTGATTATATTTCCGTCACAATTGTGTATTATACCTCCCACTGACAGTTTGTTTTCTATAATTGACGCGTCAAATTTAATTTTGAACTTCCCAGATTCTGCCTTCATCCGAGCAACATGCCATGAAGGTGACGTCACACTCCACATTTCTCAAGCTGGGCATTCATTTCGGCTACTATGGTGTCAGCTTGGCTCATAATTCTTGATATATAAATGTCTTCACCTTTAAAAATGGCATTACATCTTGTTTTCCAAATGTACCATACGGTGTAAATCACTTGGTTGCTCTCGGTGTCTTCTAATTCTGTGAACAGTGCATTGATGAAGTCACAAGCGGATCCTCTCAGCATCTTACTACTTACCAGCTCACTTTGTGACCAAATTCGGCCAGCTAGCATGCAATGCATTATGCAGTTCTCTGCTGTCTCATAAGCTCCCATGCAAAGTCTACATTTACCATCAGTGATCCCACGGTTTTGTAGATTAGAATTGACATGAAGGCTATTGGTACACATGCGCCATAAGAAGTGCTTTACATTCGGTTGGATCTTTAGGGACCATAATTTGTTGGGTAAATTATTAATCTAGCATGTTGTTTAACAAAAATTCAAGTGAAAACGAAAACATAAAATATGACAGAAAACTTATTGAGTGAGGCGAGTGTATCACTCTGTCCTTAAGACGTTTTGGCCCCGATTATGTGCACACGGTAATGGCAATCGTCTCCCAAGATATACCAGTCATACCTTCTTCGGGTTGTTGCACTTCAATGAGAAGAAGACGACGAACCGATCATGTTCTGTAAATCTCTTCTTGACTCGAAAAATATGCAAAGTATTTGGATGAGTATTTTTAAAGCATTTGGCCAGAATTTGTCTAAGGAAAATCATTTAAAATCTGCATCCTTTTCCATTACAATGGTGGGAATTTATAAGGGGAAAAAGTCCCATCATTCAACGGTTGCAACCTTTAATCCGAAAAGTTATAACCTTTTACTAAAAGGATACAACCTCTTACGGGGTCGTAACCTTTCACCGAACCGTTGCGACCCTCCATTAATTTTATAATTAATTTTAATTCAAATTCTCCAACAATCCCCACATGAATGAAAATTAATGCAAATGCAATGCAGACTTTGAAGAGATCACAGGCGGAAATTTGTTGCATCGGGCGAGGTGGTTTGCTGCCTTGAACCTTCCGTAGTGGAGTACCATCAGACATACTCGGCTAAGCAGTGAACTAGGTCTTGAACTGCTCAAGCTTTGGTGCATGCCTAGACAATGATACCTACACAACAGATCTCCTAACATTCTCGAGGTTCTCATGGTTGTGTCCGTTTTGGCCCTGGAACACTTTGTTTTGAGAAAGTGTGTTAGAGAATTCAGCCCTCAAATTCTTACAGAAGCGGCCCCACTTCCACTTACATAGGTGACCCTCTATAAAGAGTACTCTGCAATACCCCACTTGGCTTGACCAAGATATATGAATCATTAAAAGTTTAATGCTTAACCTAACAAAATCACAGAAAACAATTTTGTTTTTAACAGAATGGGTAAGTGCTAACTGTCCCTCATCACTTAGTTGTCCCTTAACCTTAATCAAACAATACAACTCTTATTTGGGAGTTAAAGTAACTTCCAAAATACCAAACTAAGAGTTGTTACTTGTGACCCAAATTTATTTTGTTTTAAGTCGTCTTCAAGAAAATAATCATAATCTTTACGATTTCTGAGTTCAATAGTTATAGTGCTAACTAATGATGAAGACAACAGTGTCCACTATTAGACCCGCAACATAAAATATCTATTTTTTTTTTTTTCAAGACATAAATCCACACAAAGATCGTTCTTATAAGGTAGTCAAATTATTGACGCATGGAATCACCAAATTAATATGCAGAGGATATCATTTAATCACCAACAACTCGTAACGTTTCGGTTCATGCTGGTTACGGAAGTTAAATCTAAAAGGAAACTTCCAAACACATTGAACCCGATGGAAATCATTCTATCAAAAATTGCCTCCTCTTTTCATGTAGATGACTTTCGGTATTAATCAAAATTATACACAAACTATAAATACCAAAACCTTACACAACATGTATTATTGATTATACAATATCAACAACATATTAAACCATACGCCTGAACATGCTTACTTTTATTTGTTCATTAATGAACACAGTATTTCATAATTATATATATCCTAACATGTGAACACCATTCACAATGACAGAAGGAGAACGACAGTAACATCTATCACAAACAGCACGCAAAAATACGTATAACAAAAACGTCTTAAGATTGTTGGATAAATTATTAATCTAGCATGTTGTTTAACAAAAAATCAAGTAAAAACGAAAACATAAAATATGACAGAAAACTTATTGACTGAGGCGAGTGTAGCACTCTGTCCGTAAGACGTTTTTGCTCCGATTATGTGCACACGGTAATGGCCCAAGATACAACAGTCATACCTTCTTCGGCTTGTTGCACTTCAATGAGAAGAAGACGGCGAACCGATCATGTTCTGTAAATCTCTTCTTGACTCGAAAAATATGCAAAATATTTGGATGAGTATTTTTAAAGCATTTGGCCAGAATTTGTCTAAGGAAAATCATTTAAAATCTGCATACTTTTCCATTACAATGGTGGGAATTTATAAGGGAAAAAAATCCCATCATTCAACGGTTGCAACCTTTAATCCGAAAAGTTATAACATTTTACCAAAAGGATACAACCTCTTACGGGGTCGTAACCTCTCACCGAACCGTTGCGACCCTCCATTAATTTTATAATTAATTTTAATTCAAATTCTCCAACAATTTGTTCTAGAAGGCTTTTGTACGTGCGCTTGAGGATGTGTTGGGGCGTGCCATATCATTGCGCTTTAGAGAATAGGCTAGGTGATAGCCGGATTTGATCGTGTAATTCCTATTGGATGTGATGTGCCATATTAACTTGCCGGGTCCTGGTCGTGGCGAGAGATTAATTTGGAGAATATTTTCCGCTATATATTGCGGAAACGTAGCTGTTACTAACTCCTCATTTCATCTCGGCCCTGGGTTTAACAATAGGCTTACTCTCATCTCGTCCAAACTTTCATCAATCACTCCGATCGTGAAACTAGAAAGATTAAGGACCCAAGGATCACGAAAGACGTTACTTTTGTAACGCCCGGAACTTGGGTCTGGCGGCGCTAAATGAGTTATAAATGATCCGGTCAACTGCTTAGACCGTCGTTCTCGCTTGGTCTAAAATGGCTAACCCGATTTGACAAGACGTTTATATCTAACACTTACATGGGTCTGAGCAGGCTATTACTTTATAGATATGTGACTTTACATTCTCCCCCTTATAAGGGACTGGCGTCCTTGCCAAGACTTGGCCTGGACTTGTCCCAGTCTCGTTCGTACCATGAGTCTAGAGGTGGCCCTTGCCGTCTCTCATGGTGTGGCACTTAGGTCCGTCTGATAGTCGGCTCTGAATACCATTATGTAACACCCCAGAACTTGGGCCTGGCGTAGCTAAATGAGCCATAAATGATCCGGTCAATTGCTTAGACCGTCGTCCTCGCTTCGTCTGAAAGTGCAAACCCAAGTTGACAAGACCTTTATGTCTCACACTTATATGAGGGTGACCAGGCTATTACTTTACAAATGTTGGACTTTACATATTTTTCCCCATTTCCTATTCCCCATCTCAAGCCTTACTTTAACATGTCTCGGCCTGTAATAATACTCGCCAAAAAAAGGATGAACCCGAATATCATTCAACATCAAGAAAGGCTTTGTTACGGAAATACTTTGCTTGTAAGAGATGACTGGACAGGGTATTTGGACTTTTCAGGAATCTCCATGTCTTTTTTGCAAGCATTGCCAAATTAAAGCAAGTTATGTCTCAAAATCCCAAGCCTCTTTGGTCTCTTTTTATAGCAATATTTCTAATTTTTCCAATGAATTTTCCACTCACCTTCTTTAACTCCCCAAAAGAAACGTCGAATCATCCTTTCGATCGGATTAATAAAATATTTAGGCAATAAGAAACATTGCATTGCATGGCTTGGAATTGCATGAATGACAGCCTTGATTAGCACTTCATTTCCTGCTTGTGAGAGATATTGTTCTTTCCACCCGCTCATTTTTCTTCCAAACCTTTTCTTTCAAAAAGTTGAATATACCGGCTTTCGTTCTTCCAATAAGAAATGGCAGCCTTAGATATTTCCCAACTCCTTCATTATTTGGTATTCCAAGAAAGTCGCGTATTTTCTAGCGAATCGAGGCTGAGACTTCCTTGGCAAAGAAGACACTACTTTGGCGAAATTAATAGCTTGCCCGGATAGAATTTCATAGTCATGCAAGAGACTTTTTATATTGTTTGCAGCCTCATCATTTGCCTTTAGGAACAGAATATTGTCGTCAGCGAAAAGAAGGAGATTCAATGTCAAAGATCTCCTTCCAAACGATACTTCTTCAATGAAGCCGCCATTCTGCGCTTTATAGTAAAGTTGTCAGACCTTCAACACAAAGAACAAAGACAAATGGAGAGAGCGAGTCTCCTTGACGTATTCCTCTTGTGGAGCTAAAAGAAGAAGTCGGTACTCCATTCCTAACCCTAATATTAGGTCAGTTCTAGCTATTGTCAATTTTACCCTTTATGGGGTCTGCCCCTTGCCCAAGTCATCACGCTGATAATGGGCCTTCATAGCTGGTGTGGACTCTGGCCTCAAGGCCGACTTAATCGACTTACGATAGTCGACTCCGGGACCATTGCCCTACACTGCTCGAAAGTAGAGCGTCGTAGCTCGAGCCCGGTCATCGACACGCGTGCCTTAACACTTATTCTTAATATGAGGGCCAACCGATAGACGACACGTGGATGGGTGAAACCCATGTATCGTCATAAGCCCCCCAGACTTGAGAGAGGCGACTCCCGTTGTCCGAGGTCAAATCTGTCATTTTGAAATCGTGGGAAAAAGCACTAACGCTTCATCTGCCACCGTAACCCTAGCCAATCGTGGCACTGCATTATGATGTCACGGCACACTAACGCCTCGTCTTCCGTCAACCATAACGTCATGCCTTGATTCTCGCGATTTGTAGGGGGTTATAACTCCTTATAACTCCCACAATCACGTCCTTTCACATCATTTGAAGATTTCACAAGCATAAAAGGGAGAGAAAAAACCGGAGAAGAGATTTGTTCTTGCCATTTCCTCTACACAAACTCTTATCACCAAGTAAGCATTTTTCTACTATCCTTCCTCTTTTCCTTGCATTTATCCATGTCAAGTAGTGCTACTGAGTCTGATAGGGATAGTGAATCACCTTCCCATAGTCAAACTCCGGTGTCTGCTTACCCTAATCATCCTCTCCAGCCAGTTTCCGGCGAACCAATAGGTTATTCCCCTACCGTTCAGATAGGCGTTTCCTAGTTAGCCCCCAACACCGTTAGGATTCTAATAGGGTTCGTAGTAGCCTGTCGAGTCGCCGGAGTCTGCTTCTCGATTCCCCTCTTTTGATATTATTACCAAATCGCAGCTACGCCCGACAAACTATGGTATACCTTTCAAAGGAGGCCAAATCGGCACGAGTTTATATCTAAGGGGCCTTCCTCACACGAGGACTGGAAGCCCCGATTCTTCTTCCTTCGTCATGGCCTGGAGAACCCATACATAGGACAGTGGAGGTCGAGAGGCTCGAAGAAGGACAAACTAGGATGTGCTCCCACCCCTCGCAAGGCCCGCTGACTGGACGACTTTGGTTTCGAGGTGTCTACCCGAGACCTGAGCCTTCTGTACGAACTAGCCCACTTGGAGGAGGCGGGACCGATTCCCTATGCAAATCTTCATGCTCAATATCAAGAGAACTGTAGGATGTTTCCTTATTTTCCTTGTGTCTTTATTTCGTCGAGATTGATAACTTGTCATTTATTGATCAAACTAACCTGGTCTTTTCATTTTGCAGTGGGGAAGTTCTCAATGATCAGCGACCCCACACACCTTCCGCCGTCGGCGAGCGGAGCTGCTCCGCCTCTCGGAGATCGGGCTGCCCTTAATATGCAAGTGACCGAGGCCAGGGCACCTTCTACTGCCGGAGAAGGGAGTTCTGCCCAACCCGAGGTTACTCCTACTGGCGTCGAGTCGACGGTGCCAGCTCGTTCGCCCATCTGACCTCCGACCACTGGCAGCCTACTGGTCCGCTACGGCTCATTGCGGGACGAAGAGGAGGAGGTTCTAGTCGATTTAACTCCACCCATCAGGGGAAACATCGAGGAACCCGCAGCGCAAGCCAAGAAAAGGCCAACCCTTTCCGAATTGGTGAAGGAGCAACAAAGGCAGGCCAAAAGGGCCAGAGTTGGTGAAGCTTCTTCCGTGACAGAAGGCGACATGAACTGGGTTGCGGATGATTGTGCGACCTTGGAAGACAAGGCTCTATCTCACACGCTTCGGAAGTCGTCCCGCCTCGTAAGTCAACTGTTTTCCTTTTCCTTAAGCGATGATTTCTCTCGAGGCATGTGCCTTATATTTATTATTTGACGCCTTTTTTCTTTTGACAGAATAACCTTCTTAGCAGAGAGGCTGCCCAATGATTGGCTAAGCCAGTCAATTCAGAAGAGGATCTGCGGAGGGAAATCCGCCAGCTGATTGAGGAAAACGTTAAGAAGAGCGCTGCCATAGCCGGTATATAGTCTCATTTTGAGAAGCTTATGCACGAGGCGACTGTCGAGGTCAAGAAGCTGCAGGACGTGCTGACAGCTACCACCGACGACTTTACCCGAGCACAGAACAAGAGGCAGGACCAGGGTAAAAGGTTAGCTGACCTGGCCGTGGACTTTGAGAAGGTGCAGCAGGCACACAAGGCTTCTCTAGCCGATGTGGCAATGGCCCGCCAGGAGAGAGATGCCCTGAGAACCGATCTGGAGAAAGAGAAAGATGCCCTGAGAGCTGAACTGGATCTGGTCCCTACGCAGATCGAGACGGCCAAAACAGCTGCAGTCCTTGAGTATCGGAAGTCGAATAAGCTGGACACGGATCTGATTGTGCTGATGCGCGTGGCTATGATGGGCGGCTTTACTCTAGCGGTGACTCAGGCGATGGCGGATGATCCGGGATTCGATGTATCGGCGCTCGAGACGCCAATGTTCTACAATACCGAGGCGGAGAAGTTGTACGATCAGTACAGTGAGGAATTCCAGCAAGGAGAACCCCTTGCCACTAAGTATGGTCCGTCAACTTCTATGCCTGCTGCTGAGCCGACCCCCGAATTCAATCCCAGACTGTTGTTCTTTGAATTTTTCCTTTATTGGATTTGTATTCGAACTTGAAATTTAAATTTGCTTCAAATTTACTTCGATTTTGTAGTATTTTATTTCCTTTCACGTCTCGATATCTTTTAGCTCTTTGCTTGTCAAGCCTTTGGCTCTGTTTGCCGTTTGCTCTATTGATTTTGTATGTCGATATCGTGTTGCCCCCCAAGTGTGTTATGAACTCTTGGTTCTTATCGCACTTGTGAGTTTGGCTGAGATCGACCTGTTTACCCTGGCATTTTTTGTCACGCGGACTGGTTTTGCTATGGGCAGGTCGATTCTCTAGATGTTTGGCCCGACTTTGTGAACCGTCCCTTTACCTTGGCCTTCTTTGCCCCTTGGACTCGTTTGGCTAGTGGCTTGGGCGTTTGGCCCGACTTTGCGAACCGTCCCTTTGCCTTGGCCTTTTTGGCCCCTTGGGCTCGTTTGGCTCTTGGCTTTGGCGTTTGGCCCGACTTTGCGAACCGTCCCTTTGCCTTGGCCTTTTTTGCCCCTTGGGCTCATTTGGCTCTTGGCTTGGGCGTTTGGCCTGACTTTGTGAACCGTCTCTTTGCCTTAGAATTTTTTGCCTATTGGGCTTGATTTGCTTTTGGCTGTTTTGAAGGGTCCGACTTGCGGACTTTCCCTTCTCGCTCGTGTGTATTGCCTTTGACACTTTGTATCATTTTAGACTTGTAATGTTAAGGCTGTAAATTAAACAGAAAAACCTCTCGGAAAAAACATGTTTATTAGAATACTCATTAAACTGTCACATAGACTTATTACAAAGAGCAGAGACAAAAATAAACAAGAGCGAATCGAGATAAAGTTTAACCTAAACGTAATACTTCCTCAGATTGTTTGCGTGCCACTGTCGAGGGACTGTGGTTCCATCCGATCGCCCGAGCTTCCACCCATTGGGGTGAACCTTCAAGATCTGATACGGGCCTTCCCAATTCGGTTCCAACCTCTTGTCGACTTGCTTCATTCTTTCTGAGGACATAGTCTCCGACTTTGAAGTATTTGTACTTAACCCTTGAGTTGTAATACTGCGAGATCTTCTGTTTGTATCTTGAATTCGAGCTGAAGCAATCTCTCTTCGATCCTCAATGTTGTCCTTTTCTTGTCGGAGGTCGGGAGCATTGGTCTCGATGTTATAGGCCAGAACTCGCGGAGAAGGAACCCCAATTTTGGCAGGAATCACCGCCTCGCACCCGTAGACGAGAGAGAAGGGTGTTTCTCCTGTGGAAGAGTTAGGAGCTGTCCTATACGACCATAGGATGCTCGGAAGCTGTGCTGCCCAATCCCGACCTTCGGCTTCTAATCTCTTTTTCAACCCTACTTTGACCTGTCGGTTTGTTTGCTCGATTTGACCGTTCGCTTGCGGGTGAGCTACTGAGGTGAAATGCTGATTGATGTGATATTCCATGCACCATTCTCTGACTCTTCTGTCTTCGAACTGGGTGCCATTATCCGAGATTAGAGCCTTCGGAATTCCATACCTACATAGAATATCGACCCCCAAGAACTTTTTGATAGTCGACGCTCTGATGTCGGTCAAAGCTTTGGCTTCCACCCATTTTGAGAAGTAGTCCACTATGACGACCACGTATCTAAGATTACCTGGAGCTCGAGGTAGGGGTCCGACTATGTCGACGCCCCATTGATTGAAAGGCCAGGCCGACGAGATGACGTTCATTTTTTGGGCCTGCTGATGGGTGATGTTGTCGTGGATTTGACAACTGTTACACCTCTGAACAAGGTTGTTTGCCTCTCGCTGCATCGACGGCCAAAAATTTCCAGCTAACTTGCACTTTCGAGCAAGCATCCGAGCTCCACAATGATTTCCACAAGCTCCTCTGTGGATTTCTTCTAAAAGATATGCACCTTCTTCCTCGGACACACATCTCAACCATGGTGCTACGAAGGATTTTCGATAAAGGATGGAATCACAGAATGCGTATCGCACTGATTGGAGTCGGACTTTCCTTGCTTCAACCTTGTCGGGTGGGAGAATTCCGTCCTTAAGGTAGAGGGTGATTGGATCCATCCACGTGGCCTACTGAGTGATTGGCTGGGCCTCCAACTCTTTGTAACTTCTGTCGGTCAATAACTCGACCAGGACTTTCTTGCTCGAGACAAAGTTCGACGCGAGCTTAGACAGTGCATCGGCTCTTTTATTCTAACTTCGGGTTACTTGCTCGATCACAACCGACTTGAACATTGGTATGAGGCCTTGTACCACTGTTAGATAATTTTTCATAGTTTCTTCCTTGGCCTCATATTCCCCTCTGATGTGATTTACCACCAACTGGGACTCATGATTGAGCTAAAAATTCACCCCAACAAAAACGATTTATAAAGACTCAAAACCGTGGGTAAACTAACTCTCTAACCGGAAGTGTACCGGGTCGATTGCTAGAATAGCTACCGGAGTACGAGGTCGAACCCAAGGGAAAAGTGTTTGCAAGTACCAAAGTGAACGTAATGCTTAGTCTAGGTGATCGATGATTTTAAAGTATTTGTAACTACAACAACACTAAAGTGATCTATACTAACAAGTTTGCAGATAAGATAGAAAGAAAGAAGATTAAACTATTAGGTTTTAAAGATAGATAAAGGGGCATAGCCGAACCATGATCAAAATAGCTAGTTTCACCCCAAGGAGTGACAAAACCGGGAGTGTGCAAAAAACGAACGAACTCTTACATTCAATTTCACGGGTGCGTACTCCTAATCCCGGTGCTAAGGTCTGAACAACTCTTCCCCAACACCTTATGCCATGTTAACTAACCTTCCCTAAGGGAGACTCATCAACAAGACAAGATATGCACTAGAGCCGCTTTTAAACGTTAAAATGAGTAACCTCACTCTAAGAAGTGATCCTAGAACCCTTTTCCCACATCTCTCTATCTGAACAACTCTCAAGATTGATGTGTGTGATTTTTGACCTAGGTGATCAATCTAGCCCAAATCCGTTATAACAAGTTCTAAGACATGAAACATGCAAGATACAACAATAAAAAACACTACCCACTCCCAATTTCATCACCCCAAGGGTGATTTCACTAAATTTCACATGATTCGACTATGAAAAGGGATTAGCTACTCATTATGCTAGTTAAAACATACACAAGACAGTAAATAAAAGCCATAACAAGTAAAAGAAAGGAGAAAATTACCATTAGATTGCAGAAATTCGAGATTAGATCCAAAAAGTACAAAACAAAGAAGTAATTAAAAGGTGGTCTCTTAGTGTTTGGAATGGAAATCTAAGCTAAGAAATGGAAAGATTAAGCTAAGATAATGTTGATTTACACTAAGAGAGAGTATTCTAAGCTATTACAAAAATCGAGCTAGAATTGGGTAGAGTTTTGCCAAGAAAGTAATTGTTGTTCAAGAAATAGTCTGAGGGGGGTATTTATAGGTAGGAGAAAAATCTACAGAAAAAGCGGTCCAAACGCACGTTTGGAGGCTGGAACCGGCGTTTGGAATCTTCAAATGCGCATTTCGCATAGTTGAAACGCGCGTTTCGCATCATTTCTGGGCAGGGACTTGACTGTTCTTCATCTGGAACGCGCGTTTAGAAGGTTCAAATGCGCGTTTGAATGACTTGGAACGCGCGTTTAAGGTGGTTTCAAACGCGCGTTTGGAGGGCTTCAACTCTGTATCACTTCTGGACTTCTGAAACGCGCGTTTGGGGGGTTCAAACGCGCGTTTGAACCCCTGTTTCCCCAAATCTTCACTTTTCTTCCTTTTTGGCCCCTCTTCTTGCCTCGATCATGCTTTTCACCACAAATCGTCACCTTCCGAGTCCTCGAGACACCGATACCCTTCAACAACAAAATCAACCAAAAACATCCAAACAATTCCGGAGGGTAAAAGTGCTCGGGAATGGGGTTAATATCAACAAAATAGGGGTAATAATCCATCAGAGCAACGGATTCACTCCCCGTGCCATAAGATCACGATAACACCC
Organism: Gentiana straminea; assembly: GCA_036785695.1. NCBI lineage: Eukaryota > Viridiplantae > Streptophyta > Magnoliopsida > Gentianales > Gentianaceae > Gentiana > Gentiana straminea. The sequence goes on from JAVUPR010000183.1 coordinate 17,865,173, forward strand.
CGAAAGCGGTCTAATTCACCCAAAAATGTGCTAAAAGTGTGGTAAACGGGGGTAATTAATGCACCGGAGTCTCGTAAAGTTCACTCCCATCAACTCACTGTAAACCTATAGATTCTCGACACCCAGCTTCAAAGCAAGTTTCAGACCGATGATCATAGCCTCATATTCAGCCTCGTTGTTCGTTGCTTTGAAGTCAAATTGGAGGGCGTAGGGGAATTCTTTGCCTTTCGGGCTAATTAAGAGGAGCCCGGCTCGTGCCCTCTTTGCTCGATGCTCCATCGACCTGGAGAGTCCACTGTTCCTCCGGACTCTGCTTCTCTTGCTCGATATGGAGGGAAATGCCTTCAGCTAGAAAATCCGCCAGGGCTTGGGCCTTAACCGCAGTCCGTGGAACAAACTCGATGTCGTACTGGGCCATCTCTATTACCCACTTTGCAAACCGACCCGAGGTGTCGGGCGTTGCTAAGATCTGCTTCAGCGGTTGGTCAGTGACAACCGTGATGGGATGAGCTTGGAAGTAAGGCCTCAGTTTTCTCGAGGCATGCACCAAACATAAAGCTAACTTCTCTGCTGGTGAGTATCGGATCTCGGGTCCATGCAATGCTTTACTGATGAAATATATCGGCACTTGGCCGTGGACCCCTTCCCGTATCAGAACTGAACTCACTGCTTCTTCGCATACTGCTAAATAAACCAACAATTTCTCTCCTTCTCGAGGTGAAGTAAGAGTGGGTAGATGTGACAAATATGCTTTTAACTCCTCGAAGGCCTTCTGACACTTTTCGTCCCATTGGAAAGGACTGGCCTTACGTAGAATCTTGAAAAACGGCAACGCTCGCTGAGCGGATCTCGACAAAAACCTGTTGAGGGCGGCCATCCGATCCGTTAACCTCTGTACTTCCTTTATGTTGTGGGGTGAGGGCATGTTCTTCAAAGTGTCGATTTTTTCTGGGTTCGCTCGAATCCCATCCTTCGAGATCATGTATCCTAAGAATTTTCCAGACCTGACCCCAAAGGTGCACTTCTTAGGATTTAACTTCATCTTCGTATCCCTCAATACCTCGAACACCTCCCGAGCATCCATCAAATATTGTTTCATAGACCGACTCTTGATAAGTAAGTCGTCTACATACACTTCCATGCACCTACCAATCTGCTTAGCAAAGATCTTGTTGACTACTCTCTGGTATGTAGCCCCCGCGTTCTTCAATCCGAACGGCATGGTTACATAGCAGAAAGTGCCAAAGTCCGTGATAAAAGCTGTCTTTTCCGCGTCTCGAGGATCCATCAAGATCTGGTTGTATCCCTTATATGCATCCAAAAAACCAAATACTTCGAAGTCGATAGTAGAGTCTACTAACTTGTCAATCTTGGGCAATGGATATGAGTCCTTTGGACATGCTTTATTCAGGTCGGTGAAGTCCACGCACATACGCCAGCTGCCGTCGGGCTTCTTGACTAGCACTGGGTTAGCCAGCCACTCTGGGTAGAACACTTCTCTTACTATCCTGGTTGTTAATAGCTTCCCGACTTCCTTCTTTATGGCTTCGACCCGATCATGCACGAAACTCCTCTTTTTCGGTCTAACCGGTCTCTTGTCTTGATCTATTTCGAGTTTATGTACCACGATATCCGTAGATAGTCCCGGCATGTCGTCAGCCCTCCAAGCAAAAATATCTCTGAACTCGGTTAACAACTCGGCCAGCATCTGTTTTTCTTTAGTAGGAATCCAAACCCCGATCTGTACACACTGATCTTCTTCGTCTTCCCATAAGCGAACATCCTCGACCGGGTCGACTGAGATCCAACTCTTCTCCTCTTCCTCCTCCGGGATCAGTTCTTCAACCAGGACTTGTCGCACAGCCAGCCTCCCCTCCATGATGATGGAGTTGCAACCCCGAGCAGCGTCCAGGTCTCCTTTTACATCATGTGAGCCGTCCCGGGGGGGGAATTTCATGCTGTTGTGGACAGTGGAGATGATAGCCCGTAGATCGAAAAGCGCAGGGCGACCCAATATGGCGTTGTATGCTGAAGGAGCCTTCACTACTACGTAGTTTAATTCGAGGGTCCTTCCTCTCTCACCGTCCCCGACCGTCGTTAGCAGCCTTATCGACCAAATATGGTGGACCGCTTGTCCCGTGAATCCGAACAGAGGAGATGCCAAAGGCGCCATGTCCTCCTCCTTCATTTTCATTGCCTTAAACACCGAGTAGTACAAAATATTGACTGTGTTGCCATTGTCAACGTAGACTCTCGACACTCGAGTTCGACTGATCACCGCTTCAATTACCAGGCCCTCACTGGGACTCTGAAAGTTAGGAATGTCATCTTTAGGCCCATACCCGACTTCCGTAGTGAACCTCAATCTCTTCTTTTCCCTCGAGCTGTCAGTTGACTCTCGACTGGCTCGGTCCTTATCATTCTCTGTCGGCCCAAAAATCGTGTTAACGTAATTGTTGGGCCGATTATCGTCATACATGTCTCGATCATGGTTATCCCTATTGTTTCTCTCACGGTCCGGGGATCGATCCCTTCACGGTGATCGATTTCTCCGTCTTTGAGCCTCTCATCCTCGATTCCGATCTTGATTCTTCCTTTTGTACTCTCTACGCCCTTTGGGCTCATCACACTGAGATATGTCGATCACTTCATCTAGTTTTCCTTCTTGGATGCAAGCGTCGATGTCCCTTTTGAAGTCATTACAATCTTCCGTTGTATGACCTATATCCTCATGAAATTCACAGTACTTACTCGAATTTCTCCTTTCTCGAGGCTTTTTCAACGGTGGCGGTTTCCTCGCTATGTTCTTTGAGAGCATAATGGCTAACACTTCCGACCGGGACCGATTGAGGGGGATGAAACCTTTGTCGCGTAGGACCCCTTTCTTTCCCAGGCGGTCCGAGACGGGCGCCGTGATACGATCCCAGACCGTTGACTTGATTTCAGCGTTCTGTCCTTTGGACTGATTCTTACTCGGACCTTGAGTGTCCTTCCTTGAATCCATCCAATCGGATTGGGTGTGCCTTCGCACTGCCTCTTCCCCTTGACAGAACCTATGTACCACGTTTACACACTCGTCCATGGTTCGGGGGACATCCCTGCTCAACTTCATGTACAACTTCGTGTTACGCAGACCTCCCACAAACGACGTGATTAATAGCCGGTCATCTGCATTCTCGACTTGCATAGCCTCGAGATTAAATATTTTCAAATAATCTATGACAGTTTCGTCTTTCTGCTGCTTCATATTCATTAGGTGCGTAGCACTTAAATGGAACTTCTTATTCACAATAAACACATCTCGAAACTTGCGTGCGAGCATAGCAAAACTAGAGATCGAACACGGGCGTAACTTGGTGAACCACTCTCTGGCCCGACCGACGAGCAACGTCTCAAAAGCTCGGCACCGCATGGCATCAGGTGCGCCATCCAACCTCATCTGAGATAGATACCTGTGTAGATGGTCCTCCGGATCGGTGGTGCCATCATAAGGCTCTATCTTCGGTATCTTAAACCCCTTGGGTTTAGGAAACTCCTCAATCTCCTTGGTGAAGGGTGATTCCAACCATAATGAGACAGTATTCTTACCCAGGATAACGTCTAACTCTTGCCTAACGCTATCTTCATCTATCTTTTGACGTTTCTGTTGAATCTCACGTCTCTTTCTCTCCACAGAGCTGGACGACGCACTGACCTCGTCCCCAGGGGCTTGCTTGGCATTTTCTGCAGCGTCTTTTTTGCCGCCGTCTGCAAGTTTCTGTGCCATGACCGCCTCCGCTATAATTTTGGACATCAGAACGTGATCGGCTGCGGATAATTGATCCACGAGAACCTGATGTTCTGGTGCAAAGCCTTGCTTCTCCTTGGGATGATTTTTAAGAATGAGATCCAACATCGGGTCCCTCAACTCTTTCGGATCCTGATCTACCTGCTCATTGATCTGGGAACTCTGCGGCTCTGCAACTTTGGAATTAGTTTTTCTAGGTGCTTTGTCCTTTGGAGGCATGATGATCTTGAAATATTCAACAGTTAGAAGGCCCTCCTTCTAGCGCCAATGACGATGACAAATTATGTCACCTAATTAATCAGGGCTTCTATGAATCTAGCGATGAATACCCAAAACCCTAATGCCTAAAGAACGGGTTGTGGATTTTAGTGTTTGCGGTTGAGTCTAAGAACTTGTCTTAGATTGCCTACGTATCCTGTTCTTGTCCAGGAATCAAGCCTTACGTAGTTCCTGGATCGTGGTATTTATAGTGATAATGCATGCCCTAACCCTAATATTAGGTCGGTTCTAGCTATTGTCATTTTTACCCTTTATGGGGTCTGCCCTTGCCCAAGTCATCGCGCTGATAATGGGCCTTCGTAGCTGGTGTGGACTCTGCCCTCAAGGCCGACTTAATCGACTTACGATAGTCGACTCCGGGACCATTGCCCTACACTGCTCGAAAGTAGAGCATCGTAGCTCGAGCCCGGGCATCGACACGCGTGCCTTAACACTTATTCTTAATATGAGGGCCAACCGATAGACGACACGTGGAGGGGTGAAACCTTGTATCGTCAGGAACAAAGCTCGTCTCACGCCAGTAGAAGCTCTCGCAATCTACCAAAACAAGACGATCAGACCACATGCAACGCAACATAGATACCTCGGAGCCGATCAACTCACCCTCGTCTCGCCACCAGCTCGGACAAAGCGCAAAGCAACCAACAACACGGAGCTCGCAGTTGCCTCATCATAAGCCCGTCTGATAAAGCTCGCCTGGCGTCACACACAACTTACCCGCGTGTTGTAAACACCGACTATATCATCTATAAGTAGCGGCGTCCCCTTATGCACCAGAACTACGTTAGGTGGCTTGATCCCTTACACTAGGATACGTAAGCATTATCTCGGCTCAGTCACAATCCCCAAAAAAACACCCATATCCATTATAATTGATCTTCATGATGTTCTTGACATTAAATGACATAAAAGATACGACTTTTCACACAATTAGCAAGATATCCACCGCTCAATCTTGTTTGTGATGATTTTGACATTATCATTTGGCCCTGTTACCGGGAAACTTCATCGTCTCCATTATAATTTTTGTTTTCCGGCCAATATTCATCACAATCCTCAATGGAATCTTCATCGACTTTCTAGAATCTTCAATATGACCTAAACGAGATTTTCTGAACCTACCCCCCGATCTCCAATGATGACGGGCCATCCGAATTTTTTTTCCGACCGGTATCTACCAGAATCTTCATCGGACCTGCACCCAAAGCTCTAGAATCCCGCCAAAAAACTCATTCAACTCTTCAGGGTCTTTTGGGGCATTGAACGAACCATCCGCATTAGGATCATCCCCGTTGCCTCGGATATTACGAGACCCCCATGGACTTACCCATGACTCGGCCCTGATCTAAGGGTGCGCATAGGACAACAAAGCTCGGTCAACGTGTTTTCAAAAAGCACGCTCAAGTTTCCACGACATTTTCACAAACAATGGGGTCACTACACAGCTCGACAGTACAGCTCGGCGTCCCAAGTTAATCGCTCAGAATTTCACCTTGCCACTCAAAATAAGAAAAAACTTCAACGAAAATACAACTCGAATTGGAAATAGAACAAATACATTAAGAAAAGCCAAAACAAATGAGGCAAAAATTATGCGAGTCAAATAGAAAAGGGCCAAAAAGCACGGCCGTGCAAAAGTTTAGAGAAAATACATAGCAAGTCTTTAAAAAATAAAGAGAGAACAAGGTCGCCGTTGAATTCATTATACATGATCCTCCTCGGCCTCATCGTGAAGATCTATAGCTCAGTCCGCCGCCTAATGTTGATGATTCTCATCCGCTTCCTTTGCGGCCTCTCCGCCCTCCATTTTAGGAACACAATCTAATTGCGTATCCCAAAAGTGGTATCCTTCAAGGGAGAATCTTATTCCTTTTCATACGACTTCTGAAACACCCTTCAGGTATTAATTGCTTCAATCCAATTGAAGATTAATTCCTAAGTATCTCATCAATCTCATATTCGTATTAGCTCGAAATTTCAGGCTTTCCGAATTGTTGTACTTCAATAAGTACATTCTACTATTTCTAAAATAGTCATAGAGATTAATAAACAATTATTTGTGGCATTAATTGTCATAAGCAAACAAACATCGGTATGTTTAGGCTTTAGACAATTTTTCTAGATTTTACAACCTTTTCATAAAAGGGTATTTTAGTCATCTTTAGATGAGATACGTATTACCCATATGATTCATAACCACATGGTTCAGACGTCATCAGAATGACATCCGATCACACGATTTCCCTCCATATGAGACTATGTCTAGAACGACCGCAAATATTAAGGATAACAACCATACAAAATTCTTAGTTGAGATTTCATCACCTATATCAACTATATAGTGACATCAATCTAGTATGTCAGATTCAGTGACCGTTCAACTTTATCGGAACAACATTTATTCCGGACAATTGAATATGTCTACTAAATCCTAACAACTAACTGAAAATATCTTCTTCATAAGAACCGGAACATGATAACATTTATTTAGTTCCTTTATCAGTTTACTAGATTCAGAATACAAAACCGAAAATATCACAACGTTTGCTTCACTTTTCCGTATCTTTGTGTATTCCGAATTTAATCCTTCTAATTTAATCATACTCATAAGATATCATATATCTAAGAGTTGACTTGAACTTAGATGGATTTATCTCAACACACTTGCCAAGAATAAAGACTTCGATAAGATCTCTTATTTTAAGCACATGCCCTAACTTCCTTTTTAATCCTTTAAGCACTTGTAAATATTTCTTAGTGTAGTCTTCATAAGACTTAAGAAATGTCACAAAAGCTATGTCTTTAATTTTCTTTCATAAAGAAAATCTAAAGTTTATTAAATAGTTTATTTAACCTTTTGAATCGTTTTCAAAACATTGACTATTTAATTAACATTTAAGCAATGATTAAAGAATTAAGTCAATACTTAAATCTTACAATTTTGAAAACAACCTTTCCAAAATTCGACTTCGGTTAAGTCAATACTTTTGGTTTATTTCCTTTTTACCAGGATCGACTTCGGTTAAACAACAAGCATAAAAGAAGTAGACGGTGAATACATTGGTTGATCTAAAATATCAACGCTTTGACCATCTAAGGAGAGCAGTGGTGCACGGAGCCGCCCAAGCGTTCGGCCTCTACCGATAGTCCATATGAACAACCCGACGGAATCCACCATTGGATTGCTACTAGAAAAATCCGGTCACTAGACCGGCCTTTTCTCTCTCTCTCAAAATCTCTCTATAAGAAACTCTCTAATTTTTTACAAGTACTATTAGCTCTTGGAATTGTGTTTTACAAAAGAGCTAGCCAAGACTCCATTTTATAGGTGTTGGGGCGCCTCTTTCGTATCCCAATCTGATTGAGATTAGCTTCCTAGTAGATAGAGGAGAAAAAAAACATTTTTCCTAATAAAATAAGGAAAATAGATATTCTAGATTTATCTCATTTAATACTCAATATCTCACATTAAATATTTTTCCAAAATATATATATTGACAATACCTTATATGGAATATATCTTTATCTTTATTTTATTACCATAAATCAATTTATACATGTGGATATATCATATATATATATATATATATATATATATATATATATATATATATATATATATATATATTGGAAACAAATGTGCACATGCACATGATATGTGCAAACACACACGTATGTACTTATATATGAATGTTAATATCTAATATTAATATTCGGTAATACCATTAATTAAATTACATAATCCAAGTGTATCTTATGATCATGAAATATGCGTCCATTTGACCAACAAATTGGCTTCCGGAATATTCTTTAATTAATCAATATAATTAATATCTTGTATTTAATTTATTCATAATAAATAAATACCACCATATTAATTTACCACTATAACCTTTATAGTATGAGATAAATTCTTTCCTTACATGATTATCATTATAACCACATTTTAATCCGGCTAGATGTTCTTGTGTGTGTAACCCGATATACTTCCGAATATTTTGGTCGTAGGCACAAAGTGCAAATTACGAAAATGCCCTTCATACCTAACGATCACGGGATAGCGTCTAGCAACACACTGTGACCCCCAATCATCGGAAGAGTCAAATGCAATGACTACTACCTTTTACGTGAAACAGTTACCGTGTAAATAGAATCCTATCGCTGTAATAATATCCATACGGTCGTATGTCGAGTGTCAAACATCAGCGAACGTATCTTATAATCTGGATACCATGCTCTCTCGAAGTAACACATTTACTTTCACTTAGCAAAGATTCACGAGAGTAAGACATTCTTTATAAGAATGCCCTTTCGGATATTCACCCCTACTAATAGGATACGCGATTTCCGGACGACCAAACACGTATACTCCGCATGCTTAGTATCACACCCAATCATTACCGCATGATCGCCCCATGGCCAAGAGAAACCTTAATAGTGTCAAAGCATGACAATACACACCGTGATGCCATGTAGACTTTGGTGCTAAGGATAATTACACAACCGCCACATAGTGACACTTAACAGTGTAAGTGGGTCAGTCTAACATACGCATTCTCTAATACACGTCCACGTACAGTCCAAGTGTCTCTACATTTCGATAGATGAGATCTATCCCTTCCCTTAAAGACAGAAAACATCTAATACGTGCTAGCATGTTTGTACTATCAATGCCCGGTTTAATAGTACATCAGCCTAGAGACATTTATGTATCAAACTTATTAAAGTGATTAGAGATCTCATCAACCATAATCGCCTATCATGGTTTCTCTATCACAGTTTAATACTAAGGGCGTTATCATATAACAATTCATAATTGGTTCTTTAAAAGAACAAATATATGACAACAAAAAAGCCATTTAATATATGTATAAACATAAAGAAATAGTAAAAATGATCCGACCCGGTCGGATCCGGTCCAACCCGATTGGGTTTAGGACACTATTTCAACACCTCATTAATCAAAGTAGCTACAACCTTGCCTTCTTTCCGACTTTCGGGCTGCCTGAAATTCTCTCTCAGCCACACAGGCCCATCCTCGGGGGGCGGGTAGTGGATCGGGTTCGCAACGTTCACACCTCCCTTGGGTGGATCAACCCCTAAGTTTTGACATGTTTCCTTTGTGGCCTCAGCAGCAGGCTCCTTCCTAGGTCGCCTTTGAAAAGTCTCTGACTCAGCTTGTGCCGACGGTTGAGCATTTGGACCAATCGAGAACTCCGGCCCCTAGAACCTTCAGCAGCCGCGGTTATACCCACATCATCATCAGTCCTCTGCCTCTTCGCATTCAGGGACATCAAAGTTTGCATCATCCGAGCTCTCAATATCTATAACGGCCTCACTAAGGACCGCACCTAGAACCGCCTCTTGAATTCGAATTCCAATAGCCCAACCTCTCATTCCCTCGACATTTCGGATCGCCATACTTTGGGAAACCTCGGTCGCGTTAGGGTCACTCGAAACCATTTGCAGAATGAAGTGTTGACTGACCGCTAAGTCTTGTTCTCTGACCGCCTCCGTAGCTGAGCTTGCCTTTATCGCAATTCGCAGTTCCATGACATCCATGTTATCTACAAGAATATGAAATTAGTTTGGGAAAGGAAAATCAGAAATGACGACGTAAACCACAACATTTGGATTTGATAGAGGCCCTAGACCAACCCGGAAGGCAGAAAGTGGAAAAAGCAAGAAAAACGGATAATTACCAGGGCCGACAGTTCAATCATGGCTCCGTCCTCTCCACGACGCTATAGTTCAAAGGAAACTCCCCCACATGAAAAAAGGCATACCAATCAAGGTCGGCATCATCATAAACAATCTCAACTAAGTGACACCGTCCCTCCAGGCGGAATCCCGAGATCCCCATTAGTACGTTATAATGCTCGCCGGAACATAGGTGTCGCTAGTTGAAAAAACACTCCCGAGTCTTACTTACATCCCTCCAGCCAATGAACTTTGCGCACTCAGGATAGAATAGCTGGTCTCAATCTGACAGTTCCGTAAACTCTTGCGTTTCAGCTCGTCAGGGATTTCAGCCGAGTTCGGCTCACATTTTTAGAATGGCCAACTGACGCGGGAATTGACCGGCAAACCTCTACCGCTCCAGTCATTCACCTACCCGGAAGATTATAGAAGAGCCTCATCTTCTTCAACGGACTTTGCATCAACACTTGCCCATCAGTGACATAAAAAACATAAAAATAGATGAGAGCCGATAAGGTATGCTCGAACCCCAGAATATGGTTCAATGCTATAAAGGCCGATATAATCCTAACCACCCTCAAGGCAAGATCGCTAGGCATCACTCGGATAGCCTCTAAAAACTCCATGAAGAACGGATCAAAACGGGGCCGCAGTCTGCTATATATCGAATCAAAATAAAGCAATATCTGGTCAAAAGGGCCTCTATAGCCAACCATAGGCTCGTCTATTCTCTCCACTAAAGAGTACTGATAATCATCATTAGCAACAAACGACCTCAAAAAGGAGGCCGGTGCGGGCCAAGGATCCCCCTTCTTTTCCTTCCACCTACGGCTAACTCCCTTAACAAAACACTCCGACGGGACATCTTTTGAGCAAAAGAGCACACCGGAAGTGCTTCAGCCTGTTCCGCCACATCGACATGATCAACCGATACACCAATGCTCGAATCTTCACCTATGCTCACGCTATCTAGAATCCATTCGCCTATAGAAGGATAGCGAGGCTGATAGTTAGTTACCAAAACCCAAAGCAAGGCCAAGCTACCTCCGTCGGCCGAACTCGACACCTCACTCCCCTCAAACTCATACATTTCAAGACGGAACCTAACCCTAGATCCTTAAAAGCAAATAGGACCACCCGAAAAGGACATATACGGCAACTCACCAGGATCCATAAGAAAAACATTCAAACATAGAATCACACGTTGATTATAGAGAATAATCAAGAAAGCTCGCCTTATACGCTGAAAGAGAAGATCGAGATTGCATAAAAGCGTGCCGAAAACCTCGAGAAAGCTTGCCGGAAAAACCCTGCATATGAAGACGCTCGGATTGATGCCGTAGAAATGTTCGAATGGCAACGGACCTTTCCTCTTATATAGGAGCCAGAAGGCCAACCGTTCATGTACGACATTTGGAATTCAATATTCAAAATCATTAAAGTGTCCCGTCAGTACAAGCCATCATTATGACCGCCGTTATCAAATCATACTTGATTCAATATTCAATCATAAGACATAGATCCGACACGTCTCGCAAAAGAAGACCTTTAATTCATCCAATAGACCAAGATATCGATCGAATATCGACACGACAAAGAACCCTCTTAAGCTCGTGCCGACCTCGTATACTTGGAGCTCACCCTCGAATGAATCCTTTATATTTTTTTTTCTCGAACCAACAAGCCTCACAATAGATTCCTCGAGCTCCTCCCCTTCATTATATTAGCTCGTACCAACCAACTCCTCTCGAAACACACACCATCTCCCACCCCACACTTGATTTAGAAGTGTGTCTAAAGTAACAATTAAGTCCACTCGTAGGGTGATCAAAAGGAACGTGACCAATAATAAAGCTCAGGGTTAGGGATAATACATACTAAGTAACCAAAACGGCTCATTTCGGACGGTGGTCAGATCATCCTATTCAAGGCTCAGAGGGGGTACGAGGGTAAAATGTTAGGATTTTGGCTTATTTGGCTCTGGTTGTGTCAAAGAAGCACCAGAACTGTCATCCCGTGTCCTACCAAGGTCAATCCTTCTATTTCGCCTCGAAGTTACAAAATGGGATCTAGGAAGTCGAATTGTGCTCAAGTCTACCATAATCGTTCACTAGATCCTAAGGCCCATGAAATTGAAGCTAAACGTGCAAAAGAAGTTCCGTTTATAAGATAAACCTAGCGTCTTGCTATAAGAACAGTAGACTCGAAACATAAACAATCACTCAACATGGACCACAATAGATGGAAAAATGACAATAAAGGTAAAAGAACAGAACATCTACGCATATCATATAAAGGCCACAGAGGGTCACATTAAAACATCCATGTCAAGTAGTGAAAGCATGTATCACAATCAAATACTTCTCACTATATTCATCGCGAATTTCTCTTAGACACACCTAAACTTGCTTTATTCCAAAAAGTTCTTTTTTTAAATTTTTTTTTAAAATTTTTTTTTTTATCGTCTTTTTATTATTTTTGATAAGTAGATGATTTCGCAATCCGGCTCGATCAAATAAAATTTATGAAGATGCCTGTATGGAGTGTGGGGTGAAACCTCATGAGATTTATACATCACCCATGGTAGAGCTACCGAGAGAAGTGGAGATTATTCATATGTTGGTCCCGGATTATTACCCTCTTCCACTCTGTGTGGATGAGTTTTATGCAACCCAGTTTGTATATTCCCCGGCAACGGCGCCAATTTGATAAGTGAGAAGATTTCGCAATCCGGCTCGATCAAATACAATTTATAAAACTCGAAACCTTAGGCAAAACTCACTTTCTAACCGGCGGTGAACCGGGTCGATCGTAGGTAGTGCGTTCGAGTCCGAGGTCGATCCCACGTATAAGCCCGGTCGCTTTGGCACGGCACCTTACGGACACGCCTACGAGCGTTCAAGCACCTAAAGTCCGGTCGATTTGGCACGGCACCATGCAAACATCCCCACGAGCATAACGTGCCTAAGCCCGTCTTTCATGGCACTATGCAAATGCGCCTTCGAGCGTAATGCGCGCAAGCCTATTTTGACACGGCCCCAGGCCTACAAGCCCTTAAGTGTAACGCGTCTAAGCCCATAGCACGGCACCGTATGGACATGCCCACAAGCTTAAAGCACTCAAGCCCGGCTCATCCCCGGAACTACACATAGCTCAGCGTACGGTGAATCAATTGAAGTTACTTCTCGACATATTCAAGAGTGCACCATGAATAAATCAACGAGTAGGGGGCATTGATATGCCGAACCCGACACATAGCCCACGAATCCGAAGCCTGGCCCATACGTAAGCCCAGTAAAGGATAGAACCCACAACCCAGCTAGCTCGCCCATCATAAGACGAGTCACGCTAACGAGCAAAGCTCGCCTCATGCCAGCAAAAGCTCTCGTAATCTACCAAAACAAGATGATCAAACCACATGCAACACAACTTAGATACCTTGGAGCCGATCAACTCGCCCTCATCTCGCCACCAGCGTAGACAAAGCTCAAAGAGAATCAACACTGACCTCGCAGCGGCCTCATCATAAGCCCACCTGATAAAGCTCGCCCGACGACACACACAACATACCCGCCTGTTGTAAACGCCGACTATATCATTTATAAATAGCGGTGTCCCCTTGCGCACTAGAACTACGTAGGTGCATTGATCTCTTACACTCAATGGTACGTAGACAGCCATCTAGGATCAGTCACAATCCTTCCAAAATCACCCCATTTCCTAACATTGATCTTCATGATGTTCCTAACATTAAATGACATTAAAGATACGATTTTTCACACAATTAGCTAGATATCCACCGTTGAATCTTGTTTGTGATAATTCCGACATTTTTAGAAGGAAGTTCATCGTTTTCATAATAGATTTAAGGAATCTCCAATCCACTCAGTCGAAAGCCTTGATCATGCCCAATTTTAATACTATGTGTTCAGAACACCCGGCTGCCCTAGTATGCATTGAATGAAAAATCTCGAACACACTAAAGACATTTTCGGATATTAGCCTTCCAGAGTGAAAGCTGACCTTTTTTTTTTCAAAAATGAGCTCATTTAGGACAAGATTTAGGCGATTGGCCAAAGCCTGTGAGAGAACTTTATACACTGAGTTTCATAGAGAAATGGGCAGGTAGTCTTTCATAGTCTCCGCTTCTTTTACCTTCGGAATATTAGAGATGAAAGTTTTATTAATTTCTGCCATGTCTTTCCCTCGTTCAGACATCCTAAGATAACTTTCATCATATCTGGACCAAATATATCCCAATATTTCTACAAAAATAGCATATGCATCCGTCAGGCCCTGGGGATTTTTTAGCTAGCATTTTCTTTAGTGCTCGCGCCACTTCTTCTTCTGAAAAAGAATCTGCTAACCGGTGCTTCAAGGAAAGCGAATTTTTTTTAAACGTAGGACATTCATATCCAAATCCGATCTATGTTGTGTAGTAAATAGACTTATAAAATAATTGTTTACCATTCTCTGCATAACTTCCTCGCATTCTGCGCCACACCATTGCTGTCCTTAAGGCTTTTTTCACGATGTCTTTCCTTTCAGCCATTTGCTTTGTGGTGGAAATATGTTATATTAGCATCCATGTCGTGTAGCCAATTTGCTCGACCCCGAATTCTCAAATATTCTTCTTGCATTTCTAGTATGTGTTCAAGTTCAGATAGATGTTCTTTCTCCTTTTCAATATCAAAGTTAGAGTTTTCCCTCAGATGTTGCAGCTTCTGTTGTAGATAACAAGTTTGCATATTTACTTTGTGAAATTATCAAGCCATCTGAATTTCTAGCAACTTCTAACCCCAAAAATATCTCAATTGACCCAAATCCTTTAATTGGAATTGATTGTGGAGAAAGGCTTTGGCAGTGCTGATTTCATGAAGATTACTACTAGCTAAGACCACATCATCAACATAAACTAAGCAATGAAATCTGCACCCATACCTTTTGTGAAAAGGCTATAGTCACTTTTGGATTGAGTGAAACCTTGGGTAAGAAGAGCTGATGTGAGTTTCTCATTCCACTGACGGCTGGCTTGCTTAAGCCCATACAGTGACTTAGTCGGCTTACAGACATGATTCTTTATTGTGGTTTGAAAACCTTGAGGCATTTTCATGTAGACTTCTTCATGGAGATCTCCATGAAGGAAAGCGTTGTTGACATCTAGTTGGTGGAGATTCCAATTGTTTGCAGCAGCTACGGCCAATAATATCTGGATGGTGGCCATTTTTGCCACGGGAGAAAAGGTCTCCTGGTAGTCTATCCCATAAAGTTGGTTATAGCCCTTGGCTACTAACCTTGCTTTAAAACTGTCCGCTTGCCCATCTGGTTTATACTTTATTTTGTAAACCCATTTGCACCCTATAGCTTGCTTGGTAGGGGGTAAGGACACTATTTCCCAAGTTTTGTTGGCTTTAGAGCTTCTATTTCCCTTTGCATAGCTTCTTGCCACTTAACATGCCTAGCTGCTTGAGTGTAAGTGGAAGGCTCTATTTCTTTATCTATGTGACCGACATACCCTTGGTAGGTTGTGGATAGAGTCACACTGGTTGGAGGACTTTGAAGTAAGTGTGGAGAACTGAGACTGACTTGGGAACAAACATAATCCTGAAGATGTGTGGGAATCTGTTTGGTCCTTCCTGACCTTCTAGGTTGGTTGGAAACAAGACTTGTATTACCCTCAGAAGGTGTATCAATAGTGGACTGTGCATTTGTGGTATCTATGGAAGATGATGGTTGTGTATCATCAACTGACAAGTCTGGAAGAAGTACTTGTAAGGAAACTGATGATTCAATGGTGTGGTCTAAATTTTGTGAGCTGGTGCTCAAAAGGGAAGCATCTTTCATGGAAGACAACAATTCTGGAAATGAACTCATCATGTGTGTCCAGATTGTATAGCAAGTACCATTTTGTTGTAGATGAATGTCCAAGGTGGACATAAGGAATGGTCCTATGTTCAAACTTGGACCTGCCTTGTGCCAATATAGAGGCATATGTCAAACACCCAAAGACCTTAAATTTGTTGTAGTCTGGTTCCCTACCATAGAGTCTCTGAAAAGGTGTGGAATCATTCAGGATGGGTGTGGGCGTGATATTGATCAAGGTTGTGGCATGTATTACACAATAACCCCAGAATGTAATTGGTTAATTTTCTTGAAATTTCAATGCTCTGTCCACATTAAGCAAATGTTGGTGTTTCCTTTCAACCAACCCATTCTGTTGTGGTGTGTGCACACATGATGTTTGATGTATAATCCATTGCTCACCATAAAACTGAGGCATATCAAACTCCCTCCCATTATCTGTCCTAAGGATTTTGACATGCAGTTTAAATTGAGTAGCAACATAATGACAAAAACTTTGAATAATATCCCTAGCTTCAGATTTATTATGCAATAGATGTATCCAAGTGAACCTACTTCAATCATCCATAATGGTAATAAAATACTTATGTCCTTGAATAGTATCATGCCGAGAAGGACCCCATAAGTCTACATGAACTAGTTCAAAAGCATCATGTACAACTGATGTACTTATTGGAAATGACAAATGTTTTTGTTTTGCTAAAGGACAAACATGGCAGATAGTGTCCTTAGGCAAACTGATTTGAGGATCCTTCTGCATAAGTATCTTGAGTCTTTGTGCTGATAGATGTCCCATCCTATAGTGCCATATCATGTCTTCGGTAAGGTGATTGGATTTCTGAAAAGACACCAGATTGCAGGCTCGTTATTTGCTGCCTCCAAACATACAATCCACCCATTTTATCAGCTGATCCAATCATCATAGTCTCTTGATCCTGAATATAACAATGATTAGCCTCAAAGAAAATGTTAATTTTTGAGTTTTCTGTGAGTTTACTCAATGATATTAGATTAAATCTGAAATCTGGTACACACAGGACACCTACAAGTTTCAGATTAGGTCCTAACTGTATATTACCAATATGTGTCACCACTATAGTCCTTCCATTTGGAAATCCTACTGTAACATTCTCGACTTTTGTACAACTTGAATACATGCGTGTATCAAAAACTACATGGTCGGTAGCGCCTGAGTCTAGGATCCACTGTATATACAAGTTACCTGTGGACAATTCATTACTAAGCACAAATAAGGCAAATAGAATTGACGCCGGGTTAACAAGATGATGCGCATCACTTTCCTTTGAAGCTTGCTTGCTTGCTAGTAGCTGTTTAAACTGAGAATACTCTTGTTGAGTGAGTGTGACTGTGGTATCAGTACCAACATTTGACTATTCAACAGAGTTTTCAGCCATGTTCACCCTTCCTCTAGGTTTGAACCCCGGGGGAAAACCGTGTTTTTTGTAACACTTATCTTCAATATGTCCCAGCATACCACAGTAAGTACATTGGGGTTTATTTCCGATTGTCCAGTAAACTTCCTCTGACCTGTTCCAGCTTCATTTGGTGGTTTTCTACCATAACTCTGATTCCCTTGGCCATAACTTTGATTTCCTTGACTATTCTGACTCACATTTGCTCTATTGAATATAACAGTGGGATCTCCAAATTGTGTAGCCTATGGTTTGTGATGCCTTTACCTCTCAAACTTGAGTGCTAGGGCCAAAAGCAACTTTGATGTTGGGAATAGGTGACATCAGTAAGACATGAGACATTACTGGCTCAAACACTTCATCCAAACCTCTCAAAAATATGATGACATACTCTGTCTCATTATAGCCAATCACAGTAGGGATTACTTGACATGTACAGCGGGGAACACAAGTACATTTAGGTATAGGCTTCAATATGCTAATTTCATCAACCAGTATTGTCATTTTCGTGAAATACTTAGTAACAAAGGCTCCTCTTTGCTTAGTATTGTTAAGCTCTTCCAGTAAATCAGATAAACGAAATGAATCTAGGTTAGCGAACCTGTCTCGTAGATCCTCCCAAACCTCCTGTGCTCCGCTAATCCAAAGAAGACTCTGTGCTATCGTCTTGTCAATCGAACTGAGGATCCAAGTGGTAACCATAATGTCACACTGCTCCCATACATGAAATCTAGGGTCATCTGGCGGTGGTCGAGGCAGTGAGCCATCTACGAAACCTAATTTGCTCTTCAAAATCAACGACATTTTTGCAGATCTGCTCCAGGAATGATAATTTCTCCCATTCTCATCTAGAATCGGTTGAACGAGGATGAGTGAAGGACTTTCGTTGGGATGAATATATAACGGACTTGAAACAGGGATTACTTCAGCATTTTGTTGATTCGCCATGGCGACAGCTCGGAAATCAAAGAAAAACAAAGAAAACGAGAGGATGGCAATCGTTGTGATTCAGAACTAAGATTTGAGCACACAACGAAGATTTTGCTCTGATACCATGAAGAATTTTGAATAATTACAGATAGAAATGAAAACAAAACCGTAATCAGAAGGAAGAGCAAAACGGGGAAGAACCCTAACTTTTTGGGGAGAACAAAAAATATCTAATCTCTCATTCTGTAGTCCTTATATATTCCTACCAAAAAAACGATATTTGCTATATACTATATGCCTATTTTATTTACTACAGAATGTGCTCGAAGTCTTCGTCCATTGCCCAGAATAGGTCAAATCAGGGAACTGATCTCAATGCATTCGAATTGGGCAAAGTAATTGCATCTGTGATTAGTATTGGGAAATGATCTGAGTGAAAAGTGGAGAGGTGTTTCACCTTGTAATCAAGGAAAAGGCCCTGCTATGATGAATCTGCAAGGGCACTGTCTAGCCGTTCCCGAACAAAACCATGATCCCTTCTATTGTATATTGTTAAAAACATTTCTTAAGATACTTATTCCACACAAGGAATATACTAAAAATATATATTTGGTATACAATTTTAGAGACTGCACAAGGAATATTGTTTTCTTATCATAATTCAATGTGTATTGTATTTCACTTATTCAACTGAATAGAGATAATACAAATATATAGGGTTCGGTGACTTAGTCAATAAATCACTACAAGATAAATATGATAATAATAATATTTAACGTAAATAATAATAGTCAAACTATATTAGCCTCGACACGCCCCCGCAATCCCGTGGGAAGTGGATGAACACGGAGATTAGACTTTAAACTGGCAAAACGAGGCGGCGCCAACGGTTTGGTGAGGACATCGGCTAACAGATCCTTCGTGGAGATAAAAGAGATGCGGAGCTTGCGAGCTGCAACTAATTCACCGAACATGGTGAAAGTCGATCTCGATGTGCTTCGTGCGGGCATGAAACACCGGATTGCGAGCAAGGTAGGTGGCGCCAATATTATCACACCAAAGAGTAGGCGGAGAAAATAACGGAACTTGCATCTCATGAAGAAGATTGCAAAGCCATTGGAGCTCGGCGGAGGTGTTAGAAAGAGTCTTATACTCGGCCTCAGTGCTACTCTTGGAAACGGTCAAGTGTTGTTTACTGCGCCAACTAATGAGATTATCACCAAGGAAGACACGGTATGCCCTATCAGAACGACGATTATCATTGTCAGCAGCCCAATCAGAATCAGAATAAGCCCGGAGCAAAATAAGAGACCGGCGGGAGAAGAAGAAACCATCAGAGACAGTGTTCTTAAGATACCGAAGAATACGTTTAACTGCAACCCAATGAGCTTCGGTAGGCGAATGCATATACTTACTAACCTTCTGGACCGCGAAAGCAATATCAGGCCGGGTGAAACTGAGATACTGTAGACCGCCAACAATAGTTAGGTAAAGCGAAGGATCGGCGCAGGGAGGGCCGTCGTCAATTGTAAGACGGATGGAGGCCGACATAGGTGTCTGACAAGGCTTGGCCTTGTCCAGAGAGGCACGCTGCAGAAGCTGAAAGATATATTTGCGCTGGGCGAAGAAAGTATGACAGAGAACCAAGGTCCTTAACCGGAAAGTGCTGACCAAGATAAGAGATAACATGCTCAACAAGAGAAGACGACGAGCCAGTAATAATAATATCATCCACATATATCAGAATATAAACGCGAGCACCATCATGAGAATAAATATATAAAGAGGTGTCGGCTTTGGAGCCGACAAAACCAAACCGAGTCAAGACATCAGTGAAGCGAGAGAACCAAGCACGGGATAATCAGGGTGAACAAATCCCTGTGGCTGCTACATATAAACGGGCTCAGATAAATGTCCATGGAGGAAAGCTTTTTGAATATCCACCTGACGAAGAGACCAACCATGCGAAATACCAAGAGACAAAAAAAGAAGAATAGTGACCGGTTTAACGACCGGACTGAATGTGTCAGTGAAATCAACCCCTTCGGCCTGATGAAAACCCTTGGCCACAAGGTGGGCCTTGTGACGCTCAAAACGGACATCTGCATGATGTTTGGTGTGATAAACCCATTTATTACCAACAATATTCATGCGAGGATGTGGAGGTACTAGATCCCATGTATGGTTGCGCAACAACGCATCAATTTCCTCTCTCATAGCATTATGCCAATTCGGGTGTTTGGAGGCTTCGGTATAGGAATAAGGGTCCAAGGAGGCGGTAGAAGCAACAAAGGCTTTAGGAAGCGGATAACGGATAAAGTCAGGCCGAGAGATAGGTTTGAGAGAATTGGTTTTGGTTCGAGTAACCATGGTATGAGTGGGAGCAGGTTGGTCAAGAGACGACCGAGGCTAAAGTGGACGCAGGAGAGGTGGGTGGCAAGCGCTCGGAAGGGGGAGCCGCATGGGTTGGGGCCGGGTTGGAAGTGGCCGGCATGCTAGGTGGATTTTGTGGAGTTGGGGGTAGGAATAGAAGCGGGACAATGAGATTATCAAGTGTGGGTTTGGAAGGAGAATGTGTATAGGGGAAGACGGATTCATCAAAACCACGTGGCGAGTAATATAGATACGGAAAAAGGCAAGGTCCAGACATTTCTAACCATGGTGTGAAGGACTATACCCTAGAAAGATGCAAGTTTTGGAGCGGAAATCAGTCTTATGATGGTTGTAGGGACGGAGATAGGGCCAACACACATAGCCAAAGACGTGAAGGAATGTATTGTCAGGGGACCGATGGTGAACCATTTCGAAGGAAGACTTATCCTTGAGGACTTTGGTGGGAAGACGGTTGATGATATAAGTGGCAGTGATAAAGGCATCCTCCTAATATATGGGAGTGGAAGGTTTAGATTGGGCAAGAAGGAGACTCCGACTTCAACAATTTGGCGGTGGCGACGCTTAATGGCACCAACTTGTTCGTGGGTGTGGGGATAGGAAAGGTGATGCCGGATGCCAAGAGAGGTAAGAAGAGCGGAAACGCGACGGTACTCACAACCCCAGTCAGTTTGGATGGATTTTAGTTTGGTATGAAACTGGCGTTCAACCATAGCAAGAAAGTCAGGGAAGATAGTTTTAACATCAGATTTATTTTTCAATGGATAGAGCCATATCTACTTTGTGAAATCATCAAGAAAGCTGACGTAATAACGGGAACCGTAAATTGATGGTTCAGAATAGGCCCCCCAAACATTGGATTAGATCAGGTCCATAAGAGTAGTAGATGTAAATTCAGAAGTGTATAACGGGAAGCGGTGACTTTTAGCCAACTGACATGGGGCACAGACAGAAGACGACGCCTTAGTAGGAGTGAAGGTAGGAAGAATTTTTAAGGCTTGACGGAGCACGGAATAAGAACAATGACCGAGACGCTGATGCCACGTGGTGGAGGAGGTGACGGAAGAGGCTAGAGCTTGAGCAGGAGCAGAGGGAGGGTGAAGCGGGGTGGAGAAGCGATATAGGCCATCTTTTACAAATCCCCTAAGGTGGGTGTGACCGGAGTAATCTTTTACAATGAAGTAAGACCTATGAAATTCAAAGTACACAGAATTGTCCGAGGCAAATTTATTGACTGATAAGAGGTTTCTAGTGATTGAAGGCGTAACAAGAATATTAGATAAATAAAAAGACTGGGAAGGGGAATGTACAGAAGAAGAACCGTAATGAGTAATAGGTAAACCTGTACCGTCACCTATATGCACTTTGTCGGGCTCGGTATAGGGTGCAGATGATACGATGAGATTGCAAAGGTCATGTGTGAGATGATGAGTGGCACTAGTGTCCGCAGTCCAATCAGATCCGGGATGAGAATGATGAGCGACATATGCGTGTGGTGGTGGATGATGGGGCGGTGGGTGGGAACCGGCGTAACGATAAGAGCAGGAAAGAGCGACGTGTCCGACCTGAAAATAAATTTGGCAAGAGACGATCATAGTACCGGGATTGTGGCCGGAGTAAGAGGGAAAACCATATCCGTGGCTATGCCTCCGGCCTCGAGAAGGGTGGAAGTTGCGGCTGTTGGTGGAAAGGGCCGACGGAGGTGCAGTAATCGGCGAAGGATAGGGTAACGAATGTCAAGCTGAAAATAGCGGGCAAGAAGGAGGCTGAAATTGTGTGGGACATTAATTTTGGAAAATTGCTTCGTCAAAATAATGTCCATGCCTCGGCCCTGTTGCTTGCAATTTTGGTCAATGCTGCTAATTTTGTAATGGGTGGAGGGATGTTGCAGGTTATGGGTGCAATTAAGGGATTGGGGGAAAAGGTTTCCGGCTAGACGGTGGACGGAATAGAGGGGGTTTGCTGTGGGGTGAGGCGGAGGGAGCTACAATTTCCGGCGGAAAGGAGCATCTGGTCGGCGATTGGTTGTGGCAATATGGATGCCGGACGTTTACTGGGATGGCACCGGAAGGGGAGAAAGAGGGAGAGGAGGGTGCGGGGACGAGGAACTCACCGGTGGTAGTGAGCTGTGAAAGAGACGACGGGGCTAATTTGGTAGATGCAAACGTAGTTGCCGGAGGTAAGCGGTGGGGGGTTGCTGAACGTAGTTGCTGGGTTGCGGACTTCAGATAACAAGGGGGTGTTTACCATGGCATTCGGGCTGGGGCCATGTGCACCGGTGAAGGAGTTAACGGCGGCCATGGTTGCCGGAGAAGCAGGCTGTATTTTTTATTTTTTTTTTTGAAAAAGTTTAGGGTTTAGGGAAGAATTGACCCGACGTGAGAGATAAAATCGAGATGTTCTGATACCATATCATAATTCAATGTGTATTGTATTTGATTGATTCAATTGAATAGAGATGATACAAATATATAGGGTTTGGTGCAGTGGCGGATCCAGACATTTTTTCCAATTGGGTCACCGGACGGTAAAACTACATTTTTATCCAAAAATTTGTTCCAGTGGGGTCACCGAAACCTAAAACTACATTTTTAACAACAAAACTAAATCGTTTAAATACTAAAAAAAAATTCTCCGGATCTCAATGCGGTCACGGGACCCCACATGAGTATACATAGATCCGCCACTAGTTTGGTGACTTAGCCAATAAGTCACTACATGATAAATACGACAATAAAAATATTTAACGTAAATAATAATAGTCAAACTATATTATCCTCGACATTTCCAATTAACTCGAGATTCCTCAAATTCAAAAATTCCTTTTCGTGGTGTTGCATTTTTCGTTCGCAATTTGCTCTTCTACAAGCTGCGTTTTTTGCGTACCGTTTCTATTAAAATTGTTCCGCATTAGTTAAAGATAGTTCACGTTATTTTTATATTATTTTATAAAGCTGTTAAGATCCATAGTGGACAAACTAGCTGGTAAAACTTTTTGGTGGGGTCACGTAGTGGGATGACCCGTGAGGCGTGCAGTGAGTGGGGAATATTTGGGGTGATTTTGGGGGTTTGTCACGAGTCAGCCTAAAAAAAAAAAAACTGCAAACCAGAGAGAAAGGCAGCAGCACCAAACCACTGAAAAATAAGCGGCCCCCGCCACCTTCATTCATTTCACCACCCAATTCCAAGAATCACTAGAGCTAGAGATCATAACGTTAAAAAGAAGAGAAAAAAATAGGTAGAAAGCATGAATGCAAATTTTTATGAAAAGATTGCGGACCATAGTGAAAGTGCTTTAATACCGGGAGGCAAACCTCAGACAACATCATTGTTGTCTAAGAAGTTCTTCATACTATACGGCACAAACAAGGCAAAAAATGGATCATGATCATTAACGTTGACCTCGAGAAGGCGTATGATCGAGTTAATTGGGATTTTCTCTGCACTATCTTACACTTTGTGGGTTTTAATGACATATTTATTGATATCATCATGTATTCACTCTCGAGCACCTCGCTTGAAATTTTTTGGAATGGCCGCCCCCTTGAAGGCTTTCAACCTTGTCGTGGCCTAAAACAAGGTGATCTTCTAGCTCCATATCTCTTTGTTATCGTTATGCAGGTATTGAGCTGTCTCATCAACAAATCGATCGAAAATGGTAATTGGAAACCAATATCTGTTTCTTGAGGGGGACCGAAGATATGTCATCTCTTCTTTACGGATGACCTTCTTTTATTTGCGGAAGCATCGGCAGATCAGGCTGTTATTATTGACCAGATTTTCACTCAATTCTATAGCATCTCGGGTCAGAAGATCAGAGTGACCAAATCGAAATTCGCAACGTCCCCAAATACTAATCCCAGCATCATATCCAAAATTGAGGCCTCCTTAGGCATGTCAAACACCGATCATCTTGAGAAGTATCTTGGCGTTCCTCTCCATCATACCCGGGTGAAAAAGGAGGACTTACAAGGCATCATTGACAAAGTCCGTGGGAAACTGCAACCTTGGAAGGCGAACACTTTATCCAAAGCAGGCCGATCCATTTTGTCTCAAACGGTTCTATCTACGGCTCCTTATTATCAAATGCAAACCGTCAAGCTTCTTATTTCAGTAACCCTTGAGATTGATAAAATAATTTGCTCCTTCTTCTGGGGGCATGATATAGAGTCGTGGACTACACCTTATTGCTTGGAAGCACATTTGCCAACCCAAAATCAGGGGAGGCCTTGGTATTCGGAGTGCCCGTGATATGAACACCGCCTTCTTAGCAAAACTGTCATGGCAGCTCTTAACTGAACCTGAAAAACTGTGGGTGCAACTTCTTAAACATAAATATGGCTCACCTCTTGATACGCCTAAGTCGAATTGTTCATTCATTTGGCGTCATATATGTTCAACAACAGATTTTGTTCATGATACATTCGACTTTGACGAGGCTGGTAATATCATTTGGAAATTGACTACTTCAGGTAAATTCTCGGTTAGCTCGGCCTATCACGAAATCCACCATACTCAAGAAATCTCCGGGGAGAACATCTGGTGTATTATTTGGTCAATCAAGGGACCACTGAGAGGTAATATACTCCTATGGAAAATTCATTATGATGCACTACCAACTGCAGGTCTGCTTCAAGCGAGATCGGTTAGTGATGAGAGTGCTTGTAATGTTTGTGGCAGCTACCCCGAAAGTATTCTGCATGTTCTAAGAGATTTCCCATGGACATGGTCATCCATTGGCACTATTGGAGCCTCCACCCATGATACCTCTTCATGGTTGGAGAATTGTCTAACTATAAACATGTACAAACACGACAACATAACTTTTTGGAAATTCTTATTCTGCGAGATCGTTATGAGCCTACGGTATTGGTGGAATAAGGAGTTTCACCATTCGGACATCTCATGCCCTCCGAGGACGGTCTTCATCTCTGAAGTTATTCGACGAGCTCGTGAACTTAGATTAGCTTGATCCTAATTTTCTAGGATGCATTTAAAATGTGTACTACGCCTAGATTTTGTTTTGTACAGTTTTGTACAGTTATTTAATAAAATATCCGGTTTCGACAAAAAAAAAAATATGAAAAGAAAAATGATTGTGCCACAAGTTCATTTTTTTTAAAATTTAGAAAGGTGAGTGGTTTAAAGGACCAAAAAAGGGGGAAAAAAATAGAATCAGGACAGTGAATATAAAAATTGGGTGATAATGTCAAATCTATTGTTCATAATCCCAAATCCACTGTTTGCTGCAGTGGAACTAACCTCAAATCCAATGTTTCACTATTCCACTGTTTATGTGTTTTTTTACAAAATGATCTCGAAAATAACGTTGAAAAAATATCAAATGAGATGTCTAAATAAAGATGATGAAAAAAGGAAAAATGTGATGAAAGAATAACCATCTTTCAACAATCAGATCAAAAGAAATATTAATTTTTATAGTTAAATACGAAAAAATTTAAATCACAATTGAATAAGAACATGTCCTTTTACCCAAAAAAATATATGGGAAATTAGGGATAAGGACACAATCTGAAATGTTTTTAAGTAACGGGACAAATACATATTTTTTATAGGGAGAAGGACAATGCATAATTTTTATAGCGAGAAGGACAACAAAGTGAATCCCGAAAATCGGTGAATCTCTCCAGGTGAATCCCGAAATCGGTGAATTTCGACGGTGAATTTCGACGGTGAATCCCGAAAATTAGTGAATTTCGACGATGAATTTTGAAAATTAGTGGATTTCGACGGTGAATTTCGTCGGTGAATTTAAACAGTGAATTTCGAACACAAGTGAATTTCGACAGTGAATAAATAGTTTTGTCCTTTATGCAAAAGTTTTAAAAAACTGTCCTTCTACTCAATTGATGAAATATTTCTGTCCTTCTCCCTCATTCCCCCAAAAATATATTACACTGTTCTCTTTGCATTTTCCATATTCAAATTATCTTTTTTAACAATAAACATATTTTAGAAAATACGAAATAACAAAAAGACAACAACTTCTTTAATTAAGTCATACCCACGTCATTTTCTTTTTTTCCTTTTACAATTAAAGGAAGAACACTACAACTATTTACCCCCACAATAATAGACAAACACACCACATAAATGCGGATTATGTTAGAGAACTCTCAAATTGCCTTCAGAAGGTCTCAGGACTTCAGCATTTGTCACTTGAGCTAAGCCTCATCGGCTACCCACATCATTTGAAATAGGAAAATGCTAAGAAATTTAGATGCACTTAAACATTTATCATTTGCTCAAAAAAAAAAAAAACATTTATCAAACAATTCAGATTAACTAATTTGTGACGTTTTACAACCACATCTATGGATTGTAAACCGTCACTAATTAGTTAATAAATAATTAGTTAATTGAATAAATATCTATAATTATTTAGCGCTGCCCATTCATTTCTTCACATTTCCTGTATAATCTAAAGGCACCTTCAATGTTATATGACGGACATCAACCCTCAAATCCTTGGTAGAGCTATTATCCATATCATTATTAGGACTTTTAACATTTTTGTAACTCGAGGCATATGATAGCATGAAACGTGCATATTTCATTCTTGCTTTTGTCAGGTGATCCATATATCTCTACTATTGAGTATGCATATCAACAACATTCTATTTAATTTTTGTTTTTGTCAGACGGGTTTACGATTACCTTCTTGAGATGAAAATTAATTCATAATTGCTCCTGAACTAGAATATGCGTGGTATTCAGTACTTCGATCTGTAGAAACTCAGAAAACTCAACAAACGGCTCTAGACGCTATCACTTGGAGTGCTTTCCCAAGTGCTCATCCGGGATAGGGGCCGGACAAAATACTCCCGATTCCTGAAGTGTTTAAGGCTGTCTGATCATGTCTTTTATAGCCATTTTCAACATAAGTCGTATTTCCAAGACTTAAAGGAAAAGAAAAGGAAAAAGTAAACGAATTTCGAATTTACTAAAATATTCTTATTAGGAGGTGGGGTTTTCCAATTATCTTCCTAACAGATCCGGGAACGCATTCAGTTTAAATCCGTATTAGTTTATCATTGATTTAGCTTTCAGTTTAAATCCGTATTAGTTTACGATTGATTTAAAATGAATGATATCCTAAATATAGTAATTGAAGTGAATGTCATTTCATTTAGGATAATATCTTAGTACACTTTTTTTTTCTTCTTCAAATTTTCAAACTTATTTATTCTGACCTGAATTTAAACAAAATGTTGAATTTGTTCTGTCAGAATTTTGGTCAGAATATATGAAATTGGCTTTTCGACCGGTATTAGATCTATAAACCACTGAACTTCTCACTCAAATTAAGTACGAATAGTCAACCATATTATGACTTGTAATGAGTCAAAATAGTATGTGTTGTGTGAAAATATGCTCTTATATCTTATTTTTATTTTTTATTGTTTGTTTGTTTATAATTATTCATATCACTTAGAATTTTCCGATTAAAGAAAAAATATTGCAATCATAGTTACCGCTATATATATATTCTCTTAAACATGTGACATTCGTACATTGCACAAATAATCCAAATCCATAATTCAAGCTATGGGCTGCTTTTGGAGATGCTCTCTTTCTCTTCCGGTAAGAACTCGTTTCCTGTTCTAATTAACTTCTCATCTCTTCCCTCTTATTTACACTCCATATTAAATAATGGTTTAATTAAGAAGATGAAGGTTAACATTTTCTGACAATAATTCATATGTTATGTTCCAATATCTGTTTCAATGCATGGTATAACATACTCAAATTGTCTTATGTTGTAAAAATTAATTGTTTTATTAAATTTTTTTTTAATTATGACAGGGGAAAAAAAGGAAAATTGGACTGTTATTGGTAGTGATGTTGGCAGCCATTGTTGATTGCAGAAAGGTAAAGAATATGGTACTTGAGGAAGAAGAAGATACAAATGAATACTCAGCTATCAGTTGTAGAGCACACAGTGCATCAATAAAAGATTTTGGAGGTGTAGGGGATGGAGTTACATTGAATACTAACGCCTTTAAGACGGCGGTTGATTCACTCAGTCAGTATTCATCCAACGGCGGAGCTTTGCTGTATGTTCCCGCCGGCAAATGGTTGACGGGCACTTTTAATCTGACTGACCATTTTACGCTCTATCTTCAAAAGGATGCTACTCTTCTCGCTTCTCAGGTCTATTTTTGTCTTTTTTTTTTTCTTCTTACTAATTATCACTCGTGATTCATTCACGGACTTACCTTTTCTTGACAGAAAAACAAAAAACTGTTTCAATACTCACCAACTCGTCCTTTAAAAAAAGCTGCCAAAATTGAATAAAATAAAATAAAGAAGAAGACAATGTTTACTAGGCACCTCTATTTTTACTAGGCACATAAAAAAAAAAATTTATTTCGGTATCACGATTATTTTTAATGAACATAACGTCGGTGGTTCTAACGCACTATTATTAAAACTAAAGTCAGCCGATGGCGTTCGTTTTGTTAAAAAAGCGAAAGTCAAGAATAACACCGACATTTACGTTATAAAACATTTCAATCTCCCATCATCTCTTTGTCAACTTTTGCTCCTCCTCCATCATCGTAAATCTCCCATCCCCAAGAAACAATGATTCAAGGTTTTAAGAATTCAAAAATGAAGCTTTTCAATGTTGAATTATTTCTCTCTCTATTCTCGTTTCTCTTTTTATTTATTTTTCTTGTCAAAGTATGTATTCTATTATTGAATCTTGGAATTTTGATAATGATTTAGGTGCGGATATGAATAATTGTAAAAACTCAATATTTTCCTTGTTTTATGAATTTGGTGCTTATAAATTGATTCTTGCGTGTTATTCTTGTGTTATTGTCGAAATTAATAGCTCGAGAGGGTGAATAATAGCGATTTTATGTAGAGAAAGATTAAATAGTGACTAAAAGGGTACTACTTAATTGATACTTTAGAAAACAAGAATTAAATCTAGGGTTTTGTTGAATGAAAATTTGATAAAGACCTTGAAGGCATGAAATTATGGTTCTTTAGGGGGATCTAAATTCCCTCTTTATCGTGGGAAACCGGGTGTAGTTTGAGTTTAGGTACGATCACTACAAGAAAAAAGGGTTTTAATGATGGGAATTCTCGTCATTATATCCCTTTTTCTCATCATTAAAGACTTTTAATGACGGGAAATCCCCCTCACGCCCCCCTCATAGTCGCCCTTCTAGTTAAAGCATTCAATGACGAGAACCCGCCTCGTCATTAAAGATATCAAAGATTTAATGACGAGATTAGACTCTCATTAAGAACAGTTCTAGTGACGGGTAATTTCCACATTATTATACTATTTGCCTCTTATTAGAACTAAATTTGAATATTAGTTTCTACCCGTTAATGACGACTATTCCCGTTATTATAAGGATAATTACCCGTCACTAAAACACAGTTTATTGACAAAAAATTTCATCATTATAGGGTCATTTACCCCTCATTAATGCACGAACTAATGACGAAAAGTTTTCTCATTGTAGGGTCATTTGCCCTCAATAAATCACGAATTTATGACCAAAAATCCCCTCATTATAGGGTTATTAGCCCCTCATTAAACATACCATGAAAGTATCAATCATTATGAAGAAATATTAGAATATCACAACCATTAAATAAAACGCACTACAGTTTGTTGCAACAACAAGCATTAATATATCCAAAATATACATCGAGGTATCCCATATACCGATTGAGGTATAGTTGTTTCAAAATATTCAACAAGAAAAGCTACATTTAGACGCATAATGGTAGGAATTTCTAATATCACATCCCAAATGTCAAATACCTAACAACCATAAATGTTGATCACCAAAACACTAAGCACCTTCAATTATTGGCGGTTCATGGGAAGCAAGCTACTTGACAGCAAAATTGAACCATCTTAGGATATGATCGATATCAATCCTTTCACACATCTCCTCAGAATGCATCAAAACCTTTCAAAGACCTAGAAACATATACACGGCAGCAGAAAAGAAACATAGTTAAAGTTTACTCATATTTAGTAAAACAAGATATAAGATTCTTATTTCCAAAATTAAAGCAAATCAATTATATTAAACTAATCAGACTAGGATTAACAAGCTTGAGCTCTCAAATTGACTTGCTAAGCAAACGGTTAGAATAAATATCATCTTTAAATGAATCCATAGCTCCACATCAAAACATCAACTTCATGTACACCATATATGACTTGGATCATTTCAAAAACTAATACAGTAAGCATACTAATACTTAGCACGCATACTAATACTCAGCAAACATTCAATATATATGAAAGCTAATATATAGAACACTAGATAAAGTACACTATGTAGATAGGCAATTGCCACTACGTAGATTGTAGACACACACTATATACACTAAATAAAACTACTCAGTACCAATATGCAGCAGGTTATTGCCAAAGGTGATTTTGCAGACACTATGTATATAAATATTAAATGTGCATCAAACATGAACCACACTTTGCAAAAGAAACTAAAAACATAGCCAACTTAAAATATAGTATATATATGGTACTAGACATAGACAAAAGTAATACATTATACATATTTCCTGGTCATAGCTTGGATCATTGCAAAATCATGTCTATCATTTTGAGCATAAAACAAAACAAAGTACGCGGTACTAAAATATAAGCTACCCCTATATATATGAAATGCAATACACGAGTATTTAACAAGCGAACAATCAGATATAAACCAAAATTATATTAGCACAAGCAATATGGAATATACAGGTAGATTATGTGCAGCACTAATAGATGCAGGTTTATGCAAAATAATGTGTCAAGGGATGACACAAACATAGAAACTCGGATTTTACGGAAAACACTAAAGCACACAACTGAGTTTCACAAGAATCAAAGGAATGAGTAAAAACATAACATTCACAAGAGATAATACCAACAGAATTTGAGTGACGACAATCATAGTTGAAAGATTCAGAATGTTGGTAAACCTGCAAAACTGAAAATAAAACATTTACAACATTATTAGTGATGCAATCTGACAAATGTTCAAAAGAAATTATTTATAATTACAACTACAAACACATAAAAACAAATAATAATAGAAACCAATTTGCGGTGGATAGGACAAGCATATAACATATCTTGTTTATCCATAAACCACTCCAAGAGCTCATGCCAATTGTTACACAAAGAGCAACTTCTTAGTAGGAAAACACAAAAGATCATATCAAAGCAAACCGAGACTTGGAAGCAAGTGAACTAAAACGGGAAGATATCCATATACATAGACAAGTTATGTTAGTCATGTAAGTCTTCAACATGGTAGATACAAAGGCCACTTAGTCAGGAAAATGATATGAACTTTTGTTGAAAATTATCCACAAATGGTGCAAGTACAATAATAGCCTAACACTTACATAGGTAGTATTTCCACAAGTTAGCATAAACAGAAAATGAAAGGATAACTAGAAGACATATATCATAAGCAAAAGTGACTTAACGTATTAATACCGAATTATAGCTTAACTATATTAACTAGTAACAAACGGGGATACTTTTAATGACCAAGCATTAGGTCTTTGTTAGGATATAAAAAAGTAAAAGAACACGAAGTTGCTATGTAGAAAGAAAGAAAAAAACGAGATCAAAAAGTTCTTCATTACTTACCCCGCCTTAGGATCTCGAACTATACGGCGAAGTCGTTTTACAGTCTCAACGTTGTGGGCAAAAACATCTAATCATGAGTGAACAAGGGTAGATACAACATCTAGATCACCCCGAAAATCTGAGTTAAACACTCAACCATAATATCAGGCTTGAGTTCCTGCAATAAGAAGTTAATGAAGTGCCAACTTTTAGTACCCTTGTTACACAAAACATAAGTGCAAAGCATGAATACGTAATAGGAAAATTAGTCAAGCATGATAGCACGAGATGTCAAACCTTCATGGCTTTAACAGTTTCAACAAAATGACTACTTCCACCATCACGTAGATCATCTCGATCAACAATAGTTAGAACAATACATAAATACATTTGAGAAAAATGAACTTCCTTTAAGAAATCAGACCCGAAAATTTCCCTTGAAACTCCACTTACACTGTAAACCCCTAATTTCTACACCCAAAGCAGATAAGAAAATTAATTATACTACATTACGGCTACCGTAGAACAACCAGAGCCTCCATAATGCAACCTTTGCTGCTAAAATCGAAGAACAAGAAGAAAAAAATAAATTGAAATAAAGCAAAATAACCTACTGAAAAATCTCTTTGACTCTTCGACTCTTCGTCTACACCTCAGCTTGCTAACAGAATAGAGCAACTAAAGAGGAACACAAATACGAGAGGAGTGAGAGGACACGATGGGGGAGTTAAGACTATGCTTGTCCCATTAAATCCGAATTTGGAAAGGAGGACAAACCTTTGAATCCGAGCTTGTATGATCACAAAATTGACGGACTTGAAGTACTCCAAACGAAACTTGAGGATTCCAACTTTGAGATGTAGACACAATATATTCTGACTTCCCTGCAACATAGAGCTTTATTATAGCCTGTCAAAGCCAAATACACCAATAAGAGAAACTATAAACATAATGAACCAAAAGCAAACAACATGTAATAGGTTAGGCATTTTGTTCACCCCTACGAGATGTCCCTAGTTAATCTCAAATTAACATCCTTGTACTTAAACAAGAGGCACAAATATTCAAACACCAAACTTTGGAAGTTGTTTATTACATGAACTCTAACCCTCAAACTCATTTCTTAGTGATAGCATTAACTCAAACATATAAGGTTTGTCATATTTTGACATTTGAACTCATGACAAAAAATAAAACAAAAAAAAAATAATGGAAACACAAAAACCTTAGATCTCCAACAAGTGAGATGATCCAACCGCAAAGCCAAGTGAGATCGGTCCAAAAACAAGGACACAAAACATTAATGATCATAACATCAATCCCAATTCGACATAACAAAACAATCAAAAACGTTTTAGTACATATAAACATAACAAAGCAAGTACCTTGAAATCTTGTGCAATTTGAGATTGGCATGTTCAAACCAAAGCTGCTTTTTTCCAGAATGGATTAAAAAAACAACATATAAACTTAAAAACAATTGATTAAGCACAAGTTCAGCAGATATACTCACCGCAGAGCAACAGTACCAGGGCGATACCTGTGGGGCTTCTTAACTCCACCAGTAGTTTATGAAAAACAAACAACTTTCAATAACAATCAAACTTTCAATAAAAATATATTGCACATCCTAAAGGTACACCAGAAGAAATTAAACTTGAAATTGAGAGCATTCACTCAAACGAAAAGCTTACAACTCGTAAATAATCCAAGTAAAATACCAAGACACTCAATGAGGCGGTGCATCTGAGCTTACTTTTTCCAGATTCACTGAGAATCAGAGCTGCATAGAACCATGAATTTTCTCGATTCAAGGAGATTTATGCGAAATTTCATATTTCAAAGTATCGAAAACTACAAAATCGAACCTTATGCTATCATGCTTAACGATTCCGTGATCACTTCAAAGTCATGTCCCAATTAACGGTGGCAGTGAGTGCAGCAGCGGCGGAAAGTGAACAATAGAGCGGTGGTGGAGGGTGGAGAACGAAGGTTAATAGTTATCAGCGTGTATCAATATTCAAAGTTCGAAGATGAGCGGTGGCAGCGGCGAGGTAGTGTGAAGAATAGAGCAGCGGCGAGTGTGAGAGTGAAGTACAGAGCAGCCGCAAGAAAGGGTGAAGAACGAGCATCAGTGAAAGGATTAGGGTTAGCAATTTGATGGAAATGGATAAATGTAAGAGGTGTTTGATTAATTGTTTTTAATGAATGAATGAAAGGATAATAGATAATAATTTTTTGAAATGGTAATAGATAATAAATGGGAGGGTTGGTGTAACAAAATAATTGGGTGGGTTTCTTTTTTTAATATATAAACATAAATAATGAGAGGAATTTTTTTATGGGACCAGTAATAACGGGAAAGTTGATAAATAATGACGGGAATTAATATTTGGTCATCATGTTACAAAATAGTATAGAACCCGTCATTATATCTACCATTTAATGACGTAATTTTGACCCGTCATTGATAACCCTTTTTCTTGTAGTGGATCACAAAAATAATTCGAATGAATATTTTTGTGATAAAGTTTGATAATTGCCTTTATAAATGTAAAATTCTTATATTGGGGGAAGTATTGTTGGTAAGTCATATAGTAATTCTGTGGTGACTCCAAAATCCTAGAAATGCTTTTAAATTAAATTATTACCTAAATCTTGAAGTTCTTGGTTCACAATTATACTTTTTTTTATTTTCTTTAATTGTAGGATTTTTAGATAAAAACCTTCAAAAACTTGATCTGTTTAGCTAATATAAATCAGGAAACCTTCACTGACGTTAATATCAAAAATGGAACGTCAGTGCCGCTGACGTTTCTTAGTGTGGTGCCGGAATTAAAACAAGAATATATGTGGTGACGGAAGTAGAAAAAAAAATAATCAAAAAAGGGTGCTGATAGTAAAACTGGAGGTGCTGATAGAACCCCTTTTAAAATTGGGGCTATTATTTGAATTCATAAGAGTTTTACCAAAGATTAAGAAAATAATTGAATGTTAAATGATAATAATACCCTTTAGCTATCATTAATGCAATAGTCGTTAAGTAATGAAAGTGGTTGAATTGATAATAAATTAGGGATAAGATAGAGACAAAGATAAATGTTGCATAAATTAATACATAATGCATAATGACTTATATTGTGAGACAAATCAATAAATGTAGGAAGACATATATTTTAGGACAAATGTGGTAGATATTAAGTGTTTTTTCGAGTCAATCCTCATAATTTGTGATGTTTTATTAAACTTAAATCATAAGTAAAAGTCTTTTTATATCTAAAAATATCTTAAAGTATCATACTTTTATTTTTAGTTTTACCCTTTAATTTATTCCTTAATTGATTTGGACTCAATTTTAAAGTAGAATGTTGATTAGTGTATTTACCGAATTTTAATCGATCAGCATGCATGTATGGAAAATATCCAACATCGTGACTCAAATTTGATCAGAATAAAAATTAGTACTTACCCAAATTCGATTATAATAGCATGTATAATAGCATATAGATGTGAAAATACTCTCCCAATTTTAATCACTAAAATTGGTTCTAAAACATCTCAGGATAAACAAATGCAAGTAAAATTGCAATAAATATATATATATATATATATATATATATATATATATATATATATATATAATAAAATATATATATATATATATATATATAAAAGAGAGACGAGAGAGAGAGAGAGATATATATCGTGTTAGTTGGGTATTTCTTCTTTCGTTGCAAGAGTGTCACAAGTTGGAATAAGAGAAAGTACTCCTAAATTAGTGTCACAAGCATCCTGATTTTAATGTTGAACCTAATCAATGAGAGATGTTTCATAGGAATGCAAAATTGATAGGGCTTCCCTTCCAGAAATGTCACAAGTCAGTCCCGACTCAACTTCGGATAGGAGAAACACATAATATATTACAAAAACACACACACACTTTTTCAACCATACACTTTGATTATCTTTTTAAATAAAATTTTTCCCATTTTCGGGGTTTGAGTGGTGATTATTATGTGTATGTATCATTTTGATTCGGATAAGTCGAGGTTACATGCTGCCAATATATTAAACAAATACGATACCCTTTTGAGGATATAGGTTAGGGGTGGCATCGGGTCGGGACCCGACCCGTAAACCTCTTACCCGAAACTCGTCCTGACAAGATTCGGGATTCGATTTTTCTTCCCGAGCCCGTACCCGATAAGCGTCGGGTCCCGACAATCGAGATACCCAAATTTCGGGATCCCGTCGGGTCGGGAATGAATGTCCCGAACATATGATGTTAAAAAATATTCATGTTAATATAAAAAATAACAACAATTACTCGATCAAAACAATAGTGAAAATGTGGGGGCAGAGAAATGAGTTAACGGCGACAGAGTCGACGGCCGGTGAAGTCAGATGACTTTTGTGAGGAAGAACACTCTGGAATATTATAGTGTAGAAGAGAGGTTCAGAGAAAATGAGAAACGGCGGAAGCAGAGAGTGTAGTATTTTTATTTTTTTTTTTAGTATTTAGGGTTGTGGATATTTATATCGGGATGAAAAATGTTTTTTATATATAGTATGTTTATGTTTTTAGTATTTAGGGTTGTGGGTATTTGTATATATCGGGATATATATATATATATATATATATATATATATATATATATATATATATATATATATATATGGGTCGGGATCGGAAAACCCGACGGGATTGAGTTTCATACCCGATCTCTATCCTGTATTTTTCGGGTCGGGAAAAATCCCGAAATTTCAGGATCGAGAAATTTTCGAGATCGGAATGGGATTCAGGACGGGTCGGGATTATCGGAAAATTTGCCACCCCTAGATCCTCTTTGGAATAGGGTCATTCTAGTATACATGCATCATTCAGAAACATCCATTTATTACGATGAAATAAACACTTTTATCTTTGTCCATTTGTAGATATATATATATATTCACTAATTGAATAAACGTGTTCAGGATATTGCCAGTTGGCCAGTGGTTGACCCCTTGCCATCATATGGTCATGGGAGAGATACACCAGGGGGAAGATATATCAGTCTTATATTTGGAAGCAACCTTACTGATGTTATCATCACTGGTAATATTTCTCATCTTATGTACTGAAAATATAAGATAAAAACGTTGTATCAAGTGGATGGATGGACATGATGATGTACGTTTGACATACTAGCTATGTGTACGAATGAATTGGGTTGCATCACATCCATCCATATATTTGATGTAACCATTGACACGACGGTTGCACCATAACATTTGCATCATATATTCTCAGGTGAAAATGGCACCATTGATGGACAAGGAGCACTATGGTGGCAGCAATTCCATAGGAAAAAACTCAAGTACACCAGACCATATCTCATTGAGATCATGCACTCTCAAGACATTCAGATATCAAATCTAACCTTAATCAATTCCCCTACTTGGAATATCCACCCTGTTTACAGCAGGTATACTATTTTGCTTTACCCCTGTATAATTATCTCAGTCATTTCAACATTTAACCTCCATTTACTGTTTAACAGCAACATTATTATACAAGGCATTACCATCTTAGCTCCAATAACATCCCCAAACACTGATGGAATCAATCCAGGTACGTAATATACTTCTTGCGTTATAATATAGGAAGAACGAACTAATTCATAAATATGGCCGGTGTTGATCAGTCAATCTTGTGTTTCAGATTCTTGCACCAACACAAGAATTGAAGATGTGTATATCGTGTCAGGGGACGACTGCATAGCAGTGAAAAGTGGTTGGGACGAATACGGCATAGCGTACGGTATGCCCACAAAACAACTCATGATCAGAGGACTGACATGCATATCGCCATATAGTGCGGCAATAGCTTTGGGGAGTGAGATGTCCGGAGGGATTCAAGATGTCAGAGCTCAAGACATTTTAGCAATTAACACAGAAGCTGCCGTGAGAATAAAGACCGCTGTCGGTCGGGGAGGGTACGTAAAAGACATATATGTCAAAGGTATGACACTGCATACCATGAAATGGGTATTTAGGATCAATGGAAACTATGGTTCACATGCAGACAACAACTATGATCCGAATGCATTGCCGGTGATACAAGGAATCAATTACAGGGACGTCGTGGCAGAGAACGTGTCGAGAGCTGGTGTACTGGAAGGGATTTCTGGGGATCCGTTTAAGGATATTTGCATGTCCAATGTCACCATTGGGATGGTGAAAAAGGCAAGGAAATATCCCTGGACTTGTGCTGATATACAAGGGATTACTAGTAATGTGGTTCCTCCTCTATGCGACTCGTTCACAGATCAGGGACCAGAGAAAGTAGGGATGTGTGACTTTCCCACAGACACTCTGCCTATTGAAAATGTAGAATTCCAAACATGCTCCTACAGTATCAGGCAGAAGTCATGGACCCCATGAATCTTTGCATTCTGTACCTTATATATGATCTTCTAGAATTCTCACTAAATTTCACACTTGGGCTTTTGGTTCGAATCGAGCATTAAGCTTATCTAGTCAAGCAACCTTTAAATTTTATGCATTGGGTTCATGTCTAACAAATTCAAGATCGATCACAAGCATATTCGAACTCCAATCAAACTCAAACTGCTCGAATCATTTACCCTCGGGAAAAACGAGGATATGATAAATTGGAATTCTCATATGCAAGTAATAAAAAAAAAGGGGCAACAGTTGAATTGGAAACCCTCTCAACAACATGACACCTCTATCAGTATTAATAATAGC
The DNA here is from genome assembly GCA_036785695.1 of Gentiana straminea. Classification (NCBI taxonomy): domain Eukaryota; kingdom Viridiplantae; phylum Streptophyta; class Magnoliopsida; order Gentianales; family Gentianaceae; genus Gentiana; species Gentiana straminea. The sequence continues at coordinate 17,903,955 of JAVUPR010000183.1, forward strand.
ATCATATCATTTCATTCTGGAAAAAGACCATACACCCAACCACAATTGGAAACCCTCCACAATTCACAAATCTGCTTCAGCTTCTTTGTACAAAGTGTACCAAGGAAAAAGTAACGACGCAACATACACATCTTAAAATTCTTACTCATGCCAAAACAATATTGTTAAACCGAAATACCTCCAATGTTTTTACATCCTCTCTCTCTCTCTCTCTCTCTCTCTCTCGTCAAGAGCCACTCCTCTAAGATACAACGGCGTGGAAGAAAACTACTTGTATACATGATGCAGATGCAGTGCAGCACCACCCACTTAATGATCTGGATTAAACTCCACTGTTTCCCGCCAGATGAGTTCCTTGATATTCTCTTCAGTAAAGGATGGCTGCTCGAAATCAAAATTAAAAGGCCTTGGGCATACAGGTTCTTCGTTGATATCATGAAGGGGAGCCAAATAGGGATGACAAAGTGCCTCGTCAACTGTGTCAAAAACAAACCAAGAAAATGTACTGTCAGTGAGTATAGGAGGTTCTCAAAGATTTCCAGGTCTGAATGGCAACATTTTCATCCGATGTTCCCATAACCACTTACAAATAAAATCTTGTAATTATGAAGTTCTGATGTGTAGTTTCTGGGGTTTTTCCCAAACAAATTCAACAAGAACATAACGGTGTAATGAAATATACAAATTAGAAAAAGTGAAGAAACAATTCCTTTGGAAAGTAGTTATACCTGTAATGCGTTTGCTTGGATCAAAGACAAGCATTTTCTCGAGCAAATCCAGAGCTCCAATAGCTGTATTCGGAAATCTGGCAGAAAACAGTTGCCGAGGGTATTGTGGGAGCTGCCTAACGTACCTTCGTGCATTATCACTCCGAAGAAACCCTAGACTGGCATCATCTGGCGAGCCTATTAGCTTTTCAAGAAAGATAAATGTGAGGCATAACGAAATCCATGCCAAAAGAAGGCAAGCGTCAAATACAACTGACTAGAGCATTACTCTCCTTGTTGGTAACTAATAGTAGAATAGTAACCTACTTTGTTGAGGAAATTTAATATCAACCCTATGATATAAGTAAGAAACTAAGCATCTAATGCAGCTATATAAGTGTCTTCCCAGGCTAGAACATCGTCAAAGTCTCAAAGACAAACAAATCCCTCTTATCTATCTATTGGATGTAACACAACTCAGCTGTGAAGATTCAGCTATGATGTATAACCTTTCAGCTGTGAAGTATATTCAGCTAAGAAGGTGTTCAGTTGTAAAGGATCAGCTGAGAAGTGTACTCAGCTGAGGAGATTCAGTTGTAGATCTTTTATTCTGAGTATACTTCATTATTCTGATTTAAATCTGTTATCTTTATTATTCCGACCGTTTACTCTTTGTAATAGTAAACTGGTGGTAGTTGGCTGATGGGGACAGCATTTATTGCTTGTCTGCTAGTTGTTTCCGAAGTAGTTTGTCTTTAGAAGTTAGGAAGTCTGAACCCTCTCCTATATATTCTTGTAACCTTTATTTTACAATTATGAAGAAAGATAATAAAATTTATCTTCAACCTTTTTTTCTCTCTCCAAAAATCTTCATGGTATCAAAGCCATAAACGGTTCTCAAACTTCTTCTTCTCCGCTCTAATCCTCTATCTTTCTAACAATGTCTGAAATCCTCTCTGGTGCTACTAGCTCTGCTCCATCCTCTATTCGCTCTGGAAATGGATTTGACAATTCTACTTTGCAAATTACCATAATGAAACTGAATGTGAATAATTATATTCAGTGGTCATAGTCAGTGAGGGTGTTTATCACTAGGAGATGAAAGATGGGATACTTAATTGGATCCATCAAAGCTCCCAGCAAAGAAAAAACATAGGAAGACTATACCTGGGAAACTGAAAATGCCACTGTAATGGCATGGCTAATCAACTCTATGGAGCCAGAAATTGGCCAAGCTCACCTTTTCTTCTCCACTGCTAAAGAGATATGGGATGCTATCTCTGCAACATACTCTGATCAAGGGAACTTTGCACAGGCTTTTGGAGTCAAATCCAGTCTAGAGGCATGAGGCAAGGCAACCTTGACACTGCAAAATACATTTAACTCTTTGAAGATGCTCTAGCAAGAGTATGATCAACTCTCTGCTGTAGAATGGGAATGCCCAGGTGATGCTGGGAGATTCAAAAAGTGCATAGAAAGGGAAAGGGTTTTTGAGTTTCATGAAAGACTAAACCATACATATGAAGCTGCCAGAGAAAGGATTATTGCTCTTGTCCCTCTACCTTCCCTCCAGGAACTCTTTGTCACTATCAGAAAGGAAGAAACCAGAAGGGTGGACTGTTGCCTACACCAGGGGATAACCATCTGCCCTAGTATCTCATCAAACTGATACTGGGATGTATGGAAACTCCAAATCCTGTCAAAAGGGGGTCAGAAAGGTAATCTCTGGTGTGACTACCGTAAGAAAAAAGGTCACACTAGGGAAATCTGCTGGGCTATTCATGGAAAACCTAACAATCTGTCAAAAAACCTTGGTCAAAAGAAGCCAAACTCATGGAATGATCAAAAGCAGGCTTTGGTTGCTACTGAAAATCCTGCTCCCTTTTCTGCTGAACAACTTGAAGCATAACATTGGTACAAGAGGTAGTACTTCTACAACTAATAGACAACCCTTTAGGGATATTATCAATGCAAAGCCTAGAATAGGGAGTCTTGAAGATGAAAAGCCCAGATCTAACTTCAGCACTGCCAATCTCCTCCATTGTACTCAAATCCTGAAACTTACAGCCATTAGTATGAAATATCACAGAAAATAGATTGCATTGTAAGTTAGGGACATAAAGGACATCTTTGGAAGTGATATTTTCACTTAAAATGATGTTCCCAGTTCCAGAAACTTGAGAAATGGATCCATCAACAATTTTGACATTATGAGGATGGGTGCATTTTAAGAGTTTCACAAATAGGTCTGGATTCCCAGTCATATGGTTTGACCCACCAAAGTCCACAATCCATATGTTTTTAAGAATTTGACTTCCAGAGTAGGCAATAAAGCACGCACCTGTATTAGCCATGGAGACATTGCCTTGAGGAGCAGCACTCTGTGCATTTTGAGCAGACAGAAGCCTTTTAAGGGCCCCAGTCTGTTCCATGCTAAAAACACCAACAGACTTTTGTTCCTCAACATTAGCTACTCTACTAGAGCTTTCAGGTGTGTGATTAGGCCTAGAGGACTTCCAGTTGTCTGGTTTCCCATGGATTTTCCAGCAAGTATCCTTGCTATGACCAGTTCTCTTGCAATGATCACAAACAGGTCTAGTGTTTTTGGAATTCTGATTAGGACCAGCAGTGCTCTTAGTGAAAAGGGCACTAGTTTTCGTAGTTGAAACAGGGTTAGACACCAACATAAGCTTCCTTCTGCTCTCTTCATGTATTATGTCAGCAAAAACACTTTTGATTGATGGGGGAGGTTTAGAGCCCAGTACTCTACCTCTCACATCATCAAGAGATGAGTTTAGACCCATCAAGAACTTGACAATTCTTTTCTTCTGAGTTTTATTGATTGAATAATACTTAGAAAAAGAATTACAAGAGAAGGGACCTTTATAAAGGATTGAGACGGTCCCAAAAAGTCACCAACGGCTCTGTACGGTGAATCCAACGTTCACAAGTACGGTAAAAGCGACCCACTTGTTCGGTATTAACCAATAGAACAAGGGGGAAAAAGACATAATAAAATGGCCTAAAACGGGGATTAAAAAATAAATAGACCCACTAAATAAATTAGGACACTAATTTCAACACCCTCCTCAAGGTTGGTTGTGTATAGAGATGAACAACCAAGCTTGCCATTAATGTGTAGAAATTGAGCAATAGAGGTCCCTTTGGTGAAGATATCGACCATTTGATCTTGAGAAGGGACAAAGGAAATCGAATCTCTTTGTTCTCGACCTTTTCCTTGATGAAATGCTGTCAATATCAACATGTTTAGATTTGTCATGATGAATGGGGTTTTCGACATGTTAATAGCAGATTTGTTGTCACGGAAACGAGTTGAGTAGGGAGGTTGGTAGTGGCTCCGAATTTCATTTAGAACCTTCCTTAACCACATGCCTTCACGGATCCCAAGAGATAGAGCCCTAAGTTCGGCCTCGCACGCGCCACAGCCACAACAGTCGCTTCTTACTCCTCCAAGTAGTTAGATTGCCCCAAATATAAGAGCAATACCCGGTAGTAGATCTCCATCTATGATAGAGGCGGCCCAATCTGCATCGGTGTAGATATGTTCTCTGCTCTCATTCTTAGTGAATAGAAGACCTTGATCAGGAGTCCCTTTTAGGTACCTCAGAGTTCTGTCCACAACTTGAAGATGTTCTTCACAAGGTTTATGCATGAAGCGGCTTACAAGACGACAAAGCATATGTCGGGTCTTGTGTGAGAAAGATAGATTAGTTTCCCCACTAATCTTTGATATCTCCCAACATCAACATACTTTTTGGAGCCTTCTTTAGTGAATTTCGGAGTTAGGCTCTATGGGAGAGGCTGCGGGTTTGCAATTTGCCATCCCAGTTTCTTCAAGAAGATCTAAGATATATCTTCTTTGAGATATATGAATGCCAGTGCAGATTCTAGATATCTCCATGCCAAGGAAGTATTTCAAGCGGCCTAGATCTTTGACTTCAAAATCCCTAGCAAGAGATAGCTTAAGAAGTTGTATTTCATTCAAATCATCGCCGGTGATGATTATATCATCAACATAGACAATAAGGATCACTCTTTTGCCATTATCGTGAATTTGGTGAACATTGTATGGTACGAATGACATTGGTGATAGCCATAAGCTTTTACTGATTTAGTAAATGCGCCAAACCATGCCCTGAGGGGATTTGTTTGAGTCCATAAAGGGCCTTTTTAAGTTTACAAACCAGATTTCCTTGTTCGGGGTTGCATACCCGGGAGGAATCTTCATGTAAACTTCCTCCTCAAGTTCTCCATTTAAGAATGCATTCTTGACATCTAATTGGAAAAGAGGCCAATCAAGATTTGTAGCAATGGATAAAAGCACTCGATAGTATTTAGTTTAGCAACGGGGGCAAAGGTCTCCTGGTAGTCAATACCATAGGTTTGAGTATACCCCTCGGCAACTAACCTTGCCTTATGTCCGCTAATAGACCCATCGAGTTATACTTATTAGTGAACGACCACTACATCCCACCACCTTTTTTCCCTTAGGAAGATAGGTGATGTCCCAGTGTTATTTTTAATTAGGGCCCCAATTTCATCATCAACAGCTTGTCTCCATTCAGGTTTTACAAGAGCTTCCTGAATGGTACAAGGAACATACTGACTATTAAGGTTATTCACGATGGATTGATATGCCTCAGAAAGATTATACAAGAGAGTTTTAGTGCAGGCCCTTGTTCCTTTCCTTAAGGCAATGGGTCTTTCATCATAAGCATTATCATGAGGGATTTCATGATTGTCAAGGCTATGATGTTCATTTTCCAGATTAGTAGGAGAAAGGGATCTTTCTGATCTCCTGTGTTTTCTGGAATAAACCAGTTCCATAGGAGGTCTGTCACAGTGGGATCCTTTCTCAGGACCAAAAGGATAATCAGTGATCCTTCTGTCAGAGGTACTTTGATCCCCTGTATTAGGATCCTGATTTTCATATTCTTCATGTGACTCAGTTTCACTAGGAAGATCAAGTGGGGATTGTAAGTTCCATCCTTGAGAGGAATTCAAAAAATCAACTTCAGAATTTGCATGAGTATCATAATAGGGTTTAGATTCAAGAAAAGTCACATCCATTGTGTTATAGAACTTCCTAGTAGAAGGACAATAACACTTATACCCTCTTTGTCTAGGAGAGTACCCAATCATGATACACTTGATAGCCTTTGGATCAAGTTTGTTTCTGTGATGGTTGTGAACAAAAACAATACATCCAAAAACTTTAGGACTCAGGTTTTGAGTGACTTGACAGTTTGGATATATATTTTTAAACACACCAATGGGTGTTTTAAACTGAAGCACTCTTGAGGGCATTCTGTTAATAAGATAAGTAGCTGTTAAGACAGCTTCTCCCCATAGAAACTTAGGGACATTCATGGCAAACATGAGTGCTCTAGCAGTGTCAAGTAAGTGCCTGTTTTTCCTCTCAGCAATTCCATTTTGTTGAGGGGTATCAACACAGGAACTTATATGAACAATGCCTTTGTCCCTCATGAATGCCCCAAGGGATGTTTCAAAATATTCTGACCCATTGTCAGACTTTAGTACCTTGATGTCAGTTTCAAATTGTGTATGAATCATGTGATAGAAGTTCTTAAAAATAGTACCAGCTTCAGATTTATCTCTCATCAGAAAAACCCATGTAAGCCTAGTGTGATCATCAATAAAAGTGATGAACCACCTAGTACCGATGATATTTTTAGCCTTTGAAGGTCCCCAAATATCACTATGTACTAGGTTAAAAGGCTTAGATGGTTGATAATTTTTCTGAGGAAAGTTAGTTCTGGACTGTTTTGCAAGGCAACAGATTTCACACACAAAATCAGTAGGCTTTTTATTAACAAACAGATCAGGAAGTAGTTTTTTCAAGTATACAAAATTTGGATGTCCAAGTCTATAGTGCCATAGCATTACATTATCACTATTAGTACTAGAACTAAGACAGCCAGAAGCTTCCTTTTCTGTATTGCCATTCATGAGATAAAGACCAGAATTGGTCTTAGCACTGCCAATCATCTTCCCAGTTTTGGAGTCCTGAAAGTTACAGGATGTGGAGGAAAAATTTAGCACCATATTGTCTTTGTTGTGCTAATGTTCACGAGAGATCGATTGCATGACGGCTTTGGAACAAATAGTACATCTTTGAGACATATGCCCTTTATGTTGATAGTTCCCATACCCTCTACTTTAGAGGTGGAACCATCGACAATTCTAACATATCTCCCTTGTGTACAAGGGGAGATGGAGGAGAAAAGAGTTTTGTCCCGGACATGTGTTCGAAGCACCGAATCAATGATCCATTGGTCCCGAACATGAGATTTAAAAGTTTGAGAAATGATACTGTCCGAGCAACGAAGCGAGAGGATACAACGGATCGATTTCCAAAGTCTTTGGAAGTAGATTGAAAAATTCTTTTTAAGGCCTCCATACGTTTTTCCCCGAGTAAAAACTTCATTACGAACGAGAAAGATTAGCTTGAGAATCCCTTCCATTTCCGGCTTTAGGTTTCCGGTCTCTCTTGGTTTTCCATGAAGTTTCCGGAGGTATCTTTGATGTGTCCTTGCCTCTTGCAATGATCACACCAAGGCCTTTCTTTCTTTCCTTTGGAGGGTGAAGAGACCGAGAAGCAAGAGCAGAAGGTTGGAGAGGCTGAGAAGCAAGGGCAGAGGAATTTTGCTGGGGAACTTGGGGCACAACTGTGGCATGAGTACCGCCCAACATAAGTTTCCGCCTGCTTTCTTCATGCCTGACCTCAGCAAAAGCAGCTTTCAAGTTTGGAAGAGGGGATTTGCCAAGGACTCTTCCCCTAACATCATCCAAGTCTGGATTGAGCCCCATAAGAAAAGTAAACACTCTGTCATTTTCAATGAATGTTTTATGGCTCTTGTGATCTTCAGGACAGCACCATTTTAGTTCATTGTAAAGATCAAGTTGCTGCCAGATTCTACTCAAATGATTGAAATAGTGAGTAACAGTAGAATCTGCTTGCTTCAGCTCTTTAAGTTGAGATTTGAGCTCATAGACTTCTGAAGTATTGTCTCTTTTAGAATAGAGATCATGAGTTGCTTCCCAGACCTCTTGAGCAGTGTTGTGGAACATAAAGTTCTCACTTTGTTCACGAGTCATAGAACCAATAAGCCATGACATGATGATATTGTTGTCTGCCTTCCACTGTCTGTACTTGGGATCATCTTCTTTTGGTTGAGGAATCTCACCAGTTAGATGTCCTTCTTTGCTCCTTCCAGACACATACATCAGCAGAGATCTAGACCACAAATGATAGTTATTACCATCAAATTTGTGGCTAGTGAGGAGATGATTGTTGGTATCACTCCCTCCTTGAATGAGATTTGATCCCTCGAGTGTGGAACAACATCAGAGGAGGTAGATCTATCAACAGAAGACATTTTCTGGTTTTTGAAAAAATCTCAGAAAATTTGAATTTGATCGATTATTGGATCAAGGCTCCGATACCATATTAGGATCAAGCGCTTACCGTTGTACTAAAACCAATTGATGTTAGTAAAGGCGCTACTATATTTCCTTATATCACTTTTAACACGCCCCCTCAAGTGTGGGCCTATAACAAGCCCGGGCCAACATGGCACACAAAGGCATATAAAGGGCACACAAGGCCAACAAAGAGGCCCAACACACTTGCACAATATAATTGGGGAAACAATGTTGGAAGCAAGGATTGATCCCATGACCTCCCGCTCCGATACCATGTGAAATTAAGACAAGAATTGAGGAGGAAAAAGGAGTTTTATTGATTGAATAATACTTAGAAAAAGAATTACAAGAGAAGGGACCTTTATAAAGGATTGAGACAGTCCCAAAAAGTCACCAACGGCTCGTACGCATGTGAATCCAACGTTCACAAGTACGGTAAAAGCGACCCACTTGTTCGGTATTAACCAATAGAACAAGGGGGAAAAAGACATAATAAAATGGCCTAAAACAGGGATTAAAAAATAAATAGACCCACTAAATAAATTAGGACACTAATTTCAACACTTCTCTTTAATGGCCTTATATGTTTTGGCATCAACACTGGAATGCCAAGTTATGTTCTCAAAGGCATCAAGTTGCCGCCAAGATCTTGACAGGAGGTTGAAATAGTCGGTTACTGACATCTCCCCTGCCTTAGATCTTGCAGTTTTGATTCAATTTCATATTGTTCAGAGGTGTTATCTCTTTTTGAGTAGAGATCAGAGGCATTACTCCAGATTTCCTCAGCAGTATCATAGAGGATGGAATTCTCTGCAATGTTAGGAGTCATGGATCCCGGCAAGATGGACACCACATTGCCGTTTTCCATTCTCCATGGACACCACGTTGCTGTTTTCCATTCTCCATTTCTTACCAGAGGGATCCCCTGCTGCTGGAGCTTTGCTTTCACTTGTGAGATAATCCTCTTTGCCTCTCCCAGTAATAAAAAACCTTACTGTCCTGGACCATTGGAGGTAGTTGTCACCATTGAGTTTGAGACTTGAAAGTGGCATTAAAGAGGGTTCAGAGCTCCAAGGGGCAGCATTATAGATTGCTCCTTCCCTTGAATAAACTTCTAAAGATTGCTCAGTTGCCATTTAGAAAGGTGAAGAAAAGCAGACAAGAGTTTTGAGATCTTAAGGCTCTGATACCATGTAGAATTTAGAGATTAGGAAGTGAGAATTAGGAGGAAACTCTTGTTTATTGCTTAGAATCCTTATCGGGTAGGATAAGCAAGAGATTACACTTATAGGAAACCACCAATGGCTATAAACTTAAAACAGCCCACTCACAACGGCTATGAACAGTAAAAATAGTTTTACTGTTCCATAGCAATAGCAGGCAAACAGAAGCCAAACAAGGACCATAATTAACACTAATCAACACTTAATTAAGGCTAAGAGCTAACATAATTCAACAAAGATAAACATTGTGTGGCTAATTTTTACTCATCTCATTGTGAATTTCAGGATATGAAATCACAAATGAAGATTGGCAATGTTGAAGTGAGTGATGGGTTGTACTCGCTGAAGCAAGAAGAAAAGAATGATGTTGCTTTTTCTAGTAGAAACGTATCTAAGGATGTTGTTTTATTATATTATCGGCATGGTCATCCTAGTTTTTCTATCTTCAAAAATTGTTTCCGGAGTTATTTCTGAATAAAAGGGTTGATTCTTATAATGTGAAACTTGTGAAATAGCTAAGCATTGTAGAATTTCTCTTAAACCTAGACCTTACAAAAGATCCTCTCCTTTTCTCCTTATCAGTTTTTTCCTTATACACACTGATGTATGGGGACCATCAAAGGTACCAAACTTAACCAATAACGGGTGGTTTGTTACATTTATTGATGACCATACTAGAGTATGTTGGCCATACTTGATGAAAAGCAAGTCTAAGGTCGCTAAATTTTTTAAAAACTTTGATCTGATGATTAAAAACCAGTGTGAAATTAAGGTACTAAGGTCTGATAATAATACTGAGTACCTAAATTCATTTCTTACTCCCTATTGCACTGAAAGGGGAATAATTCGTCAAACTTCTTGCACTAATACACCCTAGCAAAATGGTGCCATGGTCCTGGTCCGATCTACTGACTTTACCTTTACGGCTCGTGAACAAACTATCCGTACTCCTACAGAGTGACTGTACCGGTCTATAAACTAGCAAAAGCATTGGAGTTGCGCCTTGGGCAGCAAGAGCAGGAATAGATACTGGAAGACGGACGACAACTACTACATACTGGTATTTAGTAGTTGAAAGAAAAAATAGACTTTTATTAGAAGTGGCTAGAGCCATTCTTTTCACTACTAATATGCCTATCTTTTACAGGGGAGAAGCGGTTCTTATTGCTGCTTTTTTAGTTAACAAAATGCTTTATATGGTTCTCAATTTTAAAACTCCTATTAGTGTAATATCCAGTTGCTTTCCTGATAACCAATTGGCCTCTAATGTACCTCTGAAAGTGTTCGGATGTACAGCTTTTGTACATATTCCCGCACGGAACAAAGGTAAATTAGAACCTAAGGCAGTCAAGACTTTTTTTATTGGATATTCCTCTACTCAAAAGGGTTATGAATGCTACGATCCCTCTTCCAAAAGGTTATATGTTTCTACTGATGTCTCCTTTTTTGAGAATCGAGCTTTCTATTCTAATACTCCCAATTCTCAACACGAAAGGTACAATTTTCTGGTTTTACCTGTTGTATCATGTACTGACATCAGCTGTGATCTTACTCTCAACTCTTGAAACACGGAAAATGATCTGACCAAAGAACCTCAAGATATCATTATATACAACAGATTGGGAAAGAACAAAAAGAAACAACATAATAATGACCAGGAACAGAGGACACATGAGTTCTCTTCTGATCTCTTCAACAATGGAGAAGAAACTGTTGGGAATGAGGAGCTCACTGTGGAAGGATCAGCTCTTGATCAGATCAATAATGACTCAGCTTAGACTAGTGAACCAGGTGATACCTTTCCCTCTTCCTCTTCTCCTAGACCTAGTGAGTTACCTATTGCTCTCAGAAAAGGTACTAGAATATGCACTTCACACGCTATCCAAATATTTGTCTCCTATGGTGGTCTCTCTAACGAGTATTCCTCCTTTATTTCTAATCTTGAAAGCAACATCATACCAAAAAGTATGTCAGGCCCTTCAACACCCCAAGTGGAAGGATGTTCTAGAGGAGCTGAATGCTCTCAAAGACAACCATACTTGGGTAATTGTTAAACCTGTTGGTAGTAAGTGGGTTTTTACGGTTAAATATAATGCTGATGGCTCTGTCAGCAGGTACAAAGCTCGTTTAGTTGCCAAAGGGTACACTCAAACCTTTGGTATAGACTTTAATGAGATCCTAATTTCTTTAGATGCTGCTAAAAAATGGCCTCTATAACAAATGGATGTCAAGAATGCCTTTTTGAATGGGGACCTCAAAGAGGATGTCTTTATGCTGCCCCCTCCAACTACTTTTCGATACTTTATAACCATTTCATTAATAATAGTCAAAGGTTATTTTAGTCATTTCTCCTTAAAATTTATGGCATTCAACCACTCTCTTAATCTGCGTGAAAACACCCAAAATGACTAAATATTTTGGGACGGAGGGAGTACACATCATTCTACAAGGACGGGAGGAACCCGGCCAGCCCTCCAAGGAAATACTTTTGTTAAATAGATCGCTTTCTCAAAGGCCTTGTGGTTGCCAATCTGACCCAAGTAGTAAGCAGTAAGTAAGAAACTGGTATGAAAAAATGAAAAACAAGTACACAGCGGTCTTCAGATTTGTTGAATACATGTAAAAATTAAAATATTGCTAACACCTTACGCTATTGATGATATCTTTATCGTTGCATCGGAGCATGAAGACATGATAACAAACCTCAACGCCAGATATACTAAAAATAAGATATTATGACTGCAGATACACTGCCAAAGCATACTAATACTACTGCTGGTACTCAACTACAACATGTCTATTCTTGTCCATTTGTTGTCAAGCCCGCGAGCGCGTGTGGGAGGGCTAAATACAGGTGCAACTTCTTCTTAACACCTTAAGCTTTTAGGTTAGACGGTAATTTATCGAGATTAAGTACTGTAAATGCATTTCTCAACAAGGCTGATAAACAATATTGTGTTTCCCTTGTGAACAGAGTGCAAAGAGAAAACTAGAAGAGCGAAACCATATAAACACAGAGAAGTTAAACGTTACATTATAAGCATGAAATAGTGCCAAACCTCTGTGATAAGTCTCAGTTGATGAACATAATCCTTGCCAGGAAAGAGGGGTTGCCTTGTCATGATCTCACCAAGGATGCAACCAACAGACCAGATATCAATTGCTGCAGTGTACTCGGAGCAGTTTAATAACAACTCTGGAGCACGGTACCAGCGAGTAACCACATACTCGGTCATAAAGTCGGTCTCAGATGTTGTCCTTGCAAGTCCGAAATCTCCAATTTTAAGGTCACAGTTTCCATTGAGTAGTAAATTACTTGGCTTAAGATCACGGTGCAATACATTGGCCGAATGAACATACTTAAGTCCACGTAATAATTGGTAAAGGAAGTACTGCAAATCAGGAGGAAAAAAACTAGGATATGTAACACATCAGAGACAAACTGCACAAGCACAGGTGGCGGAAAATACTAGCTTTTGAGAGCAGAAGCAATTCAGCTTCAAAGATGAAAGAACAAAAACTGATATATTGCACTGTTGTAGGCTTATAAGAACAAAAACATGTCCTTTACACCGAATAAATCAAAAAAATCTTGTGACCCGAAAAAAAATGTCTTCATATGTCATTTTGCTGCTGAGGTGAAATGTATACGCAAGCCTCAAGCCATATGTATACATGTGCACCCCTTCATTGTTCCAATATTATGTGCATTAAAATTGTATTCTCTCAGGCATCCCTTTTGCAAGGAAATAAAAATCAATAAAGCAGTTTTATCATTATTTCCTGATTAGGAACCTCCTCAAGAGGAAAAACATTAATGAAATAAGAGACATTATCCACCACAAGATCCTGCAACCAGGAGGGGCGTACCCGACAATGATCATCAGTCAATGGTTGGTTAGACCGAATAATCTGGTGAAGATCAGTCTCCATTAATTCATACACGATATAAACATCATTAAAGTTCTCCTTTTCTGGAGGCCGGATGATGTCTTTAATTGCTATTATCTGTAACCATAGAAATCAAATGGTAAGTTCTTGCAACAAAACACAAGGCACAATTTACTGCAAATTGAGAAAATAAAGCATGTGACCAAATACATGTAATGTTGACTAGGACTAACATATAAATATACAGAGCACATATGCCCCCCCTTTTCCCCCAATGTATATATAAATATAAAGAACACATATGAAATCCTATAGCAAAATGCAAAACCTCGGTGTTAATCCTCAAGTCTAGAAACTAAAAATGGAACATCCGGGCATGCTTGATGACAAAATTCAAACAATGATAGAGTACAATGTCCCTCATATCGTCTCCTGTGAAGTGACGCAGGAATAAGATTATTAACTGCATAGAATCTTAAAAAATTAGTGATTAAGAACAAACTGCACAAAGGATTCTCCAAAATTGAACACTTTTCCAGTGATAAGCAGAGGAAAATCTGCACAGGTGTTTCATGTATGGTATGTTGAAGCTTATAAATGTACACATTATACTTTTACTAACAGTTAGGGGTGTAAACGAGCCGAGTCGAACCGAGTATTGCTCTAAACGAGTCGAGTTATCGAGTCCGAGTTCGAGTACGAGTATTTCGAACTCGAGTTCGAGCTGAGATTCAAGGAAGTTTTACAAACTCGAGTCAAGCTCGAGTTTTGTATCGAGCTTATCGAGTCTAATAGGTTATGAAATTAACTCAAAAATAATTTAAATTATCACGTGGTAATAGCAAAAAAAGTAATTTTGAATGGTTATTATATGAATTTTCTTATTTAAGATGCAAAGAATAATTTATTGAGTACTAAACTAGATTATTAATGTAAAGTATTTGATGAACAACATAATACAAAAGATATAAAATCAATGAAAATAATAGAATTTGATAGCATAATTACATTCATTACAAACATAAAGATAAATAAACATATTTATAATAATATATGTGTATACATATGCATAAATATTTATATATGCTTATATAAATATGTATTCGAGTTTGCTCGCGAGTAGTCGAGTCGAGTATTGCGTTGCTCGAGTATCGAGCGTTTAATCTTCGAGTTGATTTCGAATTCGAGCTGATTTAAACCGAGTCGAATCGAGTTTTGGCTCGAGTTTTGGCTCAAGCCGATCTCGAGTTACTCACGAGTAGCTCGGCTCGCTTACAGCCCTACTAACAGTTCAATCTTTTTGGTGAGATGGTAGTATATCATTATAATAGAACGGGAGATCTTGGGAACGAATCTCACTAATGCCCCATTTGTAAACAACGGCAAGTACTACTACTAATACCTGTCGTTCAGATGTAGACAAAGCAATATATGAGGAGGGTAAGTTAAGGAAATAACTTCCCTACCAGCTTATGTATTTGTGCGAGTTACTAATTCATCATAGTAAGAGGGCTAAAATTAGAAAACTATAAATGATCAGTCCCTCTCCTTTATTTACATGCTGATCACCTTATCAAGGATGTAATAACAACACCGGAAGGGGAAGTCTATTGTGTAATCAATTCGTCTTGACGGAAGAGTCGTCTTCACTTTGCAGAAGGGCTTGCCTGAATCGACTCAGGTTTCACAGAATTGTCTAAAGGTTCTTGCCATTCGGGAACTCGTTCAGTGTACCAAACATTAATGTTTGTGTGAATTCACCTTTATGCAGTGTACCAAGTTCTGATACCCGTTTCATAAAATTAAATATACACAAGTTTATTTTAACTACGGTAACAAATCAACAGAATTATAGCACAGCATATGCATGGATATAGTACTACAGTAACATTGCAGAATCA
Source organism: Gentiana straminea (assembly GCA_036785695.1). Lineage (NCBI taxonomy): Eukaryota > Viridiplantae > Streptophyta > Magnoliopsida > Gentianales > Gentianaceae > Gentiana > Gentiana straminea. The sequence continues at coordinate 17,919,144 of JAVUPR010000183.1, forward strand.
AACAAGAAAACAAGAAGCCATGGCTTTGAGATATCTCTGTTTCTATCCAACAAGACTTTCAGATAAAACACAATGCTAATACTTACATTATCATGATCCATGTGGCGAAGTAGTTTTATTTCCCGTAGAGTCCTTTTGGCGTCTATTCTATTATCAAAAGCATTGCCAATCTTTTTAATTGCTACTTCCTCACGCGTCTCCGCATTCACAGCAGCACTGAATGACAGTAAAAGGGAAAGCACAAAACTTATTCCTCCAGGAATTTGAAATAATTTCCGATTAAAATGAAGAGACATGTAAGTATAAAAAACATGTCAAGCATATGGTCATTAACGTCTCTAAAGTTGACACACACCCACTCCTCAAACACAAACAGGCCCAAAATTTACATACACACACACACACACAACGAGAGCCATGCCATGACTTAGAAGTGAAGCTACACATTGTTCGATATTCATAGTTCATACTGTTCTGAATAACTAATGACAACTTAGATACAAAATATAAAATAAGAAATGTAAGAACCACTTGCAATTAGAAGCAACCAAAAAGCTATATTTGCAAAAGTGTTGAATTACCGTATCTCCCAAAAGTAAGTTGATGGGGAGGTAGATAATTAACATATTAAACACTTCAACACGCCCTCAAGTGTGACCTATAGCAAACATGAGCAACATTGGCACACAAAGGCATATAAAGGGCACTACAAGGCCAATAAATTGGCCCAACAATTGCACAATATTAATGGGAAGACAATGTTGACACAAAGGATTGAACTTATACCATGTTGAACTACAATCACTCCTAAAGCATTTAAAGCTTATAGAGAGGTAGATAATTAGCATATTAAACACTTCAACAAAAAGTTAATACTTTTTTCAAGCCATCAACTGCAGTAAGAAGTACACACACAGGGCAATTTCAAAGCTGAAGCCAGGAAGTTCTAAGCAAGGCACAAAAGAGAATCAATCAAACAACTGTATCCTAATCAACGAGATAAAATTTGTTGAAAAAAATACAATTACATATCACAACCCTAAAGAGGCCCAACTCCATCGTTAATCCTTATACTCAACACTAAGAGCCCTTTAAATGGCCAGCATTATTAAGTGAATCTCTTCCCCACTTCAAACCTAGGGCCCCGACAAGCAGACACGATGATGCAAAAAAGAATATTTGGTGCTTGTAGCTTGAGCTGAAATCGAACCCAACTCCTTCACCTGACAGACTAGACCCCATGAGGATTTCAGAATTGTTTCTTTCTGTTATTTTCCAGATAAGTATTATCTGGAAGGGATCTCTGTCCTCCAGGCACCATTTTGCAGGAATAAACAAAAGGTGTGGGAATTTTAATGGGCCTAGGCTCCCCATAGCATTCAATCTCCAAAACTTCCTTGATCACCAATACAAGCAGTCCTTGATAGAATCAATCTGATTCTTGATGGAATACCAGATGGCGATAGCCCAGGGCTTTGCCAACCACTGATATTAAAAAATTCGAATGCATGTTCTGAATTTAATCCAAGACCTTTGGAGTTTAAGACGAGAGATGAATCTCCACGGTTCGGCATCCAGGTGGTGAAATAGCTAATCCAGTATGAGCCCCCCCCCCCCCCCCCCCCCCAAACCCCCAAATCAATTGCTGGTGCTGGCTAATACACTAATTGCAATACCCCCAACCTACCCAGGTCATTTCAAAACACTCATCAAATATGCCCATGTGACAAATCTGCAGGTAAAATATTTCTTACTGGATTCAAACACAGGTTCTTAAAAAATTACTTACCATATATATTATATAGATTAGAAAGAACTAAAGAAAGGGAACAATGATATCTCAAATAAAATTATGGCCTTGAATCTCATTTCAAAATCAATAAAGACAAAAAGCCCACAATTAATAGCTCAGGAAACACACACTAAATCTAACACAGTAAAGATTACAGGATCTTGTCGCTGCAATAATCAAATTCACGAGTTTAAAAAACAAAACGAAACAGAAGAAGTGAATGAGATTGAATACACTCACCAAACGATTCCATAAGCTCCCCGACCGACAGGCCGAATCGGAGGAACATACTTCCGGGAAACTTCAAAGAGATTACCATAGACATTGTATTGCACATATCGACCACCATGCGTAGAAATTCCTCTTATATTATGGCCACCTGAACCAGAGCTGGGTTCAGCAGACATATCCAATTCTTCTTTCTCTCTCTCTCACTTCAAAGTTCAAGCTAACCAGTAGTTTCAATTTCACTATTTTGAGAAATCTAGAGGTAGAGCTGTGAAATGAAAATCGAGAAAACTACTACTCAAGACGACAAATCTTTGTCGAGTATTTGAAAGAGTGGTGCGTAGTCGTGGTGGTGGCTGGAAGAAAGACGACTACAGTTGAGTCTTTAGGATTTCTCCTATTTTGTGAAGAAAAGGTAAAATAAGGAAACTGTGTGAATTTTTTATTTTTTTTTCTGCTGGAATTCCTCGTGGTATCCCGTGAAATAAAATGGACATTTTCACCTTGTGGTTTCCACAAGGATTTAATTTGGCTACCTAGGAGGGAGATCAAGGGCGAATTAAGTGGTGTGTTTTCTTTTTGTACATTTTTTTTTATATACAAGATGCTTTTCTCAATTAGACTTTTTTTTTATAAAAAAGTTAGACTAAAATCCATTTTTAGTGTCTAATAAGACATAAAACTTGAAAATGTCATAAAAAGAACAAAATAATAAGTGTAAGACAAATATACCTTTACGTTAAAAAAAAAAACAGACGTTGAAATTAAGGATGTAAGCGAGTCGAATCGAATATTGCTCTAAACGAGTCGAGCAATTTAAAATATTCTTGAGTTCGAACACGAGTATTTTGAACTCGAGCTCAACTGCAATTGTCACATCGTTTGCAGTAACACTCCCATAGTAACACATTTTATTAACAATACACAGTGACAGTAACACATTACGTAAACATGACCCCTCACAGTAACACCTTTTGTTAATAATAAACAATGACAAAAACACTTTGCGTAAGCAGTAACACCTTCACAATTACATCTTTTATTAACAATACATAGTAACACCCTCACATTGACACATTATTTATTTCAGTGACACTTTGCAGTAACACCTTATAAATTAAATTATGCAGTAACACCTCATAGTTACTCACAGTAACACCATCATAGTGACACACTCACACCTTTTATTAACGATACATAATGACAATAACATCTTACGAATAAAGTAACACCCTCATAGTAACGCCTTTTATTAATAATACACAATGGCAGTAACAACTTACGTATAGATTAACACTCCCACAGTAACACACTTTATTAACAATACACAATTACACCCTCACACTGACCCATTATGTATTTCGGTGATTTTTTGCAGTAACACATTATTCTTATAGTAACACCTCACTTTAACACATTTTATTAACAATACACAGTAACACTGATGTGATCCATCCCGAGGACTTGAAGACTTGAATAGTGCAGCCATGAAGACTGTTATTTGTGCGAATGGACCTGGATTTAATGTGTGCCGCCATTAATTAGTTTTGTTGGGCTTGTTTTATTTTATTTTGCATTGGATTTATTTAATAAAGGTCTTATGGGCCTAGATTGATAGTAAGGCCCATGGAAAAAGATGTCTATATGTTAGTATATTGGGTCAAGTATTTATTTTCAGCAAATAAAAGCCATTTGGGCTTATTATAGTTAAGTTAGGCCCACTAGGGAATAAAGTGGCGAAAATTACTTTGTAATTTGTCCCACATTGCTTAGGAGTTTGTTAGTCTTCTATTTTCTAGCCTATATAAAGGCATTCTACTTGTAATATTATGAACAATCAATTATGAAAATCATTATTATATATTGAGAGAAGTTTCTCTTCTTTAAGTCGAGTCGGCTTAAAACAATCACTTGCGAGTGAGTTTTCTATTTGCCGTAGAAAAGACACCCCTTAGAGAACTTATCAGCGCCTTGAGCAAGCGTTGTGGCGTTCTTGCCAACGTTCTTAGGTTGGATTATCTAAGATCGTTGTTTCGAGCTCTCCATTGATTCCTTTAGAAGGTCCTAGGGCAAATCTATCATTCTTGAATCGTATCAAACACCATCACAGTGACACATTATTTATTTAAGTGACACTTTACGGTAACACCTTATAATTTTGCAGTAACATCTTAACCTCACAGTAACCTCACAGTAACACATTACGTACTCACAACAACACCCTCAATCATCACAGTAACATTCTTAGTCCTCATAGTAACACCCCAAAAAACTTGTGTATTTTGTCGTAACACCTTCAATCATAGTGCCACCCCTAAAAACTAGTGGCATCACAGTGACACCCTCAATACACATAGTAACACCTTAAAAAAATTATGTATTTTAAAGTAACACCTTTACAATACAATGAGACAATAACACCTTACGTATGCAGTAACAATTTTTATTAATAATACACAGTGACAGTTACACCTTACGCATGCAGTAACACCTTTTATTAACAATACACAGTAACGCTCTCACACATTTTATTAACAATACACAATAGCGCTCTCACACCGACACATTATGTATTTCAGTGACTTTTTGCAGTAACAGCGTATTCTCACATTAACACCTTTTATTAACAATACACAGTAACACCATCACATTGACACATTATGTATTTCAGTGACTCTTTGCAGCAACACTTTATTCTCATAGTAACACTTCACAATAACACCTTATGTACTCAAAGTAACACCCCTCACAGTAACACCCCTCACAATAACACTCTCAATCCTCATAGTGACACCCTCAGACCTTACAGTAACACCCTAAAAACATGTGTATCTTACAGTAACACATTCAGTCACAGTGACACCCCAAAAAACTAGTGTCCTCATAGTAACACCCTAAAAAACTTGTGTCCTCACAATAACACCTCAAAGTAAAACTATAGATGCAGAAAATATTACCATGTACAGTGAAGAAGAACTTCACAATTTGAAGAAGAACAACAAAAAAATGACCACAACATCCATATTTTTTTTGAGGGGAACATCCATATTTCTCGGAGGAAATTCTTTGTACACTGATGTCCGGATAAATATTAATTGCTAAAACACCATAACAAACAATAGAAATGGAAATGACTTTTTGTGGAATATGTTTAAGAAATGGAAATATTAATTGCTTAACCTTAAACCCACCACAACAAACAGAAAGAGGAAAATTTTGGAACTTTTACGACAATGCGGTAACATCCGCAATATCACCCTCACAGTGACTCATAGTATCACCCTCACAATGAGTAACAATGACACCTTCACAGTTCTCACAGTAGAAGGTCCATTATCATAAAGGATTCTTCATAGTAACTATCTAAAAAAACTACAAGTATATTCATCACGTGAACATAAATTCAATACTAAAAGACCATGTTGTATTTCATAGATAAACATCCATCGTCATAATTAATTAATCAAAACAAAAGCGGCACATAAGAACCCACAGCAAGAGAAGTGGAAGCTGCCAAAATGCTTAGAAACCGAGTACTTGGTACGGCGCCAATAAAGGTGCTTGGCGTTGTAGCGGATGGTATTGTCGGTATGCATCATGATCCAGTAGGGGATTGTCATGTTCTACATTTGATTCAGCGGCAAGTTTTTCAACCAGTGGCATGGATCAACCACATTTGTTTCATCTAATTTCTTCCTAAAATAACCACTCTTTGTAAACAATGAAAGTTTTGTAAAAAATGTCATTTTTGTTGCCCAACCTTAACTCCATCGCACCAAACAGAAAGAGGAAAAATAAAGGAGAAGAAAAAGTTAAAACCTTCCTTCATCCACCACCGTGTATTAGCCTCTTTCCTGATTTGAAGAAACGGGTGGAAGTGAATTCACGGTAAATTAGTTTGGGCGTGAAGTTTAGCTAGGAAGGAGAACCAAAATAAGGGAAGAATAGACCATAACTAATAATTTTGTCCTTATTGCAAATAAACAAATCCCCAATACTTGGATTAAAAAATAATTTCCTATTAATGGTAGCTATAGTACGGGCTTTAGGTATTTGCATATTGTATTTGGCGTTAATCCCGGTTGATTTTTTATATTAGAGCACTTGCGGTGTATACGATAAATCTCATAAAAATTGTATTTCAAAAATTTTAACATTCAAATTTAGGAAAAATAACACTGCAACAGATACTTTATTATTTACCATAAAATACAAATTATGTAAAAACAATTACATTTACTGCATTCATCTAGATTCTGTAAATTTTCCTTTATATCTAACGCATTATGTAAAATAAGAGAATTTGATGCATTTCACGTTGGATAGTGTAACGCCATTGTCCCAGATACCAAGTCATTATCTGGAAAAGGAATGTTCGGCACGTGACATTTAGAGTAAATTCTAAACCTCACGTAAGCATCATGTCACATTAGAAAGCGTGGAATGAAAGAAACAAGCAAGGGACTCGAGAAACTGACCCATAGGACTTTCCATTCACAAACTTAATGGATTACAACTACTGTCAAACTAAAATCATAAATAACTACTAACATTTATTACCACTCCGCTTGCCCCGAAAGAGGAAACTTCTGAAACACAACGAACTTCAGGATTTCATTCCTTGCTTTCTCTTTATGCTTATCATCCAAACTCATTTTTCATGTGCACAAGCTTAGTAAGGAAAACGAAGATCAAAATAGAGTTTCATGTATGTCAGATGCCGGGAGACATGACATGAATCTGCTTCAACCATTTCACAAAATAGTTGAAAGCATAACTTGAAAAAAATAAGAAAACTACTTTTAACAACATAACTTGAAACATAAGAATATCAACCTTAAACCCAATTGAACAATGCACGGAAAAAATTCCATATTAACTACGTTCAATTCATCTTGCACGTACTTGTTCATTTCATTAATTACTTACTTAACATATTCATGTTCTACTGATCAAACTTACGTAAGCCATCTACTAACCCATACATTACTTGTCAACTAACTGTACCATTTTGTGTCTTGTATATCATGTTCATGTTTCATGTCTACTTACTTAACATATCTCTATTCTTGTTTTGGTTGTTCTGTTTCACTCGTGGGACTTAAAACCCATGGGACTTAGCATATCAAACTGACTTAATATGAGACTTAAAACCCATAGAACTTAGCATAAGGTCTTGGTGCAACACGGCTAATATGACTAAATGCACCTCCAATCCTGGGACTTAAAGCCCACAGGACATAAAACTGTCATCTGGAGAATGACATGGTGAGCACAATTAACCATACCTCCGACACGAGACTTAAATCCCATGGTACTCCGCTGAGTATATTGCAAGACACCAATATATGTTGATGTAGTGCCCTAAACCCAATCGGGTTAGGATGGATCCGACTGGGTCGGGTCTTTTCTTCTACGTCTTTATGTTTATACATTTAATAAATGGCTTTTATGTTATTATATATTTGTTCGTCTAACGGATAAATTACGATATTGTATATATGATAACGTCCGTAGTGTCGAATTGTGATAGAGAAATTATAATAGTGATTATGGTTGATTAGATCTCGATTCACTTCAAAAGGTTTGATACTTAATGTCTCTAGTCATATGTGCTATTAAATGAGACATTAACAGTACGGTTAGACTACCACGTATTAGATGTCTTCTATCTTATGAAGATATGGATAGATCTCGTCTATTGAAGTGTAGAGACACTTGGACTGTACATGGCCGTGTATTAGAGAATGCGTATGTTAAACTGACCCACTTACTTTATTAAGTTTTGCGCTATGTGGTGGTTGTGTAATTATCCTAAGATCAGAGTCTTCATGGCATCATGGTGTGGATTGTCATACTTTGACACTGTTGAGGTTTCTCCTGGCCATAGGGCGATCGTACGCTATTCATTGGGTGTGATACTGAAGCATGCGAGGATTCATGTTGCTCGTCCGGAAATCGCGTATCCTAATAGTAGGAGTAAATATTCGAAAGGGCCTTCTTATATGGAATGTCTTATTCTCGAAAGTCTTTACAAAGCCAAAGTAAAATGTTATTTTGAGAGAATAGGATATCCAGATTATAAGATACGGTCGTTAATGTTTTGACACTCGAGATACGACCATATGAATATTATAACAATGATAGGATTTCTATTTACACAATAACCGTCTCACATGAAAGGTTGTAGTCATAACACTTGACCCTTTCCGATTATCGGGGGTCGTGACGTGTTGCTAAACGCTGATCACGATCGTTAGGTGTGAAGGGTATTTTGGTTAATACATTTTGCGCTTACGGGCAACATATTCGGAAACCTATCGGGTCACACACATATGAATAACTAGCCGGAATTAATTTGTGGTTATAGTGATAACCGAATGAGAATTTATTTATGCCTACTATAAAGTGTTATAGTGGAAATTAATATTCTAGTATTTATTTATTATGAATAAATAATAGAAGATATTAATTATAGTATTATATTATTATGTATTAATATTGAGTATTACAACCAGATCTACCGATGGAGTGATGAAGTATTCTAACCAGATCTACTGATGTAGTATTCTTAGCAGAGAACCAAATGTAAAATTTTATTGGATTAATCCATTCTTAATCCTATAAGAGGTAAAAAAAATTACTTTTGCATTTTTCTAGTTTTTTTTAATGGCTAACATTATCAAACAATGATTCATACCCCTAAACATATCGGGAATAAATTATTTATCATGTGCCATGAACGTTAAAATGCATTTGGAACCTATGGGTTTTGATAGATAAATCAAGACAATGCAAAGGCCATGATATTTCTCCGTCATCATCTTGATGAGGGATTGAAACATGCATATTGGTGAAAGATCCGCATGAGTTATGGATCCATATGAATTGTGGAACAAAATAACGGTGAAAGATCCGTATAAATTATGGATCCATATAAATTGTGGAACAATAACGGTAGAGATGCGTATGAATTGTGGATCCATATCAATTGTGGAACCATTTAAAAAAAATGGTGGATCCGTGGAACCGTTTGGAAAAAATATTTCTACATAAGGTTCCAGACATGATTGGCTAAACCTGTGACAACAGGATTGTAAACATGTCATTAAATATAATTGACATGCTAGAAAAAAAAGGATGTCTCGAATTTGCTCCTGCAACAACAATATCGAGGGAAAAGCTTTATGAGATATTATGATCTCATCGCATGCCTACTATTGGCCGAGGGGATGTTAATGAAAAATCATGAGTGCCACCCTATTGTGTACGTCATCCATTCCCTGAAGTGAATGTGGCATAATCTTCAAATTTTGGCTGACCTGGGAGACCGTGGTAAAGGCCGTGAAAATATGTGACCTATTACGATGACATTCATGGCAAGAAACTAAGTGATCCACCAAATTTGGACCATGATAATAACGAAAATAAAATCGATCCGCAGTGACAAATGCTACAGATGTGAAAATGAAGGACATTGGACCAATACATTGCCGTATGGCTAGGCCAAATAGGCCAGATAAAGTAATGCATCATAGTTGCATCATAGAAAAGGCCAAATATGCCAGATAAATACATTGTCGTATTGCTAGGCCAAATAGGCCAGATAAAATAATGCATCATAGAAAATGCTAGATAGGCCAGACAAATTTTCTTGATCATAAGAATTACAATGATCACTTGATTTTGATATGTCACTGATTTCAAACTATAAATTGTGGATTCCTTTAATGACACGCTAATGACACCGTTTGATGGCATCGATTGATTAAAATTGTTGGGTAATTTGTTAGGTTAGCTTAATGTCCATTTTTTATATCTGTGATGCTGTTTTGAATTTTTACTAAAGAGTAAATAAAGTGGTGATTTTCATATATGATGGATGGTTATAAGTATAAGTATGAATTTTTCCATGACATGCAGCAACATTGAACTAAGTGAAAAAGGTTAATGTAAGTTCATGTTTAAATGTTTTATAGTAATAAATTATAGATCTAATTGACGTAAGATAAAATTTATTTTATTAAATTGTTTTATGTGAACTACCGATAAGGGTTATTCTTCATGTTATTTCGACTTTAAGCATGCCACTATTTATTGTACATAGTAGTTCACGTTTTGATCCTTCGAATAAGAAATAAAGATCTTAAGAGCCATTTATTTTCATGATTGTTTTAGTTTTGTATGTGTTTGAATTTAAATGTGTTTTTTGATGCCAATTTTCATGAGCATCTTAGTTGAAACACCTTTTGCATAAGAATAGATTTACTCATTTCAATTGATATTCTCAATTTGTAGGAAATCAATTTATACTAATACAATTTTCTAACCAACATCGAAGATTTCTTCAATACACAATTCATTTCTATCATATTAATTTACTAAAATATTTTAGAATTTGATAGACTATTACTTAATTCTTAGAAATATTTTGAACTCAATATTTTTGAGAAGTTGAATGCATTATTATTTAGTTCAAATCATCTTTAATACTAAGTTCTATGTAATACATGATTTATCAATTCATTATATATGATAGAAATATGCATTTAGTCGAGAAAAGTTGCTATGCAAGTGAATGAGTGATCACATTTTTTTGTAATATAGTGTCTCTTGATATACAGTTTTTACCGACTTTTCAGTTATCAATAATTCATTGTTGTTGTTAAAATTGCTACATGGAAATAGGACAATGGAAATGTTAGGTGTAGTGTCCGAAAGACAATTATCTAATTGTTTTAGGACAGAATTAATAATTCATCTTATTATATGCATTTATGTTTATAATTAAGACACTACTGAAAACCCTAAGTACCTCGTTTATGTAATCACATAACTCAGTGTATGGCTATACACAAGAGGATTGAGTTAGTGAGATGTACTTAAAATTAACTTAGTCCGTAGCGTTTATTAATTTGAGTACGGGTCTCATGATTAATTTGCTATTAATGCGCCCAAAACACTTTAGGTGTGACAGTCTTGTCCGGACTGTCGGTAATAGGGTACCTAGTGGGGCATTTATATATGATGATAATCATATAGGGCTGGACCGATTTGATTTAAGTTCTCGATATAATTCCGTGATCAATAAGTCTTATCGAATCACAAGATGATCATATATGGATTAATCTCAATCCTGAGGTGATCACAGACAACTGCTTAGACTAGGGTAGAGTTTGATGTGTTTGTAAGGATCACTTCGAAGTATGTGGTCCAACACTTCTCGTTGGCTCTATTCTCGGGATGAGTGAGTAGTCCGTGCTATCACGAATATGGAATCCATTCATTCCCTCGGGAAAGAGAGACGATCCCCTTATTTGTTAGCCCCGAGAAAATGATCGATCGGCCGAGTTCATATTTAGACTAATTAGCTACTAGTCAGATATGTGAACTAATTGATCACTGGGGGGTTAATGGTAAATAAGGATAAGATATTCTGAGTCAGGTTCACGGAGACTTCCCACTCAGAATGGATAGTCTATGGAGGATTTATCCGTATGTAATGATTATATCAGTGGACACCTTATCAACTCATAGTTGAGTATAAGTTATCTATATTTGGCAGAGTTCAGTTTCGGATTTATGGTGGTGTAATCCCGGAATTAATAGATTGAATATTATTGTTCGGTCTGACGGATAATATTATTTAATTTATTGTAGCTACTGAATATGGGTCCATGGTGCCCGCCGTGGCTCCTAATATAGCATATAGGTTTTCTCGTCGTTTCACCTCAATTATAATTAAATAGTTGGATTGGACTGTTTAATCGATATGTGGATTAATTGTTTAGTTGGACTAGATAATTAAATACATGGAAAAGAAATTTTTCGTGGACTCGGTCCAAGGTGTGTCAAAATCCGTGTGGACCTATTTTAAATAGGGTGGGGCGCATTTTTAATCATTATTTAATTAGAGAGAAATTAGTTTTCTTGGATAATTATTTAATGTGTGATTTATTTTGTATTTGTTAAATGATAATTCATGGAATATTAGATAATTATATTATTTATCCTAATTTGTTTGGAAAAATTATTTTATTTATCTTTTATTTGGAAAAGGATTATTATAATTGATTTTGTATTAATTAATTAAATCCTTGGAGGACAATGATTACTCTCCTATATAAAGAGAGTTCTCCCAAGCCTTTTGACATATACATTACACGCCATATTGACTAGTGCTTAGGTTGATATTTCGACTATGTACCTAGGGTTTCGAGTTGGGATAATCTTCGGGATTATTCTGGTAGTATATCAAGGAGGTCCGGCGGCGGGAAACACCATCCACCTGGTGTTGCTGGGAGACACACGTTGGAAGGCTATGGCTTCTCAATACACGTGTTCTTGGAGATCTATCGTTCTTGGAGTTAAGCACCATAAAAAGGTTGGCTCCTAAACCCCCTTGTAGTTAGATCTTTAATTTATGTTATTTGTTTCGTTTAGATCTAGATCTGATGCATTCCGCTGCATAATCGGGTCAATCTATGATTGATCCGACGATATTACATCTAACAAGTGGTATCAGAGCCTTTGATCTAACGATCAAAGTATATGAATTTTAGATCTTGGAGTGGAAAAGCATGTTTTAGGTGTTTTTATTTCGTTTTTTTTGTAAAATTCGAAATTTATCATGATGCATGCTTGTGATTGTTGTGGTTGAAGAGATGGATTGTGTTGGTATTGTTTACCCGTAGATCTATTTTGTAGCTCCTTTGTTTAGTAACAATGAGCATAGGATTTGTATCTTTAATTATGCAATTTTTTTCGAAATTCCATGTAAAAGTAGCATCTTTTATTGTAATTTTGTTATTCCGGGCTCGAATATGAAGATCTTGCTGAAAAATTGAAGATCGAGGCGAAACCCAAGGTATGAACGAGGAGAAACGGCTAAAAACTTGATTTTTAATTAAAATTCTGCGCTACAGGACTTTCTGCGACGCTGAAAAGCGTCGCTATAAGTCTGTTTTTTATAAACCTTGCTTGCGGCTAGGGTTTTTTGCGGCTGTGTGACAATATTTTTTTTTAACCTAATTCTTTTTTATAAAAGGCTGCCATTTGGCAGAAAATTAAAAAAAATATATGGTAAATAATTTGGACACACCGTGTCATGTTAATAAAAAAAAAATTAAAAGGGTTTTTGATAATAGGAAAAGGTCGTTAAGGACGAATTTAGATCTTATTTAGGTAAATAGGACAAGAAATAAAAGCAATGGTTGAAAAGGACAAAAAAAATGTGTCTATCCAAAAATACCCTTTATTTTTAATTTGTTGCATCTCATGCGGTTTTTTTTAAATATAGGCATATTTGTCCCTTCTTTCTTCTCCATCTCCAAACCCTAATTTCTTTACCTCCTACAGCCGCCGCCGCCCCCTTGCCATTTCTTACAAACTTCACTCATCTCCTCCCTTCATCACCAAACTTTTAATACATCTCCACTGCGGCCCTCATTTGCTACTTAAAATCTCCTTCGTTTGATAAAGAAAAAAGCGCGCAAGGTTGATATATAAAGAAAAAAGCGCTACTTAAATCGCGATCCGGTTCAAGGTCGAGCTCTTCAAGGTCGGATTCTTCAAGGTCGTTAATCATGGAGTTCCGCAGAATACGATTGAGGAATTGGAGAAGGAAGGCGTTGAGTTCTTTGCGAAACCGGCGTCGGAAAAGCAAAAGGCAGGTCCGCCGGGACCGTATGGCTACGGTTGCAAAAATATAGGATATAATGGCGATAAAGGTGAGCTTGAATATACGTTAATGGAGGCTAATCCGACGTCTGTAATTCAACGATCTAAAACTATCTCCATTGATGATCCTGACAGCTTCAGGTACGTTAGTGTGTAGAAAAAGGCGCTGGCGAGGGCGGTGCTGGTAATTGATTGTGATGAAATTGGGTTGTTCACGGCGGCGGAAATGGTGGTGGTGGAGGAGAGGCCTTTTGGGAGGTTACTTTGCATAGAGAGGAGGTTGAATTGCTTGATGGGTCTTGAGGAATTGATGGATTTAGGGATTTTTTGGTCTCCGGCGTGTGGCGAGGCTTCTTGTCCCTGGTTCAATGCATTTGCGTTTTGGTCTTTTGGTGGCTTGCCATGGAAAGTTACATTGGGTGTTTTGGTCTTCTTGTGTAAGCTTGTGTAGTGCGAAAAGTTACTACATGTCTGTAATGTGCTAGACATGATGTTCGAAAGTTACTACATGTTCGAAAAGTTACTACATTGGGGATTGTTAAACCTGTAATGGATTGTTAGGTTTTCTTTGCATTTCGGTTTTGATCAATTGTTGTTGTATGAATCCTCTTGTCTTTATTTTTGTTCTTTAGAATTGTTGTTGAAGAATTATCAATTGTTTGTTTTTGAGGAATTATCAATGCATTTTTTGTAATGTTACTACATTTTTGTAATGTTACTACATTTTTGTATGAATATGCACGATCTTAAGGTACACAAATCCCCTATTGGGGTTCCCCTTTCCAAGTAGGGTATAGAAAGAGTAACGTTTTGGCATTTTTTCTATGAATGTGCACGATCTTAAGGTACACAAATCCCCTATTGGGTTCCCCTTCCCCAGTAGGGTATAGAAAGCAATGGAAACACCCTCAAACATAGTAACACATAATGTAGTAACTCGTAGTAACACCAACACGTAGTAACACCAGCACGACTTTAATGTGAAAAGAAAAAAAAAATATTATCATTAAGGGTATTTTTGTACATCTCTTTTTTTTTTGTCCTTCTCAACCAAATATTATTTTTTTTGTCCTATTCTTCATTTAAGATGTAAAGTTGTCCTTTAGGACCACCACCCGTTTTGATAATTATAATAATATTTGTTTATTTAATTAAAAAGCCTTTCTCCTCTCGGGTGTTCGTGGTTCGTAATCCGGCGGTTCGAGTTCAAGATTCGAAGATCAAGACTCGAAGACATAGTATAAGTTTTACTTTTCCTTAGAAAATAGTTAGTCGGGGTACCAACGGTCCATCTCGGTGTTTACTTTTCGGTATAATTTTGTGTTTGATCAAGATTACGTGCTTAAAACCGGAAAATTGCCATGACTTGCATCTTCATGATTCCACTCCAATGCATACACGTAGTTTTTTAATTTCGAATTAAAATAGACGTGTATAACTCAAATAATTAGTATGAATGCTTATTAATTTAATATGTGGTAGTTAAATAATAAGTAGCTAATTATAAAAACCGAGGACCCGGGTTTTGTCAATCGTTACGATTTTAGTGATGGATTCTCGGTGAATCCCACTTGGATAAATCATTGAGCTTTTCGGTGATGGCTTCTCTGTGAACCCACCTTAAACAGAAACGAGATTACGCTTTGGGTGACAATTTAGAAATCGGAGAATCTTACTACATGGGTTCGGAAATGGTCTAACCATGGTTGGGCGAGTTCAACCGAGCTTTGGCTCAATCGACTCCCCTCCACGTGTGATGTACGTTACAGCAGTTCGACAGGACTTAGTATAGCCGATAAGCCTTCGGGCTAAACGGGGCTTCTCTTGCCGGATTGGCCTGAACTGTCACATATGTTCCAACGAATAAGACGACATAGGCTTGCCTACCTAACCGACCCTGTTCGGAGTACTTTGATTTATTGTTTCTTATTGTCAAGGCCAAAACCGTAATTAGTAAACCCACCACTTTTTCAAATTATTGAGTGGGAGCGGGGAAGGCGACAGCCAACCCGACGGCCTCTACTATAGATGCAAGCACGTGAGAGAATGGTGACACCTCGTGCCGCTTTGATTTTGGCCCCCTTCGGATGGTGTTCACCGCTATCAAAATTCAAGGCTTGGTCTCCGAAAGGATAGGATATCGGGTACTCGCCGGGTCACTGACCTGTCCCTCGTAGGCATACTCGGGGCGTACTCTGAGATCTGATATAGTAGGTCACACTCTTTATGGATATTTTCGAAATATCTAGGCTAGAAAAAGGAAGGTAATCAATGATTAAGGTCTGGGATGTGTGATTCCCGTGAGATGTTCGATTCTCGAAGCTTAATCATTGAGAGAGATTGTCTCAGTTTAATCGTCATAGTGCTGATATCGACCCTCTCGGACAGTAGTATGCGAGGTTAAATCCTTGGAATGGTAGGATAAACTTTTTATAGTTTCCTAAAATAAAAATCAAGTAGTGATAATTTATTTTTTGAATTTAACTTTCTGTTATTTTATTTTCAACTAAATCTCTGGGTTACTAAACTGTTAGTAATATGACTTCATTAAAAATGTGGAAAGTAACAAGTACGTTGTAATTATCAAACAATGCAGTTAATTTTTCAGAAAAGATTTATTCTCTTAAGCCTTTAAAAAACTTAAGTGACATAGTATAGGTATGTCACGGGTGTCACTCGTGTTGAACGAGAGACGACCATACTTAGTTTGCAAAAGATGACATAGGACTATCATATAAAATTCATTTAGTGAATTTTAAAAGTGTAATTACACAACAAATTTCTAAATTGAAAAATTGGAAAATCATATACATAAGGCGTTGCTAGTTAGACGGTATTTGGAACCGATAAACTAGTGGGAACCTTAGCCTTATGATTTGTTGTTTTTCTGAATCATTAAAAACGTGTAATGGACTGCACAAGAGTTTTTCCATTTATTGGAAAAAAAGAATAAAGCGTTACTAGTTAGACAGTATTTGGAACTGATAAACTAGTGGGAGCTTAGTTCTGGATGATAGATTTATGAATAACAATATATTTTGTCATTAAGAACACACGAACCATTACATGGTGTTTATATAGGGAGCCACAAGGCTATAAACGTAAATACAAAAAATAAATATAAAACTATCGTCTAATACGCTCCCTCAAGCTGACGGCGTTGTGCGAAGGCCAAGCTTGGAAATGAAAGTAGAAAAAGATAAACCTGGCAGTGGCTTAGTGAGAACATCGACCAGGCGATCGCGGCGCGACTACACGAGCAACACGAACAAGTCCTCGCTCAACATGCTCACGAATGAAGTGATAATCGATAGCAACATGCTTCATGTGTGAGTGAAACACTGGATTGGCGCTTAGGCGAAGAGCACCTAAATTATCACAAAAAATCACTGGTGTAGAACGAACCGAAAAACCGAGATATGCAAGCAGATAGGTCAGCCAAGCAATCTCTGCCGCAGTGTCAGCAACACATCTGTATTCAGCCTCGGTGGATGAACGAGAGACTGAGTTTTGCTTCTTAGAGCTCCAAGAAATCGCATTCCTACCCAAGAAGACTATATAAGCAGAAGTCGAGGTATAGCCAGGCATGTACTCAGAAGTCGCTGAATCATGATAACCATCTTCCTTATTCCCCGCCCAATCCGAATCAGAGAAAGCATGCAGAGCTAAAGGCGAATCCCGATATAACTGTAGACCCATAGTGGAGGTGCCAGACAAGTAACGCAACACACGCTTGACTAACATCCAATGGTACTCAGTTGGTGCATGCATAAACTGAGCTAGCTTATTAACATCGAACTGAATATCAACACGTGTAAAGCATAAATACTGTAATGCCCCCAAAATGCGCGCGTCGTGTAGGATCGGAAAAATTTGGAGAGACAACGGGATCACCCGAAAAGGCATCAGCAGGCATAGGCATGGATACTGCCTTGGAGTCCTCCATATGAACCTGAGACAGTAACTCACGAGTGTACCTGGTTTGCGTGAGTAGCATGCCCATAGCAGAATGAGTGACCTCAACACCCAAAAAATACGATAAGACACCCAGATCCTTAATAGAGAACCACAGAGCCAAGCGATCAATGATACTCGAACTGCTCGGCGAGCTACGTAACAATGATGTCATCGACATATACCAAGAGCATAGTAATGCGGTAGACGTGCGACAAACAAACAACGACGGATCAGCCACAGAATTAACAAAACACATAGTAAGAACAAATGTTTTAAGCTCATGGTACTAGGCACGAGGTGCCTGCTTAAGGCCATAAATTGCCTTGCGAAGCTTACACACAAACGTGGGTTTTGTAGCATCCTCAAACCCAGGCGGCTGACTCATATAGACATCTTCAGCTAGTGTCCCCTGCAGGAAGGCATTATTGACATCGAGTTGGCGAAGGCACCAACCCAAGGAAACCGCAATACTAAGATAAGGCGAATCGTGACAGGCTTAACTACGGGACTAAAGGTCTCAAAATAATCCAAACCAGGCCGTTGTGTAAACCCTTTTACAACTAACCGAGCCTTGTACTTATCAATCGAGCCATCCGGTTTCCGCTTAATTCTGAACACCCACTTACAGCCAACAATATTCAAATCAGGAGACGGTGGAACTAAGGACCACGTATCATTGCGAAGAAGCGCACTATATTCGTCAGACAACGCAACACACCACTGGGGGCACTGCAAGGCCTGCTTAAGGGTAGAGGGTTCTGTTTCAAGTAGCGATTTTGTAACTAGCTTGGAGGTTGAAGATCTGACGAGGTTTGTATATCTGGTTTCGAGAACGAGTAGTCATAGGATGTTGTGGTGGTGGAGGAGGAGGTGGAGGTGAGGGAGAGGTGGAAGCAGGAGAGGGGTTGGAATCACTACTGGAGTCATTGGTTGAGGAAGCAGGAGATGGAGACGAAGGGGGGCTCTCGGGTTGAGGAGCATTGCTCTCGGGTGGGGCAGTGTTGCTCTCGGGTGGAGGAGTTTCCGTGGAGGAAGGGTGATGGACTGGAACATCAGTGGGTTCATAGGACTCAGGAGGTAGTAAAGCAGTCAGGGGAGGTAGAGAAGGGTCGAGAGGGATGGTAGCAAATGGAAATATATCCTCCACAAAGCGAACATCGCGAGATGTATACATATGGGACGCAGATAAATCATAGCAAAGGTAGGCACTTTGTGTGAGGGAGTAGCCAAGGAAGATGCAAGGTTTAGAAGAGGACTCGAGTTTGTGATTATTATATGGTTTAAGCCATGGATAACAGAGACAACCAAAGACTCGAAGTTTGGAGTAATTAGGAGGATCCGAGAAGAGTTTAAGATGCGGTGAGAGCATGTTAAGATTTTTTGTAGGCATTCGATTAATGAGATATACAGCTGCACTGACCGCATATGACCAGTAGGTGATCGGCATGGAGGCATGAGAAAGAAGAGTTAAGGCAGTTTCAGTAATGTGCAGGTGACGCCGTTCAGAAATACCGTTGTGCTGAGGTGTATAGGTGGGAGATGTGAAGTGGAGAGATGCCGTTGGCAGCAAGGAAGGGGCGCAGTTTTATATACTCGGTTCCATTATCAGAGTAAAGAGTTGTGATAGAAGTATCTAACAGTTTTTCGACGTATTTTTTGAATTTGACCAAGGTGGCATAAACATCTGATTTACAGGTTAACGGATATATCCACATGAATCGAGTAAAATGATCAACAAACAAAACATAATACTTGAAATCATCCACTGAATAGACAGGAGATGTCCAAACATCTGAATAAATAACTTCCAAAGGTTTAACCGTACATAATGTCGAATCCGAAAAAGGGAGCCGATGGCTCTTATTACAAAGGCATGAATCACAATAAGTAGAGGAAACAGAAGATAATTCTAAAAAATTATTTTTTGCAAGGTTTTGAATGACGGGAAAAATTTGGATGTCCGCGAGCGACGATGCCGGGAAGCGAGCGAGAGGCTTTGGACGCGAGAGAAGGCGAAGAGAGCTTTTGAAGACCACAGATAGGCCCCATCACTGACTTGTCCCTGGTGGAGGCATTTGCCCGTCTTCAAATCCTTCACCAAAAACGAGTCAGGTAAGAATTCAATAGATACAGAATTATCACTACAAAATTTTTGAACCGAAAGTAGATTACGAGAAAGAGAAGGTACACAAAGGACGTGATTTAATTGAAAGGAAGAGAGAGAGGTAGAGCCAATGTGAGTGATAGCCAAGGAGCTACCATCACCAATGACTATACGATCCGTACCTTGATAAGGAGAGTGAAGAGAGAGCAGGCTGAGCTCCTGTGTCATGTGGTGAGAGGCACCACTATCTAGCATCCATGGAGTAGCAGAATCAGAGTATGGGACATGAGCACTAGAGGTGGAAGTTTGAGCAACATGAGCATAAGGGGTGGATGGTGGAGGAGGCCGAGAGCCAGCTGGGCTTTGGGTGGGGCGTGGAAGGTTGGTATAGTGAGTGTAAGTGGTGCAACGAGTTGCAACATGGCCTTGGACGCCACAGAGTTGACATAAGCCCTGATAGCCTTTTGAAGCGTGAGACTTTGTGTTTTTGGACTGAGTGGAGGTTGGCTGGGCGGGCTGAAGGTGTCTGGGATTGGTGGTGGGTGCGTGAGGCATCAGTGGAGGGGAGGGCCGTGGTGCTTGGGGATACGGGAAATTGGCTGAAACGGGCATAGGGCGTGGATAATGATAGGCAGGGAATGCAGTATACGCAGGGGGTGTAGCAGACTGACTCTGAGCAAGAGACACTTCATGAATTAGTAATTTTTCATGTAACAACGGCAGCGAGATAGTATCATCACGTGCCTTAATAGCACTTACAAGATTCGCATAATCACTACCAAGATTTTTTAATATTATCTCAACCAATTCATCATCAGGCACTCTGGAGTCCAATGCAGCCAAGTCATCCGCAACATTTTTTATGGCAGTAAAATATTGAGAAATCGACATCGTACCTTTCGAGATGGAATTCAAGCACAATCTTAGATATCTAGTACGTCCCTTACTTTGTTTCCCATATGTGTCAAGAAGGGTGTCCCAAGCTTGCTTCGAATTATTCGTGTGCTGAATGGAAGCAATATAATTCTTGTCAACTGAACCAAGAATAAGATGATGGATTAATGCATCCTGTTGAACCCATAGCAAGTGCGCCGGATTAGAGACAGCTGCACCGGCGGCACTGGTGAGGACAGTAGCCGGCTTGGGTGTATCGCCGGTGATGTACCCGATGAGACCATGGCCGGTGAGCAAGGTGGTCATCTGCAGCTTCCAAGTAGTGAAATTTTTGTCATCAAGTTTAATCGGTGCATTGACGGCAGGGTTCAGAGCAACGACAGATGGTGCGGCGGAAATAGGAGCAGCAGCGGAGATGGTGGAAGAAGATGAATCGGCGGTGGAAGAAGGAGTAGTCATCGCAGCGGCGGTGGGGGAGGTGGGCCAGCGGCGGCTGCGGCAATAGGGTTTGATTTAGCCGAAATTTTTTTGTGCTAGATCGGGTCGCTCTGATACCATGATAGATTTATGAATAACAATATATTTTGTCATTAAGAAAACACGAACCATTACATGGTGTTTATATAGGGAGCCACAAGGCTATAAACGTAAATACAAAAAATAAATATAAATTATCGTCTAATACTGGAGATTTTATAATTTTTGAAACATCATGATCTTTTCCTTGATGCAAGGACACCGGTGTACTCCTAAGCTAGACATTGCTAGTTAGTCATCGGTCCAAGGTCCACAAATATTTGGTACAAAACCCCGGATAAAAGAGGTTATTCCGTTCGTCGACGGCCGATAATCTAGTGGGAGCTTAGTTCTAGGTGATGTTCTAATCTTGAAAAATCATAAATACAAAGTGTTGCTAGTTAGATGGTATTTGGAACCGATAAACTAGTGGGAGCTTTGGTCTTATGATTTGACGATTAGAAAAATCGATAGTCCAAGCAAGTAACACTGAACATCCCACAATTCAAGAGTAGTGTCTACTCAAACAAACTGCTAGTTCAAGACTGCTTCCATCTAAGGAAAGTCGAGAATGGGAAAGAACTTTTATACACGTTAGTCGTCTAAACTAAGTAGTTTTAAGGCTAAACCGGAAAATTAATAAATTGGAAATTAGAGGATAAGGAAAGTGATTTCGGATCAGTGACCAATGCATCCTAGCAATTTTCTCGAAAGAACTTTTATACACGTTTGAAGTTCTTTGGCAATTTTCTCGAAAGCCGAAGTTCGAACTAGGTAGCTTTGCATTAAACGATAAATAAAATAGACAACGGGAAGTTATTTCAGATAGACTAGTGGGAGTGATATAAGGAAATGAATCTCGGATTCAATTCTTGAGTATCACAGAAAATTCATTTTCTGTTTTCGGATTCGTTGGAACGAACGTATTCATTTTCAATAGGATAAGTTGTTTGTCTTATTGACGATAAATATAACATTCGTAGCACGAACCTAAGACTCGGACTTTTGTTTGATAAAGTCAGAACCACTAAGAAATGCTGAAAAGGTATTAGTAACGCATCTTAAAATAATATAAACGCAAATGGTTTCCGTATTTCGATAAACGCTTCTTTCTATTCTATAAATTAGTGCATATTCCCTAAAGACAAGATCTGAAGACTGGCTTAGGGTGATTCTTATCTCCCAGTCAAAGGAACACTGTCTCAAAGGAACAATGCCTAAGTTTCCTTTCAATTGGGAAAGGGTAATAGATTTAAAGAAGTTACATATATAGCTTGTTCATATCGACCTTCGGGGTCATATACAAGCTAGTGGGAGCTTCTGAGTAGTGACATATTGTCTGATAACTACTCGAAACTCCGGTAAGTTTATCCAAAATATTTGGAGGAATCTCTGATTTCACCAGAGATAGAGTATTCAATACTCAGAAATAGGTTATTGCGTAGTCTTCGGGACTGATGCTCGGCATGCCTCCCAGTGGAATGTTTTCACTAAGGGATACACCACAAATTTGCCTTACTTAGTTATTGATGTGCTACGATACGCTGCTGAACTCATTTAAGATATTGGTTGCAAAATAACGGTTTACGTTGTAATGAAAAACCGAGAAGTCTACCTAAAAGATGCCTACGCATTTGTGGATAAGGAGTGAATTCGGTTCACTCCACTTCCGTAAATATAGACATTTAGAATTTAGTGCTTGAAGGTAGGACTGGAAATTTTGCGTACACGTCCAGGTCGTGAAATATCTTAATGTATTGAGTAAAGGTTGGTTATAAAACTCGTAAAATCATAGAATGACGGTTATACTGTCAAACTCGGTCTGATGGAGTCTATAAATAACAACCTTAGATCTTGAAGTATTTGTACTCAAGATGTTACTAACTGATGTGTTCAGTCCACATCCAACACCGGCAGTTGGTGATAACACTAATAAAAACTACTAAACTAGATCAGTATATCGATCCACCCCGAACGTAGTGGGAGTATGGTTTGTCCATTACCCATTGCAGGACATTACGGTCTATAGGGTAGATTGATGACCTATAGTCCATTTGTGGGCTGTGTAGGATCCTGATCATAGAGGTTGGTTTAAAAGCCATAACCCCGTGAATGGAGTTTGATACTCCGGTTTCGTTGAAACTCTTGTAGAACCACCGAGTATCTCGGGCCCGGTGGGAGTAATTGGAACTACACGGAGAAGAGTCGAATGAATAGGAAAGTTTAACTTTCACCGCAAAGCTGAGTAATTTAGGGGTGATTCCCTAAAAGGTAGAGAGTTAACCAGACCGTGATCTCTCTTACTACTCAGTCTTTCTTGATTTCGTCAGAAAGCGGGAAATAGGGGTGATTCCCTAAGACTTCCTTGCCGAACAACGGAATCTGAATTCATTCAGAACTGAAGGGTTTTAGCTAAGAACAAATAACGGATTCGTTACAAAGCAGAAAATAGGGGTGATTCCCTAAGACCTTTTTGTGACACTAACGGTATCTTAATTTATTCAGATAGAACCTTTGGCAGGATGCCCGCCATAGCTTATATCCTTTAGGGATGAAAGCAAACCTCTAGGTCATTTCAAAGTCATATATTTTAATATATGGACTTGACCAGAATGTTGATAAGTCTTTGGTAGACTGGGCATCAATATTAGTAAAGTAGCATGTGGATTAGTGTTTGTGAATGGTAACACTGAAACAGTTGGAAACAACATGGGTGTGTTATCTGAAGTCAGAGTCTGACATGCCATCGGGATTCATTCTTAAGGATTTGATTCGCTCAAATTCGTGAGAATCGATCATTGGCAATCCCATCCATTCACCTGGTTAAGATATTCTTGCATTTATGCAGCATTCAATGATGTAGTCTACCCTACCTCCCAGGAATGATTATCTAAACCAGTGGATGAATACGAAATGGGATGTTTAGTGAATCCTCAAGTATCTTCGGGAGAATGAGGAATAATATGCTAGCATATTCAGATGCAAACTAGAATATAACTGATAACACTGATTTGGCTTTAGGTCAGATGAAGGATGATCGTTAAGTCGATTTCATCCTCAGTGTTGAATCAAAGGCATATTGAAATCGTACCACCGGATTAGATGGAAAGGCGACGTTTCGATCCCAAAGATTGACTCAAGCAGCCAACCTACCTGATCAGTGTACCAGGTCACATGGTATTCGGATTCTAAGTACGCGCCGGGTCACTGACCTACCCTGCGGCGGCACACTCCGGTCGTGCTTGGAAGGATGAATTACTAAGATGCGCTTGAGAGGGTGCAAATTTGAGGGATACGTCTCACTTGTTTTGAGCAAGTGGGAGAATGTAGTAGATATTGATAAATAAAACAATTAATCCACTTGCCTTTCGTGCAAGTGGGAGATTGTTAGGTGTAGTGCCCGAAAGACAATTATCTAATTGTTTTAGGACATAATTAATAATTCATCTTATTATATGCATTTATGTTTATAATTAAGACACTACTGAAAACCCTAAGTACCTCGTTTATGTAATCACATAACTCAGTGTATGGCTATACACAAGAGGATTGAGTTAGTGAGATGTACTTAAAATTAACTTAGTCCGTAGCGTTTATTAATCTGAGTACGGGTCTCATGATTAATTTGCTATTAATGCGCCCAAAACACTTTAGGTGTGACAGTCTTATCCGGTTTGTCGGTAATAGGGTACCTAGTGGGGCATTATATATGATGATAATCATATAGGGTGGACCGATTTGATTTAAGTTCTCGATATAATTCCGTGATCAAGAAGTCTTATCGAATCACAAGATGATCATATATGGATTAATCTCAATCCTGAGGTGATCACAGACAACTGCTTAGACTAGGGTATAGTTTGATGTGTTAGTAAGGATCACTTCGAAGTATGTGGTCCAACACTTCTCGTTGGCTCTATCTCGGGATGAGTGAGTAGTCCGTGCTATCACGGATATGGAATCCATTCCTTCCCTCGGGAAGTAGACAGTCCCCTTATTTGTTAGCCCCGAGAAAATGATCGATCGGCCGAGTTCATATTTAGACTAATTAGTTACTAGTCAGATATGTGAACTAATTGATCACTCGGGGGTTAATGGTAAATAAGGATAAGATATTCGAGTCGGGTTCACGGAGACTTCCCACTCGAGAATGGACGATCCCATGGAGGATTTATCCGTATGTAATGATTATATCAGTGGACACCTTATCAACTCATAGTTGAGTATACGTTATCTATATTCGGCAGAGTTCAGTTTCGGGTTTATGGTGGTGTAATCCCGGAATTAATAGATTGAATATTATTGTTCGGTCTGACGGATAATATTATTTAATTTATTGTAGCTATTGAATATGGGTCCATGGTCCCCGACGTGGCTCCTAATATAGCATATAGGTTTTCTCGTCGCTTCACTTCAATTATAATTAAATAGTTGGATTGGACTATTTAATCGATATGTGGATTAATTGTTTAGTTGGACTAGATAATTAAATACATGGAAAAGAAATTTTTTGTGGACTCGGCCCAAGGTGTGTCAAAATGCGTGCGGACCTATTTTAAATAGGGTGGGGCGCATTTTTAATCATTATTTAATTAGAGAGAAATTAGTTTTCTTGGATAATTATTTAATGTGTGATTTATCTTTTATTTGTTAAATGATAATTCATAGAATATTAGATAATAATATTATTTATCCTAATTTGTTTGGGATAATTATTTTATTTATCTTTTATTTGGAAAAGGATTATTATAATTGATTTTGTATTAATTAATTAAATTCTTGGAGGACAAGGATTACTCTCCTATATAAAGAGAGTTCTCCCAAGCCTTTTGACATATACATTACACGCCATATTGACTAGTGCTTAGGTTGATATTTCGACTAAGTACCTAGGGTTTTAAGTTGGGATAATCTTCGGGATTATTCCGGTAGCATATCAAGGAGGTCCGGCGGCGGGAAACACCATCCACCCGGTGTTGCTGGGAGACACACGTTGGAAGGCTGTGGCTTCTCAATACGCGTGTTCTTGGAGATCTATCATTCTTGGAGTTAAGCACCATAAAAATGTTGGCTCCTAAACCCCCTTGTAGTTAGATCTTTAATTTATGTTCTTTGTTTCGTTTAGATCTAGATCTGATGCATTCCGCTGCGTAATCGGGTTAACCTATGATTGATCCGACGATATTACATCTAACAGAAAACACGTCAGTTGATGCTGAGTTGACTTATACAAATTTTGTTTCTTTTCATTGGGTATAACATAAAATAATTTATTCCTTGATACGTATTTTATGGATTGACATGCAAGTTTTATTCATGTTATTATGTTGATTGATCACACATTGGGCATAATGTTTTTGTATTTGAGTTGAAGAAAAATAGCCTAATAGTACATATTTACGTTTGAGTTTCACAAAATTTTGAATGGAATTTCAATTACTAAAATGTGAACATTTTTGCAACTTTGGTTTCTTAATCATTTAAACTAGTACAATTTGTTCATCATGCCACACATTTGTACACTATCATTAAGTTTGGTGCTTTGTTTGTTAAAGAGTATGCCCCTCTTTTTAATTAATTTACTCAAAGAATATTTATCATTTCCTTGCATGAAGAACTTATTCATTCATTTGCATTAATGATTATGAATATATTGATTAATGTGGTTATAATCATTCTTTATGTGGAATCCCACTAGAATTGGGTTGGTGATTCAAGAACATTGGTATAACTCGATACATATATTGTATCCAAAATAGAAATGATATAATCTATATACGAGAAAATATTTTCCACGGACTGAAAAATATTAAAGAAATTTGTTGATACCCGCACAAGAGGGTCTCACATTAAAATGTTGAATCCGTCACGGGTCATTGCGAATTTTCTAGATTTTGATTGTGAAATAGTATTATCCAAGATTAAGAGGAGGAAAATCCATTATGAATTGTATCTCGTGACAGACATTGACATATATGAACTCATAGTTCATATATTATTCATTGACATAAAACCCACGAAGGGTAGATTTTATGTACATTTTGAATACATTTTTTTTTATATTTTTTTATTGTGTACATTTTGAATACATCAAATATTTTCTGTGAAAATGGAGAAATGAACTAAAAATTCAATGTCTCATTCTAGTAACTTCTCTACATATGATGTATAATTTGAACGATTCTTGAAGAATCCGAAATCACATAGTGATATATAAAGCGCAAGAGAGATAATGTTTTCAAAAATCTCATGGAATGAGATATTTAATGAAACCACTATGTTTTAAATATGTAAATCGCTTGAAGCGAATAAAAGAGCATCAAGTTATAACTCAGTGCAACATGTTTGATGAAGATCGATTCTCGGCATTAGGGGGAGATAAAGAAAACCTCATGTTAGAATAAAAGAATGCCGAGAAATATTAACAACATAAACGACCTTTCATGCATCAGTTTAACTGAACTACGAAAATAATCTTACTTGTAGTATTCAGCAAGTATTTTGCCAGATGCTTTAATTGAATAAAAAGAGTGACCCATTTATAAATGCACCAAAAGTATTATTGATAATATTTTCTCTACGGCAGAAGCGTAGAAGACCGATCGATGTAAAAGATAAAATCCGCGGAAAATGAATTCATATTCAGTCACTCATAAAATCTCTTAAAGAGATTCGTCTTGAAGACGAAAACCCCAACAATAAAATTGCACGTGCATCAAATGATTAAATATTGGGGTTGCGGAACAACCAATCCATACATTGATAAGGAATTAGTTTATGCTAATATCGAATTAGTAATGAATTTTATAGGAGAAATTTATAATAAAATATAATAGTCGTCGACGACATATTTGCCTATTTAATTGCTATTATTATATCTGGATCCAGTACTTAAGTCATTAGCAGAGTGTCAGAAATACTCAGACTAGGTAAAAATGAAATAAGCACTTGAGCTTGAGTTTGAATTGAAAATATTTGTTTGTTAATGATCACATATATTCTCCCATTATAGATAATGTTATGTTCCGCTAACTAATATATGTGGCAGTAACTTTGAGTTTTCATATGTCATGACCGCATATTTTATGGGTCGTTGGACATTAATATGAAAATCCTTGGTGGATTTCAAAAATGAATTAATATGACAATCACAACATGCATACTGGTAAGTTAAAAATGTCGTTAACATTCATGTTGAATGTAATATGGCTATAATATAGTCCTATTGAGGAAGGAATATATAAGTAACTCAAACTTAATGCCATGAATTTATAGCACTACGACGTGTGAAGATATGAATGCAAATTGTGATCGTGTTTCTTTCCCTATGGTTTTCATAATTATAGTGATGACTGAGTTCCAGAGTAGTGGGCATGACAGTATTTAGCCCCTACATTCAATTATCTACATGAATTCTAGAAGAGACGAATATACAAAGTATGCTCTAGTAACAATCTAGAAGAATTGTTAACTAAGATCATTCCTACATCTGTTCTGGAGAAAAATGTGTACTGGAATGCGTACCTAAGGAAGATTGTTGTCGTTAGGAGAGCGACAACTTCAAAACTATTTTAAGCATTTGGTCTTAAAACCAATGACAATACTTTTTTTTTCTCTTTAATCAAGTTTTTCCCACAGGGTTTTCTTAGTTAAAGTTTTTAATGAGGCAGACAGTGCAACACATAAAAACGCATATGGAATGAACTATTTTTCTTGTCTAGTTTTTTCCCTTGGGTTTTTCTAGCAAAGTTAATAGTGCATGACATATACGTTATGCAACTTAGCTCGAGAAATTAATATAGACATATAATAAACTTGCAAAAGAATGGGGAAATCGATGTGCAACAGATCTGATCAACCGACAACCTGGCAGATTTATTTACCAAGACATTGCCGACTGCAACATTTGAAAGACTGGTGAAGAGCGTGGATGCGACACTTGAAAGATCATGATTGATGCTTGGTTCATGGGGAGTAAATAAACATTGATAAATATGTTCTCTTTTTTTTTAACTAAGATTTTTTCCCATTGAGTTTTTTCTTAGTAAGGTTTTAATAAGGCATATCATATCTATTGTTTGCTGAATGATAGATATCCAAGGGGGAGTGTTATAAAAGAATAAAAATATGTTTATCTATTATTAAAATTAATTTACAATATTTTCTGGTTTATCTATTATATTGTATTCATATTATAATCTCCATTATAAATATCCCATGATACCAATGAAATAATACACAATTTTCCCTCCTTCTTTCTACGTATATTTCATCTTTTTTTTTCTCTGTAATTAGTTCTATAACATTTTTTTTTGAAAATAAATAAAATAAAATTAAACAACATTAACCCTCTCTCTACAATCTTTCATCAATAAATCTCTTTTATTACCTGTATATTTTACACATAATTCTCAATTCGCTATATTAAGAAACAACATTATATTTGCAAAAAAAAAAAAAAACGGGAGTGATATATGCACCACATCAATGTGCACAACATCTCCCCTACACATGATCCCACCCTTGATTATGGTGAGATCTAAATAAAACCATGTGTCCCACATTTTATTGATGGTGGGATCAATGGAGTTGTGAACGTATTATTTTCCAAAAAAAATAATAATTAAACAACATTAACCCTCTCCCTAAAATCGCTCTCCAATAAATCTCATTTATTACCGGCATATTTTACACATAACCCCCAATTTTCTAAACTACGTTTTTTTAAAACTTATGATACGTTTCATTGAGAAAAAAATAATTACTCAACCATTTATCTCTTTCCAAATTAAACACTCAATTAGTAGTCAAAAGATTAGTAATTAGTAGTAGAGGGGAATCGGGAAGTCTCGATAACCCCCTTACCACACGAATAACTTATTGCGTCTTGGATTTACAATCTTTTTGAAAAAACCCAGCCGGATACTTTGAATCAAGCAAGTACCAACAACCTGTTTTCTCAGTTTGTGCTCGAAAGGAATTCGGCGATCAGCCAACGAAGGGATTTCAAGGCTTTTTTTTATTAGGCGGCACCCGGATTTGAACTGGGGAAAAAGGATTTGCAGTCCCCCGCCTTACCACTGTCACTTCAACAGTCTTCGATGGTTATACGAGTATCCAAAGGACAAACGAGATGGATATTTGGTGTCCCAACCATTCTTTGAATCCCGAGCCCAACAGGGGAGGGGGGTAATTTCTAACAAAGTTTTTGTGTTGTTGATTCCTGGGTGTAGTGCTTCTTCCCCTATGCTGCCTGGTGGTACTATTGGAGTAGGGTTGACCTACAATATAGAACCCCTAGGTGTAACCTTTCGCCGAATACTAGAATCAACAAATGAAACATAGCATCTCGAAATTTGAATTAGTCGAGGATACACGACGAAGGAATTGTTGTATTTCCAAGCTTCACCTTCAACAAGCGTAGATTTTTTTTCAAAAAATTTCCTGAATCATGTGTGTCTTTTTCGTAAGACTCAGAGAAATAAATCAATCTCAATATGAAAAAAAAAGAAATAAAAAAGAATCAAATCGCACCATCTCGGTAATAGGTAAATGCCTCTTTTTCTCCTGAAGTTGTCGGAATTATTCGTAATAAGATATTGGCATGCAATATATATAGTTCACTTATATATAGGGAGACTTGTTGAAAAAGACAAAAATGATTGTAAAATTAGTAAAAAGGACAACAATATAATAAGTACAAAAATGCCCTTAACTCCCACGTCCTTTGAAAAAAAACAGCCACGTCCAGTTTTTTTTTCTTTTAGCAACTCCCAGTTCAGTTCCACTTATATATATATATATATATATATATATATATATATATATATATATATATATATTATCACACTATTAGACACTACCATTTGATATTGTTATATTATGTGACACTACCATTTGACATTGTTATAACTATTTAACACTACCATTTGACATTGTGATACTATGTGACAGTACCATTTGACATTGTTATATTATGTGACACTACCATTTGACATTGTGATAATATGCGACACTATTAGTCGACACTACTATTGAAAGGTGAGTTTTTTTTTTTGGTTTTTGTTTATTTTTTAAGTTAGACGTGGGTCAGTTAGTTTTTTTTTTCCTTTATGCAACTTTGTAGAAATTTTTTTTTTTTAATGCAACGTGGTTAAAGTTATGAGGAAAATAAGAAAAAGGGTATTTTTGTCCAAACACAATGAAAAATGTCTTTTTTAATAAAATATAAATGTTTCCGTCTTTTTTGATAATTTCACAATATTTTTTGTACTTATTATATTTTTGTCTTTTTTACTAATTTTACAATCATTTTTGTCCATTTCAACAAGTCTCCCTATATATAATAGGGTATTCTTAAATAAAAAAAATGCAAGAATTTGTCTTGAAACAATATATTATGGGATGAGAGAGTGTTTGTTAAATTAGTGATAGTATTGTAACAAAATTATCACAAATGACACAACAAATTTTTTTATGGGCCAATTATTTAAAAGGACTGATTTTCAACTTATTAGGGGTAATAGGACACTCCAAAATCTTATTTAGTTATAAGGACATTCTAATTTCAAGTGGATAAATAGGAAGAAGGAAAAAAAGGAAGGAAAGGAAAAAAGAAAAAAAAAAAAAAAGAAGCACTGAAAGGAAAAAAATTCGCTGAAAGCATTGCTGAATTATTTTTTTTTTTTTTTAATTTACCATATTTCTAAAGATTATATATTTTGATCAAAAACTCGGATCGTCAAAATTTTTTCACTAAAATTCATATTTTTTCGTCTTCTTTATTCTAAAATCAAATTCGATATTTTTTTCCGACTAAATTTCATAAAATCGATTTTTTTTTCCATAAATATCGACGTGACATATTGATCACCGTCATGCATTGACCACCTACCCGGATGCATTGACCACCGGAATCCATTAACCACCCCGATGCATTGACCGCCGCGATTCATTGGCTACCATTATGTATTGACCGCCGCGATCCATTGACAACCTTGATCAGTGACATCTCATTGTAGCGATTTATGCAGTGACTTTTTATTGTAGCGATCTATGCAGTGACTTTTTATTGTAGCGATCTATGCAGTGATGTCTTATTGTATCGAACTATGCAGTGACGTGTTATTGTAACGATTTATGCAGTGACGTGTTATTGTAACAATTTATGCATACATTTGGTTGAAAAAAATATGCCTTTAAACCAAAAAAAACAAAAGAAATATAGTTATTTTACAAAGTTATCGAAAATTTAAACCAACACTAATCAAATAAACCAACATCAATCAAATATTTAAAGATAACAAAGAAATAAAGTTACTTTACAAAGTTATCAAATGTGTGTATCAAGTTGTATATGCGGTGACATCAATATCATTGCATCAGTTATCTAATTGTAAATACAGTCATCAATGTCACTGCTTCAGACATCAATGTCACTACATAAGACATCAATGTCACTGCTTAAGACATCAATGTCACTGCAAAAGTCGTCAATGTCCCTGCATCAGACATCAATGTCACTGCATAAGTCGTCAATGTCACTGCATAAAACCTAACAACTGCATCAGTCAGCTCTGCTCTTGTTTTGCATTTCTCCAAATGTGGAGCTTTTAATATGGATAGAAGTACAAGTTTGGTGAAACTACAAAGACTCTTCAGTATGACTCTTGTAATGGCCACACGTTGTTTGTGCCCTCCTGATAATTGGATTCATTGGGGAATCCCTCAATTCTTTAACACGATCTTGAATGTTTAGCTTAATGTCCCTGCATCGGACATCAATGTCACTGCATAAGTCATCAATGTCACTGCTTCAGAAATCAATGTCACTGCATAAGTCATCAATGTCACTGCTTCAGACATCAATGTCACTGCATCTTAAAAAAAAAAAAATCAATGCCACCAGTTTTTTTTGTTCTAGCGTTTTTTTTTTTGTTCTAGCGTTTTTTTTTTGTTTTTGTTCCAGCGCTTTTTTTTTCCTTCCTTCCTTCTTCCTCTTTATCCACTTGAAATTAGAATGTCCTTATAACTAAATAAGTTTCCTTCTTAAAATTAGAATGTCTTTATAACTAAATAAGATTTCGGAGTGTCCTAAATGATCATTAATTCTCAAACGACGGCCTTATAACTAATTTGCACATTTTTTATTATCAATCATTGTGTATGATACATTGATTGATATATGTCTCGTAATAATCAATTTGAATTTTTTTTATCATTAGTCACGGTGTATGATACATTGAATTTTTTTATATCATTAGTCATTGTGTATAATATATTGATTGATATATGTCTCATAATAATCAATTTTGTAAAATCAAATTGTATAACTCGTAAAAAAATGGGTGTGCAGGTGTACATTTCATATTAAAAAATTAATTTCTTAGATGATTTACCAAAAAAAAAAAAAAATTCTACTCAGCATGCGTATTGTTTGTGTTCTCCCTCCCCTTTTTTTTATTTTCTTTTTATACCATTGACCAAAAGTTAAACATTTGAAACAAAGAAACAAAAATTAAACATATTTTTATTAGAATTTATTAGGGCAACTCCAATGGTAGTTTTTGGAAATAGGTATCAAAATGTAAAATAAGACCCTTATGGCTATGTTTAATATGATATCAAGTTACCATCTTCAATAATAGGGATCAAAATGTGGTATCAATTTTTTTTATTAGTTTATTATTACTTTATGAATATCAACAATTTAGGGTAATGACGGTTATTTTAATTAATATTTTTTTATTAATATAAAATTTATTGAAAAAATAATTGTTAAAATTTAAAATCAAAATAAATAATAAATTAAAATTATTTCACATATGTCTCACACACACACACACACACACACACACACACACACACACACACACATACATATATATATATATATATATATATATATATATATATATATATATATAAATAATACATGGAGAAGGGGGTTTGATATTGGGCCGACAAGTGTCGCAATGCTATTGGTCGGCTTTTATTTTTTATTTTTCCCTTTTTTCCCGCTTTTTTTTTTTTTTTTCCCTTCCCCATTTTCGTTCCTTTATTTTTCATTTCATTTTTCCCCTCATTTTCATTGTTTTGGGCTGTATTGCTTTCCAATTTTTTTTTTAAATTATTCTTTTGATAAATTTTTTCCTCTCTTTTTTATGTACCTATACTCAATGTATATATCATATATGCCTTGTTTTAACTTTTTACGGCTCGTGTTTATTGATTTTTGTATTTCTATTTGTGTTGCTTATTCTTAAAAGTCGATTTTATGTGCGTTTTATGCCCTTCGTCGTTTGTGTTTACGTGCTTTCTCGTTACGCTTTTTCATGTTACGCTTCGCGGATGTGTTAATTATATATTTTAGGAATGTGGTTTTTTTCCCCCTTTAGGTAAACGTATGGTTTTCCTCCTTTGTTTTTTGTTTTTGTTTTAAATATGAGGATGCTATGTATTTTGCGTCGTTTTGGGCTTTACTTTCCTTTTCCCAATTTGTTTCCTTTTATCTTGTATATTTATTTTCCTCTCAGGTATTCTGTGCTTTTGCTGGTTTATTGTGAAATATTGTTATTATCAGTTTGGATTGTCTTTACATGTTTTTTTAGGTTTGGTTTTTTAGACTGCGTTCTTTCGTATTATGCTTCTTTACTTAAAACAAGTTTGTTTTCCATAGAAAAAAAACCCGATATTATAATAGCGATTCGTTTTTCCCATCGACCTGATTTTCCTTTTTTTACTTTATCAACTTGGTTAAAAAATGTTTCTCTTTTTCCTTTGTTTTAAATCAAATAACTAAAATATATTATGGTTTTTTACCTGCTTTTTTATTAAAAGTATGGTTTTAAAACGGCCTAACTACAAAGTTGTTAGAATTTGATATAATTATTTTTATCCCCCACTCAGTGTTTTTATGTGTCCTACTTATACTTTCCGTTTCTTATGATATTAACAATTGTGCTTTTTATCTATGCTATAATGTTTTTGACGTTTCTTCGTTATTCATTTCATTCTAACTTCTACATAACAAATTATACGTGATACAATAAACTCAAATAACAACTCCATATACACTTGGGTAATAAGAAAAACCTAATACCTGTTGATATGTTTTCCCATCAACAGATTCTTATAAATAACTTTTTCTTCGCTGAAGACTAAAATAAATCTAAATCGATATGTTTATATAACTGCTTCGAATTATATTCGTTTGTAACTCGAACATATACTAGTGTCGGAATACTTTTATTCATAGTTTTAACTGAATCGATTATATCGTTAATATTTTTTTTATTAAGTATCAAAATATGTTTTATATTTCCGAATTTTTATATTATAAGAAAGATGAATTAATAGGTATTGGGGTTGGTGTAACAAATTCAAAGACTACAATGCATACTCATCCTATCATGTCTTTTCTTAATAATACATATTCAGCATTTTCGCAACTTTGCATTTATTATTCTTGCCAACTACACCTACCCCTTTCTCTTCCCAAACCTAACCCTTTCTGCACACAGCCGCAAGCCACCGCCTCCGGTGTACGAGCCTTCCGTTCCTGTCCTATCACCTCCGCCACCAAGGCATACCGGTTTAGCAGCGGTTTAATCAAAGCCTTTTAAAAAATGAAACCCCTTTCCCATCTCTGCAAATCGTACAAGCTTAACAGTAGTAATATGATTGTTTCTTTGACTAAGATCTTCAGGACTTTTCCGCCCTTCTTTGCTTCGATATATATCCATCCTCACCGGCAGCTCTGTTACACATACCAAAGGTAGCATCTTTTTCCTTCTCTTTCCTTTCACAACACATTTTTTTTATAGCTTTAGCTCAGTATTTTGTTTGCTTTTTGCATTTTCTTAAAAAGGCTCCATTACATTGGCATATGCTCCCCTCCTGTACTAATTAAGCTTTGATTTAGGCAGAGGTACTGTTACGATTAAAGGAAGAAAAATATTTGGCTTGCATGTATATTTGGGCTTGTTCGTTTTCCCGGATTCTGATTATCTTGCCTTTTCCTCTTCTTCCATTTATCTAATTCTTGCTTTTGCTGCTTTTACCCTGTATTAGTTAGTTTTTTTTTACCTAATTCATGTTTGTTATACCGTATCTTCTCTGAAAACTTTTTCCCGTACAAAGCTTGATGCTTCTTAGGGGTTTTTAAAATCTTTATTCTTTAGTTATTTATTACTTCCTATTTATGATATGCCTTTGCTGTTATCTTTCAAAGAATTCAATTGTTTCTTAACTCTGATCTTCTGTCCGAATGATTTTGTTACAAGGGTATGAGATATTACCGCTTTTTAAAGAGCCCTTTGCTAATTTTATTTTGTCTTACTTTTATCCGATTTCTCGTTTCGAAATGGTTCATGTTTCTTAGCTGTAATCTTCTATAAAAATGCTTTTATTTCAACAGTATGTCAGGTTAACATTTTTGATGAGACCTTTTCCTTATTTTTCCATTATATACACTTATTGTGTTACTGATCCTCTTTCATTTTTGCTTCTTCACTCATGTGTTGTAGTTATCGTTCATCAAAAAAACAACTTTGCTTCAGGTATGTATTCTATAGTTTATTTCTTTGTATAATTTTATGATTCTGCCTTTTCCATTCTACTGCATTCATGTGCCTCCTAATTTAGATATACATTATGCTTATTAATCACTTTTTCCAAAGAGTTTATGTTTCTTAAATCTGGTCTTCTCTGCTGATTCTTATGCTTTGAAAATTATAAGCTGTTACTGCTTTTAAGATGCCTTCCTTTACATCTTGAATATCTACTTTTAACGAAATCCTCTTTCCTTTTTACTTCTTCACCCATATGTTGCTGTTATCATTCATCGAAGAAAAAGATTTGCTTCAGCTGTGTATTATATGATTTATTTGCTTGCATAATCTTATGATTCTACCTTTTCCATTTTACTGCAGTGTCATGTTGTTAGCTGTGTAGAAGTAAACATGGTTCATTTTTGGAACCTCTTAACTGTTTCTGCTGTTAATCCACTGTTCCCTGGCACTCATGCATAGAAGCTTTATTCTTTGTGTTTTCTGTTAGTTCCGGATATCTACACTACATATATGGTTTTTCCCCTCTTAGCACCCTACTTATGCAGCTTGGATTTTTTTTACAGTTTGCTTCCGAATAAGGTCTTTTGGTTTCTCTGCCTCACGGACAAGGACATTGTTTCAGGTTAGCGTAGTTAGGGGTACTACTGCAAACCCCAATAGTTAGGGGTTCTATTGCAAACCTCGTAGTTATGGGGTCTACAGAAAATCCCAAATTTGCTTACACGCATAAACACATCAAACTTATTTGCACCATCAATATATGCATTACTTGTTCTTGCAGTTAATAAGTTTCTTACGTAGGCCTTTCTTTGTTAATTGTTACTTAATGCTATTGTAGGATCCACTTACAGATTCTCTTTCTGTTGTAGAGTTTAGTACATACAGTAAGCGCTCTTCCCCATATAGGTGCCTGTAATAGCTACGCGCTTCTCTGTATGTTTACTTAGGGTATCTTTTGGACTGATTTAACTGTGATCCTTTCATCCCCCATTTTTACTTTTCCCTACACTACTTCACACGCTTCGTGTGTGTTCGCGGTACTACACATACGCCTTCTATTTAGCCTTTGTGGTAGCCTGCGTTCTTGCGTTCTTATGTGGTGTCAAACCTTAATTGTCTCAAGGTTTCACCATGTCACGTTCGATAGTCGGATCCATGGCAGCTCATTGGCCTCTATACTTCGTACTTACCCATCCTTAACAATATCAATCACACAGAGCTGTTATTCCTTGTATTATAATTCATTAATTGCAAGCACGAAATATTGTTCCATTACGTACTTGTTTCACCTCATACATACGAGAAACCATATCCTTTTACCTCCAGATTCTTTGGTGTGTGTGTTTTGATTCGTTTACCTGAGATAGATCGGTTTGTGCGTTTTAGTGGGAAATTTTTGGAGTTTTCATTATAATAAAATGTTTATTAAGCTTTTTCAGTTCACGAATAATTTCTTTTTTTAACCCTTGCAGCGAAAAACAAAAATGTTTTCTGCTTGTTTAAATAAATGAGATTGAAGTCCTAATTAATTTGTGCTTTTCCCTTAATAATTTGTGCTTTCTTTGGATTGTTTCACCATTTACCCATTATTGAATAGGTGCTTGCTCTTTCCTTTGATAGTTGAGCACGCCTTTTTGTTGTTATGGTCTAGCTATCTGTTTGGTTGCAAGTAGATCACTGCAAAGTGTTTCTTATTGTGGTTTGCTATGTATTTAAGGTTTACCGTTTTTAAACATAAGCAAAATATTTGGTATTTACATCCCTCTTTAATGTTTAGGCCTTCGTGTTCCCCATAAGACTCTTCGAACAGAAGTAAATGTTTGTGTGCTGTTCTTGCCCTTGCCTACATTAAAAAGATCTCTACACCCTGCTTTGATTAGTGTTTAATTAGCTTGTCTTATGTTCCTGGGTACCTATACATTGCTTTTAAGCCATACTTCGATACATCTTTAGTATTTCGCATTCATTGAGATACCAAATCCTATTGTGATATAACTATTTCCCAATCTGATTAGGTCCCTCCTGTACATAATGCCGTGCTTTAGTGGAAATAATACGAACTTACATGTTCCCTTCCCGCACGATTTTTGTGTTGTGCCCAGTAACACTAGCATGACTATACATTATCTAAGTACAGTGTGCCTGAAAACAGTTAAAAAATATTGACAGCCTTGCCTTTAGAATAGAAATGATTAGATGAACCTACACATTGAGGCTTACACAAATGCAGTGTACTTTACTTACATGTGTAGAACTAAACCTTATTCGTATTTAGAATTTCTTAATTGTTTCAGCTGTGAATTCGGTGTTTGTTGCCACTCATACATAGAAACTCTATTCCTTGTGTTTCCTTTTGCTTCCCAGTATCTACACTGCATATATGGCTTTTTTCCCCTTACAACCCCGCTAATGTAGCTAATATTTTCTACAGTTTGTTTTCGGACAAGGTCTTTTCGTTCCCCCTGCCTCGCACACAAGAAAATTGCTTCAGGTCAGTGTAGTTAGGGGTACTACTGCAAACCCCAATAGTTAGGGGTTCTATTGCAAACCCCGTAGTTACGGGGTCTACAGAAAATCCCGATTTCCTAGCGCATGTAAACGCTTTGCACTTATTTACACCTGCAGTACATGCAATACTTATCCTTACGGTTAATAAGTTTCTTGTGTAGACCTTTCTTTTGTTACCTAATACTGTTATAGGATCCACTTATAGGTTAGCTTTCTATTCTAGGGTTTAATAGCTACAATAAGTGCTCTTCCCTGTGTAAGTAACTATAACAGTTACTTGCTTTTCTCTGTGTTCGCTTAGGCTATCTTCACAACTGCTTTAACTATTAGCCTTTCACCACGTTTAACTTTCCTCCACGCTACTCCACGCTACTTCACACACTGTCTGGAAGTTGTTCGTGCTGCCTATACATACAGCTTCCGTTTAGCCTTTGTGCTACATCTAAATTTCTGTGTGTATACTTTGTTACGTTCTTGCCATGACATCAACCGTTGGTTGTGGCGCTGTTTCGCCATGTCATGCTTACAGACAGCTGGCCATACACAAATGGCGCGCAAAAAAAAACAAGCTAAAAAACATCCCCCATCCAACTGATGGTTTCTTTGAGGCAAATAAATCTCATCTTCCTTGTTCTTCTCTACCTGCCAGTGTACATAATGTCATAAAAGCTCAAAGACCTTTTCCAATGCCAAAAAAGACCAAGGTCCAGGTACGTGTTAAAAAGCCTTGTTTGCAACCCCCTCAATTGCAACCCCCTGATTTACATGTACCTGATCTTTTTCCAGTGAATGTGGTGCCCCGTGTGGGTCCTTCTGACACAAACCTGCACTCTGATGACACAGTCCAGCATTCTTATACTGCTCCCGTTACTTCATCAGTTTGTTCTGAAATTCTTCCACCAGCATTATATCCTGTCACGGACTGTTGTCCGCATTCATTGCCTCCTTTGGGGGACAGAGTTATTGCCTTTCCTCCTGCTACCCGTATTGCTCCTGTTGTGCCTTCAGGTGCAAATCAGCCTTGTAGAAAAAGCCATAAAAAAACACAAGCTAGATACGCGCGTATTTGGTACAGGCAATGCTTTCGCAGATATTGCGACCACTCCTGATATCCTGCCTCCAGTGAATCATTGTTCATCGTGTGGGGCTGTTAGATTTGCTCATGAGCCTCCCGCCTTCTGTTGCTGCGGTGGAGCTATAGCCCTAATTAGTACTCCCTTACCTAGCGCCTTGGTCACTTTGCTGACTTCCGATTCCGATGAAACTAGACATTTTAGGTCCTGCAT
The DNA here is from genome assembly GCA_036785695.1 of Gentiana straminea. Classification (NCBI taxonomy): domain Eukaryota; kingdom Viridiplantae; phylum Streptophyta; class Magnoliopsida; order Gentianales; family Gentianaceae; genus Gentiana; species Gentiana straminea. Next base: position 17,959,680 of record JAVUPR010000183.1, read on the forward strand.
TAGAACCTACAACAATCATTTGGCTTTCACTTCTTTGGGTGCAACCTATGACAAGGATTTATCCCGCCGAAATAAAGGCATATACACTTTTAGAGTTCAAGGGCAGGTATACCACTTTATGCCACCTTTGTTGGGTGATGTTCATTCAACTACCAACCTGCAGTTTTACCTCCATGACACAGAACATGAGGTTTCAAACAGGTTACTACACTGTCCTAGATTGTACGAGATGTCCCTCCAGAAAATTCTTTTAATTCTTGAGGAAAACCCATATGCAAAATTTTTCAGGAGCCTAAGACATGAACCTAACCTCGAGGAACATGACATTTTGTTGTACTGTAACCCAGCTTTAGATCAGCGTATCTACAACAAACCTTCAGTTTGTTAGGAAATCACTAGTTTAACGCAGCGGAATTTAAAATTTGATTTCCTCTTCTAGATCGTTCTTCGTTTAATGCAATAAACACGTTAAGTAGTTTGACGGTATACCTTGGATGATCTACAAGATCGTCGCTTTGACCGCCAACGGAGAGTAGTTCAATGCGCAAGCCGTCCACGCGTCCGGCCTCTATCGCTAATCCACACGAACCCCTTGCCGGAATCCTCCTTGGATTGCTATCGAAAAACTCCGGTCGCTAGACCGGACCTTTTCTTCCCTCACAAACTCACTATGGAGAGCTCTCTATTTTACACAAGAATTATGAACTCTTGCAATTGTGATGTACAAAAGAGCTTGACACCCACTTCCTTTATATAGGCAAAGTGGCGCCCCAAGTTGAGTAGAAGAGAAGAAAACCTTTTTCTAATAAAATAAGGAAAATCAACTAGATTGATTTATCTCTTTAATTATAATTTATTTTGTCAATATCATATATTGATTATAATTATCTTATTACCATAAATTTATTTTTTCAAAATCAATTAATATCTTATATTAATATTATGGCAATCTTATTAATTAAAGTGCACAATCCAAGTGTATCTTATACACACAAAAGTGGCGCCCCATTAGTCAACTAATTGACTTCCGGAATATTCTTTAATTAATCTAATTTGTATATAATTAATATCTTGTATTTTATTTATTCATAATAAATAAATACCACCATATTAATTTACCACTATAACCTTTATAGTCTAGAGATAAACTTTCCTTATTTGGTTATCAACTATAACCGCATTTTAATCCGACTCGATGTTCATATGTGTGTGACCCGATAGGCTTCCGAATATGTTGGCCGTAGACACAAAGTGCAATTTACTAAAATGCCCTCCATACCTAACGATCACGGGATAGCGTCTAGCAACACACCGTGACCCCCAATTATCGGAAGAGTCAAAAGCAATGACTACTACCTTTCATGTGAAGCGCTTACCGTGTAACTTACAATCCTATCGCTATAATAATATCCATACGATCGTATCTCGAGTGTCAATACATTGACGATCGTATCTTATAATACGGATATCATGCTCTCTCGGAATAACACATTTACTCCCACTTTGCAAAGATTCTCGAGAGCTAGACATTCCTTATAAGAAGGCCATTTCGGATATTCAATCCCAATCATAGGATATGCGATTCCCGGACGACCAATCATGTATACTCCGCATGCTTCAATATCATACCCAATCACTACCGCATGATCGCCCCGTGGTTAGGAGAAATCTCAATAGTGTCAAAGCATGACAATCCACACCGTGATGCCATGAAGACTCCGGTCAAAAGGATAATTACACAACCGCCACATAGTGTGACACTTAATGTAAGTGGGTCAGTCTAACGTATGCATTCTCTAATACACGTCCACGTACGGTCCAAGTGTCTCTACACTTCGATAGACGAGATCTATCCCTACCTTCTAAAAGATAGAAGACATCCAATACGTGCTAGTCCGATTATACTATCAATTCCCCATTTGATAATATGTAAGACTAGAGACATTTAAGTATGTTTACGACTAATTTTACGGTTTTTTATCGAGTTATTTCGTAACATTATCTTCCATGTTTTAGTGATTTTTATAGAAAATCACTCGCCAAAAGGATAAACTGAGCAAATGATGTTTAAAGATAATAAATTGCAAAAGTGGCTGATTTATGTGTTTTTATCGTTGGTTTTATGTTTATTTGGATGTTGTTACACTTTGCAATATTTTGGATATCTTGTAGATGCATATCTTCGGTCTAAAAGAGGTGTTTAGAGGGTTAGAAGAAGATGCCACAAGTTTACGAGTTCAACGGAGCAAATTTTCCTAAGTACTTAAATCGTTACATATTTTCGACAGAGATTTGACCCAGCTTAGAGGCATTTTCAGGGGAGGACTTCTTCATGAAAACTGTAGATCTTTGAAAGAGCTTTCCAACGCACTTTGAATTACGTCAATCGGACTTCTACAACTCAAATGGTGGTCAAGTGGCTAATCAATTTGGGTGAGTGGAAAATCCCGAAAACGACTCGTAATACGACGGGCTAATCAAAAAGGCGTTTTCTGAAGAAGAGTCCTTAATAAAAGTTGTAGAGTTTTCCGAGAGCTTAATTATGACATTCGGATCATAATTTTTGGAGGTCTACAACTCAAGATATGAATTTTAGAAGTAAACGAGCGTCCCGAGAAGATATCGTAGCAACCGACTTACTGTTCTTATAAATACCGCAGCCTTTAGAACCCTAAATCACCAATACGACGCAAGCGGCAGCCGCAATTTCGAGATAGAGGAGCAGCCACAATTATTTTCCAGCCGCACCAAAGCCTAATTAGGGATGAATTTCTCCAACCCAATAATCATGGTTAACAACATGATTATTGGCTAAGCACATCGCGGTGGGACAACGGATGAAACCGATCAACATCAACACCAACTAGAGAGATTTTTAGCCGTACTTTTAGTGAGTAAAGTTATCGTTTTTCATCAATTAGAATTTGTTATTTATCGTTTACGTTTTATTTGAATCGAGAGATCGATGAAACCATCTTTTATGCTTTGAATTTATATGAAAATATTGTTCAAGTTGTGATCTTTTCAATTGATGCACTTAATTATAATTCGAGAGATCGTTTATAATTATTTGAGTAAGAGTATTAGAAATAATCTCGTGATCGTGTTTTGCATGTCGTTTTGTTTTACTTGAAAAAGAAAACGAAACCCTAGAATTCGTTTAGAGAAATTTAATCGAATTCGTGATAGATCATTACTAAAAATTATATCTTTAACTTGCCGTCTAGTTGGGGTTGGGTTGATTGATCGGTGGATTCCCGTTGCCTTGCCGTTGTTTTAATTATTTGATAAACCAAATAGTTCGTATCAATCGTTGATTGCTAAGTTTAGTTGTTTTTCACTGTTTTAAGCATAATTTAGGTTCCCAGTTACTGTTCATCGTAGTTACTGTTCATTAATTCATAATTAGTATAAATCTTAGTTTTAGTTAATAGTCGTGACATAATCGATAGAATAATTGTTCCTTGATCCGATAAACATTCCACTCCCTTAGGACGACCCGTTAACATCCTATACTACGATCCTTATACTTGGGGTGTTTCGGTATTATAAATTTAAAACGTGTTTTTACCGAACAAGTTTTTGGCGCCGTTGCCGGGGAGTCGGTATTATTTTTAGATGTGTAGATTTTTATTTTTAGTTTATTTCATTAAGTTTGTTTAATTAAGATTTTTGCCGTAGATTTCATAATTTAACTTTTATTTTATTTAGGCTTGCCTAAGTTTTTTTATAGATTTCATAGATTTTTTTTATAGCTCTTATCTATTTTACTTTACTTAATATTTCTTTTCTGTTTTCTTTATTTTAATTCACCTTAGATTTTAGTTTTCGCAGTCTAAACGGGCGTCCATCCTTTCAGACGCCCGTCTGTTCCAGAAATTTCTTCTCTGCATCGTTTAAGTTGATCAGACGAGCGTCTGGATTTCCAAACGCTCGTCTAGCCTTTAAACGCCCGTTTACCCCCCAGTTCATCTTCGAACGCCGGTTCGTAGAAGGCGGACGAACGTCCAACTCCTGAACGAGCGTTCAGTTTCTTCAATCTTCACTCTTCTCTTCTCTTTTCTCTTTCTAAACTTCTAAACCCTCTAATCTTCTCTAACTCGTTCTCATCAACCCTAAGGTTGATTTCTTTTCGTTTTGCTCCCCTGGTTTATGCAAACCGGGGAGCAAGAAAGGGCCGTTACTATACCGTCCCGAACCCGAACGAGACATTGTCAAGAGAAGACTATTCCCAAATCCTGACAACATGAGCGAACACGGTTCCAGCGATCACGACCAGGAGGACCAAGGGAATAATAACCAAGATCCAGCTCAGTTAAACCAAATTCTGATGCAAATGTTGCAGAACCAAAGAATAAACGGAAGCAAGCCTGGATGAACCAGCGGATGCAACAACAACAACCGAATGTTCAACAAGCAACGGCCCGGGCGGCTGCGGTTGTTGTGCAAGAAGACCCTTATGCGCCATATCTTGATCAAGACTTCTTGGAAGGGCATAGACCAATCCGGCCTCCGGAGATGGGAGGAATGCATTTTGATCTTAAGAATGGAGTTGTGGGGATGGTCCAAAATAGTTCATTCCATGGCACCGCCGAGAAGACCCACATGACTTCTTGTCGACTTTTGTGCAAATATGTGAAGCAGTCACTACCCGGCGTTCCTTCGAAGTTGTTAAATTGAAACTTTTCCCGTTTGCTTTGAAGGGTGAAGCAAATCGTTGGTTTAAATCCTTACCCCATCACTCTCTTCATAACTGGGCTAATGTTAAAAGAGCCTTTGCTCTGAAATTCGTTTCACCTGGAACGATAATGGAACGAAAAAGAGATATAGCTACTTTCGAGCAATTAGAAGGAGAAAGTGTGGGAAAGGCTTGGGAGAGGTTGAATTTGTTAATGAGGAAATGCCCTAACCATGGATACACTCGACATGAGCTTCTAGAATTATTCTATCAGGGTGTTACGCAACCCAATAGAGATTACTTGGATTCCACAGCTCATGGATCGTTTTTAGGAGGAGGAGATGATGCTGCCTATAGGGTAGCGAGAAACGATAGCTAAGAATAACATGTGGGCAACTCAAAAGAAGACCCGTGTTAGCGGAAGCAAAAAGGAGGTCGCTTCAAGTGACTCGAGACAAAAGCTCGCTTGTTGCTCAAATGGAAATGATGAACAAGCAACTCGCCAACATGCAAATGAAGCAGCAAGAAGGGCCAGCAGATGTTAAATCACTCGGGCATACAGCCCGTGAATACGATGAATGAGGAAGTTCAAGCCATGGAGAACCAGAATCAACCTTTCAGAGGCTTCAGTCAAAATTCTGGTCAATCGAGTCAAACTCAAAACCGCAACTTTTTGGGAAATCCGCGGAATAGTTATTATACACCGCCTGGTGCATCCAATAACCCAAGACCCCAAGGTAACTGGGCCCAAACGCAAAATCAACAGTCCACCTATGTCTCTCAGAAGAAATTCGATGAGCTAGTTGACATGGTGAAAACACTAGCCACCGGCCAAAAGACGATGGAGAGACAGATTGGTCAGATGGCTGATCAACAAGCAAGCAGACCTCAAGGAAGGCTGCCTAGTTATACAGATAAAAACCCTAAGGCAGATATCAATGCTTGCACTGCCATCACACCTCAGTGGGAGTATGGAGAAGAGGAGTTAAATGCAGTCACCCTCGAAGCGGTAAGACGACCGGACCCGAAAAGATGTCGGGAAACGAGTAGCCCCTCCCCGACGCCATAAGTTCGGGAGGGGGCAATCGAAGTTAAATGCCAAAGAAGGCAACAAAGTGAGGAAGAGGCGAGTGGTGATGATTCTTCGGGGGATAGTGATGAGGATGTTGAGAAGAGAAGTCGGATATCCGAACCCCCGACTAAAAAGAAAGCGAGAAGTTCGTCGATGGAAGGATAAGGAGGATGAAGCCATTAAAAGTCAACCTATGATTAATCATTCGAAAACCCTTCCCTATCCGGCAAAGAAAAGAGAAAATATCCTAAACTCTGACAAACAGTATGACGGAGTGAGGAAGATGCTTAGAGATACTATGGTGACTATGCCACTTGCTGAGGTATTAACTGAGATGCCTAAGTGCTGTAAGTATCTTAAGGATGCTTGTGGAAGCAAGAAGAAGCTTCAAGGGATGGCAGAAGAAGTTTTAAGAGAAGAATGTTCCATGGTCTCACAAAAAGTTGCTATTAAGCGAGGTGACCCCGGAAGACCTTCAATCTCCCGTGAGATTGAAGGCCACAAGTTCCAAAATGTCTTATGCGACTCGGGGCCTCTATAAATGTGATGCCATTGAACGTACGCAAAAAGCTCGGTTTAGATAAAAGAATGCGGGAACGCCCTATTTCTCTTCAGATGGTAGACCGATCAAGCCGATCAGCATCCGGTTGTGTCACTAATGTTCTTCTCTATGTTGAACATTTGGTTTTCCCTACCGACCGGGTTATCTTAGACTACCCACGACGAGAGAGTTGCCTCTAATTCTAGGCCGGACCTTTTTAGACACCTCTCGCCGCCCTCATTGACTTTCGTAAGGGTCGGATTACACTTAGAGTTGATGATACATCTGTTACCTTTACACAAGGGAAAAGTCTAGAGAACACTTTGAGTGAAGAAATCTCGTTCATTGAAGCAATTTATGAGGACGAAGAAGATGCCAAATCTGAGGAAGCTGAAGAGCTGACAGAGATAGGTGTTTTCGAAGCGATAAACATTGAAGACCAAGCTGACTGTGGACCATCTTCTGTTTCATTACCGGCCTTAGTCACCGAGCTGTCAATAGCCAAGAAACATGGAGATTCCCAAAGCAATGAACGATGATTTCAAAGAGCTTAATCGAATGACTTTAACCCTAGAGAAGAGGAAGCCACGATGGGTAGTTGGGATGAAGTGGATTTCTGGAGAGAGACTACTCATTGGGAGATTGATGATTGGGAACAGCTAGCAGAGGAGCTAGAAGAAGAAGAGTTGAGAAAGATGATTAAGCATAAGAAGGAGGAAGCAGGTACTGACAGAAGGATCCCTATGGATGATGTTATCCAGTACCTTTCTGGGGTTATGCCTCGGGAAGATGAGGTATTCTACTGTCAACCACTTCAAGCCCATAAGGAAAAAGGTGGCCCCTTAAAATCCAGTATTGAGCAACCACCTACTGACTTGGAGCTTAAACCGCTTCCGCAACACCTTAAGTACATTTTTCTTAAGGATGGTGATAAGTTACCCTTGATCATCTCTTCAAAACTCGAGCCCGAGCAAGAAGCACCGCCGATAAAAGTGCTTGAAAAGAACATCCTCGCGTTCGGTTGGCAAGTGGGTGATATCCGAGGAATCGGCCCCGATGTGTGCATGCATAAAATCCGAACGGAGGAAGGAGCTAAGAAAGTCGGACAACCTCGGCGAAGGCCGAATCCGCATATGCGGGGAGGTTGTCAAGAAAGAAGTTATAAAGTGGTTAGACATGGGAATCATCTATGCAATTGCCGATAGTGAGTGGGTTAGCCCGACTCAAGTTGTGCCAAAGAAGGGAGGTATCACCGTTGAAAAGAATGAAAAGGGGGAAGAGATAGCTTTACGCCTTGTGATCGGCTACGAGTCCGCATTGACTATCGCAGATTGAATGAAGTCACCGCCAAAGACCATTTCCCCTTACCCTTCATTGACCAGCCTTATTGAAAGGCGAGTGGTCATAAGTATTATTGTTTCCTCGATGGATATTCTCGGTTACTTCCGGATAGCCATCGACCCAAATGACCAGGAGAAGACTACGTTTACGTGTCCATCGTGCACTTTTGCTTTCCGCAGATGCCTTTCGGGTTATGCAATGCACCGACGTTCCAACGGTGCATGTTGGCCATTTTCGATGGACTTGTGGAGAAATGTATGGAAGTCTTCATGGATGACTTCTCGGCCTATGGCGATAGCTTTGATGAGATCTTGGAAAATCTAGATATGGTACTTCAACGCCGTGTTGAAAAGGATTTAGTGCTTAACTGGGAGAAATGCCATTTTCTAGTGGATGAAGGGATTGTTCTGGGACACAAGGTGTCCGGCACTGGTATTCAAGTTGATAAGGCCAAAGTAGAAGCCATTGAGAAAATGTCGTACCCGAAAACTGTCAAAGAGGTACGCGGCTTTCTTGGTCATGTTGGCTTCTACAGACGATTTATTAAGGACTTTTCCACCATCGCCAAGCCCCTGTCCAACCTTCTGAAAGATGATGTTGTGTTCTTGTTTGATGAGAAATGCAAGAAAGCTTTCAATTGCTTGAAGGAAAAGCTCATAAGTGCCCCTATCTTAATCGCACCTGACTGGACTAAGCCTTTTGAATTATTATGCGATGCCTCTAACTACGCAAGAGGCGCAGGTTTTAGGTCAAAGAATTGATAAAAAGTTCGGGCCCATTTACTATGCGAGCCGCACCTTGAACCCGGCTCAATGCAATTACACTACGGACCGAGAAGGAATTCTTAGCCGTCGTTTTTGCTATTGACAAGTTTAGAAGTTACCTTCTAGGGTCTCAAGTTGTCGTTTGGACCGACCATGCAGCCCTACGCTACCTTATGGACAAAGCGGATGCAAAACCAAGGTTACTCGGATGGATTCTAATTTTGCAAGAGTTTGACCTTGAGATCAAAGATAAGAAGGGTAGTGATAATGTTGTGGCCGATCATCTTTCTCGTCTAGTAAATGAGGGTGGCGTAAATCACAAGGAAATAGGCATCGACTTCCCGACTGAGCAATTGATGAAGCTTGATACTGTTAGGCCATGGTACGCTGATTACGTCAACTATTTAGCAAGTGGACATTTAGAGGAAATGACGTATCAGGAGAGGAAGAAGTTCTTTTCTGACCTAAAATATCTCGTGTGGGAGGATCCTTATTTGTTCAGGGTTTGTAAAGATGGGTTGCTTAGAAGGTGTGTTCCGGAACATGAGCAATGGGATATTTTGGAGCAATGTCATAGTGGTCCCACAGAGGACACTACGGAGCACCCAAGACAGTTGCAAAAATCCTCCAAGCCGGATTCTACCGGCCGACTCTTTTAAGGACGCGAAGCCTTTTGTAAAGGTTGCGATAGGTGCCGAGAATTGGGAGGCAAAGTAATAGGATGGAAATGCCACTTAGACCCATTCTCGGAATGCGAAGTCTTCGACGTGTGGGGAATTGATTTCATGGGACCCTTTCCATCGTCGTGTGGAAATAAATACATTCTCGTCCGTGTAGACTACGTCTCCAAGTGGGTGGAGGCAATAGCCACCCAAACTAATGATCACAAAGTTGTGAAGAAATTCTTGCAAAAGAATATCTTCACCAGTTTGGTCGTCCTAGAGCCCTCATCGGTGACGAAGGTACTCATTTTTGCAACGCGCCGCTTGATAAAGTTCTTGAAAAATATGGTGTGAGACATAAAATCGGTACACCGTATCATCCCCAAACAAGTGGCCAAGTCGAGATAAGCAACCGAGCCTTAAAAGGATTTTAGAAAAGACCGTGAACTCAAATAGATCCAACCGGAGTCTAAAGTTGGATGACGCGCTTTGGGCCTATCGCACCGCGTTTAAGACCCCGATGGGCACGTCACCCTTCCAAATGGTCTATGGCAAAGCTTGCCATCTCCCGCCGAGCTTGAGCACGAGCTTACTCGGGCTATTAAATTCTTGAATTTCGATAGCCGGCTACGTGGGGAGAAGAGATTATTGCAATTAAACGAGCTCGATGAATTTAGACTCGAGCATATGAGAATGCGAAGATCGTAAGGAAAGAACTAAGATACTCCACGACGCTAAGATCAAGGATCGAGAATTCAAAGTGGGTGATATGGCTTTACTTTATAATACCCGGCTCCATTTGTTTGCCGGTAAGCTCAAATCTAGATGGTCTGGCCCCTTTGAGATTCTCGATGTTCATCCAAGTGGAGCGATCACGTTAAACGGGTATGGTGATCAACCCTTTAAGGTCAATGGTCAAAGACTCAAAAAGTATTTTGGGCAACCAAGAGAAAAGCCTGAGACCTTGTACTTTCAAAAGAGAGTTGAGGTGCCTGATATTATGATTTGCGATGAGATCCCATCCAACTTCTTTAGTTCGGATGATGACATTTCTATATCTACCTGTGAGGACCTTTCTTCCGAGCCTTCTGAACATGTCGGTGTACCGAAGCTTACTCGCGCAAGAACGAGAAGAAGAAAAGAGTCGGTGCTATACGGAGAGTTAAGTTCAAACACTTAGTAGAGCACTTGACTTGCCGTTGTTGTGGTCACACCCCCGTCCTTCATTTCGATTCCGATGAGGAAGTGGCTGACCAGTAAGCCAAAGTGGCACGATCCGGGTTAACTTTGAAATCTGTGTCAAGCTAATGACATAAAAGAAGCGCTACTAGGAGGCAGCCTAGTCTCTTAAGTTAATTCCTTTTAGTTACGTTTTTATTTTATTAGGAATAGAACCTTGGTGTTTGTGTGTTGGTTATCCTTGTCCTATTTGTGAATGCGTTATTTGCGTGCATGTTTACTCATATACCCCGTGTACCCCGAGATTATGTGTTATGTCGAGTGTTGCAGATATTTTCGAGCAGGTTTGCAAGCTTCTACTTTCGGTATTGTCTGTCCCTGATACGAGTGCAGCGGTTTATTCATGCTACGGCCTGACCACTGCCAACCTACAGCCGACAACCACTTCATAACTTGACTAAGTATTCTTTTCTTTTATTTGCACATTCTGAGGACATAATGTAATTTAAGTGTGGGGGGGTGCAATTCATGCTTTATTTCGACAATATGAGTAGATATTTGTGATCCTTGATAAATTTTAAAATTTTAAAATTTTGGCACTTGGATAATTGTAAATCTTGAGCATGTAATTGGGACAAATGCTTGCTAGTTGTAATTTCCTGACGATGATTTTATGTGACTTTGTGAGATAATTATAGCATGTTTTTACTGATTTGAGATAGTATTCATTTCACACTCACGAAAGCCTTTGATATTGAAGCAAAAACTTTTGAACTGTATCCTTTCACTATTTTAGTGATTTATCTTAGAGAGATTTGTTCTTAATAGTAACAGTGAAGTGATACCTAAGTTCGGAACGCGTACTGTGAATATCTGAAAGTTTGAATGTGATAAGAGAAACGTGATTAAGTCTTTGAAATAGTAATAAATTGTTTACTTGAGGTGTTATGCTCAGTGGTCTGTGTTTACTAGAAAAATAAATTTTACCACTGCCAGCCAGAAATCTCTAAGTAATCACATGATTAAATGGTATGTCGGAAGCTAGTCGATGATTGGAGTGAGGTAGGGTATTATCTCGAAATGTCCTATACCACTATGATGACTAAAAGCTCACGACAGTTAGAAGAAGCTACCTTATGATTTGAGGAAGGTAGGGTGTTATCACGAAACATCCTATTCTACTATGACGGGTACGAGCTCATTCTAATTTGCGTATAAAAATTAAATTAAAGACTTGGTTATCGTTAATCTCATACCTAGTATAAGGCGAACGATATCTTTTAGTAGGGATTATCCTACCGAGTGCTCGGGAAGACTTTGTGTGGAGCAATTACATCGTCTATACCTAGGATAGTCATTAAATTGTTTGAAAAGATAGTTGTTTGAAAGGATTGTGGAGATTGAAAAGGGCTTGTCACACATACACCGAATCTATCTCTATGTTGGTATTATTTGCTATAGTTGTTGTATCTTTGGTTACATATGAGTTGGGGATCTATTTGGATTGCATATAAAGTGAGCTAGTTTTGATTGTTTTGTTCGGGACGAACAAAAGTTTAAGTGTGGGGGAGTTGTTTACGACTAATTTTACGGTTTTTTATCGAGTTATTTCGTAACATTATCTTCCATGTTTTAGTGATTTTTATAGAAAATCACTCGCCAAAAGGATAAAGCGAGCAAATGATGTTTAAAGATAATAAATTGCAAAAGTGGCGATTTATGTGTTTTTATCGTTGGTTTTATGTTTATTTGGATGTTGTTACACTTTGCAATATTTTGGATATCTTGTAGATGCATATCTTCGGTCTAAAAGAGGTGTTTAGAGGGTTAGAAGAAGATGCCACAAGTTTACGAGTTCAACGGAGCAAATTTTCCTAAGTACTTAAATCGTTACATATTTTCGACGGAGATTTGACCCAGCTTAGAGGCATTTTCGGGGAGGACTGCTTCATGAAAACTGTAGATCTTTGAAAGAGCTTTCCAACGCACTTTGAATTACGTCAATCGGACTTCTACAACTCAAATGGTGGTCAAGTGGCTAATCAATTTGGGTGAGTGGAAAATCCCGAAAATGACTCGTAATACGACGGGCTAATCAAAAAGGCGTTTTCTGAAGAAGAGTCCTTAATAAAAGTTGTAGAGTTTTCCGAGAGCTTAATTATGACATTCGGATCATAATTTTTGGAGGTCTACAACTCAAGATATGAATTTTAGAAGTAAACGAGCGTCCTGAGAAGATACTGTAGCAACCGACTTACCTGTTCTTATAAATACCGCAGCCTTTAGAACCCTAAATCACCAATACAGACGCAAGCAGCAGCCGCAATTCTGAGATAGAGGAGCAGCCACAATTATTTTCCAGCCGCACCAAAGCCTAATTAGGGATGAATTTCTCCAACCCAATAATCATGGTTAACAACATGATTATTGGCTAAGCACATCGCGGTGGGACAACGGATGAAACCGATCAACATCAACACCAACTAGAGAGATTTTTAGCCGTACTTTTAGTGAGTAAAGTTATCGTTTTTCATCAATTAGAATTTGTTATTTATCGTTTACGTTTTATTTGAATCGAGAGATCGATGAAACCATCTTTTATGCTTTGAATTTATATGAAAATATTGTTCAAGTTGTGATCTTTTCAATTGATGCACTTAATTATAATTCGAGAGATCGTTTATAATTATTTGAGTAAGAGTATTAGAAATAATCTCGTGATCGTGTTTTGCATGTCGTTTTGTTTTACTTGAAAAAGAAAACGAAACCCTAGAATTCGTTTAGAGAAATTTAATCGAATTCGTGATAGATCATTACTAAAAATTATATCTTTAACTTGCCGTCTAGTTGGGGTTGGGTTGATTGATCGGTGGATTCCCGTTGCCTTGCCGTTGTTTTAATTATTTGATAAACCAAATAGTTCGTATCAATCGTTGATTGCTAAGTTTAGTTGTTTTAAGATTATAGTTGTTTTTCACTCGTTTTAAGCATAATTTAGGTTCCCGATTCGTTCATCGTAGTTACTTGTTCATTAATTCATAATTAGTATAAATCTTAGTTTTAGTTAATAGTCGTGACATAATCGATAGAATAATTGTTCCTTGATCCGATAAACATTCCACTCCCTTAGGACGACCCGTTAACATCCTATACTACGATCCTTATACTTGGGGTGTTTCGGTATTATAAATTTAAAACGTGTTTTTACCGAACAAAGTACCAACCTTGTTATAGTGATTAGAGATCTCATCAACCATAATCACTATAATGGTTTCTCTATCACAGATTGATACTAGGGACGTTACTATATATGTATACAACAAATAATATGAAGACAAACAATATATAATAACATAAGTGATTTTATTAATCATAATAAAGTTATTACATGAACTAAATAGAGTGTAAATGACCCGACCCGGTCGGATCCGGTCCAACCCGATTGGGTTTAAGACACCTTTCCAACAATCTCCCACTTGGCCTAAAGCCAATCACCCATATGCCTAAGCCCGTGCAAGTGAACATGTTTCTCATGCTTAGCTTGAGACAATGCCTTGGTTAACGGATCAGCTATATTATCATCCGTGTGGACTTTCTCTATCTTTACATCTCCTCTATCTACTTATCTCTCTAATCAAGTGATAGCGCCGTAGCACATGTTTGGACTTCGATGAGACCTTGGTTCCTTTGATCGAGATATCGCTCCATTATTATCACGGTATGGAGGCACCGGACCTTCAATGGAGGGAACCACACCAAGTTCGTAATGAACTTCTTCATCCAAATCGCTTCCTTTGCCGCCTCCGAGGCTGCTATGTATTCGGCTTCCGTTGTAGAGTCCGCGCAGTAGTTTCTGCTTGGAACTCTTCCACTCACCGCTCCGCCGTTAAGCGTGAAAACAAATCCAGATTGTGACTTAAAGTCATCCTTGTCGGTTGGAACCGGCATCCGTGTAACCTCGTAATACTAAATCATCGTTCCCGAAAACCGGGAACATATCCCTAGTACGTCTCAAGTACTTAAGGATATTTTTGACAAGAATCCAATGACCATCACCCGGATTGGACCGGTACCTACTAGTCATACTAAGAGGGTACGAGACATCTGGTCTTGTGCATAACATGGCATACATGATAGACCCAATTGCCGAAGCATAAGGGACTTTACTCATTTGTGCCCTTTCCTCCTCTCGTCTTAGGACTCATTCCCTTCGACAGTAGACCCCATGTGACATGGGCGGCAATCCTTTCTTGGGATCGCTCCATGCCGAATCTCTTCAAGCATCTTGTCTATATAGGTGGACTCATGGCGACGGACCAAGCAACCTTTTGGATCTATCTCTATAGATCTTTATTCCTAGAATATAGGTCGCCTCACCCAAGTCCTTCATTGAGAAGTTCTTGGATAACCAAGATTTGACTGATTGTAACATAGGCACATCATTCCCTATGAGCAATATGTCATCTACATAAAGCACTAAGAACACAATGGCACTCCCACTAACCTTCTTGTAAACACAGGGCTCATCTTCGTTCTTGATGAAATCAAACTGTTTGATTATCTCATCAAAGCAAAGATTCCAACTCCGAGAAGCTTGCTTTAATCCATAAATGGATCTTTGCAGTTTACACACCATCCTGGCGTCATTGGTTGAAAAACCCTCAGGCTGTGTCATAAACACTTCCTCAGACAGGTTCCCGTTAAGGAAAGCTGTTTTCACATACATCTGCCAGATTTCGTAATCACGGTATGCTGCAATAGCGAGCAAAATTCTAATGGATTTTAACATGGCAACAGGCGAGAAGGTTTCATCATAGTCAACTCCTTGTCTTTGCTTATAACCTTTTGCCACCAACCTAGCCTTGTAGGTGGTCACGTTACCGTCCATGTCGGTCTTTCTCTTAAAGACCCATTTACACCCTATGGGAACTATTCCCTCAGGCGGATCAACTAAGTTCCAAACTTGGTTGTCTTTTATGGATTCCATTTCAGAATTCATGGCTTCTAGCCATTTCTCTTTGTCATGCCTTAATAGCACTTCCTCATAAGTTCTAGGGTCCTCATCTTCCATGAGATACACGCCAGTGTACCTTTCGGGTTCACGGCGTTCCCTGGTGGATCTTCGAGGTGCTAGTGTGTCTACGGCAGAGGGTGGCGCCACATTTGTATGTGGCGTTTCCTCTACTTCCATCAACGGACTGTTATCCGTAAGTGGTTCTCGAATTTCTTCAAGATCAATCTTACTCCCACTGACCCTATCTAGAATAAACTCTTTCTCCAGAAAGTGGCCAGTCCTGGCAACAAACACCTTTTGTTCCTCAGGGTGGTAAAATTGGTACCCTTTGGTTTCCCTAGGATAACCCACAAACAGACATTTCTCAGATCTAGGTTCCAATTTGTCAGGCATGGTTCGTTTCACATAAGCTTGGACATCCCCAAGGTTTCATGTAACCTAGTGTTGGTTTCTTCCCTTTGAACACTTCATAGGGAGTGGACTCAACCGTCTTTGATGGAACTCGGTTCAGTGTATAGGATGCGGTTTCTAGAGCATACCCCCAAAACGATTTTGGATGAACTGCGTAGCTCATCATGGATCGTACCATGTCTAACAAAGTACGGTTCCTCCTCTCGAAATGCCATTCATTTGAGGCGTCCCTGGAGGGGTCCATTCAGGTAGAATCCCATTCTCCTTTAAATAACTTTGAAACTCTCCATCTAGGTATTCTCCACCTCGATCGGATCGAAGTGTTTTGATTTCATTACCCAGCTGTTTCTCCACTTCACTTCTGAATTCTTTGAACTTTTCTAAGGCTTCAGACTTGTACTTCATTAAGTATATATAACCATAGCGAGAATGGTCATCAGTGAAAGTGATAAAATAAGAGTATCCTCCTTTGGCTTGAATCGACATTGGGCCACACACATCAGTATGTATAAGCTCAAGCAATTCATTGGATCTTATCCCTTTGCCACTAAAAGGTGACTCTGTCATCTTGCCAAGTAAACAAGCTTCGCACGTATCAAACGATTCGTAATTGAATTGATCCAACGTTCCATCTTTATGGAGTTTGGAAATGCGATTCTTATTTATATGGCCAAGTCTACAATGCCATAAGTAGGATTCATTCAAGTCATTTGTTTTGTCTTTCTTGTTATTTATATTAAGTACATCAACATTCATATCTAATATGTAGAGACCATTGCTAAGTATGCCAGTACCATAAAAGATTCCATCACGTGAAAAAGAACAACATTTATTCTCAAACGTAAAAGAAAATCCTTCAACATCTAATGCAGAAATAGAAATAATGCTCTTCGTAAGAGCGGGAACAAAATAACGATTATTGAGTTCTAGTACTAGCCCACCGGGCAACGAAAGAAAATAAACTCCTACGGCCGCCGCAAAGAACACTTGCTCCATTTCCAACGCGTAGGTCCACCTCTCCTTTCTTCAGATCTCTAGTTCTTCTTAGTCCCTGCATATTTGTACAAATATGAGAACCACAACCAGTATCTAATACCCAGTGGTTAGACTTAGAAGAAGTAATGTTGATCTCAATCATAAATATACCTGAAGTCGAAGCATCAGAATGCTTCTTCTTGGTACTCAAGAAGCCCTTGCAGTTTCTCCTCCAATGTCCGGTCTCACCGCAATGGAAGCAAGCATCCTTGGATTTGTCTTTTGCTATCTTAGGCGTTGGCTTAGGTGCAGCCTTCGCCTTCTTGGACTTTTTCTGGGCTTTTGGCTTGCCCTTGCTTGAAGTGACCAGCAACACTTGCTTTCCCTTCCCCACAGTGCCCTCAGCAGTCTTCAACATGTTCAATAACTCCGCAAGGGAGCAATCTATCTTGTTCATGTGATAGTTCATCACGAACTGCGAGAATGAATCAGGTAGAGATTGCGAATCAAGTCAATACTCAACTCTCGTTCCAACTTGTGGCCCGGCTTCCCAAGCCTCTCTATGTACCCGATCATTTTAAGCACGTGTGACCCCACAGCGGTCCCGGATGCCATCTTACAACTAAACGGGGCCTTCGAGACCTCGTACCTCTCGGTGCGAGGGCGAGAAGCGTAAAGCTCCTTCGGGTGGACCATGATAGAGTAGGCGTCCATAGACTCATGCTTTCGTTTTCGCAGTTCGGGTGTCATAGAAGCAAGCATGATACATGTAGCATCGCATCTTGTCGAACAATGCTTGTTGTACTTCTCGACAACATCCGCGACCGAACCCTCGCGGGCTTTTCCGGTAGGGCCTCGTCCAAGACATAGCCAATCTTCTCGTGCCTCAAAACGATTTTGAGGTTTCTTTCCCAATCGAGAAAATTAGTTTCGTCAAGCTTGTTTTCGATGATAAAACGAAGGTTCAATTTGTTTGACATTTTCTACAACAATAAATAAAGATAGAATAAGTAAAAGCTCATGTATAAAAAACCTAAATTTGCACTAAGAAATTTATAAGGTTTTACTCCCACTAGCCAACTATTCCCTATTGGCTTTCAAGAATTTAATTAATTCTTTAGTGGCTGGGATCCCATCTAGTTGCCTTAATCCCCGACGGTGGTCGATCAATCTCGGCAATTTCGAAAGGTAGGTACTCCTACGGTCGCATCGCATGCGACTCCCAGTGGCTGACTAGTCAACTCTTTGACGTCTCACATCTCTATGTGATAGTCAACCCCTTGTCTCTAAAGTCAGACGGTCCTGACGGTGGCCAATCACCGAAAGACTTTAGTCGAGTCATAACCCAATATTCATGAGATCTCGTGACGATCATATCTCAATAATAACGATATACCCGTGGTAGGTCAACTCCCGACGGTGGTCGATCAGTTGGATCCGAACAAAGGCTCTTCACCGTCATTATAATATTGGGAGACAATTTTGGCTCGATTTTTGGCGTGGGAATAATTTTAAATTAATTCACTTAATTAATTTGGTTTAATTATGGTCTCATCTACTATGTGCATATTACTACGATATCATATAAAGTAAAACATACACAACATTCCGCGCATAAAATAACCGGTATGATCATGGACTTTTCTAGGTGCGGTTTCGAATACAAACCGACGAAACCGCGGGTCACAAACTAAGGGTATACGCAACCGCCAATAGGATCTTTATTCTTTGTACGCCAATGGGTTCTTTATCTCTCATTGGTCTTGAACTTCTCGCTCCATTCTTGTTACATAATAAATAATTACACCCGCCGCACACGGGGGGAGCTAACGGGAATGGGATAATTGCAAAAAGTAAACTAGGTCACGTTCTTCATAACGGCCTAGGACAATTTTTCAAAAACCAACATAAAGAAAACATTCCCATCTATCCTATTGGTCGAGTCCATGATCAATCGGGGTCCATATAATCACATTATATCTACACATCTAATCCATACAATTTTATCTTATGAAAAAGATTAAATTTTAATTTTAACTACTACTACTCATGCGTCTTTATTTTATCACGTCAAATAATTAAATAACTTTTAATTAATTATATGACTTAATCGAAAATTAAAATTAACATTTAATTTTAAATCGATTTCAATTTTAATTAAATTTGAACTATTCAAAATATAAAATTAAAAATATAAAGTCTCCTATTTGTTTCCTTTCCAAAACTAAATTTAGCTTAGGCCTGGCCACTTTCCAAAATCAAAATTTTGGAAGTGGCTAGCTAGGCCTTTTACAAATCAAATATTTGAAAAGGGCAGGCCTATTCCAAATCAAATATTTGGAAAGGCCAAATTATTTTAGTCTAGGCCTGGCCACTTTCCAAAATCAAAATTTTGGAAGTGGCTAGGCCTAGGCCTTTACAAATCAAATATTTGAAAAGGGCCTAGGCCTATTCCAAATCAAAATTTGGAAAGGCCAAATAATTTTGGTTTAGGCTCGGCCACTTTCCAAAATCAAAATTTTGGAAGTGGCCTAGGCTAGGTCTTTTACAAATCAAATATTTGAAAAGGGCCTAGGCCTATTCCAAATCAAAATTTGGAAAGGCCAACATGCCATATGGTTTACCAATGGTCCAAACTATTTGAACCATTGGTTGGCCATATGACACAACTAAACAAACGAGATATCTATGCACAATAAAATATCACAAAACGAAAAGGGTTGATCTCCCCCATTGGAAGAGGAGAGCCGACGGACGGCAACCCTAGGGTTACCGCCGCCGCCGCAGAGGGAGGGGGCGCCGCCAGTCGGCCGACCCCCATGAACCCTATTTTTTTTTTTTTTTTGTTTCAACGTTTCGTGATTTAAATCTTGCATCTATTGATTAAATACTACGCAATTAAATTATGCTTATTGCTTAAGCACGAAGTCTGTCTCTGATACCACTGTTAGGAAATCACTAGTTTAACGCAGCGGAATTTAAAATTTGATTTCCTCTTCTAGATCGTTCTTCGTTTAATGCAATAAACACGTTAAGTAGTTTGACGGTTATACCTTGGATGATCTACAAGATCGTCGCTTTGACCGCCAACGGAGAGTAGTTCAATGCGCAAGCCGTCCACGCGTCCGGCCTCTATCGCTAATCCACACGAACCCCTTGCCGGAATCCTCCTTGGATTGCTATCAGAAAAACTCCGGCTGCTAGACCGGACCTTTTCTTCCCTCACAAACTCACTATGGAGAGCTCTCTATTTTACACAAGAATTATGAACTCTTGCAATTGTGATGTACAAAAGAGCTTGACACCCACTTCCTTTATATAGGCAAAGTGGCGCCCCAAGTTGAGTAGAAGAGAAGAAAACCTTTTTCTAATAAAATAAGGAAAATCAACTAGATTGATTTATCTCTTTAATTATAATTTATTTTGTCAATATCATATATTGATTATAATTATCTTATTACCATAAATCTATTTTTTCAAAATCAATTAATATCTTATATTAATATTATGGCAATCTTATTAATTAAAGTGCACAATCCAAGTGTATCTTATACACACAAAAGTGGCGCCCCATTAGTCAACTAATTGACTTCCGGAATATTCTTTAATTAATCTAATTTGTATATAATTAATATCTTGTATGTTATTTATTCATAATAAATAAATACCACCATATTAATTTACCACTATAACCTTTATAGTCTGAGATAAACTTTCCTTATTTGGTTATCAACTATAACCGCATTTTAATCCGACTCGATGTTCATATGTGTGTGACCCGATAGGCTTCCGAATATGTTGGCCGTAGACACAAAGTGCAATTTACTAAAATGCCCTCCATACCTAACGATCACGGGATAGCGTTTAGCAACACACCGTGACCCCCAATTATCGGAAGAGTCAAAAGCAATGACTACTACCTTTCATGTGAAGCGATTACCGTGTAACTTACAATCCTATCGCTATAATAATATCCATACGATCGTATCTCGAGTGTCATACATTGATGATCGTATCTTATAATCTGGATATCATGCTCTCTCGGAATAACACATTTACTCCCACTTTGCAAAGATTCTCGAGAGCTAGACATTCCTTATAAGAAGGCCATTTCGGATATTCAATCCCAATCATAGGATATGCGATTCCCGGACGACCAATCATGTATACTCCGCATGCTTCAATATCATACCCAATCACTACCGCATGATCGCCCCGTGGTTAGGAGAAATCTCAATAGTGTCAAAGCATGACAATCCACACCGTGATGCCATGAAGACTCCGGTCAAAAGGATAATTACACAACCGCCACATAGTGTGACACTTAATGTAAGTGGGTCGGCCGCCTAACGTACGCATTATCTAATACACGTCCACGTACGGTCCAAGTGTCTATACACTTCGATAGACGAGATCTATCCCTACCTTCTAAAAGATAGAAGACATCCAATACGTGCTAGTCCGATTATACTATCAATGTCCCATTTGATAATATGTAAGACTAGAGACATTTAAGTACCAACCTTGTTATAGTGATTAGAGATCTCATCAACCATAATCACTATCATGGTTTCTCTATCATGATTGATACTAGGGACGTTACTATATATGTATACAACAAATAATATGAAGACAAACAATATATAATAACATAAGTGCTTTTATTTTACATGAACTAAATAGACTGTAAATGACCCGACCCGGTCGGATCCGGTCCAACCCGATTGGGTTTAGGACACCTTTCCAACACAGTTAACCAGGTTGCTGGTATATTGGTCGATGGGAGTGAAAATCACCACAGGAGTATCAAAATATATACTCTTAGCGGCGACTCCCACAGTATACAGTACTACTACGCCTGCTATGATCCGCTTCAATATCCTTTGATGTTTCCTTACGGGCAACTTGGTTGGCACCAAGGCATTCCAAAACAAGACATCACCAGAAAAAGTAAAAAGAGGAGTCGATCAGCTATCACCAGTAGTACCGTCTTAGATCCTTCATCTGCATACGATGCTGCTGCTTTACTGGATAGTGAAGAACATGCCATGAATGCCACTGTACATACTCCTGACTTTATTTCGATACGCGAGTATTATTGTTACAAATTCCAAATAAGGGATTCAGACCAATCATACTTGCTCAACTTTGGAATACTGTTCCAGCAATATGCTGTGGACATGTTTGTCAAGTTGAAGACACAGAGGCTAGATTACTTTAGATCCCAACAGGAAACTATCAGGCACGAGTACCTCCAAGGGGTTGCTGATGCTTATGCCACGGGTGAAAAAGCCTGTAGTCAGATAGGCCAGCGTGTTATTCTGCCTGCTACATTCATAGGTGGTCCAAGACATATGCGAAAAAAATACTTGGATGCTATGTCTTTAGTGCAGAGATTTGGGAAGCCAGATATATTTCTCACCATGACATGTAACGCTAACTGGCCTGAAATTAAGGAACATTTAAGACACAAAGAACTGTCCCAAGATAGGCCTGATATTGTCTGTAGAGTTTTTAGAGCTAAACTAGAAGAACTAAAAAACGAGTTGTTCAAAAAAAATGTTTTTGGCAAAGTTGCAGCGTACACATATGTAATTGAGTTTCAAAAAAGAGGTCTACCCCATGCGCATTTCCTCCTCATACTTAAACCACAATTTAAGTTGTATCATCCCGAAGAATTTGATACGTTCGTTTCTGCTGAAATCCCTGATAAATTTAAGCATCCCCATTTATATAAGCTGGTTCTTAAACACATGTTGCATGGCCCTTGTGGTGCTAGCAATCCTTCCAATGTATGCATGAAAAAAAATGGGACATGCAAAAACTTGTACCCAAAGCGTTTCTACGATGAAACAAATTGCACAGACGATGCATACCCAAATTATCGTAGGCGAAACAACGGAACTCGAGCAAAGGTCAGAGGTGTCTGGTTAGACAACCGCTGGGTTGTACCATACAGCCCTTACTTACTTGCGAAATTTGATTGTCACATGAATGTTGAAATTTGTTCAACAATCAAAGCTGTTAAGTACATTTATAAGTACATATGCAAAGGCAGCGATCGAATTTTGTTCAGCTTGTCGAACACTAATCACCATGACCCCACTTTTGCTCGCTACAATGAAATAAATGAGATAGACCAGTATAGAAGTGGTCGTTGGATTTCAGCGCCTGAGTCTCTGTGGCGTATGTTTACATTCCCAATTACCGAAATGAAACCCCCTGTTATTCAAATGCACCTTCACCTAGAAAACTATCAGCCTGTGACATTTAAACACAAGGAACTTCTTTCAAATGTGCTTGAAAACCCCATCAATAAAAAAACCATGCTAACTGAATTCTTCCTAATGAATCAAACTGACCCCAATGCCAAGGCAAGAAATTGTTTGTATTCAGAATTTCCAGATTACTTTGTTTGGTTACCAGACAAAAGAAAATGGAAGCTTCGCACTAGGGGAAATTCAGTTGGTAGGGTGGTCACGGTACAACCAACCGAGGGAGAACGCTACTTCCTACGGCTTCTCCTAAACAAAGTTCGGTGTCCAACATCGTACACAGAACTTAGGACTGTCCACGGTCATGTCTTTGCCACTTACCGTGAGGCTGCCTTAAACCGTGGCCTGTTGGAACAAAACAATACCCAGGAACAATGCATGTCAGAAGCTGCACTATATAACATGCCTGCTGCGATGCGAAAGCTTTTCGCAGACTTACTTGTGCACTGTATCCCGAATAATCCGTCTGCCCTATGGTCAAAATTTGAAGCTGACATGTCTGTCGACTTTGTTCACTCCTTAAATTTACCCGGACACATTATAAGGGAAAAGGTGTTGCACCAAATTAATTCATATTTAGTTGGTATGGGTAAGAGCCTTGGTCATTATAATATCTGCCCGCGCTCCTTTACACACGATTATAATGAATCTCAAGACACAACAAGAGAGCTACGGTTAGAAAGGTGTGTCACTGCTTCTGTTTCAGACCTGACATCAGAAACCTTGCTCAATCCTGAACAAAAAAAAAGCTTTTGACACTATACTTGACGCTGTTTACCACAACAAACCAGGAGCGTTTTTCATAGACGGTCCAGGTGGGACTGGTAAAACATTTCTTTACCGTGCCCTTTTAGCCAACATTAGATCAAAAGGCTATATAGCCTTAGCTACAGCAACTTCTGGTATTGCTGCCTCGTTGCTCCCCGGGGGGCGTACCGCTCATTCCAGATTCAAAATACCAATTGATCTGGAGGATATTTCAGCATGTAGGATAAGCAAACAATCGTCTTTGGCTTTACTTATTAAAGAAGCAAAGCTGATACTATGGGATGAAGCTCCAATGGCAAAAAGAACTGCCATCGAGGCCTTAGATAGCTTGTTGAGAGATTTATTAGAATCCGACACTATGTTTGGTAGAAAAGTGGTTGTACTAGAGGGTGATTTCCGGCAGACTTTACCGGTTGTTACTAAAGGTACGAAGCGAGAAACCATCAACGCTTCGCTAATTAAATCTCCACTGTGGCCACATCTTACAAAAATACGCCTGTTCTCAAACATGCGCGCCCGCTTAGACCCAAATTTCACCGCTTTCTTACTGAACATAGGGGATGGTATAGATAAGTCTAAAGATGTAGACAGAGTTTCGTTGCCTGCTCACATTTGTCATATCCAGCTGCCTTTAACCAATGATCTAGAAGAATTTATCTCAATTGTCTATCCCAACCTGCACAAACAAGCCACTGTCAATGCCCCGTTTCTGAATCGAGCTATCCTTACTACGAAGAACTTGTTTGTTGATGAAATCAACGAAACCATTATTGCCAGGTTTCCAGGTTCACCGGTTGAATACATAGGGTTCGATGAGACTACTAACCCATCTGACCAGGGTATTTACGAAGACATGCTACATGCTTTGTCTCCCAATGGACTGCCACCACACAAGCTTCTTCTGAAGCAGAATGCTCCGATCATTCTGTTAAGAAATATAGATCCGGGTGAAGGCCTGTGCAACGGAAAACGCTTGATCTGCAAATCCTTCTCAAAGAATATAATCCATGCTGAAATAGTAGTTGGAGACTTTGCAGGCAAGCAAGTATTTATACCTAGAATACCCTTGCAACCAACCAAAGGTGAGTTTTGTCATGTTCCTTACAAAAGGATACAGTTTCCAATCCGCCTATGCTTTGCAATGACCATAAATAAATCACAAGGCCAACTCTGGATTTTGTAGGTGTGTACCTTAAAGAACATGTGTTCTCCCATGGTCAACTGTACGTTGCACTCTCCCGTGCCCGAACTTCTTCACATGTTAAAGTCTTCCTAAATAAACAAAACTTGGATACATATGAACAAACAGAAACACGTAATGTTGTATATAAAGAAGTCTTACAAACTACTACGAACGACAATTGGCTTATATCTATCTAACTTACTAAAATTAATACACTCACCTTTCATTTAAATCTGGTACCTTCTAATGTACATCACACTGTAAATAGGAATTACTTAAAAATAAAACACATGTATATTCTTTCATTTACGCCTGTGTTGTTTACACTGTACTACCCAAACATATACATGTCGTTCTGCCACCTGTTTTATACCAATTTGTATTAAGTTCAATAACAAGACTTGGAATGCACTCCCAATTATACTTCTGTCCAAATTGCTGGTTCACATTCTGTTCATACAAAAGATGGACAGAAAATTGCTTGACGCACATCAGATTACCTCTTCAATGTCACAAAAATTGTGTGTCTTGGTTCAAGTGATTGAGCAACGTAACGCCAGGAAAAAAGATAATGGCCCTCACTACGAAAACTACGTTGTCACGGATACAAATGTATATTAGTTTCTTTAATAGTTTACTACAATTGCAGCTTGGTTCTACAATTTCTCCTTACACTGTATCACTTCTACAGGGAACTAAAGTACCTATTATTGTTTTCGATAAAAACGTCGGCTTCTTCTCCAGCACACTCCAGCCATTTAAGCGGTATTACGTGTCAAATGCAATTGTGAAGGAAACGCCACCTCAATAC
This sequence comes from Gentiana straminea, assembly GCA_036785695.1. Classification (NCBI taxonomy): domain Eukaryota; kingdom Viridiplantae; phylum Streptophyta; class Magnoliopsida; order Gentianales; family Gentianaceae; genus Gentiana; species Gentiana straminea. Next base: position 17,985,354 of record JAVUPR010000183.1, read on the forward strand.
AAAGTCCTTGAATATCCATACACTTGGACCCTACAACGTAGGAACCTTGTTGAACCTCATCCAGAAACAATTCCACCTCCACTACCTTGTGCGTTCCAATTTGACAAATTCGCAGACTTTTACCGCTATGCTGATCAAGAACACACAATTTGTAAGCCTTCCTTGTCATTTGCTATGTATGAAGTGAATGTTTTAATTGTGCATAAATTTTTTTTTCTGTTCTTATCAAATCTATAATATTTCTGCTCAGGCATAAAGGCACTGATTATCAAAGCTTTACCAGTGCAAGAAGCTGACGAATCTTCGTCTACCAGGGACTTTGTTGTCATTAACGAAGAGTAGGTTTAAATTCTTGCTTTCCTATTTACTGTATACCCTTGCTTACCTTCTACATTCAAAATCCTGTTTACATCTTATGTTTAATGTTTGCCTGCTGCCTATTTCCCACTATGAAATCTTTTTACAGAATGATTCCAATGTTGATGAGAGTCTGGGATGATCTGTTAGTTGACACCGATGTGAATGTCCACGCAAGATACAAAATCCCCACATTGGTTATTGGGTGTGGACTAAAAGTCACTACGCATAACAGTACGCCACCGCTTTTATCCTTTCTACAATACATCACTGTACTTTGCTTATTCTTTTCCCCAGCATACATAAAACTAAACATTTTCAAACAATGACTAAATCACACTATACTACCATTGTGCTTTGCCTGCTTTTTTCCCCCGTTGCAAGATTAGAATAAAAAAAACACACTTTTACGGTTGCCACGAAATACACATAACATAATGCAGAAACACATAAGAAGTGCATAACAAAACTACAAACACTTCTGTGCCTAATCCTCTACATGAATTCCACCTTATTTATATCATTTCGATGAATACAGGTCTGTCACTCAGGACTAAGACAAATGCATACTTCTTAGAAAACCCACCACTAACAGAACAATTGCCCTTACAAGACTGGTATGTTTATTACTATTATTACCATAGCTTACCCCTGATGTTCTCAAACTAATACCCCACACATATATCTGACAGGTACATGACACATGCAACAGAAATCACAGCACTACTGGAAGCTAACGCTTATAGAGATACTGCTAGATTTTTCCACCCACCCCGTCCTTCTGAGATCTTGCCATTGAATTTTGCTCTCGCAACAATTGAAAATGTGAGTTATCACCATCATCTCTCCAATACATCCTTAATTAAACTTACATTAACATAAATACCATCCATATCATACAAGGCTAAGACAGCTTGGACTGAAGACACAATCACTTACCATCCTGGTCCAGACAAAATTTGGTTCGAAGCATGTGAAAGGTCGATACAACTTGGAACATTAGGTGCTCCATTTGCCAAGAATTTACCAAAGTAATTGTACGGTAATAATATTTTCCTTCCGACTTTACGATTCAAATTACCTGCTACTTCATTCTGTTGTTGTGTTATTTCGAATTACACAGATACTAATATCCACAGCCATGACCGTTTCAGGACTGACATTGTTGTCTCTCTGCGAGATGGCACCACTGTTATTGAAGCAACCATCAAGTCTCCTGATGTTGATAAGCTAATGCCCTTCACGGGCAATCAACTAAGGCTAGCTCATGAAGAGGTATGCATTCGACAAGCATTCAGATTCACACTTCTACTATAACAATTAAACAATTACTTTATTCTTATCTTCTGTCTTTGCTTACTAGAATAAACCGCTGACAAAAGAAGTTTAGGCTGCTCTCAACAACAAGCATGTTATTTGTTTCCTCAAATACTATGACCGCGAATCTCGAGGCATAATGCTCCGCCGCTATCCAATGCTTAAAATCTACACCGAAGCTGAAATGCACGAATATCATGCAGCTCAACAAGCAATTGCACCTGCTGACAATACTTCTGGGGCTTCTGCCCCTTTGGAGCATATCGGGTCTTCATCTTCCACACCAAAAACTAGCGCCAGACAGGCAATTCTTCACACCTACAACAAAAGCAGTCCTTGAGGAAGTAGCTGCGATGCCTTCTCTTACAGAAGCACAAACAGATCAGTCAACTGGCACTAAAAGGATGCTCACTTTCGAGCCGGCTACATCCAGTGAAATACTACCTTTAGAAACAGCTGAAATTCCAACTTCTTTAACCCCTAGCCATGTACCTGTTGCTCCATCTGACAATCCATCCAAAGATACAGAGGAAACTACTCCAACAAAGAAATTTAAGGGCAAGGATAAAAAGACTTAGCAACAGGTTATGGCATTTCAAGATGTACAAGCTTCAAAGGTGTAATATAAATAATTCCCTGTTTTAATATCTAATTAACAGCAACATATCACGTCATTAAGACTTTACTCTAAAAAATCTTAATGCTGATGATATGTACTTTCTTTTGTGTATACCACGATAAACCATGGCACAATCACACTTCAGTCACTGTTTTGTTGTCCATGCTGCTTTATCAATGCTCTAGACCTAATGTTTTGTAACACACATGATCAACCATGTGAAAATCATGTCAGTCACTGTTGTATCGTCCATGGTCTTTAACAATCTCTTTTGTAGTGAAAACCAACCCTATGTCAATGTTTTATTAATCTATGATAGCTACTACAGCTTATTTTGTTGTAATAGACATATATGTGTTCTACCCATATATCTGTTACTCTCGTACCCTATACACAAACACACACTTCACCTTACACACCACCATGAAAAATGACAACAATGTACACCAACAAAACACGCATTAACACTGCAGCGGGCATTCACCGTGCCTTGCACGGTGTCGGCCACTAGTTATTGTAATACAATAATCCAAAAGTTTATCAATTTACCACATGTCGTTCAATGATTTGCTATTAGGATTTTCTGACCTAATATCTTATCCGATTGGCCCCAATAATTACACACACACACACACACACACACACACACACACACACACACATATATATATATATATATATATATATATATATATATATATATATATATATATATATTTATTTATTTATTTATTATTTTAATACAATAATCCAAAAGCTTATCAATTTGCCACATGTCGTTCAATGATTTGCTATTAGGATTTTCTAACCTAATATCTTATCGGATTGGCCCCAATAAATACCACCTTCATTATATCAAGAAATGCACAAACATTTCTCTTATAAAAAAGATCTCTCGTTTCTAGCTTTCCACTATTTTCTTTCTTGCTTGTGAAATGAAGAGAATGCTACAATTCTGGAACAAAAATGATGACGAAACTCACGCAAGGCATCGTCACACAACTATGACCCTACTCAACATGGAGCATCAAAACACAACAGATGAAGAATCATCCCAATGGGGCGGTTCAATTCCCGGTCGCAGGTACATACAACGTCCAAGAGAGAGTGCAGATGCACTACTCCACGAACAATACTTTGCAAATCCATGTACGTACGCGCCTGATACTTTTCGTCATCGCTTCAGAATGCATAAGCATTTATGTGAAAAGATTTTGTGTGACATTGCCAACCATAATGACTATTTCGTCCAGAAGCCTGATGCCACCGGCCGACTCGGATTCTCAACAATGCAAAAGGTGGCATGTGCTATCAGACAACTAGCATACGGTACGGTCGCAGATCTCTTTGACGACACTTGAGGTATTGCTGAATCAACGAGCATAGAGATCCTAAAGATGTTCACTCGAGCAATATGTAATGTTTATGGAGAAGAGTATCTCCGTCGTCCAACGGCAGCAGACTTGCATCGCTTGCTAGCCAAAGCGGAAAAAAGAGGATTCCTTGGCATGATGGGTAGCCTCGACTGTATGAACTGGCATTGGAAGGCATGTCCAAAAGGATGGGAGGGATAATTTACTGGATACAAAGGACGCGCAACAATAATTCTGGAGGCGGTGGCTTCTTATGATACATGGATTTGGCATGCCTTCTTTGGACTTCCGGGATCTCTCAACGATCTCAATGTCCTTGCAAAGTCACCATTGTTTGATGATGTATGTATGGGTATAAATCATCAAGTTGACTATGTAGTCAATGGAAGACATTATGGGCAAGGCTATTATTTAGTTGATGGCATATACCCCAAGTGGTCAACATTTGTTAAGACAATACCCAATCCAAGTACGCCAGAGCGTCAACATTTTGCAAAGATGCAAGAGGCATTTCGAAAGGACGTGGAGAGAGCATTCGGGATATTACAAGCACGTTGGGCAATCGTTCGGGGTCCTGCCCGTGGGTGGAGTAGGGAGGATCTCCACTATATCATGATGGCTTGTGTAATTTTGCACAACATGATAGTCGAAGATGAACGCGATGAAGATGAAATGGAGCCTTTTGACCTGAATGAGATACCGACCCGTCCAGCTAAAGCACGTATGTATGAGAGACCACCGATGGAAACAGACGTGGAACGCCGTGGAATATGCGATATGGGAGAATTCATGAATAGATACCACGGGTAAAAATGCCCGGTGATTTGGAAAAGCTTGCAAGATGACCTAGTACAACACTTATGGAACAAGAAGATGCAAGAAGACGGGTCAACTTGAACAATATTCGTAACAATCTGTGTCTTTGATGTGTTGTATTTTTTATTATATTGTTGTGGTGTCTTATGTTTTCTTACATTATGCTTTTCTTTTAGTGTGGATCCAATAAATGTTGTATTGTATTTAATAAATGTTGTATTGTGCCAATAAATGTTGTATTGTACTAATAAATGTTGTATTGTATCCAATAAATGTTGTATAGCTTGCAATGTTTAAAATATTATCTAGAAAAGAAGAGTGGAATGCAAACAATGTTTATTTCACACATAACTAAAAGGAAAACAAGACACGCGGCTGAAAGTAAAACAAGACACGCGACTGAAAGTAATAAAAATAAAATAAGACACAACTGAAAATAAAACAAGACCCACGACTAAAATTAAATAGAAATCAACACAACTGAAAATAAGACACCCTAATCATCATTGTCCAGAGGTATCCAATTTGTGTCTTTGGGTTCCCCGTAGAGATTCCTAGCCGTGTTCGAGCTCGGTTGAGAGGATGAAGGTGGTACGTCGGTCAATTCACGATCCATAATAATTTTTTGTCTCCATTCCCAAAACAATTTTTTCTTGGGGGTGTAATCATTTGGATTCACTTGCATGGTAAGATCATCTCGGACTATTGCAAATTCTTTGGCCCTGATGGCTCTTGCTTCAATTTCTTGTTCTTTTGTCCATGCTAAGTACTCGTTTTGTTTTGACCGTTCAATCGGTTGATCATTCTTTCTCTTTGCCTTATACTTATCAATAGATCCATCAGCTTTAAGCTTCTTCTTGAAAATCCACTTACACCCGAGTGCTTTATGTCCCGGTGGAATATCAACCAATTCCCAAGTGTGATTTTGCATAATGGAATCTATCTCACTATTAATTGCCTCTTTCCATAAAGGTGCTTCTGGATTAGACATAGCCTCGGCATATGTCCTTGGAGTATTTTCTACCATGTAGGTGAGAAAATCTGGCCCAAAAGATGTTGAAGTCATAGCCCGTTTACTCCTACGAGGTTCAACCTCCTCGTTTTCTGGAGTGTTATCCTCCACATTTTCGTGTGCCCTCTTACTTGAACTTGTGTCTTCATTATGTCTTTCTTTGTTTGGAAAGACATCCTCAAACATGATTGTGTTTACATGCACATCAGGGTTGTTAGATTTGTGCACAAGAAATCTATATGCACTACTGTTATGTGCATACCCAATGAATATGCAATCTATCGTTTTAGGCCCAATCTTGATTTGTTTAGGTTTAGGCACTTCCACCTTTGCTAAACACCCCCACACTTTCAAGTATTTATAACTTGGTTTGTGGTCTTTCCACAACTCATATGGGGTCTTATCCATCTTTTTAGATGGAATTCTGTTGAGAATTACATTGGCGGAGAGAAGGGCCTCCCCCCACAAGTTCTGAGGTAAACCAGAACTGATCAACATAGCATTCATCATCTCTTTCAGAGTACGGTTTTTGCGTTCAGCAATTCCGTTAGATTGAGGTGCATATGGAGCAGTAGTTTGATGAATAATGCCCGAATCTAGACATAATCCTTCAAATGGCGATTCATACTCTCCACCTCTATCACTACGAACCTTCTTGATTTGTCTGCTAAGTTGATTCTCAACTTCATTTTTATAATTTTTGAATGCCTCGATAACCTCGTCTTTGCTACTTAGCAAATATACATAACACTATCTTGTACAATCATCGATAAAAGTTACAAAATATTTTTTACCGCCTCTCGATTGTATAAACTTTAAATCACACAAATCTGTGTGAATTAATTCTAATGGTTCTGTATTTCTTTCCACGGATGGAAACGGTGCTTTAGTCATTTTAGCCTCAACACATACTTGGCATTTACCGGTTTGGTTAAATTTTAGTTTAGTAATAAATCCAAATTCATCATTCTTTGAATTGATTTATTATTAACGTGTCCTAAACGATTATGCCATAAAGTGCAAGACTCAATCAAGTAAGCAGAAGTAGAAGCACTTTTATTAGCCTCGGTGGGCAAAGCGAGTCTTAGGCATTATAGCCATTACATTCGAGTTTAAATAAACCTTCGGTAAAATAACCTCTACCAACATACATCTCATTTTTGGTCAAAATGACCTTGTCATTACCAAAAGAAAGTTTAAAACCATTCTTATTCAGCATACCACCAGAAATCAAGTTTCTACGTATATCAGGAACATGGAGAACATTCGTGAGTGTCGGCTTCTTCCCAGAAGTCATCTTCAGAATCACGTTTCCAGTTCCCTGAATGGTTGATTGGGAAGAATTTCCCATCCACAGCTTCTCACCATTTCCAGCTTTGTAGATTGATAAGATCTCACGGTCAGCACATACATGTTTAGTGGCGCCTGTGTCCACAAACCACTGTCTCGGATTCCCCACGGTGTTGCACTCAGTCACCATGGCACAGAGATGTCATCATCACCATCATCAGTTTCAGCAATATTAGCCTTCGGTTTGAAAGGCTTCTTTGACCGGCAGTCCGCAACACGGTGTCCAAACTTCCCACAGTTGCGGCAATCACCATTGAATTTATATGGTGTCGGTTTCTTGGACGATTCCCCAGTCTTCTTAGGAAATTTCTCCGGCTTCTTTCTCTTCTGGTTTTTCACCTCAGCCACATTAGCCTTTGCTTGTCCAACGGTAGCACGAACGTTTCTTTTCGGATGCTCTATTGTCCTCCTCAATACGAAGTCGGACAATCAAATCATCCATCGCCACTTGCTTTCTCTTGTGCATGAGATAGCTCTTGTATTCCTTCCACGAGTCGGGAAGCTTCTCAATGACACATGCCACTTGAAAATTCTCATTGATTTTCAGATCTTCTGCTATCATCTCAGATATCAAAATTTGCAGCTCCTCCACCTGTTTCACAATAGGTTTAGTATCATTCATTTCATACTTCAAAAACCTACTGACAAGAAACTTCTTGGCACCAGCATCTTCGGTTGTATATTTCTTCTCTAATGCTTGCCACAATGATTTAGCCGTTTTATAAGTACAATACACACCATACAACATGTTATCTAAACCATTAAGAATATAATTATTGCACAGAAAATCACTGTGCTTCCAGATTTCTACAGCAAGAAAAGCCGTCTTTTCAGGAGTTTCAGGTGGCGCCACCGGTGGGTCATCGATTAGCATTCTTGCTAGCCCAAGTGTTGTGATGTAAACCAACATCTTATGTTGCCAACGTTTAAAGTTGGAACCGTTGAACTTCTCCGGTCTCTCATGGTTTGCACCAGTAACCGTGGTCGTCTGTGTCACAATTCCCGTAGTCTGGGAAGTCTGTCCTCCGTTTGACGCACCAGTCGGAGTAATAGTGACTTGATCGTCAGATGTCATTTCTGTTCGAGACAGAAGATAAACTTTAATCAGAAGAATCAAAATTCAACTTTTTTTTTTCCCAAACTTGGTTTTGAAACCCGTAAAACAAATTGAAGATTGTTTTGACTCGTCAAAACAAGCTCGAGTTTTTTTTTTTTTTTTTTTTTTTCAACTCGATTCTCCAACAGTTTTTCACACCATAACAAGATCAATCTTGTGAAAACGAATTCGAGCTTGTGTTAACTCGTTTATCCAAAATAGCCACGAATCCAAATAAATTCAACAATTTTATATATTTTTTTCCCTTTAAACGAGCTGAACTCGTTTAAAAAGCAGAAAAAATTCAGTTCGTTTTTTTTCTCCCTTAAACGAAAGCAAATGGCAGACAGCAGACGAACATGTTGTTTACAGACTACAACAGACTAACCAACCAATAAAAAAGATGAAAAATTCGTCAAGATATTTCGATTACACACAGGTTTGATTTAGACCTACGGTTCTAAAAAATTTGTCTTAAGCTGTTATCACCCGTGTATAATTAAAATAAACAATTCGAATAAAATCAACAATTTTATTGATCCAATGAATAAATTACAAAAAGAAATACAGAAAGAAATGATAAAGGATATGCAACGATCTGAGCCGAGACGAACTCTTTCCTTAAGACAAATTTGCCCCGGTATGTACCCCGGTTTGCAGCAATTGTCTCCCAGGAATTCTCAGATTACCTTTCAGAATAGTGGTACAACAAATTCTGAACTCCAGCGAACTCTAACAGTGCTTCAGCTTTCTTTTCACTTGATGCAAGAACAGAATTATGCGGAAGAATGATATATATGCTATTTGCCGGTGTTGCAATTCAGTGTGTGTTCTTCCCATTCATGTAGCTCGTTTATATAGTAGAGGGGACATGGCTGAACTGAAGCCTTTTGATATTCAGCATTCAAGGCAGCCTGTTAATGCAGCCAGCAGTTGAAGTTGTTTCATCTTCACCCCATTGAATTCGAATGTTGAATTTGAAAACGATTGGGCTTCGAACTTAAACTCGAATCGATTGGACTTTTGTATAAAAATTTAATACTGTCCTGGGCCTAGGGCCCCCAGGCCCATTCCCCAAAGCCCAAGGTCAACGGTCAACGGTCAACGGTCAACGGTCAACGGTCTCGGGGCCAGGGCGGCGGCGGCGGCGCGCGCGCGTGTGTGGCCATTTTAGCAGAACGTCTGACCGCTAAAACCAACCCGATATCTCTCCTTCTTCTAGGAGCTTATACCACATACAACATTCTTCCCACATAAATACTAGGAATTGTTTCTCTCAACTCCCAATGTGGTTTACAAGTTGAAACTTTTCAACTTCCACTTCCAACATTAACTCTTTCAACCACCCGACTTTAAGCGTTAATTTCTCATTCACTCGTTATCCGAATTGAATGATTCCAAATCCTGAATTCATCTACGACTCACGTAGTTTTCAGAATTAACATAACATTACATATATTCTATACAAGAATATATCCGAATTACGCTTACAAAGTCACTGATTATAAAATCATTTTTAATTCACTTTTAATTCAATTCCTCATTTTCTCCAACAATAATACTAACATTTTTTTCCCACAATGTATTATCCTTTTGGTTGACCCCGTGTTCAGAATCGTTTGCAAACATTAACCTTGCTTCACAAAGGAGTTCGTCTTCCCATGTTTTCCAACTTTCAGATCTTGGTTTAGGAGGCATTATTTGAACAATGGAAAAAAATTATAATTGGAGAAAAAAATCTAGAAAAGGAAGTATGGAGAGATTGTGTGAAAAATGAAATGATATGTGAATGTATTTATATATAATATGTTGGTAAAAAAAATAATATTTTAGAAAAAGTAACCGTTGCAAATTGTGTTGATACCACCAAAAGAATAAAAAAAAAAAAAAAAAAACCGTTGGAAACAAAGCTAGAAGACAAAACATAAAAGAATGGGACATGTGGGGGGACAATGAGGGGACAAACTCTTTATGTGTGGGGCCCACACCTTTTATCACAAATTCTACAACACTCTCGGCGCGTGTCTTGTTTGGGTAGTATTTCAACAAGTCTCATATTTGAGACCCTTCCAAGTACTGTCTCTTATTTTGATACCCATTGCTTTACACCATTGGAGATGTAAGTACCAACCTATAGGGTACAAATTATGTGTTTGATCCCCTTGTTGGAGTTGCCCTTAGAAGACCCCACCCTCTCAGCCAGTGATGGCGTCCCCTGGCACAGCAAACTGTGGCCTGTTGAAGCCCTGGGCATCGCAAAAAACCAGCTACATTGATACCACTATTTGTAAAATAAAAATAGATGTCACGTGTTCTGTCTTTTTGCAGGAAAAAGCAATCCACAAAGCCTTTACTACGTTTGCTCACAATCCTTCAAAACCTCTCTCCATCACCGCAGATTTAACCTTGAAAAATTAATAAAAATGTCTGAAGGATCAAAGAAAATTTGCTGCATAGTCCGTGTCCGCCACATGTTGCGCCGGTGGAGAAAGAAAGCTGCCGCCGCCACCTGTGGAAAAATGTCAGATGTGCCCGCCGGTCACATGCCCGTGATAGTAGGCCCCACTTCAAAAAGATTTGTCATCCCAACAACTCACTTAAACCACCCTTTGTTCCAATTTCCAAAAGCTTCTTCTTCAAGCTGAGGAAGAATACGGATTCACCAATTCAGGCCCTTTAGCCATTCCTTGTGCAGAGGAGGTGTTTGAAGAAATTTTCAAGAGCTTGGCTCCGTCTGATCAGTCAAGAAACAATGAGTAGAAGATACATTGATCAAACCTTAGGGAAACAGGTTTTAAAAATAAAAATAAAAAAACTATATCATTGTTGTTTTTCATTTTTTTCTTTCAAACAATTTCTTCATTTCCTTCAACAAAAAAAAAAACAAACAATTTCTTCATTTCCGCTGTGTTAGAGGTCGAAATCGTGTGAGTTGCTATTCTACATGAATAAAATCTTATTAATAGTATATTAAGGCAAATTTTACTATAGTCAATGACAAACTTTTAGGCATCTTAATACTTACATCACAACCAATAAAATTTAGACAACTAGACAATATAATCCACCTCATTTATTTCAATGACTCATCAATTTTCTTAACACTAATCTTGACCATGGTTAGCTTTTCACTCAAATAATAAAAATAAAAAATAAAATACCGCCAATTTGTTTCCAAATCCATTTCACAGAGTTTGCCTTCTTCTAAACTCATTCTCAAATATTGTTGAACGCCAAGCCTCCGCGCGAGGAACATATTTTCAGTTGATTTGTGGATGACAATGATAAGTTGATAACCGGAGCAATCTCAGAAAAAAACATCTTTCCAAATCTTTCAATAATCGTTTGATTGAAGAAATTTGTCATTCTCAGAAAGAAAAAATATTTGAAGCACACAACAATTGATTTGGATTATATAGCAAGATAAATCATGCCATCGTTCATAAGAATTTCTGCAGTTTCTTTCGCTTTAATCAATTCAGGGTTATCGGTAAAGTCTCTGCTATAATCAATCTTGCTAATGCTATATTTTTTTTTTTCTACTATAGAAAACTACATATATATTTTTGGGGGAATTGAAAATATATACCTTTGGGTAAAAATAGTTTTTTTGTATACCTCTATTTTTAAGTTTTACAAGCATAACCCTCATTAGGACGGGTAATTTGGCATTCAGGACGTGGTATAATGTTATGAGGACGGGTTATTTTTCATTGAGGTCGGACTAAAATAACACGTCCTCAATAAAATTTCTCACCCGGTCGTGCTAAAAAAACCCATCCTGGATTTTTTTTTTTAATTTTTTTTTATATTATTAACAAAAACACGGGATTAATCTGTTTTCAATTATCTTTTCAGAACTTTTCCTCTCTGTATTGTTTTCTTCTTCCTCCTTCACTACCAATTCCGCCGGCGTCCTTCCTCTTATCTCAACCGCTGGTGTCATGTCCTTCCCCTTATCTTCTTCCTCCATCCCTATTCTTCCCCCTTTGTGTCTAATTTACAGACCCATTCCGTCCTTCATCCACTCCGATGGAAAAAATTCAGCATTTATTTTTGGAGAAGACAACCCAAGTTGATGAAGGTAACAGATTCAACATCGTATATCATTCTTAAATTGTTAATAAACATTATGGATGAATAAATGTAGGTGAATAAGATGGGTTTGAACTTTGAAATTCTCGATTATGGAAGAATTTTGACAGAAAATGGAAGAAAAGGTATGGAAGAATCCGGCATATTGGTGTAGGAAATTGGGTGAAGAAGAAAATCTGGAGGGAGGAAGAAGAGGATTTGCTATAAAAAAAAAACGGAATTTTTAGCCCGTCCGAGTGAGAAAAGTTGGTCAGGACGTGTTATTTTAGTCCGACCTCAATGAAACATAATCCGGCCTCATGACAATATATCCCGTCCTGAATGCCAAATTCCCCGTCCTACCGAATATTTTGATAGGGTTATCCTTGTAAGAATTAAAAATAGAGGTATATAAAACAAACTATTTTTATCCAAAGGTATATATTTTGAATTTTCCTCTATATGTTTCTACTATAGATCTCTCCAGTAATTCAATGATCTGTATTTTCAAGTTTTAGAAAATTTAACACAAAATAGCAACAAATTAATTGTTGCATTATCTACTTGCTGTGACAAGGAAATAGTGTGTTTCTTTTTGCCATATACCAATTGGCATAAGAAATACTATTAGCAAACATAAGACTAGATCCTAACATCGTAACTACTTTCAAACGGTGGAGGGAATTGATTTCTTTGTTGAGGAAAGAAGAAAAGTCATAAAAAATGGAGTAAAGCAACAATTTCAATTACTTACACCAAAGCTTTTTCAATGGACCAACAATTGATATCGGAGCAGTGTTTCTGTTCTGAAGTAATCCTACTTGTTGTGTTTGTGAAAAATCTTTGAAAACATTTTCAAGTTTCTGTTTCTCAAAGCTTTGCATCATGGATAACAATCAGTATGCTAGGACTATGTTGATGTGCTCTATAGATCGTTTTGATGAGTATAAACGTAGTATGTAGGCTTATCTAGCTGCAACATTGTCATATAGATACTTTTGAATGTAGAGTTGGAATCACAAAATGTAGAGTAAAAACTCGCAATTGATGAACAAATTAGTATTAAAACAAAATTCCTTATTAATGTGAACATTCTACACTTCAGTGTAAATAAAATATGCTAGTAGAGATACAATCATTGTAATCTTATTATTGTTAAGAACATCAAATGAAATTATACTTATCTGAATGTTCAAACAAACCTCTCAAAAAATGGTCATACCATTAACAGATCCAGCTTAATCAATCGACATATTCAAGATCATTGAAAGGGCTTGTAGAGGCTAATTGCGGCAAGTCAAAAGTGCCAGCATATTCATCTAGTTGTAACCGGTCATCATAAACGGAATTGATTCTTCAATATACTTCTTTTTGAAAAACATCAAGAACGCGCTTTGTGACTTACCAAAACCAACAAACAACAATCACATGCAGTTCTGCATGCCAAGTGAATATGCATATGATAACTGGAAATGGTCTTATAAAAGAGTGATTCTTTACCATTGAATGTTGTACATATTCAGCCCTTCCGACTTCATGATCAACCTGTGATGAATTGGGATAAGGAAATTTCATAAAATACTTAAATAACATGTGATTGTTTTGTTGGAAGTAGCGCCCGAAAGACAATATATGTAATTGTTTTTAGAATTAATAAATGACAGATTTATTCTCATCTTATTACTTGCTTCGTGCTTGTAAGTAATACACTACTGAAAACCCCAAGTCGTATCATATGTAGCCATATAACTTAGTGTGTGTCACACATGAGGATTAAGTTTATGGTGATATACTTGAAATGTTAGTCCGTGGTGAACTTAATCAAAGTATGGGTCTATTGATTAAACCACCATTAATGCGCCCAGAACACTTTATTGTGTGACCGTCCTATCCGGACCGTCGACATTGGTTGTCTAAGTGGGGCATTTATATATGATGAGAGTCATATAGGACTGGACCGATTTAATCTGTATTTCTCATATAATTCCGTGATTGAGAAATCTCATTAAATCACAAGATGATCATTTATGGATTAACCTTAATCCTGAAGTGATTGCATGCTCCTACTGGTTTCAGGATAGGGTTTGATGTGTTCGTTAAGGATCGCTTAGAGGCGCGGTCCGAATCACTTTCACGTTGGCACTGTTCTGGAATGAGTGAGAAGTGTGTGTCTCACAGATATGGAATTCATTCTTTCCTGTGGGAAGTAGAAAGACGATCCCCTTATTTGTTGATCCTAGAAACTGATCGATCCGCGGAGTTCGTATTGGTTATGAACTAATTGATCACTAGTGGGTTAATGGTAAATAAGGATAGGATGTATTGAAGAAGGTTTACGGAAATAATCTCTCTTCATTACGGATAGTCTATGGATGGTTAGTTTATATGTAATGATTATATCAATGGACACTTATCGACTCGACGTTTTGAGAATAAGTTATATCTATAATCGATAGAGTTCAGTTTCGGATTTATGGTGGCGTAATTCCGAAATTAATAAATTAAGTATAAATGTTCTGTTCGATTAATATTTTATTTAATTTATTGGAGCTACTGGTTATAGGTCCATGGTCCCTGGGTTGGCTCCTAACACGCGAGTGTTTTCTCGTTTTATGGAACCTCGAAAATAATTTAAATAGTTGGTCTATTTAATGAATATGCAACATTATTAATTGGGAAATAATATATAAAATAGAAAAGACATTTTCTATTATCTCAATTGGCATAAAAATGGCGCCACTTTTATTTGGTTTTGGAAAAATAAATTTTCTCCTAATTAATTATATTGTGGATAATGTAATTATTTATGTGTTAAATAATTATAAATAATAAATTAGTTTTCTTATTGGATAAATATGAAATTTGTTTTCCTATTGGATAAAAGTTTTATTTTCCTAAAAGGAAAAGATAAATTTATGTGCAAAAGATAAACTCTCAATTTATTAGTTATTTTCTTATAAAAAAAGAGTTTCTCCCAACACAAAATTTAACCAGAAAAATCACGCCATTAGGAAAAAAAATAGGGACGCATTAATTTTTTAAAAAAGAGAGAAATTTTGTTTTCTTGTCTTAGCCATTGGAAGAAGAAAAAACTGGGATTTTTCTTGGAGCATATTCAATGAGGTTCTTCTACGAGGATCGACGTCCACCAGTAGTCGCTTAGAGATACAATCCGGAAGATCATGACTTCTCCCTCTCTGTCGATTTACCATCCCTATCCGTTTAGGTAAATCTTCATCCTTCTTATAGTTGTATTAATTATTTATGTGAATTAAAATCGTGGAATGATCGCATGCGAATTTATTCGTAGCTTCCGCTGTGCAAGATCGAGTGTCTCGATCGGTGCCGTGAATCAGATCTGACGATCCAATTATGGATCGGATCCGGATTCGAGTTTCTGTATATCTAGCATGTGGTATCGGAGCTTAGGTTAAAGCGATTTTGCGATCTTGATTGCATAATTAATTAATAAGGAGTGTAATTGAATAAATATTGCATCTTTTATATATTCATTATATATATGCGTGATTGAATGTTTTGGTTGACGAGATGGATTGAGGTTGGTAGTTGTTTATCGTTAGATCTATTGTAAACCCGTTTTTTTGGGTATAGGATATAATGTAATAAAAAAACGAAAAAAAATAAAAAATAAAAGGGACCAAAGGGATTTGAACTCAAGCGGTGATGAAGGAAGAATGAGACTCTTACCAACTCAACTGGAGCAATTTTTGATAAAAAAAACAAGAGCAAAAAATCAAATACCCAAGGTGGCTGAAGAAAATATTAGATTGATATTTTTTTATGCTTAGGGTTTATTTAATTTATAGATTAGATACGGGGTACCAGCGATCCATCTCAGTGGTTTATTTTTCGTATTTATTTTCTTTTGTGATTTTTTATGTGATATAACCATGTCATGCATCATATTCATGAATTACACTCCTAGCATATGCATACATGTAGAAAATTAATATTGACATTAATTAGACATGTATGAACACGATAATTAATTTAGATTAAAAATAAATTAAATTAATTAAAGGAAACGGAATTTTATCGGGATATAAAATTCACATGATAAAAATAAATTTATTGGGATCTAAAATTCTTTGAGAATTTAAATTATGTAGTGTCTACGTAAAAGGATTTTAAATGATCCAGAAAATTGGAAAATACGGAAAAGTTGGACACCAACTAAGCAAAAGGTTCGAAAAATTGGTTCGGGCGGTCAACAGGGCTTCGGCTCGACTCGACTTGTCCGTCCAAGTGCGGGGTTAGCCACGGGGGTCCGGCAAGGTCAAGCTATCCGGCGAGCTGAGGCTCAATGGGCAACCTTAGCCCGATTTTCAACCCAGCACCCGCACACGTGCGACGTTAGCATCGGGGGTCCGGCAAGGTCAAGCTATCCGGCGAGTTCCGGCTCAATGGGGCAGCCTTAGCCCGATTCATCCAGTAATCGTATATGAACCAACGAAGAGGACGGGTCGGCTTAGACAATCCAGACACCGTTCGGTGAACTCGGTTAAAGCACAGCAAGGGTTTAATACCGATAAGTTGGTGATTGCTTTTCAAGATTTATTGTTTTCAAATTATTGAGATAAATTTCTACAATCCTAAAATTTTATCATGACGGTATTAGGACTATAAAATTATTTTTGTGAATTTTTGTTGTGTAGTGACTACACAAGAGATTTCTAAATAATCGACAAATTGGAAAATCATGAATATAGTGTCACTAGTTAGACGGTATTTGGAACCGATAAACGAGTGGGAGCTTTAAATTTGTGATTTATTGTTTTTTGATTTGGTAGAAAATTCATAAAGTCCTAATGCATTAGGATTATAAAATTCTTGGTGAATTTTAATTGTGTAGTGTCTACACAAAGAATTTAAAAATCCAAGAAATTGGAAAGTCGTGAATAGGTGACACTAGTTAGACGATATTTGGAACCGATTAACTAGTGGGAGGATTAATTTAAATATTCATGATTTATTGTTTTTCAGATGATTAAAAAATTCTGAAAATCCTAATAAGACTACCTAATTTTCAAAATAATGAGTGGGAGCGGGGAAGGTGACAACCGACCCCACGGCCTCTACTGTTGACACAAGCATGTGAGAGAATTGTGACGCCTCGTGCCGCTTTGATTTCGGCCCCCTACGGATGACCTTCACCGCTATCAAAATTCAAGGATTGGTCTCCGAAAGGATAGGATTTTGAGTACTCGTCGGGTCACTAACCTACCCTACGGAGGCATACTCGGGGCGTACTTAAAAATCTGAAACAATAGGTCACACTCACAAGGATATTTTAGGAAATATCTTGGCTGAAAAAGGAAGGTAATCAACAATTAAATAGGAGCTGTTAGATTCTTAAATGGTTTAATTGTTGAGAGAGATTGTCTCAATTTAATCGTCACCCTTTGACTTACCCTACGGCGGCACTGAGGTGTGAGATTAAATCCTTGGAATGGTAGGATAAACTGCATGCATGACATCATGTTTATAATTCCTAAAATTTCTTATTTGTTGTGGTGTATGATTTGATTTATATTTCTGTCGAAATTTATTTTTACAACTACATATCATCTCAATGTATCTAAACTGCTAAACATATTAAAATTGACTGATAATGACTTCGTAAAAGTGGAAAAGTGACGAGAACGTTGAACTTGTCAATCGAGAATGCAAATTTATCTTTCGGAAGAGGATGTTCCCCTTGAGCCTACAAAATTAAGTGACATTGATGTGACTGTTGTCACTTGTACTGAGCGAGAGACAAAACAAAATTAGTTCAAAGATGACGAGAATGATTTGGTATCAATCTCACCAAACATCCCACAGTTTACGAGTAGTGTCTACTTTTATAAACTGCTAGTTCAAGGCCATTTCCTTTAAAGAAAGCCAAGAATGGGAAGATAAATGTCTACAAGCGCAAGTCATCTAAACTAAATAAGTTAAAGGCTAAACCGAAATATTAATAAAAGAAATTAAGGGATAAGGAAAGTGATTTCGGATCTCTAACCTATGAATTCTTAGAGACTTTCTTAACCGGGATTATGACCCGGAAGCTAAGTTCTTTTGTAAGAACAATGTAGCTAGGCATTAAATGATTGAAGAGTAGACAACGGGCAGTTATTTCAGCTAAAATAGTGCGAGTAAGGAAACAAAATTTCGGATTTTAATCCTTGAATATCGCAGAAATTTAATTTATGTTTTCATATTCGTTGGAACAAATGGATTCACTTTCAAATCGATAAAAATAGTTGCCTTAAAGAAAGTGAATATGACATTTGTATACGATTCCGAGACTCGGACTTTTGTTTGATAGAGTCAGAACCATTAAGTAATCTGAAAAGGTATATGTAACACGTCAAAAACTATTAAGGCAAACGGTTTCCGTATTAAGATAAACGATTCTTTGGCATCCATTAATTAGTGCATATATCCTAAAGATAAGATCTGAAGACTGGCTAAGGGTGATTCCTATCTCCCAGTCTAAGAACACTATCTCAAAGGAAAAATGACTAAGCATCCTTTCAATTAGGAAAGGGTAATAGAGCTAAAGAAGTATCATAGCTTGTTCATGTTGACCTTCGGGGTCTTATGAAGATACGAGCTAGTGGGAGCTTTTGAGTAATAGACATTTTTGTCTAATGACTACTCGAAACGCCGATTAGTTTATCTAAATATTTGGAGGAATCCCTGATATTACCAGAGAAACGAGTATCCCATGCTCAGATATAGGCTATAGCATAATTTTGGCACTGATGCTTGGCCTACCTCTGGGTGAAACGATTTCACTGAAAGGCTAAACCATGTATTGTCTTATATAGTTATTGATATGCTACATTACACTGCTTAACTCAATTAAGATATTGATTGCAAAATAAAGGTTCACATTATCATGTAATACCGAGAAGTCTACCTAGAAGATGCCTATGAATTTGTGGATAAGGAGTGAATTAAATTTACCCCACTTCCGCAAATAGAGGCATTTAGCACTAGTGCTTGAAGGTAGGACTGGAAATTTTGTATACATATTAGATGATGACTGATCATGAAATATCTTAATACAATGAGTGTAGGTTGGTTATAAGATTCTTAAGATCGGATAATGACGGTTGTACTGTCACATCCTTTCTAAAAGGATGTTTAAATAACAACCTTGGACTTTGAAGTAAAGTCAATCAATGAGTTACTATCTGATTTAATCAGACCACGTCCAACATTGGTTGTTGGGGGTTACGCTGATAAATACTACTGAACCAGATCAGAATGTCAATCCACCCAAATGCAGTGGGAGTATGGTTTATCCATTGACTCGCTGTGATTGTGCAGACTTTACAGTCTGCTGGGGGTGATTGATAACGTGTGGTCTTTTGGAAGGACTGTATAGGATTCTGATAAAAGGAGGATGGTTTAAAACCATAAATCTGTAAATGGAGTTTTGGTACTCCAGTTCTGTTCACAATCTTGTAGAACCACCTGAGTGTCTCAGGCCCAGATGGAGTAATTGGATCTACGGATGAGAATGAATGGAAAGTTTATCTTTCAAGGCAAATCCAAGTGGTCTAGGGGTAATTCCTTGAGAAGTAGATAGTTTAAAAAGGGGTGATGCCCTTAAACTTTCTCACCACTCAACCTTGCATGACTCCATGAAAAGCAGAAAGATTACCAGGGGTGATGCCCTGAAACTTTCTTGCGGAACAACGGAGCTTGAATTCATTCGGAACATAAGGGTTTTAGCTTAAATCCAATGGAAGATTGACTGCCTGTGCTTATATCCATTGGTGGATTAAAGCAAACCTCTAGGTCATTAAAGGTCATAAGTGGGCCTAACCTAAATATTGATAAGTCTTTTGTAGACTAGGATATCAATATTGGTAAAGTAGTGAGTATTGGTGTTAATAACAAAGATAACACTACAACAGTTGAGAACAACATGAGCGTGTTATCTGAAGTCAGAAACTGACGAGCCAAGATTCTCTGAATTAGAGATGTGGACTATATTCTTGGAAATCGATTCGGTCAAATTCATGAGAATAAGTTGTGGCAATTTCCCATGCATCTTATTGCTTAAGATGATAACGCATATTCATATATGCTATATTCAACGAGAGGTTTCCTACCCCACCCTCACGGAATAATTCTCTCAATCTTCGGATATAGAGAAAATGGGATATGCTCTTTTGGAGAGAGAAAGTCAGGTTATTAAAAATAAATTAAAGTCGAGCCTTGGATTCGAGCAATGGATAGAAGTATAGTACATCCTCAAGTATCTTTAGAGAACGAGGAATCATATGCTTGTGTGTTCGGGTGCGAACCTGAGTGTCGTTGACTACACTGATTCTGATTTTTTGTCGGGTTAAGGATGATCGTGAATCGATCTCAGACTCAGTGTTTACTCATTGTGATGGAGCTACAGTCTGGAGCAATCCAGTACTACCAATTTGACTCTGTTAGTCGAATACATAGTAGCTTTCGGAGCAGCTAAAGAGGCAGTGTGGCTTGAGAAGTTCTTTGTTGGATAGGGAAGTGATTCCAGGTCTCGATGAGCCGATACCATTTTACTGTGAAAACAGTTGAGAGGTAGCTCATGCAAATGATCTTCGCAATCACAAGAGGTCAAAAGAATATTGAGAGAAAGTACCACCTGATCAGACAGACCGTGCAGAGAGGCGACGTTTCGATCCTAAAGATCGCCTCAAAACCGACAACCTAGCTGATTAGTTTACCGAGTTACGTGACATCTAATGTCACTTGAGCACTTGGAGGGTATGAATTTGGGAGATATGTCTCATCTTCTTTAGAGCAAGTGGGAGAATGTTGTGGATAGATAGAATAAGGGTGTGGTGCTCTAAAAACAATCATTGATTGTCTTTACGGGCAAGTGGGAGATTGTTATTTCAACCCAAATTTTCTATATTGCCAATCATTGTACAAATTGTGTTATTATCACCTTCTCAATTCCGCATAAAAGGAACATCTACGAAATATTTTTTTAGAAGTAACCGAACAAATTTCACTGTCCACTTTGAAATCTCCATCGATTGTCTCATTTTACGGGCTTAGTTGTTTGTATGTTCTTCTCTTCCCTTGATTCCCACCTTCGTCGGTGAGTTCCTGCTAGACTGCTTGATTTGGTGATTTTTTTTTAGAATTGATTAATTCATCACTCATGTTAAAATTTTACATGATCGCCAGGTTTGAGAAATTTTCTTGATCGTCAGGTATGATTACAAAGGCATCCCGCAATGGGAATGATGAAGAACAAGATGATATTGAGAATTATTTTTTATTTTTGTTTCATATTGAGAGTGAAACTTGATTGTTCTCATGCTACACTCACTTGAGCATTTAGGGCTTGGGTTGTCGAAATTTTTTTGTTCATGAAATGAACATTTGAAATCTCATGGTTCCATTTTCTTATTTCTTTGGAAGAATATCAAACAGTTTTTCTTAAATCAATTTAGAATGCCATAGGTTACTAAAATCAGCTCTGTAATGCTTCGTTATGGTGCTGGCCTAATATTGACAAGAATTGGTATATGAACTCTCAAAAAAAAGGAATTGGTATATGAGGCAGGCTTCTTATGGGGTTGCAACCGAGTTGAAGAGAATCATAGAGTAAGTGTTCATTGAACAATCTCGATTTAGTTGAGGATTTTTTTATCATACATTTAGTGAGTGATTGTTGCTCCGATTTTTTCTTTATTTGCTAATATATTATTCAGGTTGCAGAATCTTGCGATTTGCCTTAAAATCAATTTTATTTGGGTGTGTTATAAAGGTCAGAACTTTACATATGCGTTTTTTTTTCTTTAGGTTTTTGCTTTTCTCCTTAATTTTAAATGATAAACAAGATATTTCATTTTTATCTTCAAGAAGAAGAAAAAAAAAAGATTCTCGGGGCTTTCTCCCCATTCGATTTTGTTCATTTTTACGTATGACGCTTATTTTTGTGTCTCAAAATAAACAAAATGTTGTCCTTATTTTCCTTTATTCTAATTAATTGGGGCTGTTTTTTTTTTTTTTTTTTGTTTTTTTTTTTTTTTCCCCCTATATCTGCTCAATTTCATCCAAGTTAAGATGTTGCTTGCGCAAGCTATGCAATCAAGTATTATTGACGATATTGAAGATTTCTGGAGGTTGTCAAAGGAATATATATATATATATATATATATATATATATATATATATATATATATATATATATATATATATATATATATATATATATCTTAGTAGGAAAGCCGTGCGATGCGCGGAGAACGTTAATTATATTTAAAAAATCGATCTGTGTATGTAGAAATTTATAGATACTGTCGTAATTGAAAAGCTATTTAAGTCAAACCAAAAACAAAATGGCATGAATGAAATATTTGCAATGATATATGTGTATGTAGAAATTTGTAGATATTGTAGTAATTGAAGCGCTATGTAAGGGAAATAAAAATAATATCGGTCAGGAGAGGGGGAGGAATACCAAGTTTGTTTTTATGTTTATTGTTGGTCCATGACCACCTCTATGTTGCTTCTTAATTTGGTTAGGATCGTTTATAATTAAAGTTTGAGAGCATGCATCAAACCAATTTATTTTCAAAACAGAAGCAACATGTAGTGGTGATGTAAACCGTGGCGCTGATGGTGCGTGTACAAATTAATAAATAAATTGATCGATTAATTAGTTTTTAATTAAGTTTTTCACACTTAAATTAATTACATTTTTTGTTAATTAAATACTTATTAATTAATAAACTGAATTAATAAATTCTGCTGGACCGAACTTCAGAATTTATTTAAGCCCAATCAACGGCCCAGCTCCCAATTTATCCATTTACCCGAATTTCTGAACCGACCGGTATATATATAAATAGAAAAACCCTGAAAACCGGATCCCCAATATCATATCATTTGTCCCATCTTCAGAAAATTAGAATCCCTAAACTCCTGTCGAAAATCTCCAGCCAATCTCCATGAAAATCGGCCATTTTTCTCCACCTTTCCGGCCTCTTTCAGTTCAAATCGTTATCCCCTTGAGCCGTTTCGTTTCTGTTATCTTATCTTCTCGAAAATGAACAGTCTTAATACATTTTGGTCATAATCTGCAAGATCGATGCTCAATTGTTTGAAGAAGCTGCTGTTCATCAGGCATGGCATCTCCGTGACGGTCCGGCTCTAAGAACCTTCCGTGATTATTTGGGTTTTATTTGATGCATTTCAGGTATGATGGTTAAAACAGCTCTCTTCTCGTCCCTGATTACTCGAGTGTGAAGAAATGAAGGTTCTTATTTCGGTTAATGAGTGATTAAGTCATTAATTTCTGTTGTAGATATGAGTAATCTTTGATTAAGTATATCCAAAAACAGATGCATGACTTTTGAGATAAGAATTTGATGAAATGGAATTAATCTGTATTGGATTTATGATTAAAAGTAATTTGTTATTAAAATTGACTTTAGGTGATGTTTTATACAAATGCATGTCCCAAAATTTTTATGAAACTGTTAGTTCATGATTAAAATATGTTGTCATCCGACTGAATGCAATTTGAATGTGATAATGTACTAAGTAAAGGAGATATTGATGTAATTATTGCTATTAAACAGTATATTAGAGATGAAAGATCTTTGATTAGTGTTCTTGTCCGTCAGATTTTGTGTTATGAGAAAATGGTGATTAATTTGACAGTTAATGTGTCAAGGTTAAAGACATGAAAGAAGATGGATGCAGTTTCCTTGTCCTTCGGATTTTTAGTTATGAGTAAATAATGAATATTCTGTAGGTTGCGCGCGATCTCCACGGTGAAGTTTTAGAGAGAGAGAGGCGGAAAAGTTGGGGACCCTTCAGACCTGGAGAAAATCATATGCCGCTCTTAAAGACCACACCACTGTTGGACTTGTTCAAGTTAATAGCGATTTCAAGGTTCGTTTTTCCCAGTATGAAATTCTGAAGTTGCAGAAGGTTTTCGAAAGTGAGGTTGGGGTTTGATTTGTGTAATTGTGGTGTTTTTCGATAGGATTTGTATGTGGCGATAGTGAAGGCTACCAATCATGTTGAACGTTCACCAAATGAAAGGCATCTTAGAAGTGGGTTCTCTCCTTTTATTTTATTTTTATTTTTATTATACCTCTGTTATTTGGATTAATAGATCCGATAATTTCTGGTTAAAATTCTGATTAAGAATTTTCGTTTTTGAGTTGGCATATTACTTTGAGATGGGTCATACTCGTCTGAGGAAAATATGACCATTTTCCACTTGAGTTTTTGTTTTGTCAAAAAGGTCTAATGTTGTTTTACCTGTATTTTTTTCCAGAAATTTTGCTTGCCACATCAACGATGCGGCCGAGGGCTGATGTTGCGTATTGTATACATGCTTTGGCTAGGAGACTTGCCAAGACACATAATTGGACGGTATGACGTTTATTGCAATTGCTTAAAATCATATTTCACGGATGTGAGTTCAGATTTGGATTGTAGATTCCTGCTTATTGTGTGTGAATGTTCCTCAACTTGTTGGTGTAGTAATTCTTAATTTCATAAAGGTTGACACCAAAAGCGCTAACTCTCAGTTTGAATTGGGAATGGCTTTTTATATGTTTGTCAAATGTAAGTTATCTTTCTATTATTACTAAGTTTTAATGCAAAGATGTCTCTACAGGGCTGTGTGCAGGGAATGACGCATTAAAAGGGTAGTCTGCATTAAAAAGGGTAGTCTATAACAATTGTAAGTGAGTGCAGATAGATACACAATACCATTTCCGTGATATAAGTTACCTGATATTTTGATTTTGGCTGGTCTGAACAGAGAGATGAGGAGGCTATTTTGGCTCGATGCACTTGTCGATTTCTGGGCTCACAACTGTAAGCACACTATTTCCTGAGAATTGTTTGAAGAAAGTAAAGGTTTTTTTTCAAAAGTGAAATGTAAAACGTACTTGATAATTTGATTTTGAGTGTGTTATGGTAAAAGTTTTGCATTTAGTCATTAGGTTTATGACATTTTAGGCTGCTAAGTGATGCGTAAAACTCATATATGCATGAAACTCCTTTTTCAACGGTATATATAAATGGGTTTGAGGACATATATACATGGGTATTCTGTTTTATAATGATCAAGACTGTTTTGCTTTGATCTCGATCCAACGTGTTTACAGTTTTGAAAATCCGTTAGGTTGTTTCTCTTCTCGAAGCACACAATTTCCTGAGAATGGTTTGAAGAAAGTTAGTGTTCGATGGGTTTTTTCGTAACGGAAATGTAAAACGTACCTGATATTTTTGATTGTTCTGAACAGAGAGATGAGGAGG
Source organism: Gentiana straminea (assembly GCA_036785695.1). Lineage (NCBI taxonomy): Eukaryota > Viridiplantae > Streptophyta > Magnoliopsida > Gentianales > Gentianaceae > Gentiana > Gentiana straminea. The sequence goes on from JAVUPR010000183.1 coordinate 18,010,679, forward strand.
CTACTTTGGGTTGATGCAGTTGTCGATTTCGGGGCTCCAACTGTAAGCACACAATTTCCTGTGAATTGTTTGAAGAAAGTTTTTTTTTTTCCGAATGTGAATTGCAACTCAACGCAGCTAGGCTACTGTGACGTGTGTAGTGAAGAAGAAGAGACAATTTAGGGTTCGATGAGTTTTTTCTTAACGGAAATGTAAAACGTACCTGATATTTTTGGTTGTTCTGAACACAGCGATGAGGAGGCCATTTTGGGTTGATGCAGTTGTGGATTTCGGGGCTCCAACTATAAGCACACAATTTCCTGTGAATTGTTTGAAGAAAGTTTTTTTTTTCCGAATGTGTAGTGAAGAAGAAGAGACAATTTACGTTGATTTGTCTTGTGAATAAGAAGAGATAATGTACTGATGTTGCCGGGAGTGGTGCGGTTGAGGAAAATGTGGTAGTGGGGAGAGTCATTTGCGAGGTGAAGTGCTGGAGAGGGATAAAATAATGTATTTATGGATTTAGAATTGTTTATTGGGAGGAGGGGATAGAAGGACAAAAAAAATGATAAATGGGTCCAGAAGGACAAACTTCAAAATCAGAGATTAGTAAGGACAAATTGCTAATATAGTGACAAAAATGCCCCTTTATAATTTTATTTGTAACATCCAAGGAAGAAGTAGTAACAACCTATAAAATGTCGTAACATCCCGTAAAATATAGTAACGTTCAATAAACAAGTCGTAACAGTCCGATAAAATGTCGTAACATCCTAAAAACAAGTCGTAACAGTCCGTAAAAGGTCGTAACATCTAATACACAAGTAGTAACAATCCGTAAAATTAATAAAGTACAACAAAAATTGTAGTAACGTTACAATTCTCTGCTTCGTCTTCTTCTGCGACTTTCAAAACAGTCACCGGAGGTCAAAATCCGGCGACAACACAGCGGCACCAAACAGCAAACCGCCACCGCACTCTCCTCTCTGCCGCCCCATGCCTCCATTCGCTCCGATCTCCACTCTGCAATTCCGACGGTCAGCAAAAGCACCGCCGGAGGCCGACACCCTCCCCAACTCATGAAATCAGACCCGCATTTCACCGATTAAGAAAAAGGGGAAAAGAACCCTAAAATATAACAGAGACGGAGAAGGAACATTGATGCCGCCGGAGAAGGAACATTGATGCCGCCGATCTGGTTTCTTAGAAGGAACGCTGATGGAGAAAGAACGCCGATGGATTTGCCTCTCTGCTGTTTGAACGCCGATGGTTTCTTAGAAGGAACGATGCTTTTTTTTTTCAGATTGTAACAGAGACGGAGAAGGAACATTGATGCCGCCGGAGAAGGAACATTGATGCCGCCGATCTGGTTTCTTAGAAGGAACGCTGGTGGAGAAAGAACGCCGGAGAAGGAACATTGATGCCGCCGATCTGGTTTCTTAGAAGGAACAACGGTGGAGAAAGAAAGCCGGAGAAGGAACATTGATGCCGCCGATGGTTCCTTCTCCGTCTCTCGTTATATCAACAAAAAAGCGAGAGAGTTTTATATTTTATAAATATATAGGAAAAGGGTGTTTTTGGAAAATTACATAGATTTTGTCCTGATTAATTAATAATGTACTTGCATCCTGATTTCTTTATTAATTTGTCCTTCCAGACAAAAAACTATTGTTTATTTTGTTATTGTTTTGTTTGTTTATTTATTTTCATTTATTCGGCAGGTAGATAAAGTTGGGGGGGGGGGGGGGGGGGGTGAAGGGGGTTGTTATTTTGAAACAGGAGTTGTTGGGATAATGGGTGGTTATTTTCAAATGTATTGTTTTGTTTGTTTATTTATTTTTATTTATTCGGTAGATAGATAAAGTTTGGGGGGGGGGGGGGGGGGGGGTTATTTTGAAATAGGAGTTGTTGGGATAATGGGTGGTTATTTTCAATTTTATTTATTTATTTATTTATTTCAGTTTAGAAACGGGTTTGGGTCTTTAAAATATAAATATATATATATATATATAAATGAGGCAATAGGTGAAAATCGGGTAATTAGAGTTAATGAAGCGGGGAAATTAATCACTTTAAAAATGCGCTAAAATATATATATATATATATATATATATATATATATATATATATATATATATATATATATATATATATATATATATATATATATTGTTACACATTTTAAAACTACAGTTTACTTACATGATATATATCTGAATCTTCTTTTTCTGACCAATGAGACGATGAACCATGTTGTTGTAATAAGGAGTAAATAATTGGTTGTGATTTATTTGTTTGATGAAACGGGATTTACGGTCCTAGGCATGTGACCTGATGTTTGTTAGGAAAAGATTTAGTTTTTGGGGTACACCCTCGGGTTCTCATTAATTACTCTGATAAAGATCCTGCCCCAAACATGCTTGAATTCTTCCAATGTAGGATATCTTTACGATTTCATATGTATATCGATATTGTTCCTCTTATCGGCTGTCATTGTCTTCTCTTCTTTAATTTCATTCATTGAAGGTTTTTTTTTTTTATCTTCAGGTCATAAATAGATGTATAATAACATGTTTGATTAGATTAATTAGGAAAATGTTTACTTGGCATGCTCCGTGTCCAACACGAAAAAAATTGTGACTCAGAGAAGTACAGAGGCGGTGTTCTGTGAGGAGGAATTGATGGTAAAGTGCTAAATCTCTCAAATTTTTTCAAAATTCCATTCCACTACAAGCAAAATGTTAAAAAAAAAGGAGGAATGAGGGAGAAGGACAGAAATATTTCATCAATTGAGTAGAAGGACAGTCTTTTGAAAGTTTTGCATAAAGGACAAAACTATTTATTCACTGTCGAAATTCACTTGTGTTCGAAATTCACTTGTGTTCGAAATTCACTGTTTAAATTCACTGCCGAAATTCACTGTCGAAATTCACTAATTTTTAAAATTCATTGTCGAGATTCACTAATTTTCGGGATTCATTTGTCGAAATTCACCGTCGAAATTCACCGATTTCGGGATTATTTGGGGAGATTCACCGATTTTCGGAATTCACTTTGTTTGTCCTTCTCGCTATAAAAATTATGCAGTTGTCCTTCTCCCTATAAAAAATAGGGGGAATGAGGGAGAAGGACAGAAATATTTCATCAATTGAGTAGAAGGACGGTTTTTTGAAACTTTTGCATAAAGGACAAAACTATTTATTCACTGTCGAAATTCACTTGTGTTCGAAATTCACTGTTTAAATTCACTGCCGAAATTCACTAATTTTCAAAATTCATTGTCGAGATTCACTGATTTTCGGGATTCACTGTCAAAATTCACCGATTTTGGGATTATTTGGGAAGATTCACCGATTTTCGGGATTCATTTGTTTGTCCTTCTCGCTATAAAAATTATGCGGTTGTCCTTCTCCCTATAAAAAATATGTAGTTGTCGTTACTTAAAAATATTCCAGATTTTGTCCTTATCCCTAATTTTCCATAAAAAATATGTAGCTGTCCTGTTACTTAAAAATATTCCAGATTGTGTCCTTATCCCTAATTTTCCATAAAAAAAAATAGATTAAAACTGATTACCAAACTATGTTTATGCAATCTAAAATTTGTGTTCTTTGATGTTAATACTCAACTGTAGGGGGATCAAGGAAGCTACAATAACAATTCTCATGTGAATGGAAACCTCTACTGAATGTGATATTCAATAAATTGAATGAAAAGTTTTTTTTGTTCACCAACGGCTTGATTTGATTTCCTTCGTCGGTATAGTTGTGTGTGTTTATATTGTTAGCTTATGTCATCCTTTGTTTGCTTTTTTTATTAGAATTTTTCATTTTAATGTCTTAAAGATACTTGCATTTTATAAGCTTGACGCCATACATGTTAGTCATTTTGGCTGCTCGAGACCACTCTTGCCCGCATATGTAGCTTAGTTACTTTTCGGATGGCAGATTGTTCAAGGAACGCATGATCGAATCCCGGAAGCAGCAGTTTGGGTGTTAGCTCTAAATAAGGTTGACTCTTTATGGGTATTGAGTCCTGGTCCTCACTTTATCGGGACGGGATGTGGAATCTTGTGGGCGAAAAATATCGCATTTGCACCAAGGCTTATGTCTCTGCACTCTGAAGAATCATGATGCGACACATGATGTATGTATATTAGATTAGTAATGGGGTAGGGCACACAATATGTTGTAGTAGAGCTCAAGAGAAAACCAACTAAAAGGGCAAATTTTATCTATCACCGTCCATTGCACGGGTTTTGGGCTAGTGTGTGTATATATATGTGTGTGTAATGTATATATGAGATATATATGTGCACACGTGTAATTGATTTTTTTTTAATATAATAAAGATATTATTTTAATATTAAATATTAAATATAGTATCTTGGAAATATTTAATATAAAATATTGAATATATGGAGGATATGATATTATTATTATTTTTTACCCGAAACGAAAGATTTCATTAAATAAACAAACAAATTATAACTGGACTAACGCCGGGAAATAGCTGAAATAACTCCGGATCACCGCCAGCCTAAAGCCGGACCACCATAAGAAAAGAAAAGATAAAAAGACATGGGAGAATCCATGCCGACCCAAATTCTGCCTCATCATGGAGGACTTGATTTGGTAAGATAATACGACAGCTAAAGTTGTTCTTAACATACATAAACATAGCTAAAAAAACTAAAAAAATATGGAGAAACCAACTATTACCGACTTGATCCAGAAAGACACAAACAGACAGAAACAAAATAAAGATAAATAGCAACAACTACAAACATCTCCGAGCCAACACTTCAAGCCAGCAGCAACCGCAAGCATCCGTTGTGACCGACGAGCACCGAAATCATCCGACAACAAGAGAGAAACAACAGAAACCACTAAAGCCACCGCCTTTGGCCTTGGATCCACCACCCACCGCCGCCATGTACAACAGAAGAGCCTAAAAATGATGACATCTCCTCCCATAAAACCGACACCAGGCCGGCCGCCATCAAAGAAACATCGACAATAACTACCTCCTTCATGGACCGCCGCAGACAGCTATCCGACACCATGGAAGATGACCACAGACCCTCTAAAACAGAGAGAAAAGACTGGAAATAAACTAAGATGGCCGGAAAGAGAAGCTACCAGCCTCCGATCGGAGCTTTGAGCAGAGAAAAACCACATGCAGAGCCACCAAACGGAGATCCTAAACCACCAGCAACAACTCTTATTGAACCACCCATGACCGACCTGCTGGATATACAGAAACCTGAATCCGGATCCGATCCATAATTGGATCGTCAGATCTGATTCACTGCACCGATCGAGGCACTCGATCATGCACAGCGGAAGCTACGAATTAAAATTCGTTTTTTGATTTTACCACGATATGATTCACATAATAATTAATAATCTACAAGAAGATTAGTAGATTTACCCAACCGGAGAGAAGCCGTGTTCTTCCGAATTGTATCTTCAAGCGACGACTGGTGGACCTCGATCCCGCATTCGAACCTCCTCGAATATGCCTTCAAGTAAAATATAGTTTTTCTTCTTCCCAATGGCTAAGACAAGAAAACAAAATTTCTCTATTTTCAAAAGAAGACTGCGTCCTTTTTTCTTTCAAAATTGGCGCTGCTTGTTCAATAATTTTTTGTTGGAAGAAACTCTTTTTAATAGGAAAATAAGTAATAATTTGTGATTTTATCTTTTAGACACAAATTTATCTTTTCCTTTAAGGAAAATAAAACATTTATCCAATACGAAAACAAATTTCCTATTTATCCAATAAGAAACTAATTTCTTATTTATAATTATTTAACACATAAATAATTACATTATCCACATTATAATTAATTAGGAGAAAATTTCTTTTCCCAAAACCAAATAATATGGCGCCATTTTTATGCCATTTGGGATAATAGAAAATGTCTTTTTTATTTTACATATTATTTACCAAATAAATAATATTTGCATATTCATTAAATAGATCAACTATTTAATTTATTCTCGAGTTCCACAAAACGAGAAAACACACGCGTGTTAGGAGCCAACCCGGGGACCATGGACCTATAACCAGTAGCTACAATAAATTGAATAAAATATTAATCGAACAAAATATTTCTACTCAACTTATTAATTCCGGAATTACGCCACCATAAATCCGAAACTGAACTCTATCGTTTATAGATATAACTTATTCTCAAAGTGTCGAGTCAATAAGTGTCCATTGATATAATCATTACATACAGACTAACCCTCCATAGACTATCCGTAATGAAGCGGGATTATTTCCGTAAACCTTCTTCATTACATCTTATCTTTATTTACCATTAATCCACTAGTGATCAATTAGTTCATAACTAATACGAACTCAGCCGATCGATCAGTTTCTAGGATTAACAAATAAGGGGATTGTCTTTCTACTTCCCGCATGAATGAATGGATTCCATATGTGTGAGACACACACTCCTCACTTATTCCAGAATATAAAGTGCCAATGTGAAAGTGATTCGGACCGCGCCTCTTAGCAATCTTTAACGAACACATCAAATCTTATCTTGAAACAAGCAGAAGTATGCAATCACTTCAGGATTAAGGTTAATCCATAGATGATCATCTTGTGATTTAATAAGATTTATCAATCACGGAATTATATGAGAAATTCAGATTAAATCGGTCCAGTCCTATATGACTACATCATATATAAATGCCCCACTTAGATAACCAATATCGACGGTCCGGATAAGACGGTCACACCATAAAGTGTTCTGGGCGCATTAATGGTGGTTTAATCAATAGACCTCATACTTTGATTAAGTTCACCATGGACTAACAGTTCAAGTGTATCACCATAAACTTAATCCTCACGTGTGACACACACTAAGTTATATGGCTACATATGATACGACTTGGGGTGTTCAGCAGTGTATTACTTATAAGCACGAAGCAAATAATAAGATGAGAATAAATCTGTCATTTATTAATTATAAAAACAATTACATAAATTGTCATTCAGGCGCTACTTCCAACAATCTCCCACTTTCCCGTATAAATAAGAAACAATTGTCTTTCGGGCACTACATCCAACATGACCCGACTAACAGAAGCAACAAAAACAACAAAAGACCAGGAAAATAAAGGAGGAGAGAAGAGGAGGGACGCCGGCAGCCAAGAGCCACCGGCGTCCGGTTCGTAGGTTTGAAAAGGAAACTGTATGAGGATTAAAGAGAGAGAGAGAGAGAGACGGAAGAGCGAGAGAGAGACCATACTTTAGATATGATATTATGGAAAGTCCTTAATAAGTGAATCAATCAAATATTGATTGATTTGTTGAATCCTTATTTAATTAGGATAATAGTTTTTTCCCCACTCCACTCCAAAACATATGGTGCGCCCCTTGCTCCTATATATGAATAGATGGGCCAACTCTTTAATAACACAACATTCTTGTAATATTCTTGTGAAAGAAAGAGAGACGTTCTTGAGAGTGTTTTGTGGGAAGAAGAAAAGGCGACCTAGTAGTCGAATTTTTTCAGTAGCAGTCCTTCGAGGATGCCGGCGGTTGTTCGTGTGGATTACTGCTGGAGACCGGACACTTAGACGGCTCAGTGCTTAGACTTTCAAGCGTCGATATTTTTAGAAGATCTGGTATGCATTTTTATCTACTACTTTCTCTTTGTTTATTGTTTAAACGCAGTCGATCTTGGTTAAAAGAAAATCAAAATTTTAAATTCCGCTGCGTTCCCGCTTTGATTTCCTTTCTGTGGTATCAGGGAGGTCCTCATTTTTAAGCAGTAAACATGTTTTGATTTACGTAGTATTTTCCATCACGATTATCAAATCTAGAATATGCATGATATGGATTCATGATTGATATGATCAAACGCACAAAAAATCTCGGCCACCTCACCACCACCGGCCGGTCATCGGAGACGGCGGCGAGGCAACCTGATGCCGGCGTCGGCCCAGTTGGGCTTGCACGAGGTGGGCATCCGAGTCTTGTTTTGTGTATTCATGATTCATATGGTTCATATTGATTTTGATATAATATTCTTTCTATTTTTAAAATAGTTCTAATAATATAATCAAGATTAAAAGATATTGTTTTAAAATTAATCGTTTATTTTATTATTAATTTATAATTTTTTAATTAGTTAAATGATAATTAATTAATTAATTGGATGGAAAAAGAAGGGAATTGTTAGTTTTAGTTTTTTTTTTTGTCCTATCCATAAGATATGATTGTATGAATTGAATGTTTTACTTTATACAATATGATTATATGGACAACGATTGATCATGGACTCGACCAATATGATAGATATTGAATGTTTTATTTTCTTTTGGATTAATAGTTGTCCTAGGCCGTGATGAAGAACAAATTTAGTTTATTTTTCTGCCATCTCATTCCCGTTATCTCCCCCCATGTGCGACGATTGTATTTATTTTATTAGATAAAATTTATGTAACAAGATGGAGTCCAAGATATGACAACATAGAGATCCATTGGAGGTTGCTGCTATCCTTAGTTTGTGACCCCCGGTTTCGTCAATTTGTATTTAAAACCGGACATATGAAAAGTCCATGATCATACTGGTTACTTTACACATTTATTTATTTTATGCATGTATTTATTTTATACGATACGTAGATGCATGACTAGGCAAGATCTAGATAAACGTGTAGGGTGTATATCTATAGAGATAGATAAGTAATGATGAGACCAATTAAAATAAATTAAATAAATACTCTCACAACAAAAATTAAGTCGGAATTTTGTCTCCCAATATTATAATGACGGTGAAGAGCCCTTGTTTGGATCCAACTGACCGGCCCACTTCGGGAGTTGACCTACCTCGGGTCTCTCATTATTATTGAAATATGATTGTTTGAGATCTAGTGAATATTATGTTATGCTTAACTAAAATTTTGTGGTGGTTGGCTCACGTCAGAACCGTTTGATTTTAGAGACAAGGGGTTGACTATCACATGGTGATGTGAAATGTCAAAAAGTTGACCGGTCAACCACCAAGAGTCACTTAGAGATGTGATTGGTATGTGTTACCTACACATTTAAGTCTTTTCTTCCGGTAATACCAAGTAAGATCAAAGAACAAAAATGACTTCGAGACATATCATATTAACTGAGGACTGATCCCGGGACTGGGATTGCGACTAAAAAAAGCTCTCCCTCTTGCTAGCTTTCAATCTTCCTAACTTCTGACTTCATGCCATTTGAAAGACTCCTCTAATGCCAATAAGAAGAAGGAAATTAGCATTCAGAAAAACCCATTAGGGCTTTTTAATCGATGCTGCCTTGCAGCTGCCTCAAGGCTACACTGTAGAACGAACCTTACACACGAAATTCCACTCTCCTATGTCTCACTCAAGTGAATTGGTTTCGAGAGCCTTCCGCCGGTTTTTGGCGACTTTCACTTTCAACCCGATTCACCGCCTACGTGTCCTTTATGCCCAGTCATTCCGAAGAACACTTGCCCCCCCGTCTTACCATGGCTGCTGGCACGGAGTTAGATGTTGAATTATTCCGGTTGATTAGCCCACGTCAGGAATCGGGGTAACTAGATGAGATCTTGGCCACTAAAGAATTTTGAGAAAGTCTTGAAAGTCAATTGAGAGTGTTAGGAAATCTACGCGGGAACGCAGCGGAATTCAAAAATTTATTTCCTTTTAACCAGGATCGACTTCGTTTAAGCAATAAACAAATAAGCTAAAGACGGTGGTTACCTTGCTTGATCTAAAAGATCGACGCTTTGACCTTCTAAGGAGAGTAGTTCTGCATAGAGCCGCCCAAGTGTTCGGCCTCTACCACTAGTCCACACGAACAGCCCACCGGAATTCCATCATGGATTGCTATTGGAAAACTCCGGTTGTTAGACCGGCCTTTTTGTCTCTCACAAACTCTCTATTGGAAGCTCTCTATTTTATACAAGAACTATTAGCTCTTGCAATTGTGATGTGCAAAAGAGCTTGACACCCGCTTCCTTTTATAGGCAAAGTGGCTCCCCAAATATGAGTGGAGGAGAAGAAAACTTTTTCCCAATAAAATAAGGAAAATCTCATAGATTGATTTATCTCTTTTATTATAATATCTCATATTAAATAAAATCTAAATATTGCCAATATCTTATATTGATTATATTTATCTTATTACCATAAATCTATTTTTCCAAAATCAATTAATATCTAATATTAATATTATGGTAATCTTATTAATTAAATTGCACAAACCAAATGTATCCAATGTACTTAGCAAGTGGCGCCCCAAATCCCACAAATTGGGAATTGAGATTTTCTTTAATTAATCTAATGCTATGATTAATCAATTTACAAAATACATATATATCATATATATATATATATATATATATATATATATATATATATATATCCAAATTTCGAAATATGTATCTAAATACATATATTTAATTAATCACCATTATTAATATCTTGTATTATATTTATTCATAATAAATACATACCACCATATTAATTTACCACTATAACCTTTATAGTATGATAAACTTTCCTTATTTGGTCATCAATTATAACCACATTTTAATCCGGCTTGATGTTCATATGTGTGTGACCCGATAGGCTTCCGAATATGTTGGCCATAGACACGAAGTGCAAATTACGAAAATGCCTTTCATACCTAACGATCACGGGATAGCGTCTAGCAACACACCGTGACCCCCAATCATCGGAAGAGTCAAATTCAACAATTACCGTGTAACTTACAATTCTATCGCTGTAATAATATCCATACAGTCGTTTGTCGAGTGTCAAAACATCAACGACCATATCTTATAATCTGGATATCATGCTCTTTCGAAGTAACTCGTTTACTTCCACTTTGCAAAGATTCACGAGAGTAAGACATTCTTTATAAAAAGGCCCTTTCGGATATTCACCCCTACTGATAGGGAACACGATTTCCAGACGACCAAACATGTATACTCCGCATGCTTCAATATCACACCCAATCACTACCGCATGATCGCCCCATGGCTAGGGGAAACCTCAATAGTGTCAACGCATGACAATCCACACCGTGATGCCATGAAGACTCCGGTCTAAAGGATAATTACACAACTGCCACATAGTGCGACACTTAATGTAAGTGGGCCAGTCTAACGTACGCATTCTCTAATACACTTCCACGTACAGTCCAAGTGTCTCTACACTTCGAACGAGATCTATCCCTGCCCTTAAAGACAAAAGACATCTAATACGTGCTAGCCTGTTTATGCTATCAATGCCCTGTTTAATAGTACATCAGCCTAGAGACATTTAAGTATCAAACTTATAAAGTGATTAGAGATCTCATCAACCATAATCGCCTATCATGGTTTCTCTACCACAGTTTACTACTAGGGACGTTATCATATAACAATTCATAATCGGTTCTTTAAAAGGAACATATATATGACAATATAAAAGCCATTTAATATATGTATAAACATAAAGAAATAGTAGAAATGATCCGAGGTCGGATCCGGTCCAACCGATTGGGTTTAGGACACTATTCCAACAGAGAGTAGTTGACTAGTGGGAGTAAAATCATAAATCAAAAGACCACTTTTGATTTTGCATCTATAATCAACAACTCTAATTATCTTTATTTGTATGTTGTAGATTTTACCAAACTTTTATTTCTATGTTTTTATTCACGATTGATAAAACCAAACTTAAATGATTGTTATCTTGAAGAGAAACGTTCTCAGATATGATTAAGAAATTTTAATCCCTTTCAAATAAGCAATGACATGAGAAGTTACGTTATAGTAATTAAAGACAAGGAGACTGCTCTAAGACTTTAATTATTAGTCCAAAACGGATGCTCATGATATGATCAAATCACTTGAAATTAGTTTCAGTAAATTAATCATATATTGGATACGACGATATCCAATAGGTCGTTCTGTCATACGATGACGATTAATTCAAGCATCAGATGTATTGAATGTGAATGACCACAACAAATTTTCGAAAGGTCATTTTCAAAATTGCAAAGATTTAAGCATCGACTTAATTCTTTAATCATTGCTTAAAAAATAATTAAATGGTTCATGTTTTGAATACGATTCAAAATGTTAATAAACTATTTAATAAACATTCGATTCTCTTTATGAAAGAAAATTTAAGACATGATTCTTGTAATTTTTCTTAAGTCTTATGAAGACAAGGATGAGAAATATTTACAAATGCTTAAGGGATTAAAAGGAATGTTAGGGCATGTGCTTAAAGTAAGAGAACTTATTGAAGTCTCTATTTCAAGCAAGAAGGTTGATATTGATCCATCTAATTTTAAGTCAACTCTTAGATATATGAAATCTTATAATCATGATTAAATTAGAGAGATCAAATACAGAATATTATGATATGGAAAGTGAAGCGAACGTTGCAACATTTACTATATTCCGAAACTAGTAAACGGATAAAGGAACTAAATAAATGTTGTTGTGTTCCAGTTCTTATGAAGGACATTTTTTCAGTTAACCGTTAGGTTTTAATAGACAAACTCAATTGTAAGGAATAAATGTTATTCCGATAGAGTTGAACAGTCAATGAATCTAACATACTAGATTAATGTCATTATATAGTCGATATAGATGATAAAATCTCAACTATATAACTATATGGATGTTATACTTAATATTTTGTGGTTGTTCAAGACAAAGTCTCTTTAGAAAAGAAACGTATAATCAAGTATCAATCTAATGATGTCCGAACAATGTGATTATGAATCATGTGGGTAATATGTATCTTATCTAAAGATGACTAAAATACCTTTTTGTGAAAAGGTTATAAAGTCTAGAAAATTGCCTAAAGCCTACTGATGTTTGTTGGCTTATGACAATTAATGCCACAAATGATATTATTGTTTATTACCCTCTTTGACTATTTTTAGAAATAATCGCATGTACTTAGCGAAGTACGAAATTCGGAAAGTTGGAAAATTTTGAACTTATACGAATATGAGATTAATGAACAACTTAGGAATTAATCTTCAATTGGATTGAAGTAACTAATCCCTGAAGGGTGTTTCAGGAGTTGTCAGAAAAGGAATCGGATTCTCCCTTGAAGTATACAATTTTGGTTATGCGTTCAGATCGTTTCCTAAAATGGAAATAGCGCTTTATATGATAAAGGTGCGGTGTAAGCCATGCTTGTATTAGGAAGTATACCTACTTACTTGTATTAGGATAAAGTGCAATACTTCTTTTTGCGGCTTTATTCAAAACATAAAAGGCGGCTTACTTGTGTGCTGCGAATATTACCGATATTGGCAGCCGGCATTAACGCGTCGCCAATGTTTTGAAAAAGTAGCAGCGTATTTTCGTATCCTGCTAAAAATATAATTATTTCCATCAATACAATAAAAGAATTGGCCCTTTAAAAAAAACCCTATTACCTGTCAGAATTTTTTTCTTAATGTCGACCTTGCAGCAGGAACGACACAGAGTCTCCCTACATCAATTGGGATAATCAACAACTGTGCTTCCCTCTCCAATATAAGGCTTAAGGTAATTGATTTGTGTTTCTCGGTATTTATTGCGAATCACGAATACTTTTTGCTCATCCTGGTTTTCGAATCATGATCTTTGTGTGAATCATAAATACTTTGCGAATCTTGATTTTCACTAATTCCATCCGGTGATCTCCCAGCCACATAGAAAGAATTTTATGAGTGATTAATACATCAGTATTGAAGATATGTCAATGTGATCTTTAAGGAAAAACCTGAGATTTTTCAGGAATGAAATTCTTACATTTATCCATTCATCATTTGGGTTGATGTCCACTGGCTGAATATGAAATTGAAATTTTTAGAATGTAAAGTTTCTGTTAGAGTGTCATATAAGAGCAATTATTATGTAGTAAAACATGACCAAAATCTTGACGTTCATTGTCAAACATTTCACATGTTTATATTGCTAGGATTAAGAAAATCAAAAACTTTATTATCATAACCAAGTGATAAGCATTTAGGTTTGCATAGTAATCATGCCTGGAAATCATTATTAGCTTTCTGCCATCGGATTCCGTTTTTTATTTTAAGATTGTTAACAAAAAGCAGGAAATAGGAAAATGCCTAAATACTCTCTATAAGTGATGTATAAAAAGTTTTCGAGTCACTCTCTGCAAAATACTAACCTCTTGGATGAACCTGATCACAGATAGGACAAGCCGCATCATTACTGAGTATTTTACGTGCATCTTCCTTACCTTTTCATTTACAAGGAAACCATATGTATTATACCCATTTTATACAACTTGCAAGGAAAATGAATGTATGTCGAAACTGGAGTAATGGATATAGGTTTTGAGTTAAAACACCCCATAATATATATGCAGTGCTTAGTTCATCATACTAGCTACTCATGTCAGTCGATTTTGAATCATTTTTGGAAAGAAGTTGTTACAAAAAACTTGATTATAGCAGCAGTTTGCAATTCTGAGCCAATCCCTACATAGGGATTCCTCAAGGATGCAAACAGGTGCTTTTAGAAAATCAAAAGGCCTGTGGTAGGGGAGGATGTTTTCGGGGGCCGTAGTAGAGGAAATTTTCAGTGCTTTTACTGCTATAGTAGACGAAGTTTCCGATGAGCGTGAAAATCCGTTTTTTATGAAATATTTGCTTCATGATTAATCTCTACAAGTTTATATATATATATAAATATTGCTAGCTCATAATTTATCAAATGAAACTTGTAAATGTACTGCTTGTTAATAATGTGTAATTAAACTAAGTTATTGTTATAAAGCTTCCTTCTAAGAGCAAAATGTGGTATGACATGGATGATGGCACACATTGATCAGAGATACATATATGAGCCTTTAGACCAAACCGTAGCATGAATTGTCTGATTTGCCAACAATAAAGTCAATCACCCCCAAGAATTGTCTCATAGCAGACTAATAAAGAAGATTCAAAATCATCGCAATTAGCACTTTCCACATTCTCTGCTTATATTTTCTTTTTCAAAACAAATAAATAAATTTATTTTTTTAAACATGTTTTTTTTATAACGACATTTTTTTTTTGGTTTACATTGTGCTGTGCAGATTTATGCTTATTTTTTTTCTCTCCCTTTTTTTAATATCTTTGTAACACAGGATATATCTAACAAAAATAAATTCTTAAAATAGGATGTTGTATTTTTTATGATGTGTAATGTAATTATTTGAATATGTGATTTATATGATTGCAAGTAATTATTTTAATGTATTTTTTGATATACAGTCAAATCGAGCAATCCGTGAGAACATGAAGTGTAAATTACTTCACCCATCAAGTGGTGGGGTTGTTGCTGAAGGGAGAATTGCTTCTACAGATCCTAAAACGAAGGTGCATCACATTGCTGTTGGCGAATATTTTTGGAAAGTTTGGGTTGACAAAGTTATAGCAGAAGATGTGGCGCTGATTCGTCCAAATGATGAAATGACTCATTTAGAGCACGCAAGGGGTAGTACGGTTGCATGGTTGTCTGCATTTATAATCCTTGATGAATGATAGCTACTTAGAACTTTTTTGTTTAGTAAGCACTACTTTTTCAATATGTTCATCGTATGAAACATATTCATAAATTTATGTTATTGTGTAATTTCTTATTATGTATTGTATAAAAAAAATCTTATTATGTATCATTTTAAATTAGAATACTGGGATGTATGGTGTTTTAAAGACTACATCATTTTGTATTTATTTTCTAATTTTGGTGTCTTTTTAAATATATATATATATATATATCGTTTGTATACTTAACCATCCAAAGAATAAGGTTGAATAAATTCCATATTAGATATGGAAGACGATGACATCAAATCCATCTTGACCGGTGATTTAGGGTTCTCGTGCTTCTGGCAAGCAGACAATGTCAGTAAGGCTCAGATCCTAGTATGACATATGCAACTTTATGGAATATCTTAGAAAGTACGCTAGATATTATTTACTGACCCACTGAGCAAAAGTGTTTGTCTCAAAAATGCTGTCTTCTAAAGGAAATGTCTCTTCCAAAAGAAATAACGTGAGTAAATTGAAATCTTAAAAGAGTTTGAGAACCACAAAGAGATATTCAACCATTGGAACATAAGCAGGCATCACATAACGATGAGGTGTAGAACATTGCTCAGTGTGCACAAGCATTCTAAGAGTCGACAGATAACCACAAGCCTGAAAATGATACCGGTGTGTTCATCTTGAAGAATGAAGATCTTACGACTTATGTAGGAATGTTTGAGAGGCAAGATATAGAGATATGGCTTGGAGTCACAATGTCTTAAGTAGATTCCATGTGTGACGACAAGGTTATGAACTCTGTCTTACCTGAAGGGAATGTCTCTGAAAGGTGTAGCAAGTCTTTATGAACGACTGACATGGATGGTAATACGATTACCAAACATGGAGCACTCCACCATTTCCATCAGAACTTATCACCACCAAACATCGAGCACTCCACCATTTCCACCTCATAAATGAATTGCTTTTCTCCACAACTTCCATCATCTTCTTACACCAACAAGAACACTCCACCATCATAATCAAACCTTTATTTGCAAATTTCTTGCACATCCAAGAGGGAAAAGGGATCGAAAAGGATTTATTGAAGGAACATTAAAGAAGAAAAGATGATTTCTTCAAATAATCACACTCTCTACTTGCAATGTAGATAACTCTCAACAAGGAAAGCTTAAAGAAGAAGGCCTACCATCATCACGAGATTCTCTTCTTTTGGGTAAGCTTAAAGAATTCATCTTTCCAATTCCTTAGATCCTTATAGAAATCTTGAGAAATTGATGTTTAGTTGTGGTGGTACTCGATAGAAATCTTGTGGTGGTACTCAATAGAAATCTTGTTCTTGGTGTAGAAATTAGAGAAGATGCCTAAAGCTTTTGGAGATTCTTTATACTAGGAGCTTGAATTCAAGTTTGGCTTATGGATTTTGGAGCATTACTTGAAGTGCTTTGAGGCAGGAGCATGTTAAATTGAATCTTAGAACTTGTACGATGTTATTAGACCTTGTATCATGTCTTGAGGCTTTGTACCATGTTTTTAGACCCTTGAATCATGCTTTAAACCTTGTGTAATGTTATGTATTGATATAGTAAGGTTTGAGTATGTTTATAGCATGTTTTGGATGGAGAATTGAGGGTTGCATGTGTTGGAATTGCCTTATAATCAATGTAGGAAAGTTGCAAATTTTCTTGTCTAAAGAGGGGCATAGGCGCACGCCTATGATTTGTTAGGCGCATGCCTAGATGATTATAGAGTTCATGCAGCTCCCAGCTTCCATAGGCGCACGCCTATGGTTTGATAGGCGCGGGCCTATGGTCCAGAATGTCCAGAATTGTATTTTTGGCCCTTGATCGGCCTTTTCTACGTGTCCAATCTTACCGGCAGTGTACCGGGTCAATTGTAGCCTAGAATTGGCGAGTCAAGATCATATCCCACAGGGATGCCGGTTAAGTACCAGAATCATTTGCTCGTTTGGTTCATGCAACAAAGACTAAATGGAAATACTTTATACAAAAAGTAAGCAATGATATCACTCCACCACTCACCACCTAATTTCCGCCAAAACAGAAAATAAAAGAAGTAAAATCTAAGGCTATCCAAGACAATTGTCATAGTGATAGAGTAGTTTTTGTGGACTTGTGTTAATTTATTGGCGCAAACCTCTAATCTTGTAGTCAATCCCTTAAAACCGGTACCTTTTGACAACTATGCTTACCCACAAGCCTACTTAGCAGACTGACACCATGTCACCGGTTCGATTTTAACTATCAAACAAGCGGATAAACATGATAAAGCTCTATGGTTGCGTAGACAAGCTACAAACCCCACTTAGGAGACCGACACAACGTCAAGGTTTGATTTTACCTATTGGTTTCCTTGACCCTTTTCTTACACAAAGAATTTTCTCTCGATCTCATCTAAGTTTGTGTGTGTGTGTTAATGTTAGGAAATGAGGCTAACACAACTAACAACAAGCATAAGTAAGGAAAATTAAATGACAAGTGTAAGTAATTGATTTATCCATCCTTACAAACCACGAGAACCACAATATCACAAATCACATTTCTTGGGTTAGATTTCTACATCTTCATCTTGATCTTCTCCAAATAGGTTTTACACCACCCAAGAAGATGAAGAATCCAAGTAAAAATCTAACTAAAACTAACACAAAAAGAGAGGAAATTAATGAGCAATTAGCCAAATAAAAGATTACCCACGAAAATTCATCTTCAATAACTTCGTCTTCTCCAAGTATAAGAGTCAGCCTACACCATTGATGAAAAGAAAAAGCTTGAAGAAGAACACCATGATTCATATTATCTAGCCAAAATATACTTTAATTACATGATTTTGTGTTTGAGTGACCTCCCCAAGGTCCTACAATGGAGGAATGGTGGCCCTAAGGGTTTTGGGGAAAAGGGGAGATGAGAAATCTGCTGTAAATTCCCATTTTTATGGTGGAAAACACGTAACGAGCCAGCTGCCCGAAGTTCAGCGCGACAGGTGGTTCGGTGCTAGATTGTCTTCAGTAAATTGACCATAACTTTGCATGAAGACATCTGATTTGAGTGATTAAAAGTGCGTTGGAAAACTTATGAAAAGATATACAACCCTTGTGAAGAAGTCCAAACCGAATTCTGCATTTACGGTGGGTCAAATGTCGCTTTAAGTCAGCTGTGGGTAGAAATGCCCGAACAATTGACCCCTAAGAACTCCACAACTTCGGGTACACGCTTCGCACCATACGAATACGAATACGTCTTGTCAACATCAAAATCATCTCTCCCGAGGCTTGGTCATCCTAATATCCTGCAATGACATGCCAAAAATACCAAGCGTAAACCTGCCTACAAAAGATTGGTCTTAATAACCCGAAAATACTATTAAAACTACTTTATTTATTACTACTTACTACATATTGTATCCTTATGAATAATATGCATATCGATGTCCAAAAGATGAAAAATACTATTAAAAGCATGGGAAAAGAGGATAAAAACATAGTGAAATACAACATAAAATTGACTTACATCAACCCCTCTTGAGCATGTATTAGTGTAGTAACATTTTGTGGAGTGTTGTAAAGTTAAATTTGAGTGTTCTAGTGGCTTTGTCTACACAACGTGACTCACAGGAGCATTGGAAAATGAATTATTTGGCCTTATGAGGAGTTGTTTCCGGGATGGCAAATTGTACTTGTTATGTGATGAAGTTTGGGGTTTGGTTTCTAGTGGATTTGGCTCAACACCTTGTGGAGACCCTCTGCGGGGAGAAACTCAGGATCATTGTAAACCTTATACCTAAGCCTCGTGGGTATCAGACTAGATACCGGTATTTCTGTGTTACGTGCTAAGTAATGTAACCTAGATTGTGTACGTGTCTAATAGTCCTGAGAAGCCTTCTATGTGAAATGAACTTTGGTGGTTAGTATAAACACTTAAATACATACTTGAGAAAAGATAAAGCATTCTCGTCCTTGGTGAGGCACATTTATATATCGTAGCCGGTTGATTTGACGCCCCAAGGTCCGGGAGGCTCAAGGCCTTGGACTTCCTTTAGGGCGGGGAGCCCTATGCGTGGTTGAATGTGTCGCGGTGTAGTTACACCATGAAATGTGTCCTTGGACTCTTATTCAACATATTCCCTTGTATTGTTGTGTTTTTAAAGCCGGGCTAGTAGAGAGTTGCGCGATGTTGAACGTACGTGGCTTGTTTGTTATTATCTTGTTATTGATATCTCGTTGTCGTTTGTTGGATTTAATGCTTCTACTTCCTACTACGTACGTTCGTGCTTACCCCTATTTGTATTTTTCCCACCCCGAGAAGGTGATGCAGGTTTCGAGGAAGTGTTCGAGTACTTCGAAAAATGAACTTGTGTTGTTCCAGTTGTACTTTTGTTGTCGTTATTTCTATATTCGGATATGTGATGTATTAGATTACCTTACCTTTTGGCTTGGTTGTGTATCTTGTAATGATAAACCTTGTAATATTTTGGGACTTTGAACTCTCAGACTATAAATGTTGCTTTGGTTTCGACATTTGGTTTTTCCTATTCTACCCTAGATATGTATGTACTCCGGAGTCGTTTTAATTTCAGGAATTATACTCTGATGATGTATTGTAAGACTTATGTATATAATTTGATATAAATACGAGTTATATACGTGTTGGACGTTCGTTTCTGGATAAAGACTCGATGTTCGGAAACGAGGCATCACAATTGTGATCTGGAATAATAAGTTTCAACGTAGCATTGCATCGATCCATTTTATTGGTGTAGGTGACCTAACTATATTTTTATCAGAGTAATGATTTGTCCGTGATATAACGGACACAATAAACCTTATATTATTAATTATAATGTAGTAATAATTGATATAAGAGAATACTATCATGACAAATGATGTGTTAAATTATTTTGCTGTGCAAATAACAAAATTTTTTTTTTTTTTAAGGGAATAACAATATTTTCTTTTTCTCCTAACTTGGCACAACCTGCAAAAATGCTTAATTAATCCCTAAAAAAAACTACAACCATCCCCTAAAAAACACAACATTTACCACCTGGCAGAATTTCCCTATTCATAGCACATGTCAATAACTGAAACCAATAATTTTGCTCAAACATAGACTCCGAAAGAAACACCTTAGAACAAAATCTTGAATCTGTCAACAATGGTCTTTTTTTCAAAAAAGATTTTTTTAAAAGGACGCAAAGATTGAAGAACATAAAGAAACTAATAGTGGAGAGCTGAGAAATGTCTCGCTCTCTGGAGAATCAACACCGAAAAAAACAGTATTGCAAATAGAGAAACCAATGTTTCATAATAATAATGATAATAATAATCCATCATCTACGGGAGATGCTGAACTTCATGATGCACCTTCAACTGCATTGATTTATGGGGAGGGAGGTGATTATCCGCCTTGTCAAACCTTTGAGGATTTCAAGAACTTGTGTTACATTGAATCTGTCAAGCTGTGGGCTATTGCAGCTCCAATTGCATTCAACATTCTTTGCAATTATGGGATTAATTCTTTCACTAATATTTTTGTTGGACATATTGGGGATGTGGAACTCTCTGCTGTCGCCATTTCCTTATCTGTCGTTGCGAATTTCTCATTCGGCTTTTTGGTTAGATTCTTTCTCATCTCGATCTATCCTTCATTTTTTCATCAGACCACACCCACGATGCGACCGTTACGTGTGGAAAGTTGTATTATGGTGGTGGCGGATCTAGAATTTTTTTTTCACTGGGGCGAGTTTTAATCCCACATATATCTTTTAAAAAAATATTAATACGATATACATATATATGGGATAAAAATTAAAATTCACCAAGGGCGGCCACCACCGGTGCGGTGGCTGTGGCTCGGCCCCCCTAGTGGTAGCTATTTTGCATATATTACATTTCCTATAAATGTTAGTGCTTGCAATTTCGAAACACAAAGGCCTTCACCTTTTGGAATTTGGAATTTGTTTTACGATTGAAAACTTATTAATGCTACTTCGAGAATAGACTTCCTCCACCTCACAGCCTGAGCATGAAGTTATAATTTATTCACATTAGGCACTTGTCAATATTTCTCACTCTATATTAAGATATAGTTTTCAATTCCTCCGATCACGGTGTAGGTTTCGAAGTAGAACATTTCCTTCTAGATGTTGTTGGGACTATATTTAATTTTCAACTTCAACATCCCTTAGTTGGTTAAAATGTTGTGGGTGGTTGGGGGAGAAAGAAAAAAAATTATAAAAATTACTAAATTTACATGTCTTATAAAGTGATTGTGCAAAAGGGATTCTCAAGGATCAACAAAATTTTACATGTAAAAAAATTAATTCAATGATAATCTGAATATATAGTCCAAGAAGCTAAATTAGTCTGTCTTGTTCTATATGAAAAAAAAAATGACAGCTTGGAATGAGTAGTGCACTAGAGACCCTTTGTGGTCAAGCATTTGGAGCAGGCCAGGTGGATATGCTGGGCATTTATATGCAAAGATCATGGATAATCCTCATGGTTACATGCTTATGCTTATTGCCACTCTATGTATACTCTGAGCTTATACTGAAGCTATTAGGACAACGCGACGATATTTCACAAGAGGCAGGAAAGTTTACTAGGCAAATTATCCCTCAGATGTTTTCACTAGCCGTCAACTTTTCCACCCAAAAGTTTCTCCAAGCACAAAGTAAGGTTGGAATACTAGCATGGGCTGGATTCGTGGCGCTCGTCTTACATCTTGTGGTTCTTTACGTCTTCATTGTCGTGTTCAAATGGGGAACCACCGGTGCAGCGGCTGCATACGACGTTTCTGGTTGGATCATAGCGTTGATTCAAGTCGCATATGTTGTAGGGTGGTGTAAAGACGCTTGGCGTGGATTTTCTTGGTTAGCATTTAAGGACATCTGGTCTTTTGTAAGGCTATCTGTAGCTTCAGCTGTGATGATTTGTTTGGAGATTTGGTATTTTATGAGCATTATTGTTCTTACTGGACACCTTGAGGATCCTGTCATTGCAGTTGGATCACTTTCTATTTGGTAACATAAAATCCATGGCATGCACTCTTGTGTACTATATATATATATATATTAGGGGCCTATTATTTGCACCCCACCTGTTTTTAACATTACACCCCACGTATCGGTTTACCACGCCGTTTTTATAGACTCGACCTCGTGAAGGTCGGTTCGAAAAAAAAAAAACCAACTTTCCTAAGATTGATTCAGAACCGACTTTCAGTAAGTCGATTCTACTGTGATGCACCGGTAGAGTCAGTGTGATGCAAATAAAGGCCCCTTTATATTATTACCCATCTGCTTTCACATAATTTATGATTATTTTCTTTAATTATTATTTCAGCATGAATTTGAATGGCTGGGAAGGCATGTTGTTCATTGGAATTAATGCAGCAATAGGGTAAGTATATTGGCAAATTATATAAAAATTGTCAACTAAATGTTCCATCTCCCAAACTTACATTAATCCTTTAAAGTAGCATACATATAATACCGCAACGTTTTCATCATAAAAAATAGGTAAAATTGTGAAATTGGTCCTATAACTTTGGGGTATATAATCGTAATTCAGTAACTTTGAGATGTAAACTTTGAATTCACTGCGATTATAATTGGATACTAACAATAATAAGCTCAGAGCCTTTAGTTGGTAACCAATTATACTTATAATCACAGTGAATTCAAAGTTTGCACTCTGCTTTGGAGTATATATATATATCTCTATATATATATGTATGTATTTGTGCGTGAATGTAGTATTTTTGTTATAGTTATTATAAATAGTGCATATTAATGGTTGGATGGCTTTATGTATGTACGTAGCGTTCGTGTCTCAAACGAGCTAGGATCGGGGCATCCAAGGGCAGCTAAATACTCGGTATTTGTCACAGTTGGTGAATCTCTTCTCATTGGAATCATTAGCATGCTTATTATCATGGCTACTAGGAACCATTTTGCTGTTCTATTCACAAGCAGTGAGAGAATGCAAAAAGCTGTTGCCGAATTGGCCTACCTTCTAGCTGCAACCCTTGTCCTCAACAGCGTCCAGCCCGTTATATCAGGTTTATATGTGTGTCATGATTTTTATCACGCGATTCATGTATATATATATATATAACCGTCGTTGATTATATATATTGCAATGAATATTCAGGAGTGGCTGTGGGAGGAGGATGGCAAGGGCTGGTGGCATATATCAACTTGACTTGCTATTACATTATTGGCCTTCCTCTTGGTTTCCTTCTTGGTTATAAAGCTAAATTAGGAGTTCAGGTGAAGTCACACATGATTGAGTTCTTATTATTTTCGTTTCGTACCGTTTTAATTTAGTCAAATATTGATAAATTTAAAAATCGTATGAGACCATAATTGGTAAATTATTTTAAGTTAAGAGATCAAAATTGTTGAATTGGAATCGTATGAGACCAAAATTTGTATTCTACCAGAGTTATGAGATCAAATTTGTTAAATTAGAATTATACAAAAGATATCAAAATATGATATCATTATCGAATAAATTAATTTTATAAGATCGTTAACGGAAAGATAGTTTGCGATTATCCCGAATATATATTAATTTTCAGTTTGTTCATATGATGCATGTTCATTTTTCAATATTCGTTAATTAATCAAATTGCCAATGGCCTCTTTTTTTTTTTTACCACAGGGAATTTGGATGGGAATGATCTTTGGAACTTTTCTTCAAACATTAGTTCTTTGCTTTGTCGTGTGGAAAACAAATTGGAATGACGAGGTATCCTTTTTTTCCCTTTTTGAAAGACCAATATTTATCACATTCTATCTATCTATTTATATGGATTAGTTTGAATTATGCAGGTAGAACAAGCATCTGAGAGAATGAAGAAATGGGGTGGGCAAAGCGAAGTAAAAGAAAGTCTTCCCTTGGTTATTAATTAGTTGAATTAAGATAAAATTACCAATTAAAAAGCTAGAAGTAGTTTTTTTTTTTTTTTTTTTTTTATTTTTTTTTTAATGATATTAGAAAGAAAATTTATGCTAGGTACTATGGTGTCGTTCCATTAAGGAGTGAATGAATTACTCATCTTTGAAACTACATAGAACACTTTATGTTGTTCAAAAAGTTGAGACTTGTCATATATGAAGGATTCAATCAAAGAACAAGGATCCCGTCAAACAAGAGCGTTAGGTGAACTTTTATAAGCAAGTGTTTTTAGATATTATCAGTACGATATCGTTTTCGGAAAAGTTTTTTTTTTTTTTTTTGAAAAAGAAATTATTGTTAAATAACTTTCACACTGTGACTATATGGTTAGATAACTTGTATTTCAGAGATTACTTGACCTCTACACCCAAGAGAATCCTAACTCCAAATTACAACCCACTAGTTGGAAGCGTCCTTGTTATATATATATACTAGTCAAAAACTCGTGTAATACACGAAACAATTGGACGTCTTCCATATGATCATAAAGAAACATGTGCTCCATTGCAATCAGAAAGCGAAGAGCAAATTAAAAATTTTGTCTTCTACATAAATAACATAGTTGATCTTACAAAACATCAATGATACTGCACGGAACAATAGAAGTATATAAATGAAACTGAAAATGGGAACATATAATAAATAAGAGTGTACAATTGCAAGAATGAACATCGGTATCATTGAATAATGAAAACTAAATAACCTTAAGTTATTGTTTCCGCCCCCACACCCCCGCACCACACACGGACATAACCCCCCCCCCCCCCCCCCCCAAAAAAAAAAAAAAAGCTATTGCCAAGCTGCCATTGATTCCCAATTTTCTAATTTGTTTTTAAATGTATCCTATTTTCTCATGTTCGTTTTTCATCAAATTTGGTTAAGAACCCCTTGATGCAGACATCATTTTTTTGCTGAATACTTCACGTAAAAATGTTATAATAGGCGGAATAAGTAGATTCATTCCCAACTAAAAGTGCCAAGAAGCAAAATTAATTCCTTAAAATCTCATTTTATGAGGACTTTCTAAAAGAATATTGAAAAAAAGAGTAATTATTATTGATGGCCGGGCCTACTTGATAATCTACTTAAAAAATCATTCAAATTATTTCCATTAATTATCGCGTTTAATTCTCATTTAAACACATGTCATAAAAAAATCATTAAACTATAATCATTATTTATCGCCTTTAATTCTAATTGAAACACATGTCATGAAAAAAAATCATTCAAAATATTGGTATTAATTATCGTGTTTAATTCTCATTCAAATGTCAAAATAAAAATTCAAAATATTGCCATTAATTATCGCATTTAATTCTCATTCAAACACATGTAAAAAAAATCATTAAAACAATTATCATTAATTATCGTCTTTAATTTTCATTCAAGCACGTGTCATAACAAAAAAAATCATTCAAACACATGTCATTAATTCTCATTCAAACACGTGTCAGAAAAGAAAAACATTCAAACTATTGCCACTAATTATCGCGGTTAATTAACATTCAAGCACATGTCATAACAAAAAATCATTCAAACTATTGTCATTATTCATCGACTTTAATTCTTTATTGAAACACATGTAAAAAAAAATAATTCAAACTATTGCATTAATTATCGTCTTTAATTCTCATTCAAACACATATCCAAAAGCAAATCATACCTCAATCCCATAAAAAGTGACCACTATTTTAAAATAAATTGTGTTATTTAGAAAACCAATGCATCATTTGATGAATTTTTTCCAACCATATCCCTATCATAACATTTAATTTTATACTCTATTTCATATTCCAAAAGAGCATTTATTAATTGATAGGTTTAT
Source organism: Gentiana straminea (assembly GCA_036785695.1). Classification (NCBI taxonomy): domain Eukaryota; kingdom Viridiplantae; phylum Streptophyta; class Magnoliopsida; order Gentianales; family Gentianaceae; genus Gentiana; species Gentiana straminea. Next base: position 18,037,009 of record JAVUPR010000183.1, read on the forward strand.
AGATGTCCATCACTACTCAAAATACAACACGTTAATTGATTCTTAATCTGTGTGCACCACAAAAAGTAAACACATTTTTGTGGGACGGAGGTAAGATTCATTCAAACTATTGTCATTAATTATCGCATTTAATTCTCATTCAAACACATGTAAAAAATATCATTCAAACTATTGTCATTAATTATCGCGTTTAATTCTCATTCAAACATATGTCATAACAAAAAATCGTTCAAACTATTGGCATTATTTATCGCCTTTAATTCTTATTGAAACACATGTCAAGAAAAAAACCATTCAAACTATTGCTATTAATTATCGTCTTTAATTCTTACTCAAACACATGTCGAAAAAAATTCTAACATTGCCATTAATTATCGCATTTACTTCTCATTCAAACACATTTCAAAAAAACATTAAAACTATTATGTCATTAACTATCGTTTTTAATTCCCATTCAAACACATGTCAAAACAAAAAAAAATCATTCAAACTATCGCCATCCCCTAGTTTGTTAAAATGTTGTCGGTGGTTGGGATGAAAGAAAAAAAATTAAAATAAAAAAATACTACTAAATTTGCATGTCTTATGTGATTGTGCAAAAGGGATTCTCAAGGATCAACAAAATTTTAGGGGAAATTCGTTTTATACACTAATTTTGAAAATTAATTCGAAATATACACCCTTCCAAATTCAAAAACTACAGAAATGAAACAATGATAATCCCGTCTTTCCCCGCTTTTGATACCTCCCAAATTTCTCCCATTTTTCGCCCATGGTGGGAGGGCCCTCCCGAGAAGATGGGTGACTCCTCCCAGTTTGTGTGGAGAATTACGGTGATGCCGTGTCTGATCTCGATGACTGCACTACTTCATTGAAAGCCGGTGATTTTGCTACCTTGAATGTCAAATCTAGCCAAAGTGCTATGAGTTGGAGAGAGTGTTCATCCTGGGTTATAATCTTGCTCTTCATTAAACAGTTTACTTTAGTAATGCATTTATATAAGATTTTTTACCTTTTATGTACCATTTCTGCTTTGCTTGCTTGCTTGATACTGGTAGATGTATTTAATTTTCTTTAGCTTCACAATCACAGAGGGTATGAAGCGAACCATGGATTTTGGTCAGTATTTATTGTAGTCCCAACTCCCAAGTATAAAGAAATTGCTCTCTTGGTCCCTCACATTTTCAAAACTGGGCGGGGTCTCCCATCATCTCGGGCGGGGCCTCCCACCATTGGCGAAAATTGAGAGAAATTCGGGAGGTATCAAAGGCGGGGAAGGGCGGGACCTTTCACCACGGGCGAAACATGGGCGATAAATGAGGCACGATTTCACCCACTTTTAGGCGGGGGGATAGGAGTGGTTTTTCGTGTATTTTTCGAATTTATTTTCAAAAACAGTGTAAAAAATGAATTTCCCCAAAATTTTACATGTACAGAAATACAATGATAATCTGAATATAGTCCAAGAAGCTATGAATTGTGTGGTATGGAACTTGTCGTACATGTGAAAACATCTAGAATACACGGTTTCATCCTGCCAAGAATGGAACCAAGGGGTGACCCAGGGGCACATCCTTATTTTCGTCATATATAAAGATATGATCGGTCCAATATAATTACCAGTGACCATATAAAGATAATCCACTGACCCACCCATTGTCAATTTCTTGTTCTGTCATTTACATCCTATGATGACATTGTGTGATGCATGTCTTGATACTTGTGATAAGCAAAAAAATAAATAAAAATACCATGGACCTCCAAATCATCATTGACTAGACGATTTAAATTCAATTTGAAAACAGACGTTTCACGACGTCCCTCCACACGTGTGTAGAGTCCCCCGAAAAAATCACCCAACCTCTATAGCTAACTTGACCATATTGATTTGATCTCTTAGTAGGAATTTTTTTATTGTTAATAACATCCTTTCGTTTAAAAAGAATACGAACAATATTTTGACAATTTTATTATATATACTCGTTGAATTATGGATACTTTTTCAATTAATGCGTAGACACTTTTTCATTTTTTCCAATGTTTATAAGAAATTTTTATTCAATGAAGTATATCATATAAATTTGTAAGTGTCGTGAAATATTACAATAATAACACATAAAAACATTCCCAAAAGTTATATAGTCAAAGCACATATAGGGCACAAAACTTTAATCTTTAGTTGCACCACACCATACTAGCATTTGAGGAACCACAACCGCTGAAAAGTCAAACTTCATTCATGATGTTCAACTTTTCAGTGATTGAGTGTCCAAATTCGATCTCTGAAAAATCAAACAAACCGCTAAAAAGTCAAAAAAAAAACCTCATACTCACGTGTATAACTCCATAATAGATGTAGTGGGTTGCCATTGAAGGCTCCCACAAAGATTTATCAAAAAGTTTTAGATAATAAAAAAAATGATAGGAATAATATATAATCCTCAAACCGAAAGCATATAGCAAGAATCCAGAATCATTTGCCAGGTTTGTTAGTAAAAATATCAAAATCAAATCATAGCAACGTCTCAAACAATTCAAAGCAACTAGCAAAAAAAGGTCTCAAATTCAATAGATTATTAATTCACCGGGGTAAAAGGACTTCATCACAATTTAGTAATAAGGTTCGTTATTCCCCTCTAAATCCTTAAAATCTTAATCTCACTTCCAAGATTCTAAATAAAAACATACTAAATTTAGCTATAAAGATCATCAAGCCAAAAACTTTTTGCAAGCCCGCCTTCGCAAATCATGCATATTTTCCTTGTTGAACTGAATCGTTGTCCTACGTCTCACTTAAACAGCAAACGAGCTACTTACGCCACTGTGAAAACACGGGAGAGTGAATGAGACGATGTTTACACACCATTACGTGATCTAACGTTATCAATCCAGAAGAATATCAGATGGATACTCGTCAAATACATTCTCAACTGACCCAACGTTGTCTAGCTGCACCAAAAAAATGAGAGGGGAGGGGAGGGGCGGGGGGAGTGGGGTGTTAATGAACATAGCACTTTCAAAAATCAAGAATCAAGCAACAACAAACATACAAACAGTAGAAAAGCCCAAAGAATCACCGGTTTTAGAAGTGCATTGAGGCTGTCATCAGAGCTCTGCGAGTAGAGGTTATTAGTAGGACAGCTTGCAGGATCCTGTTGATATGTTTCAAACATAACATTTGGAGCCATGTTAGTCACAAACAGGTTGGTTTGAGGCAACCCAGAATTTGAATTACCATTTTGACCCCCTTCCCTACGAGAATAGAACACTTCACCAGCCTCGGTTTGGCGAATCATTTGAACTGGTTGAACAAAAGAAGATGGTGGGACTTCCATAGGCCCTTGTAGCATATGATGAGAAGCATCGATCGTTGATCCAACGGTGTGCAAGGCCCGGGTTTTGTATTGTTGAAAATCATCAATATAACCACTACCATTAACAAAACCTCTAGATCCCCCTGTATTTCTTGCATTGGGAAATATATTACCATACAACGGTGGTTCACCGTTCATAGAGAAATCTACCAGCGAAGGTGGTAGGGAAGCAACCGGGGGATGAAATGTACTATGTATACCACCATTGGGGGTACCATTCCTAGCTAAACCTACGTCGGAAACCCCATTCAACAATATCGGTTGTCCATTAGGCCGAGAAACCGGTTGAGACATCGGGATAATCAGTTGAGAGTTTTGAGGATTCACTTGAACATTCATTCTACTACCTAATAGTGGTACAGATTGATTCAATTTGGTCAGTTGATTTGATTCGATATTCGTAGGAATACCATGAAAGAAGCTCATTTGGTCTATATTGCTTCTCAGTTGATGTTCAAATGGACTTACAACGCTAAAAAGATTCTTCCTTTCATTCATAACCGATACGGAATATTTGTTAGAAGGCTTAACAAGAGACTGAAGTGATGTAAGACTCAAACCCGGGAATTGATTACTCGACATAGCTTTAAAATCCATCCCATGGAAGGAAGATACGGATCCAAATTTTACATCCGGTGGGCCCATCTGAGTGCTTTCGAGCCCGTTGTTCTTTCTAAGGAATATGCGGTATTTCTGAAAGCAGAAAATCCTCACGGTTTACTTTCACAATAGAAATAGCTACCTATATATCACAATAACATCGACATAAAAATACAACAAAAAACCCTACTTACTTGCAGATGGCTTGCAACGTTTTCTCTCGTTAACCCCGGTACATTCATCACCTCAAGAATTCTCTTCGGGACAGCCTCTGCATTTCAAAGATAAACTCTCAAACGAGCTCAAAGTACCATGATTTAGTAATAATCTAACACTGTTTTTATATTGTAAGATTGCTTGAATCAAGAAATATAAATGTAATAAGTACTTACTTTCGTAACCAATATGATTAATAGCAGCTAAAAATTGTTCATTGAGCTCAGGTGACCAAACTATACGTGGTTTCTTCAGTGCAGACGTTTCATCCTTCTCCTCGTCTTCATCTTCCACGTCCTTCCTTTTCTTCAAGGTTTTCCTATTTCCTTCATTTTCCGTAGTCGAGTTATCAACGTCTTCTTCGGATTTTTGCTTCCGTTCACCATCTTCTATGCTTCCATTTTGCCCGCAATCCTTATCTTTTAGTCCGTACTTCGTTTTACGGATCACATGTTGCCATATGTTCTTCAACTCCTCCATCCTCACCGGTTTTATCAGATAATCACACGCCCCGTGAATCACACCCTTCATTACAACATCTTTACTATCATCTGCTGACATCACTACAAAACAACATAAAACTCATGTAAAAAAATTATATTCTAATGATTGTGTATTGTCGGTGCTACGTAAGTATGAACTGAATACTTACTGATAACGGGCAAGTCCATCTCTAAACCAACATGCTCAAGAAGCTTGATACCATCCATATCCGGCATGTGGACATCACTTATTACAATGTCAAAACTGTTCTTGTTATCACGGAGAAATTTCAATGCAATCTCGGCTCTATCACATTTAGTAACTGAAAAATTCATGAGAAAAGCTATTGAATATACTATTTAAAAAAATCCATCATAATATATTTGACACGATTTTACGTCCTATATTAAGGTCTTTATTTTAATGAAAAAAAATATTTAAACGATGTTAAAACGATACCGTGCTATTTTGTCTTATGAAAAAAAATATAATTAATTAACATAAATCAAACACTACATGTTCATTTTCAAATAGGACAAACAGCTGTATTTTATAAAAAAAATAAATAAAAAAAATCATAATAATCAAGACTTTACCCTCCTCCATTTCTCCGGCACCATTTCTCCTCCTCCTAAATCACCATTTCTTCTTCCTCACCGTTACATACACCCCAAAACGCACTTATTTCATGGTTTCTTCATTATTTTTCTACATAAAATCATTTTATTTTTGTAATACACAACATGTAATATTAAAATAAATTCTGGATCCTGAAAAAAACACATAATTCCTTCTATAAGAATTCAAAAAATAATTATGCAAAAATCCCACAAATACGTTAAAATTCCACTACTCAAAATTCCCATAAATACATTGTTCATGTGTGCTATAATTTTGCTGTGTAAATAATTAAAAAAATAATAAAAGGAAAGGTAGAGAAATGGTGCCGGAGAAGAACAAAGGATGATTGGGGAGAGGAGGAGGGTGGAGGAATGGTGAAGAATAAGAAAGGATGATATGGGAGAAGGAGGAGGGTGGAGAAAAGAGATAATGACTTGGATATTTTTTTTTATTAAAATACAGTGGTTTGCTCTAATAGCACGGTAAATAGTGATAAATAGAATTCTGAAAAAATTAAAAGCTAAAAACTAACACGGTCTTGAATGAAATACCGGGCTCTTTTAGACGGTGTATATAATTTAATAAGCGAAAAATAAACAACGAGTTTCCCCAAAATTCATCGAATTTAATTATGACACGAAGTATACCGAATATGTATATATATGATTACAAATCAAAGCATGTTCATTTGGTTTTATAACATAAACAAGCAGATATACATACAGAATGACGGATGAATTCTTTTACAAAAATATTTAATACTCCATTTACGGTATAATCTCCATTTCTTGTAAAATTGTGTACTATTACTTCTTCAAGGCGGTTTATTCCTCACCAAAATTATGAATAAATTTGGTTTTTCACATTGCAATAATTAAGGGACTTAATCACCTCAATAATAATAATTAAAAAGTCGATTTTGCGCAGCATAATCGTTTGATAAAGGGATATATAAGAGTGGATAAGAGCAAAATGAGATGAACATTCATAATCTTGAAGTGATTTATCCTAAATTCATTAGGAAATTGTATATACAAAGAAATCTCTATGCATATATCCTGCTTTTCATGGATCATTCAAACTTGAGTCTTTAAATACCAAAAAAATAAAAAATAAATAACCACCAGCCAATTTAATTTTCATCCCCATGTACTCTCTGTCTCTATATAAACAATAAAAATTTAAACAAAAACAGAAAATAGCCATGAAAAAAAAAAAAAAAACCATTATGCAGAAAAAAAAAATTAAATTCAAAAGTCTTCTTTACCTTCGTATAGACACTTCCTAAGCATCTGCTCCAAAATATTGAGGCAAGGTCCATCATCATCCACAACAAGAACCCGGAGCCCTGCCGGAAATTGGTCGGAAACCCTATCAATCAACTTGCTCGTACCACCAGAACTCGAAATTAACATAATTCCTGCTTTTTTACCGCAAAAAAAAGATCTTTTTTTGCTTCAATTACCCAAAACACTACAAAACCCAGAAAAGATTTTAAGTAAATAATTCGCACACCTAAAACCAGGTTCAAAAGAGAGACAGATTATATAGGATTGATTCAAGAAAGAGGGATGATGGGAATAGAACAGAATGATTACTAATTTACGCAAATCAATTTTGAATGTTCAACATGCACGTACTAATTCTGCATTACGACAACCTTAAATTGGGGGACATGTAAGTGAATTTGTATACAAGAGTCGATCAACAGTTTATCAAAGATTTTTTTTGTGATTTTCTTACCTTTTTTAAAAAAAATTTATTTATGAATCCCTTCAAAAAAAAAATATATTTATGGAAAGTTTATTTACAGTAGGACGCTCTCTAAAGGGCGTGTGAAAGGTAAATCCAGCTAATTTGAGCTGAGCTGAATCCCACAAGAGCCGAACCCGATAAATTTTTTTTTTTTTTTTTTTTTTTTTTTGTGGAAAGCAAACCCAATTAATTACTATCGTAAGTCCATCCCTTTAGGTTTTTTCACACAAATTTAAAGAAAATTGATTAAATTAGTTATGTGTCACTAATTTGATAAAAAAAAACTAAAATAATCTTTGACCATTATTAATACAAAGTTATGAAAAGTGAGTGTGTATATAATAAATGATGGTAAAAGAAGAAAAATTTAATAAATGTTTCAATGGTTATCAAAATGAATTTACATTTTGAGATTAATCTAAAATGTTTAACGGACTTACATTTTGGGACGGAGATACGTATGAATCAAATGTTTGGGTTCGATTCATTTTTTTCTTTTTGATTATTGGGTCCGATTCACAACATGGTTAATTACAAATTTTTCTACTTTTTTTATCCGCCTTAAATTGGAAAATTTTACAGTAGAAACTCTTTAACAAAGAATTTCACCGGTATTGTATACATTATAAATAAAATAAAAAATAAAGTAGTAAATAACAAAAACATTAACTACATGTTTTTGTTATTGATCACTCCTAAAGTTTCAAAATACAAGTCCATTTTAACTTTTTGTCTATTTCAACAAAATTTGTTAAGTCGGTTATTTATCATTAATTTTAAAAATCTAAAATAATCTTTGACCGTCATTACTTCAATATTTGTAAATTAGTGATAATATAATAAGTATATAATAAATAATGAGTAAAATGAGAAAAATATAACAAATGTTTCATTGATATTTTAAATGGATTTATATTCATAATGGGACAAAACCAAAAACATAAATATCTTCTTTTGTGATTTTATTTATAGAAATTTAATGTTATGTGTCATAGTTTCATTGGATGCAAATGAAACTAAAAAAAAAAAAAAAAAGTCTTCCGGGTAGATTTTTCACCTTGAATTACAAGGTTTTTTTTTATAGAAAGTTCTAGGATTTAACGGGGTTTTTTTAAAGAGATAATCGGTCAAAATGATAAATTATAGTTCCCTTACAAAAAAGAAAAGAAAAATCTTATAAAAATGACAAATCAGAAGAAATTGGACAAAATAAATAAATGTAAAGTCTTTCACATCTTTTTTTTTACCACACCTAACTTTTATTTTTAACCATATAATTTTTCACCAATTGATTCAGTAAATTTTAGACATAATGTTGATTAGTTTACGGAGGGATTTCAATCAGAAAGTATCAACTTGTTTTCTGACCGATATTGGGTCTAGAAAAAACCAACATCCTGACTTAAATCCGTTCAAAATAAAAATTATTTTTTACTCAAATTCACTTAGACAGGATGTTATTAGTTTACGATGAATTCGAATTCGGGAAGTATCGGTGTCTTTACGAACGATATTAGGTCTAAAAACCAATATCATGACTCGTCAAAATGTTGTATTGTTTTGTGAGAGCGGCATATCATATTGCATTGTTTAATGTGAAAAATAAAAAAAAAACAACACATTTAATATTTTATTTTTTTGAAAAACACATGTGAAATGTTTTACTCTTCATCCGTCCCGAAATAACTAAGACAATTGCCCAAAAGATTTGTAGGCAGTTTTGTATGAAAAGGTTTAAATGTCTTATATGAAAAGGTTTAAATAGCCACAAAAAAAAAAAAAAAAAATTTATTACGGGACGTATGGATTATTAACTAACAGTTTCTTTAGATGTTGTTGGTGTTCAAGGACGGAGCGGCTGAGTGGGGCTAAGCCCACCCAGCCCTTTTTATTTTTTCTATATAGTATGTATGTATCTGTTCCATTGCTTAACTCATCACCTCTTAGATAATTAGCGCTTCAATGCCCCATCTAACGTAAGAGCCACTAAAAGTATATGTTGTAACAAAAAAATGATTCCATTGACATCACACGTTTATTTCCGACCCCACGATCATTTCAAACACTTAAAACATTACTTCAAGCACCGCGATTATTTTTTATGAAAATAATGTGAGTGGTACCTGACGTTTAAAAAATAGCGTCAGTGATGATAGTGACGTTATAGTTACAGAAATGTCATTTGTGAGTAACGTCAGATCATATGATCCGGAGTTAACGTTTGTAGTGTGGTGCGGGAATTAAAAAAAATTGACACCGGATTTAACGTTTGTACCGTGGTACGAGAAGGAAAAAAAATACATCATAAAGTATAAATAAATTTGTCGTTTACAGAAAATTATGTCGTATAAATAACATTGAAAAAAAAAAATTCTCAGCCCACCCGACGAAAATTTCCTGGCTCCGTCCTTGTTGGTGTTGTAGGCAGTTTACGCATTTGAACACAATTTAAATTCACATGTCCTTCTGTGTATGAACATGTAACACCAACTCTCACAAAAACAAAAAAAAAACAAAAAAAAACATTTAACAAGAGTCGTTCTTTGGAGAAGGCACACGTATCTACGAAGATATTTTATGGTGCAACGGTTCTACCGAGTAGCATATATTCTAGTTTTTTTATTTTTACTCTCTTTCACGTAATACACTTTTATCGTGTGTGATATATTCTAGTTTTTCATTTTTACTCACTTTCACCTAATACATTTTTTTTATCTTGTGTGAGAGTTTTGAAATAAATTGTTGTTATATATGTCACTTGGTACAACATTCATACAACGGTTGTATTATAAAATTTTCCACGCTATATTGCCCGTTAAAAATTCATAAATTACATGGCCTTTAAAATTGAATGTAAAATAATATTATATTTACCCTGTGATATACAATTTTTTCTTTTCTTTTTATCATATAATATAAGTCTTTTTGAATACGAATGATTATTTACTATCAATTTTTTGTGATAAAATATCATAAAACAAAATGAATCATAAGTGTTTTCACACATAAAATACGGACAAATCATCTCAAGTAACTTGGGGTAAAGTTAGTATCAAAATATATTTCAAAATATATTTCCTTTTATTTAAGATTCCAAAAATACTGCATTAAATTCATATTTATTATTCAAATTTCAAATTTTTATTTCCTTTTGCATATTCCAAAATGTGAAGATTTAGAGTCGGGGAATATATATATATATATATATATATATATATATATATATATATATATATATGTATATATATATATATATATGTATATATATATATATATGCATCCTTCATAGCATATTCACATATGCATTTCCTGCAACTCGACTTACTTCCTTCCGGATCATCTTAATTTCTATATAATTTCATTTTTTTTTGGGTTGAGAAATTATGATATCTATATACTTTTTTGTGTGTGTTTTTATGTGCAGATTTTCACCGATTTTGGCGTTACAGTGATGGAGATTGTTAAAATGGCCAGAGATATTGCCTAAGTCGTAAATTATACTCGGTAATTCAGATGTGTATTTTTTTCTATCATTTTATTAATTAATCCGATAATGAGAGGTGGTGATTTTAGTGAAGTATTCCTCCCGTAGAGAACATCTTAATTTCTATAGAATTTCACTTTTTTGTGTTGAGCATGTTATTATATATCTATATAGATATTGTTTAAAAAATTCATTAATTAATATGAGAATGAGAGGTGGTTATTCGAAGGGTCGTAAATTCATATTTATTATTCAAATTTCAAATTTTTATTTCCTTTTACATATTCCAAAATGTGAGGATTTAGAGTCGGGGAATAATTACATATATATATATAGATGCATCCTTCATAGCATATTCATATATGCATTTTTTGCAACTCGATTTACATCCTTTCGGATCATTTTAATTTCTATATAATTTCATTTTCCGTAGTCGAGTTATCAACGTCTTCATCGGATTTTTGCTTCCGTTCACCATCTTCCATGCTTCCATTTTGCCCGCAATCCTTATCTTTTAGTCCGTACTTCCTTTTACGGATCACGTGTTGCCATATGTTCTTCAACTCTTCCATCCTCACCGGTTTTATCAGATAATCACACGCCCCGTGAATCACACTCTTCATTACAACATCTTTACTATCATCTGCTGACATCACTACAAAACAACATAAAACTCATGTAAAAAAAATTATATTCTAATGACTGTGTATTGTCGGTGCTACGTAAGTATGAACTGAATACTTACTGATAACGGGCAAGTCCATCTCTAAACCAACATGCTCAAGAAGCTTGAAACCATCCATATCCGGCATGTGGACATCACTTAAAACAATGTCAAAACAGTTCTTGTTATCACGGAGAAATTTCAATGCAATCTCGGCTCTATCACATTTAGTAACTGAAAATTCATTGAATCCATCATAATTATGACACGATTTTTCATTAAGGTCACATAACAACAAATGCCAAAACGATGAAAACGATGAAAACGATACCGAATATGTATATATATGATTACAAATCAAAGCATGCATGTTCATTTGGTTTTATAACATAAACAAGAAGTTTAATCATGACATTAAGGATATACATACAGAATAACGGATGAATTCTTTGCATTTAACCGAAAACGAAAAAATAGTAGAAAAAATATTTAATAAGCAATAAACTTTTCAAGTAAACAAGAAAGCAGTCTCTTCATTTACGGTATACTTTCCATTTCTTGTAAAATTGTGTACTATTACTTCTTCAAGGCGGTTTATTCCTCACCAAAATTATGAATAAATTTGGTTTTTCACATTGCAATAATTAAGGAATTAATCACCTCAATAATAATAATTAAAAAGTCGATTTTGCGCAGCATAATCGTTTGATAAAGGGATATATAAGAGTGGATAAGAGCAAAATGAGATGAACATTCATGATGGAATAATGAAATATCATTTCACTAATCATAATCTTCACTAATGAAATTCATTAGGAAATTGTATATACAAAGAAATCTCTATGCATATATCCTGCTTTTCATGGATCATTCAAACTTGAGTCTTTAAATACCATAAAAATAAAAAATAAATAACCACCAGCCAATTTAATTTCCATCCCCATGTACTCTCTGTCTCTATATAAACAATAAAAATTTAAACAAAAACAGAAAATAGCCATGAAAAAAAAAAAAAAAACCATTATGCAGAAAAAAAAATTAAATTCAAAAGTCTTCTTTACCTTCGTATAGACACTTCCTAAGCATCTGCTCCAAAATATTGAGGCAAGGTTTATCATCATCCACAACAAGAACCCGGAGCCCCGCCGGAAATTGGTCGGAAACCCTATCAATCAACTTGCTCGTACCACCCGAACTCGAAATTAACATAATTCCTGCTTTTTTACCGCAAAAAAAAAAGATTTGCTTCAATTACCCAAAACACTACAAAACCCAGAAAAGATTTTACGTAAATAATTCGCACACCTAAAACCCAGGTTCAAAAGAGAGACAGATTATATAGGATTGATTCAAGAAAGAGGGATGATGGGAATAGAACAGAATGATTACTAATTTACGCAAATCAATTTTGAATGTTCAGCAAATCAATTTAGCGATAAATGATTACTAATTTACCAATGGCTCTGGAGGCTGATGCTGAAACATTCTTCACAAGTGTCATTGTGAAGAAAGAAGCGTGGAGCCCGACGTCTTATGTCAACTTTCTTCTTTTGATCGTCAGGGAGTCTCCCGTGTTTCAAGTACTCCACTAATGAATGGCGCCAATCCTCTTGGTCTATTTCATAGACACACACGGCATGACTTTCATTATCACCCCCTCATCTTCTCCAAAGTATGGAGGAACCACCCACTGCTCGCAGACAGGGACTTGCATCTTTCCATCATTGATTGCCAATGTCGCTGCCAAATTTGCCAGAGCGTCCGCTTGCTTATTTTCTTTTCTCGGAACATGCTCAATTGTAACGTCGCCAAGGTAAGCAATGATTTTCCTTGCATAATTGCAGTATGGGACTAATTCTGGATTTTTTACATCGTAGGCACCTTCAAGCTGGTTGATGATCAACTGAGAGTCGCCGTAGACGTTCAGGCTACATTGCTTCATGTCCATCGCCATCTCAAGCCCTAAGATCAAAGCTTGATACTCAGCAACATTGTTGGAGCAACATTCTGTCAATTTGAAGGAGTATGACAACACTTCACCTTCCGGGGAAACAAAGATGTCTCCGGCGCCAGCCCCATCTCGTCGCGCTGCCCCATCAAAATACATTCTCCACGGTGGAAGGACCTCAATCACCATGACATCCTCATCAGGAAGATCGTCTGAGAGTTCCCACCCTGCCGGGATAGGGTGATCAGCCAAGAAGTCTGCGAGCACTTGTCCTTTGACAGCCTTTTGGGGCACGTAAACAATTTCAAATTGCTGAAGTTGGAGATACCACCTTGCCAATCTATCGGACAACACGGGCTTGGACATGACGAACTTCAGAGGATTTGCCTTTGACACTAGATGTATAGTGTGAGCTTGAAAATAATGCTTTAACTTCTGGATGACGAATATGAGTGACAAGCAGAGCTTCTCAATTGGACAGTATTTCAGCTCGTGTGGAGTCATCATTCTGCTCAAATAGTACAATGCGTTTTCTTTGCCCTTGTCGTTCTCCTGAGCCAGCAGTGCACCTACTGATCGTTCTTGTGCTGTGATGTAAAGGATTAGATGTTTACCTTTAAACAGGGGGGCTGCCAAGACCGGAGCATTCGTCAAGTACGCATTAATGTTTTCAAACGGCTTTCTGCACGAGTTATCCCATTCAAACGGAACTCCCTTCCTCATCAGATGGCTAAAAGGTTGGCATCTTCCGGTGAGGTTTGATATAAACCTTCGTATATAGGCCAGTTTACCTTGCAGGCTTCTGAGTTCACGCAGGCTACGAGGCTCAGGCATCTTCACGATGGCTTCTACTTTGGACTGGTCAATTTCTATTCCTCGATGTCGGACGATGAAGCCGAGGAATTTTCCCGAGCTGACTCCAAATGCGCACTTTAGAGGATTCATCTTCAATTGAAATCTTCTAAGTCTATTAAAGACTAATCTCAAATCATTCAAGTGGTCGGACCTTCTTCTTTGACTTTACAACCAAGTCGTCAACATAGCACTCAACATGTTGGTGTAGCATGTCATCAAAGATCTTCTGCATCGCACGTTGGTAAGTTGCCCCCGCATTCTTCAGACCAAAAGGCATCACTTTGTAATAGTATATTCCCTTAGGAGTTTGAAATGCAGTGAATTCTTCATCTTCGGGAGCCATTCGAATTTGGTTATACCCGGACTATCCGTCCATGAAGGAAAGAAATGCGTGGTTGCGTCTACCATCGGCTCAGTGATTGGCAAGGGAAAATCATCCTATGGGCACGCATTGTTTATGTCCTGGAAATCTACACATACACGAATCTGACCATTCTTCTTTCTCACGGGGACGATGCTCGAGATCCACGTTGGATACTTAACCTCACGGATGAAGCCTCGCTTCAATGAGCTTGTTGACTTCGCCTCATGAGTGGGAGAAGATCCGGCCTAAATCTTCTTTGAGCACGCGACGACAGGGCGTGATCCTTTCTTTACGGCCAACTGATGGACAGCTACCTTTGGATCAAGCCCGGGCATCTCTTTGTACGTCCAAGCGAAGACATCCTTGTATTCTTGGAGGATTTCATGGTATCTACCTTCCTCATCTAGAGACAAAAGAGCACTTATGAAATTTGGACGTGGCTCATCCTCGGTGCCAAGGTTGATTTCTTTTAGCTCATCCACTGTGGACTCGACCCCTTCTTCTAGCTCCCGGGGTGCTTCTTCAGCATCTTCTTCAATCTCATCATTTCCCAAGGTGATATGATAGACGGAAGCTTGTTCCTTCACTTCATCAAGTTCCATGACTTCTTCTAACATCGTTCTAGTTTTGGCAGGATACGATTCTTCACCGACGGTGATAACATATAAGGATCCAACGCTTTCTTCAGGCTCATTTTCTTGTCGTGTCGGATGCACATCCTCCATATTGTGCTTGGCATCAGTTTTAGTGTAGACCACCGTGCGCATTTTAGCCTTCATTACATTTCCACAATGAACGAGAAGACATGTATGACGCCTCATTCTAGACGGGATCAGGCTCTTGATTTCTTTGGAGTCAATGTTTGTCATCTCCTTCCGGAAGCATGCATGTGTGTTGATCGTTTTCGGCTCTTGACACCCTTAGATTTTGGCAGGTTCTTGGTTGTGACCGAAAGCCTTTCAAAGACCGAGACACGTTCTTTCTTGGGTTGCAACCTCTCAAACACCGATGGCCTTTCATGTGAGGTTCCGGGATGTTTGATGACGATGATTCATCTTCAACTCCAATATAGTTATTGGTTGCCTTCCTTATTGAGATACGGACAGGCGGTGAGGGATTATACCCCAGACCCTTTCGGGACCCAATAACCGGAACATTAGCTTTTGTGGATTTCTGCATTTCTCCAGATTCTTCATTTTTTGCCCCCATTTTTAGAGCAGGGCTTCGGGATCCATTTGATGCCTTTGCGAGGAGTTTGTAAGCAATAGGGTCAAAACCTTCCTTCCTTGTGGTTGGCAATGTTCCATGTTCTATAACCGGACCTTCTTTAGGATGGATAAACCCCTGTAGAGGAGCATCCGTCTGTACGGCATTGATCTTGGGAAGTGGCAGCGTCAGTCCACTCATCGCTTTGGATTTTTGGTGTTGAGGCAGTGATGATTTTGTCTCCCCATGCTTGCCAACCTCCCTCTTATCTTCTGACGGTGTGGCCTTCTCCTCATCATCTTTTTCTCGTGACTTGGAAATGCCTACTATCTTCAAAGGAGCCGGTTTCAGGTAGAATTTTGCATCTGCAAAGTGAGTTTCGGCTTCAGTGAAAGGTTTTTCATCAGCAACGACCTTTCTTAAAACACCATTGCGCCAATACTTAAAGCATTGATGAAGGGTTGAAGGGACGACTCCATTCTCGTGTAACCGCGGCCTCCCTAGCAACATGTTGTAGGACGTTCTGGCGTCAATCACATGGAACAGTGCGCTTGAAGATAGTTCATCTATCAAGATGTCAAGTCGGATCACACCAATGGCTCTTTGCCCCCCTTGGTTGAATCCATGGATCATAAGGCGACTGTCAGAGAGTTCATCCATAGAGACACCCAACTCTTTCATTACCCGGAGCGGCAATATGTTGACGGTGATCCTCCATCTAGTAACACACGATTAACTTTTTGCTCACGTGTGTATCTTTGTGACAAATAGCGGGCGGTTATGGGGTGCCGATCCGAGAAGCATGTCATCATCTGTGAAAGTGATCTCAACCGTGCAAGCAAGCTTTGCATTGTTTGAAGCCTCTTCCTCAGTCGGCAAATCTTCATTTTCCTTTGCACTATCTCTTTCTTCTACGTGGATAGCATAACATGGGACAACTTCATCCTCTGAGTTTTCTTCGGTCGTCTCAGCTTCAACGACTCTCTTGGGAATGTACTCCAATAAGGTGATTGGAGTGCGAGGGCTTCTATACTCAACCTCGTCACGGAAAATGCTCTTCACTTTCTTGTTTATTTTCCTTTGTTTCCTTTTCAACTTTCTTGCCTTTTGGCCTCTTCTTGGCTTGTAAGACTTGGAACAAATCGTCTTTGGTTCTTCCAATTTGAAACAAGGTAACTTCCTTTGCTTTTTCTTGCGAGTCACCAGAATCCATCCATCATCGTCTTGTTCGACAGGCTTCGGGTTTTTCTTTTCTTTCGTAATGACTTTTGCTTGTTTGGGAGACGTTCCAGATTCATTCTTAGCTATGGGTAGAGAGTCGTTGAATTTAATCTCAATAGGGTCGAGTGATCCGAATTGGATGGTCATGCAATGACCATTTGTCGGCTCTGCTACGGTGATTTGATTTGTGCTTGCCTTCTCTTCTTCAAGCACGATCTTTCCTTCCTCGGCCAAACACATAACCTGGTCCTTGAAGACAAAGCATTTTTCGATGGGATGACCAAATAAGCGATGATATTTGCAATAGTTACCTTCGTGGGCTCTTGATGCATCCTCCGGACGCTTTGTTTCTGGAAGTTCAATGAGTTTCAATTTCAACAACTCATCAAAAATTACGGGTACGTAAGAATCGAAGAATGGATACTTCCTCTGTTGCCTTTCGTTCAGAGTTGGCCTCCGTCTTTCAACTTGTCGTGGCTCAACCTTCCTCCATTCAGGTTGGCTTGACGCTGGGTTGTTAACTTTTTTGGAGCTACGGTGGTAGCGTTGGACTCCTTCTTCTCCATTTTGGGAGAAGCTTTCACGGATTTCTTAATTTCTTATTTTTTTCTTTCCCCTTTCTTGGATCTTGAACGGGGCCCGACCTCCATTGGCGTCAATGCTTAACTCCATATCATGCAGACGAGTGGCTAACTCCTCAAATGATTTCGGGAGAATCCCTTTGAGGATGTATTGCAAACCCCAGTGCATGCCCTGGATGCACATCTCGATGGCGGAGGCTTCAGACAATTGGTCTTTGCAGTTAAGACTTAGACTTCTCCACCTGTTAATTTAATCCACTACCTTCTCTTCTTTCCACTGGCGGGAGTTGGTCAACTCCACCATACTCACAGTTCTACGAGTGATGTAGAAACGATTGAGAAAGATCTGCTCCAGTTGCTCCCAACTATCCAGAGAGGCAGGGGCGAGATCAGTGTACCAATCAAAGGCATTGCCTTTGAGAGAACGCACAAATTGCTTCACCAGATGATCTCCATAGGTCCCAGCATTGTTGCAAGTTTCAACAAAATGGGCGACATGCTGCTTCGGGTTGCTCTTCCCATCGAACTACTGGGAATTTGATGGTTGATAACCGGCAGGCATTTTCAGATTATCGATCCTTTGGGTGTATGGCTTGATGTAAGTCCACAATCGTTACGAGACGACTTTACGGACCCTCCAACCTTGTCGTTGATCGTCCCCATGATGAACTCGGTTTTTCTATCTTTTATCTCATATCCCGACTACGAGGCTCAATTCATAATTAGATTATGAATTCCTCGGATCGGTTAAATATGTCAATACGAATACGATCGGTTGACATTACAACTTCTTTAGCAAAAACCGACTTCCGAGATCGGAATGGTTCCGTCAAGGGAAATCT
This sequence comes from Gentiana straminea, assembly GCA_036785695.1. Classification (NCBI taxonomy): domain Eukaryota; kingdom Viridiplantae; phylum Streptophyta; class Magnoliopsida; order Gentianales; family Gentianaceae; genus Gentiana; species Gentiana straminea. The sequence goes on from JAVUPR010000183.1 coordinate 18,055,223, forward strand.
TCGGACCGGATTGCTTGCCAAGGCAAAGGACTTGGAGACTTGATAATGATCCTTGGAAGTTTTTTAAGGGCGCCTTCGGGTTGTTCGCCACATGCCGAAGGTTTCTTGGTGTTTGGAAGTGACATCGTGTTCGTCCTCTTAATCATGCACCACTTCTTTTGACTTGTTTGCTTCCCCAACAGAATCGATCTTGCTGGCAAGCTTTGAAATTTGCATGTCTTGTGTCTGAACATGCAACGTGAGGGCCTCAATGGCCTTCGTGAAGCTAGCAATATGCTCCTCGAGAGTTGTGGAATTCGTCATCATTACGTCAGCAGCCATTGGTGACGTGGGTCTATCAGAAGCTTCATGCGGGAAAAGGAGGTTGATGCCAAACTCCTTTGACATGCTTTGAGTGATAGGTCCAGACAGTTGTCCTTGAGATGAAGAAACAGCCTTAGCAGCAGCAACCTTCGTAGTAGCGCCCTTCAAAGCCACAGTCTTAGCAGCAGCAGTCTTCAGAGCGGTAGAAGCAACCTTTGGTGCCATTGTTCTTGACTTCTTTGGAAAGGAGAGATGAAAGGAGATATGGGCCCCACCAGGTGTGCCAGAAATTTGTAACGCAAATTTCGTGTTAATCCCTGAAAATTACAAAGAAAACACAAAATTGTAACAAATCGAATTTTATTAATTTATAAAATAAAAAGCGGTTACAATCTCTTGAATCCTTTGATTCTCCTCTTTAATTGTTGACAATTATTGGACTCCCGGATTTAGCGGAAGATCTTGAATTTGGTTGATTTCCTTCGGATATGGCGGAAGATTTTGACTTTGTGGTTGACTACCTCCGAATATGGCGGAAGAAATGGACCTTGGTTGATTCCTCCCGAGTATGGCGGAAGATTTGAAGCTGTGATTGTTCTCTCCCGGATATGGCGGAAGATCTTGACTTTGTGGTTGATTTCTCCCGAATATGGCGGAAGAATGTTTGATTTGGGTAGAGATTTGAGGCAGTGTTTTGACTCACCTTCGCCCTCCTGATTAGGTTGGAAGATCCTCGAAGCTGGTTGAAGAAGTCCGGATTTCTTGGTGGATGATCTTCAAGTGTTGTTGAAGAACGCTGGATTTGATGGGGAATCATCAAGGATTGAAGAACACTTGAATGCTCCTTGTGCTCCCTAGATCCCCTCCTTCTTGGTGCTTGAATGCTTGAATGGAGTGCTTGATGCTTCCTCTCCAATCTTGAATCCTTTTGTGCTTCCGTCTTCTGTGTTAATGCTCTGTGTTTCTGTGTGTTTGTAAATAACCAAGGCTTCTCTTATTTATAGTGCTAAATGAGTGCCTTGGAAGTAATTCGCATTTAATGCTTTCACACTCTGATTGATTCTCATAATATCCGCATTTAATGCGTCCAGACTCTCCTGATTGGTACTAGCAATTTGTACACAATCTCCGCATTTATTATAAATCAATAAAATCTCCTAATTAATTGATTTTAAGAGATTTTTATGATTTATTGATTTTTATATTATCTACCAATATTTAATGCTGGAAATAATATAAAAATACCTAGATTTTATGGCATGTGTAGTATGTGACAAATATAATATGTCACATATATATTTTATATATCTACATAGGCATTTAATTATAAATAATCAAATCTCTAAATTTATTTGAAGAGATTTTATTTACTTATTTACTTATATCATTTCCTATCATTTTGTATAGGAAATAATATAAAATGAATTTAATTTCGAGACAACAATTGCAGTACGTGACATATATATTATGTCACACAAAATATTTATATCTACAATCATATCTTTGTTGAGTGTTATAAAATCATGGTTATCTATCTATCATCTACTTTATTGTATTGTAATATCTAATATAAATTTAAACAAATAAATAAGACATCATATATATATATATATATATATATATGTGTGTGTGTGTGTGTGTGTGTGTGTGTGTGTGTGTGGTGTTATGTTATTTCCTTACCTTAATAACAATATTTTGTTGAGGTAAGGAAAAAAAATTGTTTTTTTGAGGAAATATATTTCATAAAATTAAGGATTCTACAGACACGACACGGGCCGAATCCCGAATTAATCGGATTAGTAAGTTCCGAATATCGAAGGCTTTAAGAAAAAAAAAAAATAATAAAATAAAATTAAGGGATTCTATTTCCCATTAGTTTTATTTTATTTGGTAGGTCCTTTTTCCACTCAACGTTATTCAATTGTGTATCTCCTCTTCGCTTATCTCAATTGATAAAGTAAACTCCTTTCTTCTTCTAACTTCCACCATCTTTATCTCTTCTCTTGGAAGTCACTTCCAGCAAATTTCAAGGCCCAAAACTAATTGAAAACCATGTCTTCGCCAAGCAAACGCCGAGAGATGGACCTGATGAAACTGTAATTTTCTGGAACTGTTATTTATTTGATCTGTTTTTCTTTTTAAGTTTGATAATTTGTTGATTAAATCGTTCTTTAATTGTCAAACTGTTTGCTTTTGTAGGATGATGTGTGATTATAAGGTGGATACGATCAATGATGGGATGCATGAGTTCTATGTGCATTTCAATGGACCTAATAGCAGTAAGTATTTCATTCTACTCCTCAATTTCTAATACTTTGATTTAGTATCAAAATCATCCCAAGTTTTTATTTTTATTTTATTTATTGTGGGTCTCAGCTGTACTTGTCAAAAAGAATTATTATGACTGTCTATTTATGCCTCGAATTTTCGTTCTGATCTTTGTATCTGTTATAGATGTTGGATTTGGGAGAAAAAGGGTATGCTTAGATCTGCAGCTTATCCAATTTTTTGATTATAAACTGACTTGGATTTGATCATTTGTTCAAATCAAGATAACTTAAAGTTTTATACTTTTCAATCATTGCTTTTGGCTTTGTTGTTTTGTTTGAACTCCTTACTGGTTGAGAAATATGGATGTTGCAGATAAAAGGTAGTTAATGCAATGAGTTATACATCTACAAGGAATTTTCAGTTTACTAAAGTTCATTGTGCGTCATAGGCCAGAAATGACTCTGTGTTGACTGATAAAATGACTGAATGAAGTTTCGTTTGTCCTTTTCTCTGTTTGACACCACCATCATCAGATTATGCTTTCAAAAAAGTTAGTAGTGCATTTATTAGGGGACTAAAATGATTGCACAAATGGAAGAGAGGATGTTACTGCTTATTATATATATATAAATCCCTTTTAGGTTAGATTCCCTCAGTTCCTTTCCTTTTTTTTTTTGTGGCTAAGGGTTTTGAATGCATTTGGCAGGTCCATATCAGGGAGGCGTGTGGAAAATTAAGGTTGAGCTCCCCGATGCCTACCCCTATAAATCTCCATCCATTGGTTTTGTTAATAAGATCTATCACCCCAATGTTGATGAAATGTAAGTGTGAATTAGATAGAAAGTCTTATTATCCTCGTGTATTGAATGTGTGAAGAGTTTCTTTTGTTACTGATGTTTGGAAACTATTGCTCTTCTTATTTCCAGGTCAGGATCTGTTTGTTTGGATGTGATAAATCAGACTTGGAGCCCAATGTTTGGTATTTGACTCTATAATTTGTGCTTAATTTCACAAAATCGTGCTCTTTTTTAGTCCTCTTTCGTTTCTCTTAGAATTAATCGTCATCCTTCATCTGGGAATATTTTCCTTGCAGATCTTGTGAATGTGTTTGAAGTGTTTCTCCCTCAGCTTCTTTTGTATCCTAACCCATCAGACCCTCTAAATGGGGAGGCAGCTGCTTTAATGATGCGTGATCGAACTGCTTATGAACAAAGAATCAAAGGTACTGATGAAAGTTTTGGGACTAAAGAAATCTTGTTATATGATGCTTCCTTTTTTTTTTTTTGAGACATAATAGACCTCTATCAAACGATCACCCAGAAGGTTTGAGCTTGGATTCCTCAAGCTGCAACCATAAATTACCTTCTAAGATTAGTTATTTCTTGTATAGAATATACCCGCGTATTCTCCAAACTAATCTAGATACCGTAATTCTCTCTAATATCAACAGTATTGTTCCTGTGGTTTAAAGTTTAGCTTGTTACGAGCATATTATGTCTGCTGCTTTTTCGATGTTCATTTCAGTTCTGCTCTTTTTGACTCTGCTTTCTGGTCATCTTTTTGATGATTTGGATAGAGTAATTTTCACGTAATCTAGATTCACCCAAATTAAAGAAAACAATTAATTCCTTTTACATGTTCATCTGTAGCATCAGCTGGATGTCTCTCTACATAAGATATTACTGACGATAAGTGGCCTGAACTTTTCATAATCATTGCTAAATTCAGTATGTAAGTATATCAAGCGTTTAGATCATGAATAGCGTGCATATGTGAGATTTGTGAGCCAAAGTCAATAGCGTGGTAAATGACATGCAGCATATATATGACTATTGGTATTGTCTACATTATCAGTAAGCTAATTGAAGTCGGATGTACTTTGAATGATGATATTGTCTGCATTATTTTGTAATACTCGAGTGTAACATGCTTATTGCAACAATGCAGAGTACTGTGAGAAATATGCCAAGCCTGAGGACGTGGGGGCTGCACCAGAAGAGAGCTCGAGTGATGAAGAGATGAGCGAAGATGGATATGAAATTGGTGACGATACACTACTGACAGTACCAGGGGAATATGAATCTGGTGATGATGAGACAGTGACAGGCCGAGCGGATCCATAGCCAAAGGCTTCTTCTTCTATTCAATTATTATTGTGATTCTCGATCTGTACTGTACATGAATTCCTAGTCTCATATGGTTGTCTTAAAATCAACTTCATCTTCCAAATAAATGAACATTCATTTGGGAAGTTGTGCGAATGAAATTCGCAGTACTGAAGTGTAATATGTAAATATTTGTGGTTTGATTCATGCTTTGTATTGCTTTCATCTTTTAGACAAAATAAGCATTGATTTCCATTCTCATTTCATGCTTTCTTGACATGTTCAACTATTTGCCTCACACGCGCGCGCACACACACTGAAATGTCTACCAGATTTTTTATGCCACATACATCCCTTATGGAAATGAACTCATAGAAACCTAACATTCCTCAATTAATTAACATAACATAATTATTTCGACAACATGTCACTACCATATTGTAACTAACATAATTAATTAACATAATGACAGACTTAAGGGGCTGTTTGTTAAATAGTTTATGCACTTATTCTGAAAATTTTAAGTTATTAAAAATTAAAAATTGTTTGTTAAATTTTTTTTACACCTCTTAACACGTTAAGATCATCTGAATATTATCGTATTTTAGGTCCTGTTTGGTAAACAAATTCAACATTTATTCTAAACATATTAAGTGGCGGTTATGTTTGGAGACGTTTGATAATGTTTTATAACACCACTTAAAAATTTAATTAAGATGTTTTGAATTCTAATATAAAATTTTCAAAGTAAAAGACTAGCTTATCACTGAATCATTTTAATCGTTGAATATGATGCTTAGCCGAAAATAAAGGTAACTGCATTTCCACCCACGTTTACATTAACGTGTGTTATTTTTTTTGTTTGGAAAACAATCCCTTCACGCATTCCATTTGCTTCACCCTAATGCTAATTAAAATATTGGTAGGTTTAGAATGCTATATTATATATTATATATATGATATTAAAAATATATTATATATGATATTAATTTTTTTACATATTTCCCCTGATATTTTTTTTTTTTTTACATATTTGATTTAAGATTACAAGTGTTATTAATAATTAACTGCAGTATAGTTACATAATTAAACACACACACACACACACACACACACACACACACACACACATATATATATATATATATATATATATATATATATATATATATATATATCAAATATAACCTCAGAATTAAATATTTTTCAGAATTTCGGATTAGTGATATTATCAAACAGTCTAATTATTTTCAGGATTCAGATTTAGACACTTTTATAAGTATTTCAATACTGTTATAAAACGGATGGAGATAACTTCGGATGCAAGAAACGAAACGAAGCAATCAAACATAAACAATCAAAGGAGATAACGAAACAAGAAGAACACAGATTTAACGTGGAAAACCTCTCGGTGGGAGAGGTAAAAAACCACGGGCGAGAAAAGAGATATTTTATTATGCCTTTGAATTTTACTGATTTCAACACACTCGGATAATGAGACAACAATTTGTATTTATAGGCACAAATCCCTAAACCACAGCCGCCGGGAATCTTTGTACGAGCTGCCATAAATACCCTTACACGTGTCCTCCTTTTAATGACAACGTATATTTGTCACATAACGAATTAACGGATGTGGGACCTGCTTGTATTCCGGTACTCGACGGACTATCACCCTGGCGATAGTCACCCTGGCGACGAAGCTCGGTAGACTCCACCCTGCGAAGCACGAATTGAATACACTTCTCGGTGTCCATCACACGGTGAGTCTTGATTGGTTCCACCGGATGTAGAGTTTAAGTCACTTTCTTGACAAATCTCCACCTTGACTTCAACTCTCACTAGAGTCAAACAGTTGCATAACCGGATGTACTTGTACCGGATGCATTCGTCAATGCCGGATGTACTTGTACCGGACTATCTCCACGGCATCCACTCCCCGACGTGATGCGCCTCGGTAAAGTTTCCCGAAGCAGATTATAAGCTTTGAATATTCGGTAAGTCAGGCAAAGCTGGAACTTACTCTATTTGAGCTTGGTTTAGTGAACATATCGGCGGGATTCTCCTTTGTGCCAATCTTCTTCACCACAACCCTCTTCTCATTCCTCAAGAAATGATACACGACATCAATATGCTTGGTTCTCTCATGATGAACACGATCCTTGGCTAAACATATTGCACTAAGGCTGTCACAATATATATCGGCTGATCTGATGCAACCCCAAATCAGCGACTAGCCCCTTCAACCGGATACCCTCCTCCTTTTGCTTCGGTAAGAGCCATATATTACGCCGGTAGTTGATAAGGCTACGTAGCCTTTGAAGAGTAGCTTTCCGGTGACCACTTTGCATTTCCCAATGTAAACACATACCGGTCATTGATTTTCTCTTGTCAACATCACTGCATAATCGGCATCACGGTAACTTTGTGACCGGACCGATATCACCTCCATAAATGAGACCAACATCGAATTTGTACCTCTCGGGTACACGAATATCCTTTTAACGACTTTCCGGTGTTCCTTACCGAGGTTGAGCCATAAACCTGCGACAACCTTTTGCACGAGCCGGATCGGGCCTAGTGCACACCATGGCATACATCGGGCCCCAGCTTGCACTAGCATAGGGAACTTTTGACATATACTCCTTCTCTTGGTGCTTGTGAAGCATAAACGGACAAATGAACATTTGATGCCATAGGAGTATCTATTGGTTTTGCGACGGACATCCCAAACTTGGCCAATATCTTACGCACATAACCTTTGAGACAAGAACAACTTCTTCGACCCTATCTCTCAGGATCTCCATCCCAAGATTTTCTTGGTTTGCACCCAAATCCTTCATTTCAAATTCGGCACTAAGAAGATTCTTGATTTTGAACATCGGACTTCCTTCTTTGCGGCTATCGGCATGTCATCCACATACGAGAACAAGATAGATATATGATCCATCTTTCGACGGATGAAGTAAACACAACGGTCATAAGGACTTGTTGTAACCCCTTTGAAGCATAAAGCTGTCAAACCTTTTATACCACTTGCCTTGGAGCTTGCTTCAAACCATACAATGATTTCTTCAACTTGCAAACATAGTTTTCTTTGCCGGGAACTTGAAAACCCTCGAAATTTGTGTCATGTATATCTCCTTATCCACCTCACCATGTAGAAAAGCGGTTTTCACATCCAATTGCTCAAGTTCCGGATCTGTTTGTGCCACCATTGCTAGTAACACCACGATTGAAGTGTGTCGACCCTTTGGTGAAAATATTTCATCAAAGTCAACCCCTTCCTTTTGGTGAATCCTCTTGCAACCAAACGTGCCTTATACACGACCCTTTGCCTTTGTTATTCCTTCATTTTTCTTGAAAATCCATTTGCAAGTCACAACTCCCTTGTCGGTAGGTTGTTTGACCAATTCCCAAGTCGATTCTTCAATAATGACTCCATTTCATCTCCCGTGGCTGCATGCCAGCGAGATGCTACGTACATGTCCTTTGCTTCCCTGTAAGTAGTAGGTTCGGCAACCTCTACTTCTTACGCAACTTGGAGTGCATATCCGGCCAAATCATCATATCCATATCTCCTTGGAGGTATCCCGACATTAGATCTTCTAGGCAGCTGCGGCGGTAGACTCTGGCGATCAATGTTTGTATGACGCCTGCTTGAGGTCTCGGCGGCGGCTTGGATCGGATTACGGTTCATTATCCGGATCGGTATAGTGTTGATTTGGATCCCGCGATTGTTGCATATCGGTAGACTCACACTGAAGCTCCACTTTGTTTCTCAACACTATCGGATTCGACATTGGTTTCGGACTCGGTAGACCTCCCCATTTGATGAGTTTAACATAGAATTTTCATCAAACACAACATCCCTGCTTGAGGATTACTGCGGACTCTGCTTGATGACCAAATCTATATCCTTTCACTCCATCACCATACCCCACAAACACTCCTTTCTTGGCTCTTGGTTCCAACTTCCCTTCACTAACATGATAGTAAGTTTGTACTTCCAAAAACCCTTAGAGGCGAGTAGTCGGCGGGCTTGCACGACCACATCTCAAATGGTGTCTTGAGATTGATTCTGTGTGAGGGCTCTGTTGATTAAGTAGCAAATTTGTCTTAACGACCTACGCCCAAAATCTCCTTGATAAACCGGCTTGAGAAAGCATACATCTTGCCCTCTCCGGTAGAGTTTGATTCATCCTTTCGGCTACACCATTCTGTGAGGTGTATTCCTTACGGTATGATGTACGGCAATACCCTCGGTGCACAAAATGAATCAAAATCCGTCGGCGAGAATTCCGGACCATTATACGTACGAAGCTTCTTGATTTTCTTGCCTAGCGATTCTCCACTAGGGCCTTCCCTTGCTTGAAGTTATTGAATGCATCACTTTTGTTCTTCATCATCACCACCCAAGTCATCCTTGAATAGTCATCTATGAATGACACAAAATATCTGTGACCACCCAATGACTCAACTTTTGATGGACCCCGGCGATCTGAATGGATATAATCAAGTGATGCCTTTGTATTGTGCAACCCTGTGAGAATTTACTTACTATGCAACTTCCCAAACACACAATGTTCACAAAAGTCCGGATTCTTGACCTTATATCCCCCAAGAAAACCTTCTTTGAAGAAAAGAACACGCATACCCGCTTTCACCCGTGTGACCAAGTCTCGTGTGCCACGGTGAGTCTGCTTGAGGCGGTGAGCTGGCGAGGATGCAACGACGGCGGTGCCGGATACGGTAGATCCTTGTAATATATACAAGGTTCCCTCTTGATGCCTTTGAGGACTACAATTTGAATCTTTAAAGACATTAATTTGTCCACCTTCACCCTTGAAATTGAACCCTTCTTGTCCGATGGGCGAGAGATACCAAATTCTTGGTCATACGTGGAACATGTCTTACATCCTTCGGTGTACAAAATTTACCATCCTCTGTCCTTAACTTTGCGAGCCAATTCCCACAACTTTACGGACCTTGCTTTGTTGGCCATATAGATTTGACCACCATCTATCTGCTCATAAGTAGAAAACCACTCCTGTTTGGACAAATATGGTAGGATGCTCGAGAATCAAGTATCCACACATCATTGTGGTGTGTAGAGTCCCTGCAACTAGAACCGGATCCTCGTCGGATTGCTCGGTAGCCAAGGCTTTGTGCCGAATTGCCTTTCTGTTTGTTTCTTCTTCCTTGGACAATTGGACTTCCAATGTCCACTGCTCCTACGATAATTACGGACATCGGTAGACTTAGGACCTTTGGACAACGACTTTTTTTTCTTCTTGTCCATATCCTTTTCCACTATTCTTTGCTAGCTACTAGCCCGGCTGACTTTGTTGTCTGTCCCGGCGACCTTGTGTCTAAGCTCACTGGCATGTAAGGCGGACCTCACATCCTCCAAAGCTCTTGTATCCTTTCCAACTATGAAAGAGCGCACAAAGTTTTCATATGATGCCGGTAATGACACCAACGGGATTAGGGCTGCATCTTCATCTTCAATTTTAACATCAATATTCCTTAAATCAAGTAATATTGTGTTCAGCTGGTCAAGATGTTCCCTCAGTGGACTCCCTTCATGCATCTTCAAACTGAACAACCTTTGTTTCAATAACAACTTGTTGGTCAGTGACTTGGTCATATACAAGCTTTCAAGCTTTTTCCACAACTTGGCTGCGGTGTCTTCCTCAGCAACCTCAGTGATAACATCATCGGATAAGCACAACATGATGGTTGAATGTGCTTTCTCTTCCCGGACGGCATGTCTGCTGCACTTTTGTATTTGGTTTGTCGGATAAAGGATTCCACAAACCTGCTTTGTTTCAACGGTGCACGCATCTTGATTTGCCACGGACCAAAGCTTGTTCCTTCCTGTAAATTTATCGATTTTTACGTTTCTGCGACATCTTTCCTTGCTAAAGATTACAACTTTATCACGGATCCTAGCACCTTCTTTGAAGGTCTTGGTGAAGATGAAGTTGATCGTACGGTTGTTTTCTCCGAACCTTTCTACGATACCACTTGTTATAAAACGGATGGAGATAACTTCGGATGCAAGAAACGAAACGAAGCAATCAAACATAAACAATCAAAGGAGATAACGAAACAAGAAGAACACAGATTTAACGTGGAAAACCTCTCGGTGGGAGAGGTAAAAAACCACGGGCGAGAAAAGAGATATTTTATTATGCCTTGAATTTTACGATTTCAACACACTCGGATAATGAGACAACAAGCGTATTTATAGGCACAAATCCACTAAACCACAGCCGCCGGGAATCTTTGTACGATGCACCATAAATACCCTTACACGTGTCCTCCTTTTAATGACACGTATATATTTGTCACATAACGAGAATTAACGGATGTGGGACCTGTTTGTATTCCGGTACTCGGCGGACTATCACCCTGGCGATAGTCACCCTGGCGACGAAGCTCGGTAGACTCCACCCTGCGAAGCACGGAATTGAATACACTTCTCGGTGTCCATTTATTATTATAATGATACGTAAAGACAAAATATTAAATAAATCATTTTCAGATTTATGTACACATCGTTACCAAACAATCTAATTATTTTCAACACTTAATTTATTCAGTTACTTAATACTACTTAATACATTAAACTTTCAGATTTCATACTTCAGATTTTAAATTTCAGATTTCGATTTTGATTTCAAATTTAACAAACGGCCCCTTAAACGGATCCTTTAACATCCCTTTCCATAGCAAATCAAAGGTCGTTTAACCCACATTCATGGTAAATAGATTAAAGAAAAGAAAATACATCCATGGTAGAAGTAAAACTAATTCAATATCAAAAGCTCGAACATAAGGTAAAATTAACAACAGAACTGGAATCCTCCTGAATGAATATTAAAAATGCACAAGAATAATCATAGATGGCAATAGTTTTTAAGACCGTATACCTTGGAAAAACACACACACACACTCGACACAACGTATGAACACACATAGCAAATACTATTAAAATTCTTTCAAGAACGCAAGAATACGCAGAAAAATTGCAAAAAGATAAGAAATAAGAAGATGATGAATAGTAACCGAATTTTGAATAACAAAGAGCATGAAATTTACATTATCGAATTTACCTTAAATTGACAGCTGAGAACTAAAATTGCAAAGCTCAATTACATAATGACCTAGCTAATTGCTGCTTAAATAAAGAATGGATGTTGAATTTTGTTATAACCGACTTGTGTGTGTTGTAACTGTTAGGATAGACCGTCAGAGATAAAAAACGGATTGCAATAATCAAGAATAAACGAGAAAGAATAAATCACATAAGAACAATAACACAGGATTTAACGTGGTTTCGGCAATATGCCGACTAGTCCACGGGTAGAAACGATGAGATTATATTATCACCTTTGGAGATTTTACGGACTCGCAAGTTGCATACGCAATTGCCGTCGCTACATCGATGTTAACTGCAAATATTCTAGGTTACAACAGACTTGTTTTTATAGTCACCAAACCCTAGACCTAGCCGCCATAACTAGATACTAGCTGATTGACTAAAATACCCCAGATGTGAACTCGCCGACTCCACCGACGTAACCCGCCGACATTTGCCCCCCGCCGCCCAAATGGCATACACCGCCGACATTTGCCCCCGCCGACATTGACATTGCCCCCGCCGATATACCCCGCCGACATTACTCGGCCCGGCTTGCCCCGCCGAGAGGTCAAGTCACTTTTTCTAACAATCTCCACCTTCTCGGTTGAGAACACTCGGTGAGTTCTTCAAATTCAACTTCAACCAAACAGATTGCGATTCAGATTATGAGCTGACCGGATGTGAAAAAAAAAGAAATAAGGTTAGACTCTCTATATGAGACTTAACTCCGGATGAGAACTCTACCTCGGACATGTTCACCGGATGCTAAGCAGACTTTACTCTGCCGAGACTTCCGGACACGATGTAGAACCAATCACGGACATGTTCAACGGATTCGGTAAATGCCACCTGGCGACGACAGATGGAATCGGTGACTTTTATCGACGGACTTCCCAGACTTGAACATTCCACTTTACTCAGCTGACTTTCACTCAGCTGATACTAGATCAGCAGACCTTCACCCTGCTGACCCCAGATTTTGGTTCCACCAGATTCAGCTCTTGATTCTTCAGGTTCAGATGCACAACTAAGTGCCAGATTAGTGTTTACTATTCTCGGCGAGTTCGCTCGACTCCGAGTATGGATCTAAAGCTCCACCTGCTTGTCAACACTCCAGATTCAGACCAGATTTGCATTAGGGTCTTTGGAATCACCCTTCTTGAATGTCTTCTTTTCAGTTTTTCCATTCCCTTTGCAACTGCTACTAGCAATTAAACCAGCAACCTGATTGTCTGTACATGTGCTGATCGGGGTTGATCAGGTTATAATAAAATACTCGACCACCATAAACCAATACTAGCAAGAGGACTAGGCCCATCGTAGTATAGCTATAGTGAATCAACGTCGATCCCACAGGGAACCAATTGTGGATCATCTTATATACAAACAATTAATGAAACATGTCAAGGACATAGAGGCGGTCTACGACCAACATAAGACAAGAAATGTAAGGACACGACTCGACACGACGTAATTAACCTCCCCAATTATAGTCTTTATCGTTTGGACCTAGATAATTTATATAATAGACTGAACTTATTAACTGTCAATCCGTTTGTATCTATCTTAGATTGGCTACGGGAGTCATCCTCTTTAACTTGACTTAGCACCGGTAGGTCACTAGATCACTGTGATATTGTTACGTGACTTCGCCTTTTAAGTGCCTCCATCTCATATAACTCACACGCTTACGACTCCAAGGATGCCGATATTAACCGTACACCTCGTCTAGGCAACATTCCTATGGTTAGGCGTACTTCCTAAACGATTACTCAAGCTCTCGTCCAACTAGCAATTACCAAGTTATAGTCTCATGCTAATCTACGACGTATGTATAATCAAAGTGCTAGCAATCCCCAAATATAAACCTACCTAGATAACGCCGAACGTCCGAAGAGCAATTCATAAGCCTACCTAAAAGTTTTATATTGGTATTTCCTTTTTACACATTTTAATTAAACTAAGCGAGTAACGTAGCCATAGCCATACCTACTGAGATAATAAATTCTATTAAGTTAACCTAACCATAAAGACGTGGCTATTTAACGGATGAAAACAGGGCTCGGTCGACCGAATGGTCTTTTTTCCCCAGATTACATCCCTGAACGTATCTCTCAGCGTTTCATTATACACAACGGATTAAACAAGAATTCGTAAATCATTCATATAAACTAACATAGATACGCATTAATTAAATCAAGTAGATTCATGAATAAATACTAAGTGTATGACGTAGGTTATGGGATCCCCATAGACAAGGAGTCGCCACATCCCTAACGTCATAGCCTAGATCTACATCATCTAGCTATGATTAACTAATTCAAACGATAAAGCATAATTGGGAGGGATTAATTACTTAAAAGAAAGAAACGAGAAAATAAAGGCTTACATATTGCAAAGCCCTTAAATTGCTGGAAACCCTCAAATTATTCTACATTGTATCAAAGTTGTATTATGAATTGCAAGATTGAAGAAAGAATGAAGGGATGATGGGATGATTTACAATTTCTCGTAGCTGCTGCTTATATTGGAGTTTCTACCGACTTATGAAGGATCTAGAAGGTAAATACGAAAAAATCCGATAAGTGACCGAACCGACATACTCGGTCAACCGAAGCTCCCCACTCGGTCGACCGAAGCTATAGGCTCGGTCGACCGAACCTAACTTTGCACACGTTAATCGTTTTTCTCGTCTATCTTGCTCCCCACTGCACGCTTGCGTGTTGATCTGATTAATCTTTCATTTAATGCTCCGATTTTCTTCCTCTATTATCTTGAGATTTCTCGATTGCGCGATATTTATCTTCCCGATTTATCACGATCTACAAAATCAGCAATTATCGCACAATAAATCGGTCTTTAATAATAAAAATAGCTAAATACCAAAAATCATATTAATAATCACTTAACATTAAATAATAAATATAAACGAGTGATTCAATATGAAATATACATTATTAATCTCGATTTAAGGATAATGTTGATGACATTTACGGGTATAATTTGACCGTCATCAACTACCCCCACTTAGACTTTGATCGTCCCGAACAAAGCATTAATAAGTCATTCCCCAAGACAACATTTTCTATGGTCAAATCATACTTACACAAGAAACTCAAGTCAACTCATACTAGTCATGCTCATAAGATATCCATTATTCACTACTTACTATGAATCGAAGTGATGTGTGCATGTGCATTTAGTTTTATATATTCGTGGCAAGATTAGAGTTTATGCTAACTTCGCAATCTCAACCTACCAACCTCAGCATTCATACTTCTTATGCCTCGCAATGGTTAGAGCACTAGAGCAATAAGCAAGAGCGAATCTATAGGGTTTTTGGACTTGGAGACCGAGTACTACTCAAAGCCTCTTAAAGAGTTGAATATTCTTTTCATATCTTCATATTTTTCAAATACTATCAATCTCAAGGAAGAAAACTTTTTAGAGTATCCCCTATCTTAGATCATGTATAGCATCAAATATTACCACAAGCGCGGGGCTACTTTGGTAATGTTACTACAAGCCTAGTGTCTAACATTTTGCTAAAACACAGTACGTCTCAAGCTTATTACTCTGCTTTAATGGCTAAAAGATAAGAATGCATCAGCAGATAGATATTGATACTAAGTTCACATAACCAATCATCTATGCAATGTACACATAATTTCTTCAGTTATTATGATTTGCGCGGTATACTCGATTCACCGAATGAGTAATTGAATAATAAACAACTACTTGCAAAAACGGGCATGAATATCCTTAAATTTACTTAACATAAGTATAAAATGATCACGTACTCATGAAACTTGGTTTATTTCCTATCAATTCTTAGCTAGGAACTAACAATTCTAAGGGTACGAGATAAATAATGTGGCATTTATTCAATTTTTTCAATCATGTGCCGTTTCATTCAATTTTCAATTATAACATAACATGGCTAAGTCTCCTACCCCCCACTTAAACATGGCATTGTCCTCAATGACAAAAACAAAAATAAATGAGAAGTTAAGAAAAAGACTTAGCTCTGGAAACGGCTCTCAAGTAAAGGAAAGAGATCGGAGTAAATTTCAGCACGTTGTGGAGAAGCAAGTGAAAACCTGTATAAGCAGACAAACTCCACGAAACCGTCAAATACCATGTCTATGGAAGTTATAAAATAATGTGGCTGTAATGAGGTATAAATACCTAAAAACAGTTTAAGCCACTTTATTTTATACAACCAAAGACAAGAAAAATACTAAATAGAAAGAAAAATAAACAAGCAACTAAAGATGGTGGTCTTCATCTACAACCTCCACCGCCTAAATATTCTTAAAACCGGGTGGAGAAGACAAAGATCAAAAAGCATTACCCGACGTGGGAAAACACGAGGGTGACTCGCTCACTATGTATTCAGTCCAGTATAAAAGAGAAACTTGGTAAGGTATAACAGATTCAATGCGACCTATAGGCTAAAGATAAAATTGAATACTTAGCGCAGAAACTTCTCGCTTGCATTGGATATCAACAACTTAGTGAGATGTAGCTACTGCTCGAAATTTCTAATAACCCAATGTATCACGTAAAAGTCATAGCCGTCATCAACAAGGTCGGATCGGTGTGATAGTTCAGAACAAAACTTATCATCTAGAAATGCCGGAATAGACGGAAAAGTTTGAAATTTAAAACTTCCGGTAGAAAGATATTTTGTACTTTGATCGAACCAAAAACCTTTAAAATCGAGCTAGGGTCAGAGCTACACTTACCCCAACTAGGATCATGAAAATAAAAATGATAAAAAATTATCATTAATGCTTAGCAATATTTCAAATTCCGCAACACAAAGGTATTGCGTAAACAAAATGGAGGTTGAGAGTATGATGGGTTTAGAAAAAGATACACATAAGGATGGGAAGAAAAGATAAAGGGTGGGTAAGAAATTGTGTTTTTGGGATTGAGAATTGTTTAAAGGAATGGGATTGGGTGGGAGAGTGAAACGGATGGAAAGAAAGAGAGGCGATGAAAGAATGGTTAGAAATGTGAACTGTTGGGGAAGATTGGTGAGAGGATCGAAAAGTTTGAAGGTGAAAAAATGTAAAGGGAAAGATAAGGATAATTGCAGAATGAATTGCACACTACTTTGGATTTTCACTCAGATCGCCATTCTAAAAAGTTTTGGAAGTTGACCAAAATTGTTCTTGTTCGCACCAATCAAGCTCTCTTAATGCTTCCATCTTAAGGTGGATTGCTAAATTTCTTTTTCTTTAGCAATTTCTCGACTCTCCTACGGAACTCTATTTCACATGGCCTATATTGAGTAAAAAAGTTTTGCACATCCTTAGCCCAATGGCCATCAGAACACGGCAAAATAAAAAACCTCAACATATTTCACGTTACTTTTATTTGACTCAAAGAAAACAAAACCTAAAATCTTAAAAAGAAATCCTAAGGGTTTTAAAGAAGTAGTTCTGAGTTTAAAGTCCTCAGCTCAACTTTCCAAAAGTATCCTTGTCAGTCATTATTCTCGGATCACGAAATATTGACCCCTCTGAGCACTATAAGAGGTGGCTCATCGCTGTTGCGGATTAATACACTTCCCTTGGTTGTGAGACCTAGGAAACGACATTTATCCATACCATTTATCCAAAGCTCTTACCTCGGCTCTCGTTTTAGGAATTAGTGAATTCTAAGAAACTCGGTTAAAATTACGGTTTTTGCCTTGACAATAAGAAACAATGAATCAAAGTACTCCGAATAAGGTCGGTTATGTAGGCAAGCCTACGCCGTCTTATTCGTTGGAACATATGTGACAGTTCAGGCCAATCCGTCAAGATTAAGCCCCGTTTAGCCCGAAGGCTTATCGGCTATGCTAAGTCTTGTTGAACTGTTGTAACGTACATCACACGTGGAGGGGAGTCGATTGAGCCGAAGCTCGGTTGAACTCGCCCAGCCATGGTTAGACCATTTCCGAACCCATGTACTAAGAGTTTCCGATTTCTAAATTGTCACCCTAAGCGTAATCTTGTTTCTGTTTAAGGTGGGTTCACCGAGAAGCCATCACCATAAAACTCAACGAAAGCAGAAGATGGTGTTCTCTCAAAACTCAACGTCTTCTTTAGATTGTGAATGCTTAAACTACACAATTTGTTGCTCCCCCGGCGCGTAGAAGCAATCTCATGCATAGGACAAAGAGATGTTAACAGAACTACGAGAAACTCTTTATTCACTGCTTCCTTTCAACGACTACATGTTTCCTTACACCCTCTAGATGAGACAGATTTGGGGCAGAACCTTCCACACTAATAAAATTATTCTTACAAACCAACTCCGGGCTAAGATTCATACTAAGGTTCATGTATAGGCTAACTTATGCTCAAAAAACCAAAAGGTAGTAAAACATAAGCAAAAAAATGGTAGTACCTTGCCTTCAACATTGTACCACGAAGAATTTAAGCCTTAAAATATATTTTTTTCGGAGCCATCTTGGTGCATTAAAGGTATTGCTTCCATCGCTTTTCCCATCTTAGATTCGTAGCTCCACATGTTTGCTGGGTTATTTTCTCAGTGCCCGCGAAAAATTACTGACTCAGATTATTGCTTCCCTGGTTTCTGCAAACAGAAGAAAACAAAACAGACCGTAGACCGATTTTTAACATGGTTTCCCATGCTGCTATCAGACCTACGGATTAAGCATATGGGGATAAACAGACACGCGAAATTCCAGACTCGAAAAACACAAATCAGAAACCGTGTAAACAGAACAGAACGAAACAAAAAAAATTATAAATTCTCGGTCGACCGAATAAATTTTTTTTTTTTTTAAATTTTTTTTAAAATTAGAATCTGGAATTTTCAGACAGAGCAGACAACCAGAGGGACTCAAAACGTAAAAACTGACTCTAAAACAGAAAACTTGACATGAATAAGAAAATTATTTATATATAAAATTGACCGTTGGTTCCCCGGCAACGGCGCCAAAAACATGATCGGGGTCGATCAGGTTATAATAAAATACTCGACCACCATAAACCAATAATAGCAAGAGGACTAGGCCCATCGTAGTACAGCTATAGTGAATCAAGGTCGATCCCACAGGGAACCAATTGTGGATCATCTTATATACAAACAATTAATGAAACATGTCAAGGACATAGAGGCGGTCTACGACCAACATAAGACAAGAAAGGTAAAGACACGACTCGACACGACGTAATTAACCTCCCCAATTATAGTCTTTATCGTTTGGACCTAGATAATTTATATAATAGATCGAACTTATTAGCTTGTCAATCCGTTTGTATCTATCTTAGATTGGCTACGGGAGTCATCCTCTTTAACTTGACTTAGCACCGGTAGGTCACTAGATCTTTGTGATATTGTTACGTGACTTCGCCTTTTAAGTGCCTCCATCTCATATAACTCACACGCTTACGACTCCAAGGATGCCGATATTAACCGTACACCTCGTCTAGGCAACATTCCTATGGTTAGGCGTACTTCCTAAACGATTACTCAAGCTCTCGTCCAACTAGCAATTACCAAGTTATAGTCTCATGCTAATCTACGACGTATGTATAATCAGGTGCTAGCAATCCCCAAATATAAACCTACCTAGATAACGCTGAACGTCCGAAGAGCAATTCATAAGCCTACCTAAAAGTTTTATATTGGTATTTCCTTTTTACACATTTTAATTAAACTAAGCGAGTAACGTAGCCATAGCCATACCTACTGAGATAATAAA
The DNA here is from genome assembly GCA_036785695.1 of Gentiana straminea. Taxonomy (NCBI): domain Eukaryota; kingdom Viridiplantae; phylum Streptophyta; class Magnoliopsida; order Gentianales; family Gentianaceae; genus Gentiana; species Gentiana straminea. The sequence goes on from JAVUPR010000183.1 coordinate 18,074,778, forward strand.
TTCTATTAAGTTAACCTAACCATAAAGACGTGGCTATTTAACGGATGAAAACAGGGCTCGGTCGACCGAATAGCTGGGCTCGGTCGACCGAATGGTCTTTTTCCCCCAGATTACATCCTTGAACGTATCTCTCAGCGTTTCATCATACACAATGGATTAAACAGTAATTCGTAAAGCATTCATATAAACTAACATAGATACGCATTAATTAAATCAAGTAGATTCATGAATAAATACTAAGTGTATGACGTAGGTTATGGGATCCCCATAGACAAGGAGTCGCCACATCCCTAACGTCATAGCCTAGATCTACATCATCTAGCTATGATTAACTAATTCAAACGATAAAGCATAATTGGGAGGGATTAATTACTTAAAAGAAAGAAACAGAAAATAAAGGCTTACATATTGCAGCCCTTAAATTGCTGGAAACCCTCAAATTATTCTACATTGTATCAAAGTTGTATTATGAATTGCAAGATTGAAGAAAGAATGAAGGGATGATGGGATGATTTACAATTTCTCGTAGCTGCTGCTTATATAGGAGTTTCTACCGACTTATGAAGGATCTAGAAGGTAAATACGAAAAAATCCGATAAGTGACCGAACCGACATACTCGGTCAACCGAAGCTCCCCACTCGGTCGGCCGAAGCTATAGGCTCAGTCGACCGAACCTAACTTTGCACACGTTAATCGTTTTTCTCGTCTATCTTGCTCCCCACTGAACGCTTGCGTGTTGATCTGATTAATCTTTCATTTAATGCTCCGATTTTCTTCCTCTATTATCTTGAGATTTCTCAATTGCGCGATATTTATCTTCCCGATTTATCACGATCTACAAAATCAGCAATTATCGCACAATAAATCGGTCTTTAATAATAAAAATAGCTAAATACCAAAAATCATATTAATAATCACTTAACATTAAATAATAAATATAAAAGAGTGATTCAATATGAAATATACATTATTAATCTCGATTTAAGGATAATGTTGATGACATTTACGGGTATAATTTGACCGTCATCATGTGCCAACTGAATTATGCCTTAGCTCTCGATTATGGAGAGATGCCCTAACATCCTCCAATGACACTGTGTTTCTTCCAACAACAAAAGTCTGCACAAAATTCTCATATGATGCTGGCAGTGATACCAACAAAATTAGAGCTGCATCATCATCTTCGATCTTAACCAATACTCCTTAAATCAAGCAATATTGTGTTCAGCTTTTCAAGGTGAACTCTGAGAGGCATTCCTTCATGCATCTTTAAACTAAACAGACGTTGCTTCATCAGCAACTTGTTGGTTAATGACTTTGTCATATACAGACTCTCAAGCTTCAGCCACAGCCCTGCTGCTGAATCCTCTTCAGCAACTTCAGTGATAACATCATCAGACAAGCACTATAAAATCATTGAATGTGCTTTCTCCTCTAGATCGGCCATCTCAGCGTTTCCGGCATCCACCGCCTTTGATAACGGAGCCCAGAGCCCCAGTTTCTTCAACAGAGCACGCATCTTGATTTGCCACAGATTGAAATTGTTCCTTCCTGTGAATTTATCAATCTCAACATTTAACCCAGACATCTTGATCTTGCCAAAGAACAGAACTTTTATCACAGAATCCTAGCACCGGTGAAGGTCTTGGTAAAGATAAAATTTTGTTCAAACAAAATCCCTGATGATAACCTTGCTCTGATACCACTTTTTAGGACAAGATCGTCAGGGATAAAAAACAGATTGCAATAATCAAGAATAAACGAGAAAGAATAAATCACATAAGAACAATAACACAGGATTTAACGTGGTTTCCGGCAATATGTCGACTAGTCCACGGGCAGAAACGAGGAGATTATATTATCACTGGAGATTTTACAGACTCTGCAATTGCATACGCAATTGTTGCTACTACTGATGTTAACTGCAAATATTCTAGGTTACAACAGACTTGTATTTATAGTCACCAAACCCTAGACCTAGCCGCCATAACTAGATACTAGCTGATTGACTAAAATACCCCAGATGTGAACTCTGCTGACTCCACTAGACGTAACCTGCTGATATTTGCCCTGCTGACATTGCCCAAATGGCATACACTGCTGACATTGCCCCTCCTGATATACCCTACTGACATTGCCCCTGCTGATATACCCTGCTGACATTACTCAGCTTGCTTGCCCTGCTGAGAGGTCAAGTCATTTTTTCTAACAGTAACCACCTTTAACACTTAGGTGTTCGATGAAATGCTTGTGTGAGCAACACAACATCTCCTCCTTGTTGTGTACAACCGACTTGTGTGTGTTGTAACCACCTTTAACACTTAGGTGTTTGATGAAATGCTTGTGTGCGAAAAAGACCATCTCCTCCTTGGTGTTTAAGCTTCAACACCCCCTCAAGATGTGCATGGTTGAAGCCAAGAACAGCTTGCTGGATATACAGAAACTCGAATCCGGATCCGATCCATAATTGGATCGTCAGATCTGATTCACAGCACCGATCGAGACGCTCGATCATGCACAACGAAAGCTACGAATAAATTCGCATGCGATTTTACCACGATTCGATTCGCATATATAATTAATAACTACAAGAAGGTTAGTAGATTTACCCAAACCGGAGAGAGACGGTAAATCGACAGAGAGGGAGAATCCGTGATCTTTCGGATTGTATCACCAAACGATGACTGGTGGACGTCGATCCTCGCCGTAGAACCTCCTCGAATATGCACAAGAAAAACCTTAGTTTTTCTTTTCTTAATGACTAATGCAAGAAACTAATTTTTCTTCCTTTTATTATAGTGGTGGCGCCAATTGTGAGTGTGTGTTGTGTTGGGAGGAACTCTCTTTATATAGAAAAATAACTAGTCAAGAGAGATATCATTTTCACACCACAATTACCTATTCTCATAAGGAAAAGATATTTGTCAAAAGATAAGAGATAATTCCTAGAAAATCAATCTCTTATTTTTTTCATTAATTATCCAACAAATAGATAATTAATTAATTACACATATGAGATAATCTAGGAAAATTTCTTCTCCTAATTTATCCATGAATGTGGTGCCAATAATGTCATTTATTTTAATAGAAAATGTCTTTTCTATTTTACATATTATTTACCAAATAAATAATATTGCATATTCATTAAATAGACCAACTATTTAATTTATTCTCGAGGTTCCATAAAACGAGAAAACACTCGCGTGTTAGGAGCCAACCCGGGGACCATGGACCTATAACCAATAGCTACAATAAATTGAATAAATTAATATTCATCGAAAAGAATATTTCTATTCAACTTATTAATTCCGGAATTACGCCACCATAAATCCGAAACTGAACTCTATCGATTATAGATATAACTTATTCTCAAAACGTCGAGTCGAGCCGATAAGTGTCCATTGATATAATCATTAAATACAGACTAACCCTCCATAGACTATCCGTAATGAAGCAGGATTATTTCTGTAAACTTTCTTCAATACATCTTATCCTTATTTACCATTAACCCACTAGTGATCAATTAGTTCATAACCAATACGAACTCCACGGATCGATCAGTTTCTAGGATCAACAAATAAGGGGATTGTCAATCTACTTCCCACAGGAAGGTATGGATTCCATATCTGTGAGACACAAACTTCTCACTCATTCCAGAATAGTGCCAACGTGAAAGTGATTCGGACCGCGCCTCTTAGCGATCCTTAACGAACACATCAAACCCTATCCTGAAACCAGTAGGAGTATGCAATCACTTCAGGATTATGGTTAATCCATATATGATAATCTTGTGATTTAATAAGATTTCTCAATCACAGAATTATATGAGAAACGCAGATTAAATCGGTCCAGACCTATATGACTACATCATATATAAATTCCCCACTTAGATAACCAATATCGACGGTCCGGATAAGACGGCGCGGCGCATTAATGGTGGTTTAATCAATAGACCCATACTTTGATTAAGTTCACCATGGACTAACGAAAAGCTTCAAGTGTATCACCATAAACTTAATCCTCACGTATGACACACACACTAAGTTATATGGCTACATATGATACCGCTTAGGGTTTTCAGTAGTGTATTACTTATAAGCACGATGCAAATAATAAGATTAGAATAAATCTGTCATTTATTAATTATAAAACAATTACATAAATTGTCTTTCGGGCTCTACTTCCAACACAGCTTGCAAAAGACCATCTCCTTCTTGGTGTTTTGGCTACATATAGATCTTTTAAAGGATAGGCTTGAGGAAGCTTAGTGAAAGTAAGTTTATCCACTGGTTTGGTCAAAATATCTGCTAGTTGCCAGTCTGTATGTATAGGTGGAGGATTTAAGGCTTTGGCTAAGTATTTATCCCTGAAAATGTGACTATCAATCTCTATGTGTTTAATTCGTTAATGAAATATTAGGTTCTCAACAATATGTAAGGCACTAGAGCTGTCACAATATAAAGACAGTGGTTGTGTAATGAATATGGAAATCCTTTAGAAGATAGAGTAGCCATTGTATCTCACATGCAATGATGGTCTTTGCCCTATATTCTGCCTCACTAGTGTTGGAAGTAGCGCCCGAAAGACAATTTATGTAATTATTTTTAGAATTAATAAATGACAGATTTATTCTCATCTTATTACTTGCTTCGTCCTTGTAAGAAATACACTACTGAAAACCCCAAGTCCTATCAAATGTAGCCATATAACTTAGAGTTTGTTACACACGAGGATTAAGTTTATGGTGATACACTTGAAATATTAGTCCGTGGTGAACTTAATCAAAGTATGGGGTCTATTGATTAAACCACCATTAATGCGCCCAGAACACTTTATGGTGTGACCGTCTTATTCGGACCGTCGACAATGGTTGTCTAAGTGGGGCATTTATATATGATGAGTCTCATATAGAACTGGACCGATTTAATATAAATTTCTCATATAATTCCGTGATTAAGAAATCTTATTAAATCACAAGATGATCATATATGGATTAACCTTAATCCTGAAGTGATTGCATACTCCTACTGGTTTCAGGATAGGGTTTGATGTGTTCGTTAAGGATTGCTAAGAGGCGGGGTCTGAATCACTTTCACGTTGGCACTATTCTGGAATGAGTGAGAAGTGTGTGTCTCATAGATATGGAATCAATTCCTTCCTGCGGGAAGTAGAAAGACAAACCCCTTATTTGTTGATCCTAGAAACTGATCGATCCCGGGAGTTCGTATTTGTTATGAACTAATTGATCACTAGTGGGTTAATGGTAAATAAGGATAAGATGTATTGAAGAAGGTTTACGGAAATAATCTCCCGCTTCATTACGGAAGTCTATGGAGGGTTAGTTTATATGAAATGATTATATCAATGGACACTTATCGACTCGACTCGACGTTTTGAGAATAAGTTATATCTATAATCGATAGAGTTCAGTTTCGGATTTATGGTGGCGTAATTCCGGAATTAATGAATTAAATAGAAATATTCTGTTCGATGAATATTTTATTTAATTTTTTGTAGCTACTAGTTATAGGTCCATTGTCCCCGGGTTGGCTCCTAACACGCGAGTGTTTTCTCGTTTTATGGAACCTCGAGAAATAAAATTAAATAGTTGGTCAATTTAATGAATATGCAAATATTATTTATTGGTAAATAATATGTAAAATAGAAAATACATTTTCTATTAAAAATGATTAATGAGTGGCGCCTCTTGTGGATAATTAGGAGAAGAAATTTTCCTAGATTATCTCATATGTGTAATTTATTAATTATCTATTTATTGTAATTAATTAATTATCTATTTGTTGGATAATTAATGGAAAAATTAAGAGATTGGTTTTTTTGGGAATTATCTCTTATTTTGTAGCAAAAATATATTTTCCTTATGGGAATAGGTTTTTGTGATGTGAAAATGATAACTCTCTTGACTAGTTATTTTCCTATATAAAGAGAGTTCCTCCTAACACAAGACACAATCATAAATTGCGCCACACATCAATTTAAAAGGAAGAAAAATTAGTTTCTTGCCTTAGTCATTAAGAGGAGAAAAATCTAGGATTTCTTTGTGCATATTCGAGGAGGTTCTATGGCGAGGATCGACGTCCACCAGTCGTCGCTAGGAGATACAATCCGGAAGATTGTGGCTCCTCCCTTGGTCGATTTTATCATGACAATATCAGGACTATAAAATTCTTTTAGTGAATTTTAATCGTGTAGTGACTACACGAGAGAATTTCTAAATAATCGATAAATTGGAAGATCATGAATATAGTGTCACTGGTTAGACGGTATTTGAAACCGATAAACTAATAGGAGCTTTAAATTTGTGATTTATTGTTTATCGATTTGGTATAAAATTCATAAAGTCCGAATGTATTGGGATTATAAAATTCTTGGTGAATTTTAATTGTGTAGCGTCTACACAAAGATTTTATAATCCGAAAAATTGGAAAGTCGTGAATAAGTGACACTAGTTAGACGGTATTTGGAACCGATGAACTAGTTGGAGGATTAATTTAAATATTCATGATGTTGTGTGATTTTCACTTTAATCACTAAATGTTACCGCAAACGCACGGCTTATCGAGTAGTACTTAGGATGTCGATCCCATAGGGACTTGGGACAATCACCGAATAGTTATCAATTTATATTAGCTAAACTAATCAAATTTTGGTGTTTTGAATTATAAAATAGCTAAGAACTAAGGTCCTATTTAAACTCAACACAAGTCCAAGAAATTACAAGAGATCAAGTTGGAAGAACTTCTAAGATGTCGGATTACCACGGTAGCAAATATATGACTTTTACAACGACCTTTCCATTTACTATGAATATTTACTTATGTTGACGAATAATCAAAAATGATTAACAATATGCTTTCAAACTACTATTAATCGTGCATAAATTAATATTAAATCTGATTTCTCGCTCATTAAATCAATTTAGACCCATTAAAACATCATTATTCATATTGTCACAAGAAATTTTAATTAACTTTCTCTCTCATGAATTTTCTTGATTGAAATTAAGGTTCTAACCTATCAATTAGATTTCACCTTTCAGTCCATCACCTAATTGATAATAAATTCTTTATATAAACCTATGGAAATTCATCCTTCGATCAATCAATCCATAAATTCATACGAAATAGCACACCAAAATCAATACAAAACGATATCGATTCATAATAATAGGAAAGATCGAATCTTAAACTCATATATTCATTTACCGGGCTCTCCAAATCCTAGAAAATTAAATCTACTCACGCATAATCAAAGAGATCACAAAAATCATGGATTTAGGCATTGTGAAACGTAAAAATAAAATTAAAAGGAAGAAAATTAAGAGAAAGGAAATAGAATTGTCTCACAAATATCATAAAACCAAGAAATTCCCGATCGTTCTTCGTTCTTGAACCCTAAGCAATAAATCTTGTTCTTGAAAAGTTGAGAGAAAAAAGTAGATGGTGATGGGATGGTTTTCACGCCCCAAAATCTGAATATGGCGTGTATGTCCTTGTTTTTTGTGACTTGGGGAGTAAAAAAGGGATAATCACCTAATTAAATCAATTTCCATAATTAATTTAATCAAGAAATTAAAATCTCTAAAATCAAATATCTATCAATCTTGGACTCTTCGAGTGTGTGGGCCCCTCTTTTGCATTGAAAATCAATCCAATATACTAGAAATCACGTTGGTGAATGGTTCGACCAATCAGAACATTTCGTTGGCCAGGATAAGATTTCTGGAAACTGTCACACCCTGGGTGTGACAGAGGCTAGTTTTTGAAATCTTCCACTTTAGCTCCGCTTTTTGGGCCTTTTTCTTCTAATTCTCGAATAATCCTGCAATAATTCAATCATCCGCAGTAATCTAGCCCAAAAAGGATAAAAACATCGCAAAATAACAACACACGACACCAAATTGAGTCCAAAACATCTAGAATTATTCGACTTTTTAGGAACTTATCACTCCCCTAAGCTTAAGACTTTGCTTGTCCCCCAGCAAACAAAAAGACTCAAGACGAGATGGACTAAGAAGATGAAACATGACATAGCAATAGATGAAGATGCACAACACACGAGCATCAATAAAGTTCATCCCGACATTCAAAACACAAGATATAGACTAACTAATCCTTTTTATCATATCAGGAGCAAAAGTGAACAAAAATTATCAATGGGAAACAACATAGACCAAGCAAATAGACCCTCACGGGATATATCACTCAACACTCAATGTTTGTGAGGTGACTAAACTCTCAAGCTCATTCCATTGAAAATGCCCTACTATATGCTTGTATATCGTCTCATATCAATCACCAAGGCATTGTTCAACACATAAATCATAAGATCTTTGGAAAAAAATGGTAGGTGAGGACAGCCCAAATAAGAAAAAGGAAGTGAAAGGTGTAGGAAGAGGTATAAGAAACGGAAAAACCATTAGAGCTAGCGAGACACATGACTATTAAACTTCAACATCACACAAGTGCAAGGGGTCAAAAACTTTATTTCCAAACAAAAGAAAATACAAATGATAATTTCTCTACTTTTGGGAGGATAATGATAAAACTCCTCTTTATTACTAACAAATAGAACAAATAATATGTAGGAGGTTAATTTTTTTTTTTTTTGATTGCCTCCTTTATTGATTTTTTTTTTCTCTTTTTTTCATATATTTTTATTTTCTTTTCTTTCTCTTTTTTTTTGTCATTTTTTTTCAAACTAAGAAACAGACAAATGGTAACAATATGGATTTCCCCCAAGCTTGATCATTACATACTAAGTACAAGAAATTTGATAGCCACATGCCCTAGTTAGTCCTAAGGTTGGGTGAAAGGAATTGGGCTACTCTTTTTCGGGTTTTTCAGTGTATGTTGTAGTGAAGTAAGGTAAAGTGGGAAAAAAGTGTATTAAAGATAAAGGTTCAAAAGGTATAAAATGTGGTGGAAGGTAGAAACGAATGCCTCAATCATTTCTACGTGTTTGCACATACCAAGTCAACATCAACAAGACTCAACACAAGTTCTAAAGGAACAAGTCCAAGGAAGAGAAAATACGCACAAATTTAGGGTGAGACTGAAGTGGTCAGTCATATGGCCGGAACAACATCTCACCGGGTCAATATTGTAAAAAGGATATTCTAAAAAGGATTTTTCACTCCATGTCATGCATTTCTCTTGTCATAACAAACTATATCAATTTTCATGCATTGCAAATCTCATCTGAAGTAGCTATGTGTGATCATCAAAACCATCAAGACAAAACGACACAACTGACTCGACTGTCAATGACTAAGACTCTAAACTGCATAAGAGAAAGACTTGTACAAATGTCACTCCCCCCCACACTTAAAGGTTGCATTGTCCCCATGTAATTAAATTAAAACAGTGGAGGGTAAAAAGAAAACTCACAAGATGCAATGGGCGGGCTCCTTATGTGCATATCATCACCCTCTGAACGTCGTAGTCTTGAAGAGTCTTCTTTTAGCCCTTAATCGGAGCACCGACGAAGTCACAAGAATTGTGTAGTGGTTCTCTCCTTGGTGGCTTGATGTTAGGAGTAATGTCATAAAAATTCTTAGCTTTCCCCATGATAAAGAAGAAGTGGAGTGGAGGTGTAAAGGTGGAAGAGGAAGATGGTAAAAGAAAATAAAAAAAGGGAAAGAAAGAAATATTTTTGATTTTGTTTTGTTTTTTTTTCCAGCAAAAGTGATAATAATAATAATAAATAAATAAATAGAAAAACAGCCACCATCACACCCAATGTGTGATAGCTACTTTTTTTTTTTGAGAAAAAGGTGTGTGTCACACCCTGGGTGTGACACAGACTGGTTTATGTCTCCACAATTTCTCCTCTTCTCCATCATAGTGATGATCATCGTCCCACCCTCGGTGTGACAAAATCTGATTTATGGCCAAGAATTCCTCCTTTTCGATACCACACTCATGGTCCTTAATAACGTCCTAGGCGTGATCACCACTTTCCAAAGCTCGTTTTCTCCGCATGCAATGACCTTCAAATACCACTCGTGCACATCTTTCTCTCTGCAAAACGGACACAGACGCAACCAAACCAAACCAAACAAAACAAACCAAGACCAAAGGACCGAGAAGACAACTATCTTCTTTTATTTATTCATTAAACAAGAAAAAAGAAAGAAAAAAGAAAAAAAAAAAATTCTGAATTTATAGTCTTCAGTTGGACTATCTCTAAACATCATTCTCAATGAGGACTAAACCAAACAAAGGCATCCCTCTGCATCTTTCTCCACATATCAAAGATATTAACAAGTATTTTCAGATATAGCATTGGGAGCCTATAATAATGTCTTCTTAAAAAGTAATTAATCAATTTCGTTCTAAAGAAAGAAGTGCCTCCTAACAATTTATTAATCTCTTTATCAATCCTCATGACAAATCTAAGAGGATTATGGACTATTAGAGGTGCAACAACTATATACTCGATATGCTCAACATTTATAAATTCAACATCACTATTCAAGGACGGATAACTAACATTATCAAATAAATTAGAATCAAGAACAATATTGTTACCTCCCTTTTCATCCTTTTCTTGGCTCATCAATGTTGAATCTGGAATTATTGCACCGTTATCTTGTGAAGATGGTTTGAATTTCCACGTGGCTTCACTCTTGTTAATTTGGAGGCCTAAACACTCAGCGGTCTTCGAGAAATCATCACCGAAAACATTTAGATCATGACAATGTGGGATCTCATAAGGATCACAGTTTTCATCCCTACGACTTTCAAGGTTGGCCTCCTGCTCTTGAATCGCCAGCATCTCCGTTTCCCTTTCATCTTCAAGAACATGGCGATTATGTGCAACTAATTCTCCCAAATTCAGTTCCTTTTTTTTCCGGAGCAGGACACAATAGGTGTGCCATTTCTCTAGAAACTTTCTCTCTGCTCTCTATAGATTTCTCTAACAAAATTTCAATGTTAGACTTGGGTTTTGAGTGAGGAAACACTTGTTGTTGCCAATTGCTTTGATCTTGACCCCACGGAGAATAAGGATAGTTACTCCTCCCACCATTGTATATTGGTGCATAGTTGTGGCTATATTGGAATTGAGTCTCATAAATCACACCATAATTGTCATAAGTATTCCATTGGTGGGATGAATAACCTCCACTGCACTGAGCTTCACAATGGTTTCCATCACAATACGAACATTTCACATGAAGCTGATTAAACCCATATCCATACATCCTCGCATTAGTCGATTGCTCATAAGCATTGAATCCAGAGAATAATGAATCCATCAAGCACTGCACTTCTACTTTCTGCACAAGAAAAAAAAAATCAAAAGAAAAAAGGTCTCACCGTAGCAAGGTGCAACTTGATATGGTGAGAAAGTCTAGTCTAACAAAATTAACAACCGGCTTGATGTTGGCACTCAAGTCCCCGGCAACGGCGCCAGAAAACTTGTTGTGTGATTTTCACTTTAATCACTAAATGCTACCGCAAGCGCACGGCTTATCGAGTAGTACTAAGGATGTCGATCCCACGGGGACTTGGGACAATCACCGAATAGTTATCAATTTATATTAGCTAAACTAATCAAGTTTTGGTGTTTTGAATTATAAAATAACTAAGAACTAATGTCCTATTTAAACTCAACACAAGTCCAAGAAATTACTAGAGATCAAGTTGGAAGAACTTCTAGGATGTCGGATTACCACGGTAGCAAATATATGACTTTTACAATGACCTTTCCATTTATATGAATATTTACTAATGTTGATGAATAATCAAAAGTGATTAACAATATTCTTTCAAACTACTATTAATCGTGCCTAAATTAATATTAAATCCGATTTCTCGCTCATTAAATCAATTTAGTCCCATTAAAACATCATTATTCATATTGTCACAAGAAATTTCAATTAAGTTTCGCTCACATGAATTTTCTTGATTGAAATTAGGGTTCTAACCTATCAATTAGATTCCACCTTTCAGTCCATTACCTAATTGATAATAAATTCTTCATATAAACCTATGGAAATTCATCTTTCGATACATCAATCCATAAATTCATACGAAATAGCACACCAAAATCAATACAAAAGCATATTGATTCATAATAATAGGAAAGATCGAATCTTTAACTCATATATTCATTTACCGGGCTCTCCTAATCCTAGAAAATTAAATCTACTCGCGCATAATCAAAGATATCACAAGAATCATGGATTTAGGCATTGGGAATCGTAAAAATAAAATTAAAAGGAAGAAAATTAAGAGAAAGGAAATAGAATTGTCTCACAAATATCATAAAACCAAGAAATTCACGATCGTTCTTCGTTCTTCGTTCTTGAACCCTAAGCAATAAATCTTGTTCTTGAAAAGTTGAGAGAAAAAAGTAGATGGTGATGGAATGGTTTTCACGCCCCAAAATCTGAATATGGCGTGTATGTCCCCTGTTTTTGCGACTTGAGGAGTAAAAAAAGGCATAATCACCTAATTAAATCAATTTCCATAATTAATTTAATCAAGAAAATCTCTAAAATCAAATATCTATCAATCTTGGACTCTTCTAGTGTGTGGGCCCCTCTTTTGCATTGAAAATTATGCCAATATACTAGAAATCACGTTGGTGAATGTTTCGACCAATCAGAACATTTCGTTGGCAAGGATAAGATTTCTAGAAATTGTCACACCCTGGGTGTGACAGAGGCTGGTTTTTGAACTCTTCCACTTTAGCTCCGCTTTTTGGGCCATTTTCTTCTAATTCTCGAATCATCCTACAATAATTCAATCATCCGCAGTAATCTAGCCCAAAAATGATAAAAACATCGCAAAATAACAACACACGACACCAAATTGAGTCCAAAACATCTAGAATTATTCGACTTTTTAGGAACTTATCATATGGATTTATTGTTTTTCGGATTGTAAATAAATTCTGAAAATCCTAAAAGACTGCATGATGTGATCCATGGTAGGCGTCAAAAAGAAGAAAAAATAGAAATCCATGGTGATGCAAAAGAGGCGCAATTATTTATGTTATTGGTTAGATAGTCTTTGTTATCCCACATTGGTTATATTGTCTTTTATTTTTGTTATTATTTTTATTTATTGTTATTTTGTCCCACATTGCTAAATTAGCAATTGGACTTGGAGTCTGTAGCCAATATAAGGCACCTAGGTGGTTCTTTTACAAACAGTTCAATAATGATGTGATCCATGGTAGGCGTCAAAAAGAAGAAAAAATAGAAATCCATGATGATGCAAAAGAGGCTCAATTATTTATGTTATTGGTTAGATAGTCTTTGTTATCCCACATTGGTTATATTGTCTTTTATTTTTGTTATTATTTTTATTTATTGTTATTTTGTCCCACATTGCTAAATTAGCAATTGGACTTGGAGTCTATAGCCAATATAAGGCACTTAGGTGGTTCTTTTACAAACAGTTCAATTTTGAGTGAAAATTCGATTAAGTCTATTGACTTGTTATAACTTGCGAGTGAGGATCTTTTCGTTGTAGAGTTAGAACTCTCTTTATATAGGAGAGTAAAACTTAGCCTCCAAGGATTTTTATTTATCAAACAAAATAAATCCTTTAATAAAAGATAATTCCATAATATCCTAGAACAAATCTAGAATAATATTTATCTTTATTATTTACCATAAATATTTATCCAATAAATATTTTATGCACATGTCTTATTAATCACAAGAAAACTAATTTCTTGTTGACTAAAATATGCATGGGGCCGAAAATTTTTAATCCTTGTGACCTAGTCACAAATTTCGACCATGACACACTTTTGGGCCAAGATTATGAAAAATGTCTTTTCCATATATTTAATTATTTAGCCCAACTAATTTAATAGTCCACTAAACAATTAATTCACATATCGTTTTAATAAAGTCCAACAAGAACTAAATTAATATTATTAGGATTCGACGTCCGAGAATAGCTATGCTATATTAGGAGGCACGTCGGGGACCATGGACTAATAATCAGCGGCTCCGATAAATCAAATAAATAATTATAGAATAATTATATTCGATAAATCAATCACAGGAATATGCCACCATAATCCCGTGACTGCACTCCTCCGATTATAAGATTATATTTATCTCCTCACGAGAATAATAATAAGTGTCCATTGATATAATCATTACATATGGATTAATCCTCCATAGATCGTTCATTCTAAATCGGGAAGTTACCGTTAACCCTTTTAAGAACCTCTTATCCTTATTTACCATTAACCCCCTAGTGATCAATTAATTCATACAACTCACCGGTAGCTAATCGGTGTAATATGAACTCGTACGATCGATCGGTTTCTAGGATTAACAAATAAGGGAAGCTGTCTATCTACTTCCATAAATGGAAGGAATGGATTCCGTATCCGTGATAACACGGACTACTCACTCAATCCGGTACAATGCCAAGATGGGGTAATTCGGACCACGGACTCGGTGTAATCCTTAACCGTCAAGTCAAACTTCATGCGATTCAAGCGGTTGGCGTGATCACCTCGGGATTAAGATATATCCATAAATATGATCATCCATTGATTCGATAAGACTTCTCGATTACGGAATTATATCGTGAACTCTAATCAAATCGGTCCATACCCTATATGATATATCTATCATATATAAATGCCCCATTAGGTTCTCTTAACCGAAAGTCCGGATAAGACAATCACACCTATTGTGTTCGGGGCGCATTAATAGCACGTTAAAGGAGAGACCCGATACTCTCGATTAACTTCACTACGGGCTAATTGTATTTTAAGTACATCTTCACTAACTCAATCCTCCCGTGTATATACCATACACCGAGTTAAGTGATTACATAAACGATATACTTTAGGGTTTTTTACGTAGTGTAAATACTATTGTCACATCGGTGAATATGAGAATAATAAATATGAATAATAACATCATTTCATTTATTAAATAAAACAATTACAAAATTGTCTTTCGGGCATCACACCTAACAATCTCCCACTTGCACGAAAGCATGTGATTAATTGTTTTAGAGCACACCCTATTATTTAAAATACAACAAACTATCACTCCCACTTGCTCTAAAGCAAATGAGACATGTCTCTAACACCTATAGTCTCCAAGTGTCGACTAAAAGCTTCAATCGACGGCGTCTTGGTGAATGGATCAGCAGGATTATCGGCGGAGGCGATTTTCTTGACGGAAATGTCCCCTCTATCGACAAAATCGTTGATCACCCAGTATTTTCTCTCTATATGCTTCGACTTACTGTGTTTTCGAGGTTCTCTAGAGTTGGCAATGGCCCCATTGTTATCACAATAGAGAGTAATAGGATCTTCAGCATTCGGGACAACGCCTAATCCGCTGATGAACTTTCTTAACCAAACTGCTTCTTTAGCTGCCTCCGAGGCCGCTATGAACTCGGCTTCCATTGTTGAATCGGCCGGCTGTCTTGGATTGCTTTTGGCTTCTCCATTCTCGCACCGCCACCAAGCGTAAACACCGAACCGAGAGGTAGATTTAGAATCATCTCGTCCGACCGAAAATCGAATCGGTGTACCCCGCTAGCTCCAAACTCCCACTCGAATAGACGAGCATATAATTTCGGTTCTCTTCAAATATTTGATGAGATTCTTTATCTTGTCCGTGCGGTTGCCCCGGATTTGACCGAAAACGGCCGACTAATCCAACGCCGTAACAAATGTCGGGTCTCGTACACCTCATAGCATACATAAGACTACCAACGGCCGAGGCATATGGCACTCTTCCCATAGCTTCGGCCCTGCGGGGGTTTGAGGCCCCCGAGACTTAGATAGGTAAACGCCGTGACGGGTTGGTAGAAAACCCTTCTTTGCGTTCTCCATGCGAAGCGTGCCGGCACCTTATCTATATAAGTTGCTTGGGACGAGCTAACATCCCGTTCTTACGATCCCTTATAATTTGGATCCCTAGAACATAACTCGCTTCTCCCAAATCTTTCATTCGGAATTGCGTGGTCAACCAACTTTTCACGTCGGACATCATCCCCTTATCGTTGCCAATTAGGAGTATGTCATCAACGTACAACACTAGAAATACAACACTATCTTTGATAACCTTCTTGTACACACAAGATTCAAGCAAAGTGTTGTTCGAAATCATAAGACTTGATCGTGTGATCGAATCTATGATACCAGAACGAGATGCTTGCTTCAACCCATAAATGGATCCGAGCAACTTGCACACCATGTGCTCTCGACCTTCTTCAATGAATCCATCCGGTTGCTTTGCATATAGATTTCCTCGTCAAGAAAGCCGTTGAGAAACGCCGTCTTAACATCCATTTGCCGATTTCATAATCCGGACATGCAAAGCAATCGAAAGGAGGATGCGGATGGTTTTCATCATGGCCACGGTGAGAAGGTTTCCTCGTAGTCTATACCCTCTCGCTTGTGTGTAACCTTTGGCTACCAGCCGTGCTTTGAAGGTTTCAACCTTCCCATCTACTCCTCTCTTTCGCTTGTAGAGCCATTTACATCCAATGGGCCTTTCACCCTGAGGAAGTTCTACAAGTTTCCAGACTGAGTTAGAGTACATAGACTCCATCTCTTGATTCATTCCGTCAATCCATTTATCCTTATCGTGATCCAGTAAGGCCTTCTTATAGGTCGGAGGATCATCTTCCACCCCATCGAGGCGACTACGTTTGCCTCTAAATCCATGCCGTACCGAGCCGGTGGCCGAACCACTCTCGCGGTACGTCCGGGTGGAACAGAATGTCGGAAGTGACCGTTGTATTATTAGTGTTGTTTACGGGAACATCGGCGGCCACAATAGGCCGATGTCATCGGAGAGTAATTCCTCTAGTACAATTGTACTTCGAGGTCCGTGGTCTTTCATATAACTTTCCTCCAAAAACGTAGCGTTAGTCGAGACTAACACTTTGTTATCTTCCGGATCGTAAAATAGACCACCACGTGTACCTTTTGCATAGCCTACAAACAAACATACTTTCGTACGTGATTGTAGCTTGGTAGTCTTGTCCATCAGCACGTGTGCAGGACAACCCCATATGCGGAAGTGACGAAGGCTTTCGCGATGTCCGGACCACATCTCAATGGGTGTCTTTTCGACAAACTTTGACGGTACTGCATTCAAAATGTAGACCGCTGCTTCTAAAGCATAACCCCAAAAGGATATAGGTAGTGAGGCGTAGCTCATCATTGATCTAACCATGTTAATCAATGTCCCGTTTCTCCTCTCAGCAACTCCGTTTTGCTGAGGTGTCCTAGGCGCTGAACGTTGGAAACAAATTCCTTTTTCAGCCAAGTAGTCAATGAACTCAGCATCTAAATACTCACCTCCACGATCCGAGCGGAGGCATTTCAATGACTTGCCTAGTTGCCTTTCGGCTTCTGCTTGGAACTCCTTGAACTTTCCAAAAGCCTCGGATTTTCTATGCCGTAGATAAACATAACCGAATCTCGAGTAATCATCAATGAAAGTCACAAAGTACTCGTATCCGCCTCTAGCTTGTACGTTCATCGGACCACAAAGGTCTGAATGCACTAAGTCTAGAGTTCCCGTGGCTCTATTACCCTTTGATGAGAAGGGACGCTTAGTCATTTTTCCCTCCAGGCAACACTCGCGCAGACGGGTAGTGTGTCAACGGATGACTCACCTAAGGCATTAACCTTTTCAAGTCTTTTGAGTCTTTCCAAGGAAATATGGCCAAGCCTTAGATGCCACAAGTATGTTTTATCTTCTTTTACTTGAGAAACTTTCTCGCCTTTTTGCGGATCTTTGATGAGCGATTTTAAACATTTCGGTATTAAGTAGGGGAGCTTTATGTGGTCTTACAAAATATAAACCATTTTCATTTATAGTTGAACACAATTCAAAGCCATTCTTTGAAATAACAAATTCACCATTCAAACTTGAAACGAGAAAATGATTGTTCAACTAAGGCGAGAATAAGAAATCAAATTTCTCCCGAAATTGGGAATAAAATAAACATTGTCTAAATGTAAAATTCTATTATTAAAATGCAAGTCCACAGCTCCCACTTTCGCTTTAGCCGAAATGAGCGCCCCGGTGCCTACTCGCATCACTTGAGAACCCTCTTCCGACTCCTCGTACGAACTAAGAATCCGCAATGAAGAACATACATGGTTAGTAGCTCCGGTATCAAGTATCCAAGTGGACACATCTTTAGCTACATTAAAAGATTCCAAGAATAGTAATTCCAAATTACCTTTCTTATCTTTCCCCGACGACCTTGACTTTGCCATCTTTCACATCACGAAGGTATTCGGGACAATGGCGTCGCCAATGTCCTACCTCCTTACAGTAAAAGCATTTGCCCTTGGGCTTGGACTCGTCAACTTTCTTGGCAGCCTTTTTCTTCATTGGCTTGGGCACGGGTGCAACACTACCCTTCTTCTTCGGTTTCGCCTTAGGCTTGTTTGATGACACGGCTTCGGCCATATTGGCTTCGACTTTCTTATCCCCTACTTGGACCTTATCTTTCGATAGCAGGCCCTCGTAGATAGTCGAGTTCATTCAAGCATCGTGTCATGGTCAACTCATATTTGCCCATCGGATGCGAGTTTTGAACGGGATAAACTCGGGAGTCAACGATTCCAAAATCATTGATACTTGAGTTGCTTCATCGAACTTTGATCCATGAATACCGGCGTCATTGAAGTAACCGATCATATTCGAACATGACCATTCACTCGCTTGACCTTTCTTCAATTTCGTGTTGACGGCCAACCCGATGGCATCGTGTCTTGCTTGGTTGCTAGGTGATCCAAACATCGTAGTAAGTTTCCGCATGATTTCTCCCCGAGACTCAAACTCTTCAATGCGGGTCCTAATAACCTCCGACACGCCGCCGGGATGATCCCACGAGCCCGGTTATCCGCTTCGATCCGGCGATTACGCCGTTCGATCTCGGCTTTACCGGTTTTTGGATCGCCGGCGTAGGGCATTCGAAGTAAGTACATGTTGCACATTCTCATACGTGAGCACCACGTTTAAGTTACTCTTCCATTTCTTAAAGTTGTTTCCCGTTAATTTTTCGACAAGTAAAGCGAAATTTGAGCGAGACATTTTTTGAAAATAAAATGACATGTATTAATTCAAGTTTAACACTACTATATTAAATTTTAGGAATTGTAAACTAAAAAATAAGTCTACTCTACCATTCCAAGGTTTTAACCTCGCATCTCAGTGCCGCCTTAGGGTAGGTCAAAGAGATGACGGTTAAATCGAGACAATCTCATCAATGAATAACTTGTGAGAATCAAACATCCCACGGGAATCGAACATCCCTTTATTCATTGACTACCTTCCTTTTTTTTAGCCTAGATATTATCAATAATACCCATGATGAGTGTGACCTACTATATCGGTTCTCTTAGGTACGCCCCGAGTATGCCGTCTTAGGATAGGTCAGTGACCCGACGAGTACCCGAAAACCTATCCTTTCGGAGACCAAGCCATGAATGTTGATAGGGGCGAACACCATCCTTAGGGGACGAAATCAAAGCGCCTCGAGGCGTCACCCTTCTCTCACTTACTTGTATCTATAGTAGAGGCCGTGGGGTTGGGCTGTCGCCTCCCCCGCTCCCACTCAATAATTTGGAAGTGGTTGTGGGTTAACTAACCACGTCTTTTTGATGTTATCATAAAAGCTCATCAAATCAAGGATTCCGAATGGTGTCGGTAACGTAGGCAAGCCTACCCGTCCTATTCGTTGGAACATATGTGACAGTCGGACGAAATCGGGTCAAGACAACCTCATTGAGATAAGAAGGAATCACCCCTCCGTTCTCCGGTGTAGCTTAGTCTTGCCGGACCCCCGTGCATACATCACACTAGGAGGGTTAAGTCGGTCGAGCCTAGCTCAGTTGACCACCCAACCTATAAGCGAACCGTTTTTATCCAAGATTTTTTTGTTCTTTTACCATCATTCAATCTCGTAGACACTACGAATCGAAAACGTGATCTCGTTTGAGCTTTAAGGCGGTTCACCGAGAACACACACCGAAAGGCTAACGATTTCATAACCCGTCCTCGGATCATTAATTAGTTACTAAATTCATTAATTACCACGTATTAATTAAATTTCAACTAATTACACGAGTTTGAATACATGCCTATTTTAATTACCAAAATTAAAATTCTACATGTATGCATGGAGTGGATTTATGATATGATGCATGTCATGGCAATTCCGATTTTATATCTATTTTATGATCGAACACATAAAAAATAAATTGCGGAAATTTAAACACCGAGATGGATTGTTGGTACCCCCGTAACTAATCTATCCTAGGAAAAATAAATTACAATCTTCTTGTCTTCGAGTCTTGATCTTCGAATCTTGAACTCGAACCGCCGGAACACGAACCACGAACACCCGAGAGGAGAAAAGGTCTTTTTAATTAAATAAATCCAATTTATTTTAATTATTCATATATTTAATTTTATTATGTTACATGCGGCTGCTTCTAATTTATTTTCCAAAAAATAATTTTTTTTTTTTTTTCTTCATGCGGCAGTTGAAAGATCATAAAAAAAAATAAAAAATTAGGTCACATAAAAAGGTTTCATGCAGCCGCAACAAAAATAAACCCTAGCCGCATATATTTATTAAACAGGACTTATAGCGACGCTTTTCAGCGTCGCAGAAAGTCCTGTAGCAGTTTTTTTAATAAAATTCATCCGTTTCTCCTCGTTCATACCTTGGGTTTCGTCTTGATCTTCAATTTTTCAGCAAGATCTTCATCTTTTCCAGCCCGGATAATCAAAATAACAATAAAAGATGCTACTTTTTACATAAATCTCAAAAAGAAAGACATAAAAAAAAAATACAATTCCTATGCTCAATTGTTACTAAACAAAGGAGCTACAATAGATCTAACGAGTAAACAGTACCAACCCCAATCCATCTCTTCAACCAAGACATTCATAACATAAAAAAAAGATTAACATGCGTCGGCCCTATCTTTAAAAAAAATTGGGACAAAAAATCTACATGTTTTACCACTCCTAGATCTAATATTTTATACGTATAAATATAGATCACCATGGCGACTGATACCACTGTTAGTAATATTGTCCGCAACGGAAGCGATTTATGGATCTAGATCTATATAATATGCGTAATAAAACAACTAGATCTATTCTACAAGGGGGATGTAGATCATACCTCTTGAATCTCTAAATTCAAGTTGAAGAACCGCAAAGGATGAATGTGAAGATGTGAAGAGCACCACAGTCTTCCGATCGTGTGATCCAAGCAATTCCCGGTGGAAGGAATTCTCGACTCGAACCCTTCCGATATGCTACCGGAAAAATCTCCAAGATTTCTCCTTAAATCTCCCTTGGCCGAAATTATTTTCTTCTCTCTACTATAGGGAGAAGTCGAATTCTATGTGTGTGTTGAGGCTTGGGAGAACTCTCTTTATATAGGAGAGTAAAACTTAGCCTCCAAGGATTTTTATTTATCAAACAAAATAAATCCTTTAATAAAAGATAATTCCATAATATCCTAGAACAAATCTAGAATAATATTTATCTTTATTATTTACCATAAATATTTATCCAATAAATATTTTATGCACATGTCTTATTAATCACAAGAAAACTAATTTCTTGTTGACTAAAATATGCATGGGGCCGAAAATTTTTAATCCTTGTGACCTAGTCACAAATTTCGACCATGACACACTTTTGGGCCAAGATTATGAAAAATGTCTTTTCCATATATTTAATTATTTAGCCCAACTAATTTAATAGTCCACTAAACAATTAATTCACATATCGTTTTAATAAAGTCCAACAAGAACTAAATTAATATTATTAGGATTCGACGTCCGAGAATAGCTATGCTATATTAGGAGGCACGTCGGGGACCATGGACTAATAATCGGCGGCTCCGATAAATCAAATAAATAATTATAGAATAATTATATTCGATAAATCAATCACGGGAATATGCCACCATAATCCCGTGATCGCACTCCTCCGATTATAAGATTATATTTATCTCCTCACGAGAATAATAATAAGCGTCCATTGATATAATCATTACATATGGATTAATCCTCCATGCATGTTCATTCTAAATCGGGAAGTTACCGTTAACCCTTTTAAGAACCTCTTATCCTTATTTACCATTAACCCCCTAGTGATCAATTAATTCATACAACTCACCGGTAGCTAATCGGTGTAATATGAACTCGTACGATCGATCGGTTTCTAGGATTAACAAATAAGGGAAGCTGTCTATCTACTTCCATAAATGGAAGGAATGGATTCCGTATCCGTGATAACACGGACTACTCACTCAATCCAAGTACAATGCCAAGATGGGGTAATTCGGACCACGGACTCGGTGTAATCCTTAACCGTCAAGTCAAACTTCATACCGATTCAAGCGGTTGATCGTGATCACCTCGGGATTAAGATATATCCATAAATATGATCATCCATTGATTCGATAAGACTTCTCGATTTATGAGAATAATAAATATGAATAATAACATCATTTCATTTATTAAATAAAACAATTACAAAATTGTCTTTTAAGTTCCAACTTAAGAATCGGCGCCTTGAGCAAGCGTTGTGGCGTTCTTGCCAACGTTCTTAGGTTGGATTATCTAAGTTTG
Organism: Gentiana straminea; assembly: GCA_036785695.1. Taxonomy (NCBI): domain Eukaryota; kingdom Viridiplantae; phylum Streptophyta; class Magnoliopsida; order Gentianales; family Gentianaceae; genus Gentiana; species Gentiana straminea. The sequence continues at coordinate 18,097,429 of JAVUPR010000183.1, forward strand.
TTGTTTCGAGCTCATCTATTGATTCCCTTTATAAGGTCCTAGGGCAAATCCCGTTCTTGAATCGTATCATTTGGTAGCAGAGATTTCGGTTGACTAAAGGTAATCAAATATCCCTTTTTGTTCTTGTTTTTCTTCTTGTCTTCTACGTTTCATATTCAAAAAAAAAAAAAAAAAAAATCTCAGCCTTGTTCTTATTGTTTTTCCTGCATAGTATTAATAAAATAAAATAAAAATAAAAATCAATTTTTTTTCTCTTTTTCGAGCCTTCATCCTTGTTTCTTGCATATTCATAAACAAAATAATATAAAACCCAGCCCATTGTTTGTTTCATGCGTTGATCTTCCAAAAGAAAAAAAAAATATATATTTCCAGTATTTTCTTGTCTTGCTTTAATTCTTCTTGCATCGTAGTGATTCCACAAAAAGAAGAAGACACATAAAAAAATTCAGCCTTTAATATTATTCTTGCGTAGATCTACCTCAATCAATAAAATAATCTTTTTCTTTTTTTTTCCCCCCAGATCTTGAACTTTCTTGCATATATATTGCCATAATCCCAAAAAAAAAAAAAAAGAGGACATATAATTAAGTGGGAATCACACCCATGTGTGACATTTTTCACACCCGTGTAATTCTGTAGTCCAAAAACAAAAGACCCCTTTATACGAGTTATTCACACCCTGCTGTGAAATTTCTCACACCCGTGAAATTTTGTTAGTAAAAAAAAAAGTATTTTCCCTTTTCTTTCAATCTTCTTTCTTTCTTAATCCCAAACTATTCATTCTTAGCTCTCTCCTCATACTTCTACATCCCTTCCATACCCATTCCACTCATCTACCATCTTAGTGTCCTTTGTAAGATCGTTGGTTTCGATTGTTACACCTCGCTTGATTCTCTGATTTGTTTCTAAAGGGGTTACTTTACAACTTGGAGAGTGGGTGAGTGAAACACGAGAGTTGTGAGGTCGAATCTTGCATAATGTCAGAAAGAGATAGTAGTGTGCAAGGTGCTGTTGAAAGAGATTTTTTCGTACACGTTGCTTAATTGGTGAGAGGCGATGTTCTATGATTATTGAGCCAAACTATTGTGCTAACTTAGTTAGTATGTATGTGATCAGTAAGTTATCAATTCCCACTATTCCTCATCCCCACCCTTATGAGTTGCAGAGGATTAGTGATAGGGGTGCAATACGAGTTACCCAACATGCATTGATTGCGTTCAAATTTAGTTTATATGAAGATGAGGTGCTATGTGATGTAGTTCCGATGCCCGAGAGCCACATTCTACTTGGGAAACCATGGGAAACTTGTAGGAAGGTGGCATATAATGACCCCATGGACAGATACACAATATGCCATAAAGGGAAAAGATTTAAACTTCTTCCGTAATCCCCCGAAGAGGCTCACAAAGATAAGGTTCGGGTCGCAAAAATCTTTGAGGAGCATGTAATGGAAGACAAAGCTCGTTTGAAACTTGAATCCAAAAAAGAAAAAGAATTGGTGGAACAGCAAAATGAAGAGATTGTTAACATTCGAGATGAGGAGTTGAAAAGCGATGAAGATACGAGGGTAGTGGAGATGAATATTGAGAATGATCCAACATTGGCGGAGATTGTGGAGAAAAAAGTGAAGAAGGCAAATGATGCTTCTATATTAATAAATACTTGTTCGAGTTCGTCCTTGTTGTCTATGCAGGTACATGGCGATTACCCAATTGAGGAGAGCTCGTTTCTCGCGGCGGTTCTTGATCGTGACTTCATTAGTGGCAAACCCGAGCACACATTTCATGATCCTTTTGCTACGCGTGTTGATGATTATCCAACATTGCGTTGTTATGAATATGTTGCTGCCATTTCGATCTTCATCGATATTTATATGAAGATGAGTGTTTGCTCTTATGTTCCATTGGTGAAGCCTGAATCGTCGTTTCAACATTCCATTGATTTGGAGTTGTATATTCGCTTTATATTTGATCCTGGTATATCTTTGAAGATTTTTGTGGTTTGTTCAAGATTGGTTCAAGATGTTGAACTATATGACATCCTTTTGATTCGAGGATGAATCCTTTCCAACCGGGAGGGAATGATGTGATCCATGGTAGGCGTCAAAAAGAAGAAAAAATAGAAATCCATGGTGACGCAAAAGAGGCGCAATTATTTATGTTATTGGTTAGATAGTCTTTGTTATCCCACATTGGTTATATTGTCTTTTATTTTTGTTATTATTTTAATTTATTGTTATTTTGTCCCACATTGCTAAATTAGCAATTGGACTTGGAGTCTGTAGCCAATATAAGGCACCTAGGTGGTTCTTTTACAAACAGTTCAATTTTGAGTGAAAATTCGATTAAGTCTATTGACTTGTTATCACTTGCGAGTTAGGATCTCTTTGTTGTAGAGTTCCACCCTTTAAGAATTTATCAGCGCCTTGAGCAAGCATTGTGGCATTCTTGCCAACGTTCTTAGGTTGGATTATCTAAGTTCATTGTTTCGAGCTCGTCTATTGATTCTCTTTGGAAGGTCCTAGGGCAAATCCCGTTCTTGAATCGTATCATTGCCTAATTTTAAAAATAATGAATGGGAGCGGGGAAGGTGACAAACGACCCCTCGGCCTTTACTATTGACACAAGAATCGTGAAAGAATGGTGACACCTCGTGCCGCTTTGATTTTGGCCCCCTTCGGATGGCCTTCACCGCTATCAAAATTCAAGGCTTGGTTTTTGAAAGGATAGGATTTTGAGTACTCGTCGGGTCACTGACCCACCCTTCGGCGGCATACTCGGGGTCTACTTAAAAATCTGAAACAGTAGGTCACACTCTAAAAGGTATTTTTGGAAATGTCTTGGCTGAAAAAGGAAGGTAATCAACAATTAAATCGGGATGTCTGATTCTCAGTTAATTGTTGAGAGAGATTGTCTCAATTTAATCGTCACCTCTTTGACCTACCCGTCGGCGGCACTGTACGTGTGAGATTAAATCCTTGGAATGGTAGGATAAAATGCATGAATGACATCACGTTTATTATTTCTAAAACCATATTAGTTGTGGTGTATGATTTGATTTATATTTCTGTCAAAATTTATTTTCGCAACTACATATCATCTCAATGTATCTAAACTGCTAAACACGATAATTGACTAATGACGACTTCGTAAAAGTGGAAAAGTAACAAGAACGTTGAACTCAATAATTGAGAATGCAACTTAATTCTTCAGAAGAGGATGCTCCTCTTGAGCCTACAAACTTAAGTGACATTGATGTGACTGTTGTTACTCATGCTGAGTGAGAGACAAAACAAAATTAGTTCAAAGATGACGAGAATGATTTGGTATCAATCTCACCAGGCATCCCACAGTTTACGAGTAGTGTCTACTCTTATAAACTGCTAGTTCAAGGCCATTTCCTTTAAAGAAAGCCAAAATGGAAAGGTAAATATCTACAAGTGTAAGTCATCTAAACTTAAGTTAAAGGCTAAACCGAAATATTAATAAAAGAAAGTACAGGATAAGGAAAGTGAGTTCGGATCACTAACCTATGAATCCTTAGAAACTTTCTTAACCGAGTAATTTGACTCGGAAGCTAAAATTCTTTTGTAAGAACAAGGTAGCTGGGCATTCATGATGAAGAGTAGACAACGGGCAGTTATTTTGGCTAAGATAGTAGGAGTGATATAAGGAAATAAATTTTGGATTTTAATCCTTGAATATCGAAGAAATATAATTTCTGGTTTCAGATTCGTTGGAACGAATGGATACACTTTCAAATCGATAATATAATTGCCTTAAATAAAGTGAATATGACGTTTGTATACGATTTTAAGACTCGGACTTTTGTATGATAAAGTCAAAGTAATGCTAAAAAGGTATATGTAACACATCATAAACTATTAAGACAAATGGTTACCGTATTTGGATGAACGATTCTTCGGCATCTATTAATTAGTGCATATATCCTAGAGATAAGATCTAAAGAATGGCTAAGGGTGATTCCTATCTCTCTGTCTAAGAACACTATGTCAAAGGAAAATGACTAAGTTACCTTTCAATTAGGAAAAGGTAATAGAGCTGAAGAAGTATCACTACTTGTTTATATTGACCTTCGGGGTCTTATGAAGGATACAAGCTAGTGGGAGGTTTTGAGTGGTAGACATTATGTCTGATAACTACTCGAAACGCCGATTAGTTTATCAAAATATTTGGAGGAATCTCTGATATTACCAGAGAAATGAGTATTCCATGCTCAGATATAGGCTATGGCATGGTTTTGGCACTGATGCTTGGCCTACCTCCGAGTGAAATGATTTCACTGAAAGGATAAACCATAGACTGTCTTGTATAGATATTGATATGCTATAATACACTGCTTAACTCAATTAAGATATTGATTGTGAAATAACGGTTCACATTATTATGTAATACCGAGAAGTCTACCTAGAAGATGCCTATGAATTTGTGGATAAGGTGTGAATAACATTTACCCCACTTCCACAAATAGAGGCATTTAGCACTAGTGCTTGAAGGTAGGACTGGAAATTTTGTATACACGTTCAGATGATGACTGTTCGTGAAATATCTTAATGCAATGAGTAAAGGTAGGTTATAAGATTCTTGAAATCGGATCGTGACGGTTACATTGTTACATCATTTACAAAAGAATGTTTAAATAACAACCTTAGACCTTGAAGTACAGTTACTCGAGGAGTTACTATCTAATTTAATCAGACCACATCCAACATTGTTTGTTGGGGATGACACTGATAAATACCACTGAACCAGATCAGAATGTCAATCCACCCAAATACAGTGGGACTATGGTTTAATCCATTGACTCGCTGTAATTATGCAGACTTTACAGTCTGCTGGCGGTGATTGATAACCTATGGTCTTTTGGAAGGACTGTACAGGATTCTGATAAAGGAGGTTGGTTTAAAGCCATATACCTGTAAATGGAGTTTTATGTACTTCAATTTTGTTCATACTCTTGTAGAACCACCTGAGTGTAGGAGGGGGGATCAAAGGGGTGTGCTTCCAGTGGGAGTAATTGGATCTACATGGAAAGAGTCGAATGAATGGGAAAGTTTAACTTTCTAAGCAAAGTCAAGTGGTCTAGGGGTAATTCCCTGAGAAGTAGATAGTTCAATAGGGGTGATGCCCTGAAACTTTCTCACCACTCAGCCTTGCTTAACTCCATGAAAAGCTGAAAGACTAAAAGGGTGATGCCCTGAAACTTTCTTGCCGTACAAATGAGCTTGAATTCATTCGGAACAGAAGGGTTTTAGGTTAAAGCCAATGGCAGATTGACTACATATGCTTATATCCATCGGTGGATTAAAGTAAACCTTCAGGTCATTAAAATTCACATGTTTTGAAATGTGTGGGCTTGACCAAAATATTGATGAGTAGTGTATTTCTTACAAGCACGAAGCAAGTAATAAGATGAGAATAAATCTGTCATTTATTAATTCTAGAAACAATTACATAAATTATCTTTCGGGCGCTACTTACAACAATCTTCCACTTGCCCGTAACAAGCAACAATTTTCTTTCGGGCACACTATATCCAACAATCTCTCACTTGCCCCGAAAGACAATTTATGTAATTGTTTTTAGAATTAATAAATGACAGATTTATTCTCATCTTATTACTTGCTTCGTGCTTGTAAGAAATACACTACTGAAAACCCCAAGTCGTATCAAATGTAGCCATATAACTTAGTGTGTGTCACATATGAGGATTAAGTTTATGGTGATACACTTGAAATATTAGTCCATGGTAAACTTAATCAAAGTATGGGGTCTATTGATTAAACCACCATTAATGCGCCCAGAACAATTTATGGTGTGACCGTCTTATCCGGACCGTCGACATTGGTTGTCTAAGTGGGGCATTTATATATGATGAGAGTGATATAGGACTGGACCGATTTAATCTGAATTTCTCATATAATTTCGTGATTGAGAAATCTTATTAAATCACAAGATGATCATATATGGATTAACCTTAATCCTAAAGTGATTGCATACTCATACTGGTTTCAGGATAGTGTTTGATGTGTTCGTTAAGGATTGCTAAGAGGTGCGGTCCGAATCACTTTCACGTTGGCACTATTCGGAATTGAGTGAGAAGTGTGTGTCTCATAGATATGGAATACATTCCTTCCTGCGGGAAGTAGAAAGATAATCCTCTTATTTGTTAATCCTAGAAACTGATCGATCCTGGGAGTTCGTATTGGTTATGAGCTAATTGATCACTAGTGGGTTAATGGTAAATAAGGATAAGATGTATTGAAGAAGGTTTACGGAAATAATCGTGCTTCATTACGGATAGTCTATAGAGTGTTAGTTTATATGAAATGATTATATCAATGGACACTTATCGACTCGACTCGACGTTTTGAGAATAAGTTATATCTATAATCGATGGAGTTCAGTTTCGGATTTATGGTGGCGTAATTCCGGAATTAATGAATTAAGTAGAAATATACTATTCGATGAATATTTTATTTAATTTGTTGTAGCTACTGGTTATAGGTCCATTGTCCCCGGGTTGGCTCCTAACACGCGAGTGTTTTCTCTTTTTATGTAACCTCGAGAATAAAATTAAATAGTTTGTCTATTTAATGAATATGCAAATATTATTTATTGGTAAATAATATGTAAAATAGAAAATACATTTTCTATTAAAAATGATTAATGAGTGGCGCCTCTTGTGGATAATTAGGAGAAGAAATTTTCCTAGATTATCTCATATGTGTAATTAATTAATTATCTATTTGTTGGATAATTAATGGAAAAATTAAGAGATTGATTTTTTGGAATAGGTTTTTGTGGTGTGAAAAGGATAACTCTCTTGACTAGTTATTTTCCTATATAAAGAGAGTTCCTCCTAACACAAGACACAATCATAAATTGCACCACACATCAATTAAAAGGAAGAAAATTTTGTTTCTTGCCTTAGTCATTAAGAGGAGAAAAATCTAGGATTTTTCTTGTGCATATTCGAGGAGTTTCTATGGCGAGGATCGACGTCCCCAGTCGTAAATAGGAGATACAATCCGGAAGATTGTGGCTCCTCCCTTGGTCGATTTTATCATCTCTCTCCGATAAGTTAAATCTTCAACCTTCTCGTAGGATTAATTAGTTATGTCTCATATCGTAAATCGCATAAGCTTCCGTTGTGCTAAGGTCGAGTGTCTCAATCGGTGCTACTACTTCTAGCAACTAGAACACCATGAAACATTGGGTTGCTTTTTTTATTTCCATGAAATGAGGGCCTTGACTAGATAAACTGGAAGGCCTATGACTGATCTTCTTGCCTTTGTGCAACCCGCCTACTCATAATTACTAAAACCCTTTAGATTAATAAGTCTTTTACTAAGGAAGAAAAGGCCTTTACTAGGTGTTGCCTTGAGGAATCTAAGTAACATGTGACCTGATTTCATATGTGTTTCATTAGGGTGTTCTAGAAATTGACTTATCTAATGTATGGCAAAAGCTATATCAGGTCTAGGGTTGCCCAGATATAGCAATTTGCCAATGAGACATACATATTCTCTGTTTGAAGGCAAGAGTGGTGCTTTTACAGAGGATAAGTTATGAGAGGAATCCGTAGGAGTGGATGCAGGCTTGCATTCCAAAAAGCCAAACTCTCTTAACAAGTCCAGGCAGTATTTTCTTTGATTACTACAATACCAGATTTAGATCTTGCCACCTTAAAGCCTTAGAAGTATTTGAGCTACCCTCAGTATTTAACGGTGAATGCAGACTGTAGAAGGTCTTTTAATGTATGAATTTCTATCATATTCATGCTGCCTATTACGATGTCATCTTCATAGACTAGTAGAGCAATGAAACTTTGTCATGTGACTTTTGTAAACAAACTATGGTCATTTCAAGACTTTTTGTAACCATTGTCCAAGACCTTTGGGTTACATTTGCATTCCATTGTCTACTTGCTTGCCTTAGACCATATGAAGATTTGTTTAACTTGCGAAGCATACCATTTGTCTGTAAACCTGGTAGGGGTCTCATGTAGACCACTTTATCTAGATCCATATGTTGAAAAGCGTTGTTAATATCCATTTGATGTAGATGCCACACTTTGAGTGTTGCCAATGCCATGAACAGTATGATCGTGGTTTGTCTGGATACTATAGAAAAGGTTTCCAGAAATTCAATGCCCTATGTTTGTGTGTAACCCTTGGCAACTAGTATAGCCTTAAAAATTTCAATGTTGCCAAAATATTTCCTCTTGACTTTGTACACCCATTTACATCCAATAGGTCTGACACCTTTTGGAAACTTGACTAGTGTCCATGTATTTGTGTTAACCAAAGCTTTTAGCTCTTTATCCATTGCATCATGCTAGTTAGGATATGTTGCTTCTTCTTGATATGTGGAAGTTTCAGTGTCTACATTAATATTGCTAATGAAGCCTTGATAATTTGTAGAGATCGCAGCGTAAGATATAACATGATCAAGTGTGTGTGGAGAAGTCTGTGAGCATAATTATGATAGACATAATCATTAAGGTAAGAAGGAGTTGATTTATGTCTACTTGATCTCCTTTGATGTTGGACAAGGCTATTATCAACTTGTGTAGTCTTAGCAGGAGGATGAGAAATTGTAAGATCAGTACTAGCATCTAGATTAGATACAATATCTATAGGAACATCAATTTGTGAAACAGTAAGGGTAAACATAATGTGTTATCAGAGGACAAACTTGTAGAATCAAAAAATGGGAATTTGTGTTCATGAAAAGTAACATCTCTAGAAACAGAGATGTTTCAAGTTGCAAGATGTAGAACCTTATAACCCTTGATGTGTTGTTCATACCCCAGGAAAACAAACTTATTGCTTTAGTCGGTAAATTTTCCCCTGCCACTCGAACCAAGAAAACATGCTATCAAAAGAAAAAGATAATCAATAGAACAAACAAGTTTGTTGCAAAGTCTTATAAAATTCAAAGATTGCAAGTTAAAGATCAGATGAAGTTCAAAGAGAAAGAACAAAGAAAAATCTTTGGCTATGGTAACGGTAGTCTCTCCAAAAGCAATAGAACTCCTTATATAGGAAAGCACAGAAGCATCAACAAAATATCATCCATTAGTCCAAAGTAGCCATTTGATTTGGATTGCAAAATTCAATAAAGCTGGCTCAATGGATGTAGAAACCTTTCTCTTCCTATTCTCTTTCTTTTAAGCCAAATATCAGATCATTTAGAGTTGGGATGATGAAGATAACCACAAGGGGTGAAAAAAAAACCGGAAACCAAACCAAGCGGCCAAACCAAACCGGTTCAAACCGAAAATGCGTAAACTATGGTTTTTTGGTTGGTTTTTGTATTGTAAGAAATCAAACCGTGAAAAACAATTTGGTTTTGGTTTTGGTTTTGTAAGATAAAAAAACCGGACCAAACCGGAACCGTATATATATATATATATATATATATATACACACACACACACACACACACACACACACATATGTACGTGTGTGTATATGTATATGAATATCGACACTATTAATTAATGGGGCTTTATTAGCACCACACCAATCCACTCGTGTACCACCCTACCTGTGCACCACATTAAAACCAACTTTTTGTCAGTACATCGTGAGAACCGATCACCACAGTGAACCGACTTTTCGTCGGTCCCCCTCAATTATCAGTAAATATAAATAACTAATATCTCAGTCTAGGATATATTAATAATTCAATCAACTACGTCATACACGTAGTTTGATGCTCATCCTAATTGTACCAATCACAAGATGAAATAAAACAATTTACATGTTTTATATGATAATCTTAATTGAAAAATATGATAATATAATGTTGTGTACACACACACACACACACACACACACACACACACACATATATATATATATATATATATATATATATATAGAGAGAGAGAGAGAGGGAGAGGGAGAGGGAGAGGGTCCAATGACATTCGAGTTATAGTGTATGGTAGATGGAAAATGAGAATCTTGTATTATTGTCGTATCAATGAGACATGAATTCACTGAACCGTGATAATGCCCTTTCAATGAATTATTTGTAAGAAATAGAGGACGAAAAACCGGAAAAAACCGTAACCAAGTCAATCCAAATCGGACCGGATAAATTGGTTTTACCTAGCTATGGTTCGGTTTTGGTTTGTAAATTTTGAAACCATAAAAAATGATTTCGTTTTAAAAATGGTTATAAACCGTAAAGAAAACCGGCAAATTGGAAAACTTTTATCCTCGACATTTTTTTTTGTGCGACATTTTTTTTCTCCACGTCCAAATAATCTAAACCGCAAAATAAGAGACAATGTCCAAAAGATAGATGGAAATCGGTGACAAGACATTGTACTATGTAAAGACTTTTGTATCATCTTTTCACCTTTACACAAGGACAATGAGCTCTTGTAATTGTGATGTACAAAAGAGCTTGACACCCACCTCTTATTTATAGTCAAAAGTGGCGCCCCATATGTGTGTAGGAGAAGAAAACCTTTTCCCAATAAAATAAAGAAAATCTTCGAGATTGATTTATCTCTTTAATTATAATTTATTTTGCCAATATCGTATATTGATTATAATTATCTTATTACCATAAATCTATTTTCCCAAAATCAATTAATATCTTATATTAATATTATGGTAATCTTATTAATTAAATTGCACAATCCAAGTGTATCTTATACACACAAAGATGGCACCCTATTAGTCAATTAATTGACTTTCGGAATATTCTTTAATTAATATAATTTGTATATAATTAATATCTTGTATTTTATTTATTCATAATAAATAAATACCACCATATTAATTTACCACTATAACCTTTATAGTCTAGAGATAAACTTTCCTTATTTGGCTATCAACTATAACCGCATTTTAATCCAACTCGATGTTCATATGTGTGTGACCCGATAGGCTTCCGAATATGTTGGCCGTAGACACAAAGCGCAATTTACTAAAATGCCCTTCATACCTAACGATCACGGGATAGCGTCTAGCAACACACCGTGACCCCCAATCATCGGAAGAGTCAAAAGCAATGACTACTACCTTTCATGTGAAGCAGTTACCGTGTAACTTACAATCCTATCGCTGTAATAATATCCATACGATCGTATCTCGAGTGTCAATACATTGACGATCGTATCTTATAATCTGGATATCACGCTCTCTCGGAATAACACACTTACTCCCACTTTGCAAAGATTCTCGAGAGCTAGACATTCCTTATAAGAAGGCCATTTCGGATATTCGATCCCAATCATAGGATACGCGATTCCCGGACGACCAATCATGTATACTCCGCATGCTTCAATATCATACCCAATCACAACCGCATGATCGCCCCGTGGTTAGGAGAAATCTCAATAGTGTCAAAGCATGACAATCCACACCGTGATGCCATGAAGACTCCGGTCAAAAGGATAATTACACAACCGCCACATAGTGTGACACTTAATGTAAGTGGGTCAGTCTAACGTACGCATTCTCTAATACACGTCCACGTACAGTCCAAGTGTCTCTACACTTCGATATACGAGATCTATCCCTATCTTCTAAAAGATAGAAGACATCCAATACGTGCTAGTCTAGTTATACTATCAATGTCCCATTTGATAATATGTAAGACTAGAGACATTTAAGTACCAATCTTGTTATAGTGATTAGAGATCTCATCAACCATAATCACTATCATGGTTTCTCTATCACAGATTGATACTAGGGACGTTACTATATATATACAACAAATAATATGAAGGTAAACAATATATAATAACATAAGTGCTTTTATTAATCATAATAAAGTTATTAGATGAACTAAATAGACTGTAAATGACCCGACCCGGTCGGATCCGGTCCATCCCAATTGGGTTTAGGACACCTTTCCAACAATCTCCCACTTGGCCTAAAGCCAATCACCCATATGCCTAAGCCCGTGCAAGTGAACATGTTTCTCATGGTTTGCTTGAGACAATGCCTTGGTTAACGGATCAGCTATGTTATCATCCGTGTGGACTTTCTCTATCTTTACATCTCATCTATCTACTATCTCTCTAATCAAGTGATAGCGCCGTAGCACATGTTTGGACTTCGATGAGACCTTGGTTCCTTTGATCTGAGATATCGCTCCATTATTATCACGGATGGAGGCCGGACCTTCAATGGAGGGAACCACACCAAGTATGAACTTCTTCATCCAAATCGCTTCCTTCGCCGCCTCCGAGGCTGCTATGTATTCGGCTTCCGTTGTAGAGTCTGCAGTAGTCTCCTGCTTGGAACTCTTCCAGCTCACTGCTCCGCCGTTAAGCATGAAAACAAATCCAGATTGTGACTTAAAGTCATCCTTGTCAGTTTGGAAACTGGCATCTGTGTAACCTCGTAATACTAAATCATCGTTCCCGAAAACCAGGAACATATCCCTAGTACGTCTCATGTACTTAAGGATATTCTTCACAGAATCCGTTGACCATCACCTGGATTATACTGGTACCTACTAGTCATACTAAGAGGGTACGAGACATCTGGTCTTGTGCACAACATGGCATACATGATAGAC